>OZ022264.1:133023147-133153147 GCA_963978885.1 Nemotelus pantherinus | reverse complement strand
GAATTGAAACTCATTTATTTAAAAAGTGAAGTGTCTTGTGTGTGGTGCCGAACCAAAGCCGGGAGCAGAAAGTGCCGAATTATCGGTATTCAGGTAAGTTTTAATAAATTTGTTGCGATTTTTTATGTTCGGGCGGTATTTAATCAATTATTATTATTATTTATTTATATATTATTATTATTATTTATTTATATATTTATATATTATTATTATATTATATATATATATATATATATATATATATATATATATATATATATATATATATATATATATACATATATATATATATATATATATATATATATATATATATATATATATATATATATATATATATATATATACATAGATATATATATATATATAGATATATATATATATATATATATATATATATATATATATATATATATATATATATATATATATATATATATATATATATATAGATATATATATATAACTATATATATACATATATATGTATAAATATATATATATATATATATATATATATATATATATATATATATATATTTATATATATATATATATATATATAAATATGTTTATATATATATATATATATCAGCAAAATGATTAGGAGAGATAATCTCTGGAGTGGCCAATCCGATTGAGCTGAAATTTTCGTAGATGTATACAGTAGGTAGCTCTTTGACTTGCTTAAATAAAGATACTCGAAACTTTTTGGAGGCAGCGAGCGTTTAAGTAAATTTTGAGGTACTCCTTTATTTCCAAGCAGTGTAAATTTTTGTTTAAATAAATGCTTGGGAATGAAAACTCATATTGTTTTAAGCTTGTCTATGTTAAAAACTTGGAAATTTTGAGCCGCGTGTGGGTGCAGCGTGCCTAAAAATAGGCAAAGATTTTTTTTCAAATTTTGATTTGTCATCGTGAAATTTGCAGAGCATATTAATGTTGAGTAAGATCTAACGCACATGGAATTTTAAGATAGTGTAACCCTGTAGCTACGGCAGGCTTTTGAATCCTTCAAATCATTGACCCTCCTGAAAAATTATTGATTTTTGACAAAAAATTTAAATCATTGATAAATTTTGAACTTTTTTCATCATTTCATATTGAAAGTTTGAAAATTCCGGTTTGCGCAAGAACGGCAACCCATTACCAAATTACCCCTATTTTCAGCGCTCGAAAGTTCTGTTCACGAGAACTGACAACCGGATTATTCAATCGTTATGAAATTTACAGGACATGTTAGTATTAGCTAGGACCAAGTCTGAGAGAAGTGATTATTAAATGCGGGATGTCTTGTGGCAGTGGTACTATCTTGAAAAGTCACTGAGAAAACAAACCGGTTTGTGGCCTATAACTTCCGATTCAGTCATCAGATTTTAACAAAATTCACACAGTACCTGGACCTTGCCCTGCATATAATAATATTTCATGAAAATTTGGCTGAAAAATTTGAATAGAGTTGCCAGCTATGGTGATTTTTGTCTCCTAAATCTTGCAAATTTGCTCAGCAAAATAAAGCTTTTTTCTCCATAACTTCCGGTCCAATGTTGTAATCAAAACGAAGTTCACGCAGTAAGTAGACCTTCATGTGAGCCAAATGTCGTAGAAATTTCGTAGAAAAATCATGAAAGGGCTGCTAGCTATGATCATTTTTGTAATTTTGTGAAATTTCTTTACTAAGCGATTTTGCTATTAGATTTGCAAATGGGAATGATCCTGTAATGAAAATTAACAACAAATATTAACGCTTTAAAAATTTGAAAAGTTTTGAGGGTGGGAACCCTTAAATTCTTTTCACCCGTATAACTTCCACTACAGTGATTCAATCGAAACGAAATTTACTGGTTGGGTTTAACTTAACGTGAAGCAGATTTGGTATGTATTTTGCTTTGCTGCTGACACAGGGTAACCAGCATTGGCCATTGTCGTAAATATGGCGCAAACAGATGCTTCAAATTACGTACTCATATGCGAAAGATTTGCAATAAAAATAAGAAACCAATTTCTAAATTTTCCGAGTTTTGAAAATTTTTCGGATGGCAGCCTCAAACAACGTTTAACCCATATAGGTATAAGGAGATGGCTGAAGCTCCATGCGTTGAAGCCGGAAAATCGGCTGATTGCATTTGTGTGATATTTCAGCGTCTCACACAACTTCGAAAATGGATGCTTGTGAGAATTTCGTTATCTGCTCAAAATGTTGTTGCATAAAAATGAACCGTAGACGTGTGTGGACACATATACGTCCATGTTTATTAATATATATTAATACACACACATATATATATATATCTATATATATATATATATATATATATATATATATATATATATATATATATATATATATATATATATATGTATATATATATAAATATATATATATATAAATATATATGTATATATGTATATGTATATATATGTATATTATATATATATATATATATATATATATATATATATATATATATATATATATATATATATATATATGTATATAATATATATATATATATATATATATATATATATATATATATATATATATATATATATATATATATATCTATGTATATAATATATATATATATATATATATATATATATATATATATATATACATATATAAATATATATATATGTATATATATATATATATATATATATATATATATATATATATATATATATATATATATATATGCATATGTATATATATGTATATATATATATATATATATATATATATATATATATATATATATATATATATATATATATATATATATGTGTGTGTGTGTGTGTGTGTGTGTATGTGTGTGTGTTTTATCAGTTTTATAAATGTTTATGAATGTTTTAGATAGATTCTAATTAAAACGGCCTCTTAATTATAAATAACGTCATTACCGGTAGGAGAAGCAGTTGTTTTGTATGTTTTATTTAAAATTGTGAAAAATAATATTACCTGAAATTCAGTTTTAGGGTTAATTACAGTTTATTTGAATACATAAACTTCTATTTCGTATTTTTATTGTTAGTAATTAGTTTATTACTAAATTTGCAACGTTTCCATGTTACCCAAGAGGTAGTTGCATTAACACGTTTTTTTAATGAGGTATCGCCAGTAGCCCTAATCCTCCTTACTAATCTTATTTAATGCAGAAAACCAATTTAATGACAGTTTTTGGAAACATAACTCATAAATATTTAAATGGTTAATGTTTGTATGGTAATATTATGTAAGAGACAAAAGCATTAAAATCAGAATACGATTTCTGTAAAATATGTTTTACATATCAAAGCAAATGTTATAAGTCAGCATGGATAACGAAAGCAAATGTTAATAAGTCAGCATGAATAGCGTCTGTTATATTCGTGCAATGGTTTCATGAAGTATTTGTTGTGGAAGTTCGAAATTGTCTTCGATCGAAATATCTTTCAACACATGCGGTATTATTAATCGACAACGCTCCTTGCCATGCAAAAACAGTTAGCAGCGACAATTTTCTCATATCAGTAATGTGTTTTCGACCAAATAGTACTCCTTTACTTCAGCCAGTGGATCAGAACGCCGTTCGTTTAACTAAGAAATCCTACAATAAATATTCTTTGTAGGATATCTTAGTTAATGATTCGTTCTCATAAGCATTGAAACTACCGAAAATGATTTAAAGAAGATAACGCTGAAGCACGCAATCTATTTATTACCCAAGGCGTGGGACGATTTGGGAACCAACCGCATAAACATTTTTTTCCGAAAACTAATAAAAGTGAATGATGCAGATTGGAATGAAGAAGTTAACATTCCTCTGTCTAACCTTCAACACGACCTTGCTGCAAAAACTCTTCGACCCCAAAATTTACTCATACAAGCAACAAATACCGTTTCTGATGCATACGACATCAACGATTGGCTTTCTGAAAGCAATGCAAATTATTCCAACGAGAATGCTGAAACTGCCGAAATCACTGATTCCGAAAGTACCGAAGGATCTGAAAATTTAGATTCGGAGGCGACTGTAACCTTCAATCACTTTTTCAAAAGCGTTGAATTTGTGGTTAGCTGGTCTAAAGAAAATTCTATCCACTAAGTGAAATTTTAATGTTATATTCATAAAGCAGAAAACAATTAAGGAAAATTAGAGAAACAAACTGAGCCAAGCTAAAATAACTTCATACTTTTCAAAAAACTATCCTTATACGGTAATATATATCTAGATTTCTTAACAATGTTTCACAGTCTTCTCAAATTATATAATTTTTAAAGTAATTACTTACATATACGTAATATGCGTCTCTTAATTGCTACAAAAACCAAGCAAATTTCCAAATATTCTGTTAATTAGTTGCCTATAACGAGTTTCTACTGTATATATACATACATACATATATATATATATATATATATATATATATATATATATATATATATATATATATATATATATATATATATATATATATATATATATATATATATATATATATATATATATATATATATATATATATATATATATATATATGAATATATATATATGAATATATATATATATATATATGAATATATTTATATATATATATATATATATATATATATATATATATATATATATATATATATATATATATATATATATGAATATATATATATGAATATATATATATATATATATATATATATATATATATATATATATATATATATATATATATATATGAATATATATATATATATATATTTATATATATATATATATATATATATATATATATATATATTATTCGATTAGTATACATAAATTTGCGTATATTTATGTTTTAAATTATATTAATGTGTATGTATTATCTAATAGATACAAGAATATATAGATGTGCACGAGGAAACATGTACACATACATAATATGCAAAGGTAAATATGTTTACTTAAGTATGAAATATTTTATTTAATTCAAAGACCATTTTTCCCTTTAGAAGCTAGATATTCCGTCCTCTTCTATAGTAGAAGAAAGCCGATTATCGTCGAGATATTGATATGTGTAAAGAGATTAAAATATATCTAGCTTCTTAAGCAGAAAGTGATCTTTGAATTAAAATGCAGGGTTTTGAAAAATAATAAAATTGATTATATATGCATATACATATGTATATATATATATGCATATACATATACATATGTATATATATATATATATATATATATATATATATATATATATATATATATATATATATATTTAAAGATATAAGTGAAGCATTAAAATTTTCAGCATTGCAAATTAACACAATTCAATTGTTTGGCTAATATATTATGATTATTTTGCATACATATACATATATGTATATATACATATATAGATATATATATATATATATATATATATATATATATATATATATATATATATATATATATATATATATATATATATATATTTATCAATATATTGCCAAGTGTTTTCATTGTGCTGTAAAGTTAATTTTTTATATTGCTTAAAAAAATATATATTATGAATAGAGACCAGACTAAAATATTCTTATTCGTTAGGATATTGACTTAAATGAATATAATGGTCCCGCCTCTAGTTATATGTACATAATATTATGTTACTTACTTGAATTTGCACGCTTTCTTGCGATGTAAAGGCCTTCGCAGGAGACAGAGGCAGCATTGTCTCCTCTTCCACGTTGCTGCCCTCCTCGCTATCACATGCTTGAAAATCCTGTAAAATATGCGAGGTTATTAAATATTTTTTGATTAATTTGAAATTTATTTACCTGTTTTACACTGGGAAGCGAATTCAGTTTTAATTTCGGATGAACACCAGTGCGGTCGATGTCTTCCGAATTAAAATGCCGCTCGCAAATCCTGTCTATGTCCGCTCGAATCGGTCCTCGAACGCTGGGTCTTAAAATATCCAGCCAGCGTTTCCTTTGGCGCCAATATCTCGGGACCTTAAAAAATAACGATACATGTTTAATTTCAAGTAGGGCTGATTGTTTTTCGAAAATGGCCCCCAATGGAGCACCACACTGTAATGGCTGTCGCATATGCTTCAGCATATGCGACCATGTTTGTTGACATCGATATTTCATTGAAAATATCAATGAAAATTTTCGAGTTCACTCACCGGTCACTGTGGATAGATCACTGAGAATATAATTCATGTTATTAAATTGAAATTTAACTATGAACACGCGGTCGTTTGACGCAATCAGCTCGAATCCACTACCGACGATGACTTGCCTGGTAGAAACCATCAGTTTCTATTGAACAATTTTGAATTATATCTCACAATATTGACAAATATAGTAACGAAAACGCGTAAAATAATCGATTTGGAATACACTTAGATACGTATTTGCATGATTTAAATATGAAATCAAGCAATTTTGACAAATTTCAATCGCACCTACGCGATCCTACGCGATCATTGAAAAATGACTGCGAATAGGTTTCACCCGCGGAACACATTGTATGATCGGAATTTGAGATAGATTTTCAGATATAGGTCACTAAATACAACACAGATTGGCACCAATTTCTCTTTTTAGACGTACGCAAAGGTCGAATTGATTAAATACCGCCCGAACATAAAAAATCGCAACACATTTATTAAAACTTACCTGATTACCGATAATTCGGCACTTTCTGCTCCCGGCTTTGGTTCGGCACCACACACAAGACACTTCACTTTTCAAATAAATGAGTTTTTTTTTTCAAAAAACTCGAGCCACTACTGTAATAATTAACAAATTTGTCACCAAACTGAATGTTTGTTGACATGCAGCCTCAAATAAAAGATGACAGTTCGCCAACTGCTGAGCAGGGGAATTTGCGAAACTAGGGTTGTGCGATATGAAAATGAAGAAATTTTCCGTCCCAAGATTTTTAAATGATGGCGCGAAATGTGTGAAACATGGTTTTTTTTCGTTTGGATGCAAAAAACTAATGAGTCATATTATTTTTCTGTATATTGAGTTTTTAATGAAATATATTTTCATTTCGAAATTGATTTCGAATTGAAATTTGTTTTGTACAACCATAAAGTTAGCTCATGCAGAGTTAAAAGCTCAGAGTAAAAAGCTTTCGAAAATCTTCGTGTATGTACACACGATTTGAGGGGAATGTTTATCTGTGTGAAGAGACTTCAAAGGTTGATATGGGAAACGAAAGCTTGCCGTCTCCTTTGTATATCTCTATGGTTTAACCCTGATAGCATAAAGACATTCGGAGGGGCCGAAGGCATGGCCATTTTTCCTCATCACCAGCGACCCCGATGATAGATTGAAATTTTCGGGGCGTAGGTAATTCCTAATTTATCAAATTGATGGGGACAAGATGTGAATAATTTCAAATATTCAAATTTTGAATATCGTAAGTGAATGATTGTTACATATTTAGTTATTTAATATTTTTTGCTTTCATATTATAACCGTACGTATTCTCGAACCAGGGAGTAAAAATAAGCTACAGCAGGCTGGATTATTCGTTGCTTTGCGGTGAAATAATTGTTTTTCCGGGATAGAAAATGGAAGCAGAACACAAATGCATGCGAACTATGAAAATTGTAGAATATAGTAATTGAATATTTATTCACCCATAAAACACAAATTGTTTTATAAGAAAGTGGCTTAAAAATTAGATGTGTTTATGCTGGCTCAAATCTTGGCAGTGTCAAGTACTGCCGTAGGTGATGAGAAAACATTGAATAATATAAAATATCATTTTCGTTTTTAGAACATCTATAAAGTTTTTACTGAGTATTGTGTGTAAAGCAACTGCAATGAATAAAATCATCAAAATCAAAAACAACTTCCAATTCCGAAAAAGGCAATTTTTATTTTAGATTTTTCGAAAAAAAATAAGTAGTCTTCACAGTTAATAGTTCCTAGAAGTCTCAACTTTTCTTATACTATAAAGTAGGCTAAATACAAAGATAGGTTGGAGATAATATATTTCTAGGTAATAAGATATTTATTATACTATATTCACACTATCTAATCGTTCTCGACCTACTTCGCTAATCCAGTTATTGGCCTAGAGATTATCTAACAACTCAACTATAGAATCTGTTTTCTTTTGCCTGCGCTGTTTTTTGCGCAAATTTCAGATAATCCTATTTTTTCGTTTCAGCGTATCTTCCAATTTTTTCCTGCAGCTTGATTAAATGCACTGCGGTAATAGGAGCCACTTGGTCTGTTTACGTAGCCTAATTGAAATGATATTGTTGAATATTAAAATTTTCAAAAGTGTATCATGAACGCAACATCAGCATTAAGTACCTAATGAGATCGCAATTCCCTCTTCTTGTCCATCGTTTATCTCATCTTGAATATTGTTGCCGAAAAGTATCTATAGAATTAAGATAATTAAAGAGAAGAATGTTTTGAACATTTTTTTTACTTACTACATCACTTGAAGATTTTATTCCACTAAAGATGGTCCCCTGTTCGCTTGCTCAGAACTAACGTACTATGACGGCAGCTGTAAGAAAAACAAGAAACTATTACACTTATTCCCTTGTCACTAATCAATTGCTATATACCACGGCCGAAAGATTTGAATAGACCCGGGAAGTATTTTTGATGATCAGCTCAGGAAATCCAAGAGAAGAAGTCCAAATGAATATGTGTTGCTCATTTTCGGGAAATCTGGAAAACAATATTTCACACAGCATGCAATACGAATAAATTTTTACATCATTTTATTTCCGCTCTGCCCCGAAACTGCTTATGCGCTCTACTGCTTTGTGTTTTTTTTTGACAGCAATCAAAATGGCTACCAGAAAATTCGCGCCAATATGTCGACAATATTTAAAAGGGCTAGAATAGGCACTTTCGCTTATAAAAAGTTTGTGAAATTCACAAAATTTTGCAAAACACATCGTTTGTTTATTCCTTACTTGTGATAAGAAACTCCAAGTGGCCGGCGTTGCAAACTATTGCCACAATTCGGCACAACTCACTTCATTGCAAAGATTAATGCAATTGCACAGTTTTCGAACACATTAAAATAAAACTCGCGATTTTCACTTCTACACTAACGTTTTTGTGAACCGCACTAGTCGAATCTACACAAAATTAATCTGTATTTAAAAAAAACACGATTTTATTTCCGTACCGACTCAAATTGTTTACATTAGTTTAATTGTCATATTGACAGAAAGGATACAAAGAGGGGAATTGACATTGAAGATACATGAAAAGTGGTCGGTTTCTCTTCAATGTTTTTTAAATGGACATCGCCCCTCCGAATGTCTTTATGCTCTCAGGTTTCACCGCTGAAGCTTTCGATGACATCCTCCGATGAGAACGAAATTCAAAGGATAAGTTCATTTAAGTATGAGCTTGTAATGTGCCAAATAGATATTGGCCGAGCCCAGGTGAGATCTGGCGGGCCCGAGTGAGTGGACGGTCCACACGAGCGACTTCGACAGGGCTCGCCGGCGCTCGTGCCACATCCGATCGGAATGGATTTTGAGCACGAGTCAAAGCGATTTCGGACGAGCTGTCAAATGCCGTCCACATGTTGGCGGTCTCGTCTGACTTCGGCTCGCCTGGCCTCGGCCAATATGTATTTCCCACATTAAGGTAAACTTATTGCTGCTTCGTTGGGAAAGTGTTGCCATCACTGAACATTATCATCATTTGTGTTATAGTTGCGTTTTGTTGCTTTGGATAAGGAATGGTTGATATAATTCTACAAAAAAGTGTATTACGTCTTTCCACATGTTTTTGTCACTCAAAGACAATTTCTTCGAAAATTAGTTTTCAAGCGGTTCTGATGCGCTAGACTTTTTTAGTTTTTATTTGTTTGTTTCTTCTGTTTTCTTATTCGTTATGCTTTGGGGTAGTGCGTTTTGCATATGTGTTTTGATCTGAGCTTTCTCCTTCCGTAGAATCTCGCACCTAATATTCTCCCGTGACTTGATCCTAAAATCTAAAAGGTTTTGGTAAATTATGCTTTGGGACCTTCCAAAGAAAATATCCGCTGGATTGGCTTTAGTGATTGAATGGTATGTGTTCTTATCTATCTACAGCGATGTTTACTATTTCCGTCAAGGAGTACTCTGGATTATCTTTGGAAAAACATCTAATTATCTCTACTATGGTGGGGTGAGCACGTTCTATTGCTCCGTTGGCTTCGCTTTTCTGCGGTGGGGCTACATACACCTTGATTCCCAGTGATTCTGTGTAATTTAAAGTGAGAGGACTTATAAAGCTACCTTCATTGTCTGAAACTAGGACATTGGGGACCGTGAAGTAATGAATTGATTTTGTTATTTTTTCACATGTATGTGGAGCAGATTCATTTTTGATTCGAAAGTATTTAACAAATTTGCTAAACCTGTCGATGCAAGTCAAGAATCGCTCGCCACGAATTGTTATTATGTCCATATGTAGCATTTCCGTTGGATATTCAGAGATTGGTGTTTCTTGTAGCTCTGGCTGATTCGGGTGACGGTCATATTTGCACATGCTGCAGGTGTCGCAAGTCGCATTATATTTTTTTATTTGCTTACTCATTCCTGGGAAGTAACATTTTTCCAATATTTGTTCTTTATTTTCTTTGCAGTTCCTATGAGGCCGTTTATGTTCCGCTTGAATTATCTGGAACTTGTTTTTTTTAATTTGAGATATCTTGAACAACGCTTTGAGTTATTTGAATTTAGAATTTGGCAAAATTTTGCTTGAAGACTATTTTGAGTAGTTGTATAAGTTTCTCTGGAATTTTGATTCCATTTACCACATTTGGATTTAAATATTCTTTCAGCAACTTAATTAATTCCGATGCAGTTATTTTGTTCAGACATGAAAATTCTGTGATATGTTCTTCTTGGGCGTTTACGTTTTTTTCCTTCTGATATTATAATCTGTCCCTTGAAAACATTTATCGGCGCTTTTACTCATGGTTTGAGATCAATGCTGTCTTCATCTGCACTCTGCGCTGTTCCGGAATTATCAGTTAAGACAATAACTTCTATAGGGAGTCTAGATAGAATGTCTGCTTCTATATTAGTTTTCCCGGGCTTATACACAAGCTCGTAGTTATATTCTTCTATTCGTGCTTTCCACCTCTTAAGCTTAGCGTAATGGTTCCTGTTGCTTTGTGCAGAGGTCAACGGTTGATGATCGGTGAGATTTTTTACTTTTTTTGAACCGTACAAGTATGTTCGTAGCTTATCAAGGGCCCAAACAACAACCAGCATTTCTTTTTCGCCTGTTGAGTAATTTTCTTCTGTTTTATCTAAAGACCTTGAGATATAGGTGATAGGTTTATCTTTGCCTATTTGGCCCTGGGAAAGAACGGCTCCAATTGCGTGATCTGACGCATCAGTGGTTAAAATAAACGGCTTATTTAGGTCAGGAAGGGCCCAAATTTTCGAAGAGGTGAGACGCTCTTTCAATTCTCATTCTCTTTAAATGCTTTCAGTTCGATTGCGCTTAGGGTAATTTCTCTTTTTTTTTGGACTGATTTGCTTTCACTTGAGCATTTTCTCCTCTCGTCAATTGTTTTAACGTTTTTGCGATCTTCGCATAATTTCTGATAAATTTACGATAATAGCATGAGAGTCCCAGAAAAGCTTTCAGGTCCTTTAAATTCTGTGGGGGCTTGATTTTTGTGGTTACTAATATTGTTTTAGGATCGGGCAAAATACCATCATCAGAAATGATATGTCCTAAAAATTCAACTTGTTTTTTTAAGAAGGACGATTTGTCCATGCTAACCTTAAGGTTAGCTTTTTCTAGCTGGGAGAATATAGTCGCTTTATTCCTAAGGTGGTCTTCTACCGTATCACCGAGAATGATTATATCATCAATATATACGAAGCATATTTTCCCGATATATGGTTTTAAGATGTCATCAATCATCCGCTGAAAGATTGCTGGCGCGTTTGTAAGTCCGAACGGGAGCCTAGTAAACTCATACTTCCCGTTGGCTGTAGAAAATGCTGTCTTGGGAGTATCTTTTTCGCTCATCCGTATCTGATGAAGCCCAGAGTTGGATTTCTTGGGAAAAATCCATAAGGAAGAATTATATGGTCGTTGTGAAGGTCAGATAATTTCGTCCTGAAGCATTTGCGAAATTTGTGCTTCCACCTCCGACCTTAGATTAACGGGATAAGGGTAGGATTTTGTATATATTGGATCAGAAGCTGAAGTTTTAATTTCTGCTCTGACACTAGTTTTAACTATTTCGCGATCAGAGATAGGTCCAAACACCTTCGCAAATTTGTCGATCATATTTGATACTCGCTGCCCAAGTTCTTCAGTCAAATGGTTGGTTCTGGCCTGAATATTATTTACCTGACTTGCAAATTTAGGTTTTAGTGGAATTTTAAGGTTAAATTCTAGAATAAGAACATTGTTTTTCCTATCAATGATGGCTTGTTGGTCACACAAAGTATCATCGCCAATAATGCCATCGAATGATTTTAATCCGGGAAAAATATAGAAATCCAAAATATTATTTATGCCAAGGCTTTTAAAAAATTGTGTTCTTTAATTTCAATATGGCCTGCCGCCGACTGAGTAGTAAAAGGGGTTTCGAATAATTTTTATCTTTGCCGTAATTTTCCAGAAATAAAATTTTTATTGGCTTCTGCATCGACAAGAAATTTTAACACTTGGCCATTTCTTGTAGCATATTCTATGTACGGAACGCTAGTGAGGCATCCATCATAAAATTTATATCAGACACATCCTGGTATTCTTTGTGATGTGGTTTTCTGGGCTACTTGCTTGATACTCATCCTGATAATGTTCGTAGTCGGAAAGTTCGGTTTTATTCCCTATATCCTGTGTTTTGTATGGTTCACACTGCTCGTTGACTGTTTGAATATTGTACAAACATTGCAATTTTCTTGGAAATTTAGCCGATTTGTTGAATCTTTTATAGATCTCTGGCTGCGTTGTTGTATTAATATAGTCAGCTTAGCGAGTTTGGATCGATTTATCGATTTCCATGTAAACAGGAGGCTTTGCTTGAATGGGTCTTGATGATGGTGCGCAATGAAACGGAGCTCGGAGCTTTTGTGCGTTATAGATTTTATTCCTATCAAGTGGATTTAAAATCCTATTAGTAAAGATCGTACGTTTGGGATATGCAATTTGTTCAAATATTTAATTTGATGCTGCTGGACTATCAGTAAAGGAACTTTTAGGATATATCTGAAAGTTTCTGAAATTATGAAGTTGAAGACACGAAGCGTATGCTTCCGGTAGGGTTTTTGGCCGTTGATTTATCAACATTCGGGAAAGATCTCCATTTAAGCCACGAATAAAAACGTCTAAGGCTCTGTTACGATGGTTTTCACTAAGAGCCGCCACTGTTTCTAGTGAATAATCTTATACTTTAATCTTATTTATTAGAAGTGAGAGTTGATGGTTCACACTAGCGTAGAACTCATCGACACTCATATGCTTTTGGAGCATGGTATGGAGTTGATGCTCGAACGTACGGATATCGCATTTATCAGCATAATGAAGGGACAAACATTTCTTCATGCTAGTCCAATCATCATCGAACACATTATAAGAGACAAGAGCAGCATCTGCTGGCCCTCCAATCTTTTGTCGAATATGCCTGAGTATTGCCGTGTATATAGGCCTATTACGGACAATACTATAGTCCTCCGAAATGGTTTCAACCAGTGGCGGCTCGTGCTTGTTGAGATTGGGTGGGCCCAGTTTTTTATTATTATCCGAACAAATTTTCGTTGATTTCGTTGTATGCTGGTCAGTTTTTTCAAATAAATAAAATTTAGTGTTTTGGTCGCTATTTATATAACACCTATATGTACACCTTTCAATCGATCAAACCATTCTTTTTGGCCCAGTTAGTTATCTACTACATTTACGCAGTAGATAGACTTCCGAGAAATATTCAATTTCAATGCTCTGTAATGAAATGGTTTATGAATATGTTTACCCAGACACAAAGTGCCTGAGTAAAATGGAGGTGAAGGTCTACGATGACCATCAAAGGATATCGAGTCATTAGTCCGTGCAGGACTGAGCTACGCCGGGTAGCTACAACTCTCACATGACAGGACGGCGGCACATGCTGGTTGCCATCTAGCGATTCGGGAGATGTGGGGGGGGTTCTTTTCCTGTCATGCGTCCTAACCATCATCACATTTTTATTCATGTGCCTGACAAGAAACAAACGCGACATTGAAAGTGATCTTCTTCAAGATCCACTTTATGAGCCGTGAAGGCTAACCCTGACCACGGGTATGTTTTTGTTTGTGACTGGGATCCAAAGATCACCAGCACAAAACAAAAAAAAAAACTCTAGCGCACCTGAACCGCTAGAAACACTAATGTTCGAAGAACAGTAGAAGAATCGTGCAGGTTTTGAGTGCATATTCCACCACATGAGCTGCTTATTACGGCCAAACTGTTTCAAATGCCACGTTTTACTTTGTTCTCAAGAATGCATTATGACTCATATGGTAGAAGGTTTCAGATACTACCACTGGCATGAATTTCAACGTTTATGAGAGCAAAACACGGGTTAATTATATTCGTTATCAGTTGCTTATTTCACAAAATTTTGAAAGCAGCATCTCATATAACATCAATGAAGAAAATGCTCAGTGCCTGCAGCACTGTAACTGAAGTTGGTGTTTGGGGCTGCGATCCGAAAAATTTGCAGAACTTTGGGAATTGAAACATCGGTTATTTATTTGCATTGTAAATGTTACCGGTATAATTTTATTGATACAAAAGTAGCACAACCAACTCGTGCTGGCAACCTTTCGCCAGTATCAAAGCCAAGAATATATCACATCTGCTTCACGTTGTTATATTACATTCGAGGTTATAGGAGTATGAAGAAATTTACGGTTACCTGCAGCGAGTTTTTTCAAATAATCAAAAGCTTAATATTTGCTGTTTATTGGCACTACAATATCATTACCAATTGACAATTCTACGGTTAAACCGCTTTATAAAGATATTGTAAACAAACACAAAACCAACAATAGCTGGCAACCCTATTGTGGCTTTTCAACCAAATTTGGCCTGAATAATGTTTATAATAGGTTCCATAAATTGTATGAAATTCGTATTGATTTCATGACTGCACTGGAAGTTATAGGGCAAAAAGTTTTATTTTCCTGAGAGAATTTTCAAAACCAAAGACACAAAAATTACCATAGCTGGCAGCACCAATCGAATTTTTCAACCAAATTTCTATCAAACAGAGCTTAGAGTTAGGTTTAGCTACTGTGTCAATTTCATGAAAATCTGGTTACTTATTCACATTTCATAGGGCAAAAAGCAGTTTTTTTTTCTTTGTAATTTTTCAAGATGGCACCACTGGCACAGAGTTGGCCAGACCTGGTCCTACTTAAGTCCACACCTGGTCCTACTTAAGTCCAATGTTTTCTGTAAATTTCAATGGTATCTGATTATTGATTCGTGAGTTCCCGTGAATAGAAGTTTTTGATGCTAAAAATATAGGCTGACTGGGAAAGGGTTACCGTTCTTGTCCGACATGAAGTTTCCAAAGTTTTACTTTGAACGTGTAGATTAAGCATAAAATTTGTATACAGACTGGTTTTATTGTAAGAAACGGACATTTTTAGGATATTCGATGGTTTGAATGTTTTCACTTCCAAATTGTGATTTTTTCAAATTTAAGACACCAAAATTAGCATAGCTGGCAGCTCCAACCGAATTTTTCGACCAAATTTCTACCAAACGTGGTTTAAAATAAGATCCAGCTACTGTGTAAATTTCGTCAAAATCGGACGATTCAATTAGAATTTATAGGGCTAAAAGCAGTTATCTTTTTTAATGATTTTTCAAGATGGCACCACTGGCACAGAATCGCCCGCATTTCAAAATCACTTCTATCAGACCTGGTCCTATTGTAGGCCAATACATGCTGCAAATTTCAATTAATTCTGCTCATTGGATCGTGAGTTTCCGTGAACAGAAGTTTTTGATGCTAAAAATATAGGTAACTTGGTCAAGGGTTACCAGGCGTACCCGTTATACCATATCAAATTTTATTTTTTGTCTATGTAAAAAAAGCATGAGATTTACATATGAGTGGCTTTTTTTATGAAGAAGCGGCATTTTTTCAAGAGAAACGATGATTTTGAGGTTTTCACTTTCAGTACCTGCCCTAGCTACAGGGTTGCCAGCACGCTCAGCAAAAGCTACACAAATCTACAACTAAATAATACCAATATGTCCTGAAAGTTTTGTAATGATTGAATAGCTTTGTCAAAAGTTATCGCAATTTAAAAATTTTCAAATTTTTCCGTTCTCTTTTTAGGCACCCAGCGCACACATGGGGTTAAAAAATTCCAAAGCATTATCCGATTCACATGTAAAACACGTTCGAAATTTATGTCGTCAACTTTATTTTTGCAAAAATTATTTGTGTACGGAATAATAAGTATAATAAAAATATCACTAAAATGGCCCCCGGCGCCAAAGGGTTAAAGATTTTTAACTTTTTCTGAGACCTGGCACTATTCTGCATATACACCAATGTGTTCTGAAAATTTCAGCTCAATCGGATGGCGCGTTCCTGAGATTTTTTCACTGAAAATTTTTGATGATATATATATATATATATATAGAAATATGAATTTTTGGCCAAAGTGATTTTAATACTAATGTTCTTCTTCGAACATTAGTAAAAATAAGGCCACCAATTTGAGTCAATGCTTCCTACGAAGCAACTCGACGCGAAGACGAATCGAAGTACGCGCGAGGGATCGCGAATTGGTGGCTGAATTCGGGGACGACAGAGATACGCACGCAATACAACAAGAAACCGCGAAATTACAAACACTCCAAAATTAAGGTATACGCGGATACCAACACGAAATTCTCTACTTTACACTGAACAAATACGCGCACGACTGACGAAATTCATTGACCTGAAAAAAAAATCCTGTGCTACCTTATAGCGGTGCCAGAAGTCTGATCTCTACCAAAAAATTATATAGGTCAGACTTCCGACGGTTCCGCCCATAGCCCCTACCATCCACCCTGGAAGAAAGAAAGAAAGAAAGAAAGAAGAGTTAGAGAAGGAAAAAGAAAAGAAATCCTCACCCCATCTTCAGAAAGGAAAAACAAGTTTTGTGATTTATTCAAACATTGTATTTATTTTATTTTTAAACTTTGAATTAACTTATTCTTTCGTATATATGAACATTACTTCTCAATTGCCGTTTTTTTTTGTAGTTACTACTCAATTCTTAATGGCTTCTATTCTTCAATTTTTTTCACCATATGCAAAACATTAAAAATTGACATCTAAATTTCTTCATTGATGCTCTTTAACAGTTGAACATAGTATTTTCTTTTGTTGGTTTAATATAAAGGCCTTGTACAAATATATTCTTATTCTTTTACCTAAAGGTTTCATGTTTCATTATCATATTGAATCAAAAGAAAGAAATTGATTAAACAAACAAACAAAAATTTTTTTCTTTGTCTTCATTATACGACTTGCATCATATTCAATTAGAATTTAGTGTTACCATGTATTTCTTATGCATTTAACCTTTTTTTTCTGTTTTGTTATTTCTTTTATTGTTCAATGAAAAAAAACAATTGATGAATACAACAATTTTCTTCTTATTGGTGCTTGTATGCAGCTATTAGCATATTTCAACTGTTAGCAAATTTTGTCTTTGTTTACTACCTTTATGTTATGGTTTTATTTAAGTTTCTTTCAACCTTGAAACATGTTAAGTTAATGTGTTTGAAGCTATTTATTACACATACTACACCGACCATAGTTCATATCTTTGAACAAACCGCCAAACCTTACTCAAAATCTCCAAATAGCAAAGTATGAGATATTTTACAAAAAAAACTCACTTCGTATCTCCGGTTCCAATAGTGTAAACGCCAGCATTTGATCCAGTAATGCTGGTGGAACGGGCGTAGGGCTCCCCTGGCCAAATAAGACTTTTCTATTTTTAATGTAAAAACTGCAACAGTTGTTTCGGGTGAAAAATAGCTCCCACTTCAATGATTTTCTTTTTATGCCACGACGCCCAATCACAGCACATTTTCCTATATAGACGTAGGACCCCCCAAAGAAGCCAAGGAGACTATAGCCATAGCTCCAAAGAAAACGTTCCCCTATGTGTTCATCACGGCGCCAGCTGCTACTGGGGTCGTTTTGCTATTCTGGTTGTTGTTGGTGTCGTCGTAGTTGCTAACAATAGTGACACTACGCTGGTGAGTTTGAACTGGAGCGTTGAAACGAAGGAAAAAAATCTTGAGTCAGTGACAGCACTCGTTTTCGATTTTCTTTCGATCGCTGATGACGCAATGACAAAACATCACATCAAAACAAGACACGATTAACATGACTTCTAAGAACGTTGCTAAAGACTTAATCGATGTCGGGCACAAGAGGCGAGAATACAATCATCGTAAATAATGGCACATCACAAGCGTTATTAATACAACATCACTTTTCGAATAAGAACTGCACGGCATTCGCGGTGCTTCATCTTTGTCGCACTTAATTCCTTTGGAATGCTTTGGAATGGATGATTTCATAAGAAGGTTACTCTATTCTCAGATTTATTCCAGAAAACTACCGCGAACGAACTCAGCCGCGGTTAATTTCTTTAGTTCGCGAAAAAGACGGAATTGAGACTTTTTTCTTTGATAACCGAATTTTATCACTTTTCCTACATCGAAGTCTTCACACAGACGCATGCCAGCTTAGGGAACACTTTCGAGAAAGGTTTGATTAATCGAGAGGTTAATTTCGGGTTGGACGCACAAAACTGTATTTTTACACGATCTATCACTGGAAGGAAGTGTCTCGGAGTTTATATGCTTTCTCCAATTTTAACTTGGCATTGTACGAACAAAACAAACTTGACAGATTTTCCTCATTTCTGACCACAAGGCACGACAGTAATCCTTCTTCGATTCTGGCTGAACCCAAATTCTGGGTTTTCGCTTCCAAACCCAATAACAAAACTTCATTGAGAAAACACGAATATTCAGTCCATGGACTTTCGCACAATCTCACATTTTTCGCACTATAATCGGACAACCCGTTTCATGAATTTCCGACACGAAAATTTCAATCTCTCTTCCCGAGTTTTTCGCTTGCACATCGCGAAATCTAATCGAATCAGTCAACTCATCCTCGCCGTCCAACAACAGAATCGGAAACGAAACCCAATTCAAACTCATCCGTTTTCTTACTTCGCACTCGTCGATGCGCACCGAGCTCTGAAACGCGACTCTCCCGAAATCCAGTCAATCCGAATTCAAAACAGTCAAAATCATTCCCCCATCACATCATTCAATTCCGCGAATATGTGAATTCACATTCCCAGGCTCACGAGCGAGTTCTGAGAATGTCAAATGCAATATTCTCAGGCCCGTCGATATTTCGGGGGATTCCTCGACTCGCAGCGCTGGTCTTTCCCCGAAATGCTTACATTCGTATTGCATGCTCAATTTACATGGAAATTCGCTGGGATGGTTAGGCGAATTTGTATTCCCATGCAAATTGAGCACGCATGAAACGAATATTTTCATGAAATTTTGTGCATTTAATACAAACCCGATCTTTCCGCAAATTCCAATGCGTGGAAAGAGCCGAAGATCCCAATTGTCAATTTTTTTAGAATCAAAGTGGTTTATGGGAAGATTCTGGATAGAAAAAAAACTCACTTGAAAGCGAAGCAAGGTAATGAAGAAAACTCAGTCACGGCAATATTTGAAAAGAGTGTTTCAATTATAGGTGCGTGAGCTTTGTATTGTATGTCAATCCTCATCAAAGGAGCTATTAGAAACAGAAAAAAATTCAAAGGCAGCATTAATGCCGAATGTCCTTACCATGAAAAACACCCATGGCCTTGCCATCTGGGTGCTGCAATAGGTACCTGGACGTACCCAGTCGAGCTACAACTTTTGCCTTTTTAAACTTGTTGTCAAGTTTGCTATTATAATGCTCCGTGGCTTTGCTCTGAGCGAAGTTCCGAACAAAAACTGTGTCGCCAACTTGAAACTGAGAGTCTCGGGTGCGCAAGTTATAATATTTGGCCTGAGTCTGATATGCCAAATCAATTTGTTTCTGAGCTTGCTCCCTTATCAACTCCTGGTGTTGATGGGGTAGCAGCTCAGCTGTGGGTTCCTGTAACAACCCTAATTGTCGGAGTAGTTTATACGAACTACCATGTTTAGGCATGTTTTGCCCGAATACCATAAAGTAAGGGCTAAATCCGGTTGAGGTATGATGAGAAGTACATAACGCAGAATTAATTTCGGACAATCTTCTATCCCAATCTAACTGAGTGGGCGCAACATAGGTTCGAATGGCTGCTACCAAGGATCTGTTGACTCTCTCTGACGCGTTTGCTTGAGGAGAATATACTGCTGTGTATTGATGTTGTATGCCATAGTTATCGAGTAAAGAATTGAACAAATGTGAGCGGAATTGTACACCATTATCAGTCATGATAACTTCAGGCACACCGAAAACATGAAAGATACGCTTCTCCACGTATTCACACACCTTAGAAGCGGTGCTTTTTCTCAAAGGCTCCACAAACGTGAATTTAGACAAATGATCTAATACGACTAATATGCCGGTATTACCCTCCTTAGATCGGGGATAAGGGCCCAATAGATCTATATACAGACGCTGAAAAACGCGATCGCTAACAACTGGTTGACCCATAGGTGGTCTCAACAACTGATTCGGAGCCTTGTTCATCCTACACAAGTCGCAAGCCAGCACATATTCTTTTACTTGTAAAGCCATTTTTGGCCAAAAGAAATATGTCTGTAAACGCTTCAAGGTTTTGCCAATTCCACCATGCGAGCTGGTGGGATGATCATGGGCCCGAATGATCAGCTGAGATGTAAGCTGTTTGGGAATCCACAACTTCCAGCTGTCACGTTCCTGTATCAAATCACCTGTGGCATATTGACAACGTCTGTATACATATCCATCAGTTACCCTAAGATCAGGAAGCGTTGTTGCATTCGCCGATACTTTCTCAATCAAATCTAAGTAGGCCTCCGATTTAAAATGAGGCGAATCTAAGTCGATTTCGATCATTTCTGATAGTTCCTCAATAGCTTCGCAATCTTCCGGTGTGTGAACACGGGAAAGCGCATCTGGAACCACATTCTGGCTACCTTTTCGATGACTAATAGTGAATTTGAAGCCTTGTAACTTCAAAGCCCATCGAGCGAGTCTTCCATGTAAATCCTTAAGACTCATAAGCCACTGCAGAGAGGCATGATCGGTTACCACCTCAAATTCTTGCCCTTCAATGTAAGCCCTAAATTTTTTTATAGCTAATACAGCCGCTAAACATTCCTGTTCGGTCACCGTATAGTTTCGTTGGGCCGAATTTAGCTTCTGCGACATGTATGCTATAGGGGCTTCAGCTCCGTCCTCTAGTTTCTGCATTAATACAGCACCAACACCGTATTGACTAGCATCACAGTGAATGGCAAATGCTTTACTAAAGTCGGGGCTGTGCAATACAGGCGAAGAACTAAGGCATCTTTTCAGCTCCTCAAAAGCGGCTAGGCTTTCATCACTCCATTCAAATTTTCGTTTACTCGACAACATATTAGTTAATGGCGTAGACACAGTCGAAAAATCGGGAACGAATCTCCGATACCAACCACAAACCCCCAAGAAACGACGCAACTGTCTGACTGTCCGAGGAATAGGGAACTCCTTTATGGCTTGAATCTTTTCAGGATCTGTTTGAACTGTCCCGTGACCGATTATATGGCCGAGATATTTGACTTCCTTCATCATAAACTTGCTTTTTTCTACATTTATCGTCAATCCTGCAGAACGCAAATGCTGTGCAACTTTTTAAGCAGCAGTATATGATCGTTAAAAGTTTCAGTGATTAAGAGCAAGTCATCTAAATAGATGAAGACTTGATGTTTAAGATGTGCTGGAATGGCTCGGTCCATCAGTCGCTGCATGGTTTGTGGGGCATTACATAACCCAAAAGGCATGGTAACGAACTGATAGAGTGGTCTGCCAGGAACAGTGAAGGCTGTCTTATCCTGCGATTCCTCATCAAGCGGTATTTGCCAAAAAGCGTCTTTTAAGTCAAGGCTGCTTATATACTTTGCTTGTGGCAGCCGACTTAAGATACCGTCGATCAGGGGAAGAGGATAAGCATCCTTCACCGTTACCTGGTTAACCTTTCGCGCATCCAGACACATTCCAACTTTTCCAGGTTTGACAACAAGAGTTACTGGAGAGGACCAACTGCTCTGTGATTCCTTAATAACTCCCAGACTCAGCATTCGGTCAATTTCCGCGTATAGCTGTTTTTCAACTGCTGGTGATATTGAAAAATGTCGTTGCTTAATGGGTTTATTAACGCCCACATCAATCACGTGTGAAGTGAGTGTAGTGCGCCCCAATCCTTCCTTTGCAAACGACGGAAACCTTGCAATGACCGCCTCCAGTTCCTCCTGCTGTGCTGGTAAAAGATAATGACGATTAGTAGAGGAGATAGCAGATAGTGATAAATTCTCCACTGAAGGGTTTTGATCAAACAGATCCGTAGCCAAATTAAAAAGACGTACAAAGTCTATTCCCAAATAAAGGTTCTGACTCAGCGAAGGAATCACCAGAAACGACATAGTTTTGATACGTCCTCGAAATTGTATGGTGCCAGCAATCCTACCAACCGCAGCATGTCTGGTGCCATCAGCAGTACTGAGACTTACATGTAATTTTTCGAGACGGTATCTATTGTCATTCAGTAATTTCCTCGCTAAGTCAGACGCCAGACAGCTGACACTCGCTCCCGTGTCAATCAATCCGCTAACCTTCTCGTTTCCGAAAAGAGTGACATTTGCATATGGTCGCAAATCACCTGTGGGTTGATCCACTACGGTAGATGAACAGTACTGTCGCCTAAGTTTCTTAATACGTAACCAAAAGTTACGTAGACGAAGAGTTGATCTTCTAGTTCTTCGTACTTTGGAAAACTCCTCACATTCAAAAATGCGACGGCGTGCCTGCTCATATTCCCTTAGTCGGATATGATAAGGTTTAAGATATTGTGGGGTCGGGTTGATACCGAACACTCGCTCCGATCCCTCCAAAACGACGTCAGATTGAGCAACAGATGAACCCGAAGAAGATAGAGTTTTGTTAGTGAAGATAGGGGTAAACGCAAGAGTGGTATTGCCAACACCAGAATCAGAAGCAGACGAGAACAGATTCTGGTCTTCCGAAGGAGAAGGATCTAAGGTCTGGGAATCTGCCGAGACCCGTGATTGTTTGCGGAGGGCTTCTGGTGGTGGTGAGCTCCTCCGGTCTGACGGTTTTTTTGCTGACACGATTCACAGTGAGGTTTGTAAATATTCTCTGCTCCACAGCCATAACAAAATATCCGTCGTTCCTCCAAACAATCCATATAGAGATGTCCTGGCTTGCGGCAGTTCCAACAGATGGAAATTCGAGCAACCTCCGCAACTTCCTGCCCCAGATCTCCTTCCTCTCCAGACGCATACGGATCCGACAGTGCCGCCAGATGACGGCGAGTCCCAAAAACTCTTTCAGGCTGTCCAAGAGCCTGAGCCAACCTTTCTCGTCTTTTGACCTGTTCACGTAGCTGTTGTGTGTTGGAAAAGTGCCGATCTACTAACTGCCACTGCAGTTCGGGCAACATATTTCCCTGAACAATATCCAGCAGCTCGTGATCCGTCAGTGGGAACGGTAGAGCACTGGACATTCGACGTAAGTCCCTGTAAAAATCATCAAAGGACTCACCAGCCTTCTGGCGGCGCCGACGGATTCGATTGGTAATTTCACGGTTTGACGCAAAATCTTGAAATTCTCGTCTTATAGCCTCACAAAAGACATTCCATTCGATTCGTCCTACCTCCTGATGGTATTGCCAATACCACTCCTCCGCCTCTCCGATCAGCAATCCATCAATATGTCGGCACAGGGCATAGAAGTCTCCTTGAAGCTTCTGGTGGGTTAGAGCAGTTACTCTGTATAGAAATTTCTCTACAGGTATGCTTCCTGATTCTCCACTAAACCTCAAGTTCCATCCTGCCATTATAGTGTTGACCCTGTCCGAAGATATCCTACTACCTCTAGGTGGTTGACCATTCCGCCTAGGTAACACATTCTCATCATAACCTCTCCTCACTTGTCCCTGCCTTATTCCAGACAAGTGGGCTGAGGATCGTCGAGGTATTGTTTCTGCCATGGGCTCCTCAAACCCATGGACAGGCCTGTTGGCAGCCGGTTGTGCTGAAGACCGAGCGTTCCGGTAATTTGACTGGTGGTCCCTCCCAGTCAACTCCGGAGTAGATATGTCCCTCCCGGGGCGTCTCATCGAGCCATTTGGGCGGGGACCAGCTCCAGAATCCCGAGACGAAGCATTAGGGCTAGATATCGATAATGTAGTCAATTGATGCTGAATGTTGTTTACGGATTGCATCAGTTGACCCATCTGCTTCTTGATGTCTCCTATCTCAGGATCCGGAGTTGCTCTTCTGGAATCTGTGAGACTCGGAGATAGCTCAGGAAGAGCGCCTGCAGCATCCCCTCCTCGTTCTTCACAGTTCCAGCTTCGTGGTACCGAATTTCTCAAGTCCCCGCCCAACGGCTCGTTGGTACGTGACCGAGTTATGGGTCGGTGGCCCTTTGGAACGGCACCTTGCTTAGGTTGCCGTCCGAAATCGGTTTTAGCTGATAATACCCGCAAGTCCTCCGGTTTTAATTCCCTCCGGCATAATGGGCATGCACGAGATTGTAGAAAGCATCTTTCCAGACACTTCTCGTGATATTTATGGTCACATTTAGTGATCAACAAGTTTTCTTCCGTTGTGAAAACCTGTTGACAGATGGGACAGCTCTCACTACTGCCATCATCTGTTTCCCTCATAAGAGGTGGCGGCGTCCTTGCCATTGCCATTTCGATACTAGATACTTAATTATTTTTATTAGTTTAGAGATAATTTATAGTTAAGAGATAATTAGAGATAATTAATTAGTTTAGAGATAATTATTAGTTTAGAGATAATTTATAGTTAAGAGATAATTAGAGATAATTAATTAGTTTAGAGATAATTATTAGTTTAGAGATAATTTCTCAAAAGATAAGTATGTATATATATGAAAAGATATATATATATGAAAAATATATCTATGGTGCAAGATATATTTTAATTAGTGTGTTTTTGGTTTAGTGTTGGTTTGTTTTTCCTTTCCAAAAAGTGGTGAAGATCTCTTTCAAGAAAAAAAAAGAGAGAAGTAGAGAGAATTTAGCTAAAGATATTTTAAGACAAATAGACATTAGATAAAGACTCAGATGTTAAAGAGTTTGTGAATTATTGGAAACTAGAAGATAAACTACGTTACGTTATAGAGATGAAAAATAGAGAGATCAAAGACACTATGTGTGAAACTGCAATAACAAACTAAGGTTTCCAATAAGAAGGAATTGCACAAGATAATTTCTTCAGGTGATGAACCTCGTCAGTACCCGAACCGATATAATTTTATAATATTTTTCTCCACGACAAAAGACTTTAAAGACAAAGGAGGCAGAGATATCCGATACCAGGATTCTGAGCAACAAGGACCAATACCACTGGACATACTATTTGGCTGGATGCCGAAATCGCAGATTTCACAGTTGGTTTGACCCTTGCTGATCAAAATCGCGGCACGGAATCTCTGTCCTCACGGTAGAAATGAAAAAAAAGGATCACCCGTTCAACAGAAAGGAAGACGACATCCGTTTCCGAAGACTGGACTTACTAAGTGGCTGGTTGCCAACATAGCAGATATCACAGATCTCCGAAAACAGACTGCCTTCAAGCGTGAAGCCTAGAATAAACACGAGAACGAGTGCCTTATATTGAATTTTTAATGGAAATATACTACGGATGGCAGTTTTTTTATAGGGGCTACAGACAGGTAATAGAAATTGCTGGCGGAGTGATACCACCGAAATTAAGTCTGCAGGAGTGAAGGTCGATTGGAAAATGTTAAGTACGTAAAGCACTTAGTTATGTTCTACTGAACATAAATCGATCTCACTGCTTAAATGTGGGACTCCTTTAAGGATAGGTAGACCGAAGTCTGTAGTTCTAAACTCAAAACATCTTTGAGCGAACTTTATGGACTCTAACGAGCAAGTTTCGGGCCCCACGTTGGGCGCCATTTGTAATGAAATGGTTTATGAATATGTTTACCCAGACACAAAGTGCCTGAGTAAAATGGAGGTGAAGGTCTACGATGACCATCAAAGGATATCGAGTCATTAGTCCGTGCAGGACTGAGCTACGCCGGGTAGCTACAACTCTCACATGACAGGACGGCGGCACATGCTGGTTGCCATCTAGCGATTCGGGAGATGTGGGGGGGTTCTTTTCCTGTCATGGGTCCTAACCATCATCACATTTTTATTCATGTGCCTGACAAGAAACAAACGCGACATTGAAAGTGATCTTCTTCAAGATCCACTTTATGAGCCGTGAAGGCTAACCCTGACCACGGGTATGTTTTTGTTTGTGACTGGGATCCAAAGATCACCAGCACAAAACAAAAAAAAAATAAGGCCACCAATTTGAGTCAATGCTTCCTACGAAGCAACTCGACGCGAAGACGAATCGAAGTACGCGCGAGGGATCGCGAATTGGTGGCTGAATTCGGGGACGACAGAGATACGCACGCAATACAACAAGAAACCGCGAAATTACAAACACTCCAAAATTAAGGTATACGCGGATACCAACACGAAATTCTCTACTTTACACTGAACAAATACGCGCACGACTGACGAAATTCATTGACCTGAAAAAAAAATCCTGTGCTACCTTATAGCGGTGCCAGAAGTCTGATCTCTACCAAAAAATTATATAGGTCAGACTTCCGACGGTTCCGCCCATAGCCCCTACCATCCACCCTGGAAGAAAGAAAGAAAGAAAGAAAGAAGAGTTAGAGAAGGAAAAAGAAAAGAAATCCTCACCCCATCTTCAGAAAGGAAAAACAAGTTTTGTGATTTATTCAAACATTGTATTTATTTTATTTTTAAACTTTGAATTAACTTATTCTTTCGTATATATGAACATTACTTCTCAATTGCCGTTTTTTTTGTAGTTACTACTCAATTCTTAATGGCTTCTATTCTTCAATTTTTTTCACCATATGCAAAACATTAAAAATTGACATCTAAATTTCTTCATTGATGCTCTTTAACAGTTGAACATAGTATTTTCTTTTGTTGGTTTAATATAAAGGCCTTGTACAAATATATTCTAATTCTTTTACCTAAAGGTTTCATGTTTCATTATCATATTGAATCAAAAGAAAGAAATTGATTAAACAAACAAACAAAAATTTTTTTCTTTGTGTTCATTATACGACTTGCATCATATTCAATTAGAATTTAGTGTTACCATGTATTTCTTATGCATTTAACCTTTTTTTTTCTGTTTTGTTATTTCTTTTATTGTTCAATGAAAAAAAACAATTGATGAATACAACAATTTTCTTCTTATTGGTGCTTGTATGCAGCTATTAGCATATTTCAACTGTTAGCAAATTTTGTCTTTGTTTACTACCTTTATGTTATGGTTTTATTTAAGTTTCTTTCAACCTTGAAACATGTTAAGTTAATGTGTTTGAAGCTATTTATTACACATACTACACCGACCATAGTTCATATCTTTGAACAAACCGCCAAACCTTACTCAAAATCTCCAAATAGCAAAGTATGAGATATTTTACAAAAAAAACTCACTTCGTATCTCCGGTTCCAATAGTGTAAACGCCAGCATTTGATCCAGTAATGCTGGTGGAACGGGCGTAGGGCTCCCCTGGCCAAATAAGACTTTTCTATTTTTAATGTAAAAACTGCAACAGTTGTTTCGGGTGAAAAATAGCTCCCACTTCAATGATTTTCTTTTTATGCCACGACGCCCAATCACAGCACATTTTCCTATATAGACGTAGGACCCCCCAAAGAAGCCAAGGAGACTATAGCCATAGCTCCAAAGAAAACGTTCCCCTATGTGTTCATCACGGCGCCAGCTGCTACTGGGGTCGTTTTGCTATTCTGGTTGTTGTTGGTGTCGTCGTAGTTGCTAACAATAGTGACACTACGCTGGTGAGTTTGAACTGGAGCGTTGAAACGAAGGAAAAAAATCTTGAGTCAGTGACAGCACTCGTTTTCGATTTTCTTTCGATCGCTGATGACGCAATGACAAAACATCACATCAAAACAAGACACGATTAACATGACTTCTAAGAACGTTGCTAAAGACTTAATCGATGTCGGGCACAAGAGGCGAGAATACAATCATCGTAAATAATGGCACATCACAAGCGTTATTAATACAACATCACTTTTCGAATAAGAACTGCACGGCATTCGCGGTGCTTCATCTTTGTCGCACTTAATTCCTTTGGAATGCTTTGGAATGGATGATTTCATAAGAAGGTTACTCTATTCTCAGATTTATTCCAGAAAACTACCGCGAACGAACTCAGCCGCGGTTAATTTCTTTAGTTCGCGAAAAAGACGGAATTGAGACTTTTTTCTTTGATAACCGAATTTTATCACTTTTCCTACATCGAAGTCTTCACACAGACGCATGCCAGCTTAGGGAACACTTTCGAGAAAGGTTTGATTAATCGAGAGGTTAATTTCGGGTTGGACGCACAAAACTGTATTTTTACACGATCTATCACTGGAAGGAAGTGTCTCGGAGTTTATATGCTTTCTCCAATTTTAACTTGGCATTGTACGAACAAAACAAACTTGACAGATTTTCCTCATTTCTGACCACAAGGCACGACAGTAATCCTTCTTCGATTCTGGCTGAACCCAAATTCTGGGTTTTCGCTTCCAAACCCAATAACAAAACTTCATTGAGAAAACACGAATATTCAGTCCATGGACTTTCGCACAATCTCACATTTTTCGCACTATAATCGGACAACCCGTTTCATGAATTTCCGACACGAAAATTTCAATCTCTCTTCCCGAGTTTTTCGCTTGCACATCGCGAAATCTAATCGAATCAGTCAACTCATCCTCGCCGTCCAACAACAGAATCGGAAACGAAACCCAATTCAAACTCATCCGTTTTCTTACTTCGCACTCGTCGATGCGCACCGAGCTCTGAAACGCGACTCTCCCGAAATCCAGTCAATCCGAATTCAAAACAGTCAAAATCATTCCCCCATCACATCATTCAATTCCGCGAATATGTGAATTCACATTCCCAGGCTCACGAGCGAGTTCTGAGAATGTCAAATGCAATATTCTCAGGCCCGTCGATATTTCGGGGGATTCCTCGACTCGCAGCGCTGGTCTTTCCCCGAAATGCTTACATTCGTATTGCATGCTCAATTTACATGGAAATTCGCTGGGATGGTTAGGCGAATTTGTATTTCCATGCAAATTGAGCACGCATGAAACGAATATTTTCATGAAATTTTGTGCATTTAATACAGCTCCTCAGTATAAAATATATGAAACTAAAACACTTGTTTCAAGTGGTTTAATATACATATATACATGCAAAATATTCTACATCAAATTTAACATTTTTCAAACATATTTAAAAATAAAGATTAAAGCGTGATGCACTATATAATTTACTACATATGCTTGTAAATTATTTGGTTACGTCTACTCTTTGATGAAGCAAAGAGATCAATTATTTGGTTGTGAAATTTGAAATTGTAACCTTTTCGCAACATTTTAACTAAATCCCTTTCAATTTCCATTGTACTTAAATCGGAAAGCCTTGTCTGACAAATTGAATTCCGTAAAAAGATTTTTACTCACTTAAGAGCTGAAAAACTTCGTTCAACTGAAGTGGAAGAAGATGCCAGTGAAGCAACTTGACTTAGCAATTTATAAATATCCAATACTTCCGTTTGAAACTTATTATCAGATACAAAAATTAAAGGGTCCGATCAACTCTGCGTGCTTCCAAATTTGTTATGATCAGATTACTACACACAAAGTTCGTTTCGTTGCTTAATTTTTTCAAACATTTAGGGGTAGCTGTCGATAAGAGAGTCTAGTAGATTTTTAAGAAAAGCCTTCCCAAATGATTTGAGATTACTACTATTAATGAAACTGATAAAATCTATTTTTTTCATATCCGAAAGGTTTAGTTAGATTAGTATAAATTTAACACATGAAGTCTTTTAAAATAAGTTTTCGCATCTGAAATGCTACCGTAATCTATTTTACATATTTTAACAGGTTGCCCAAAATTACTGCAAACATCGTTAAAGTTTTTTTCAAAATATGTATCGTCTCCTCTATATGATTTGAATGTTAGTAGTAAGTTACTGACTCGCTCTTTACAATAATTAATATCTGCACTTAACTTTACAATAATTAATATTTCAAATAGAACACCTGTTTGTTGACACATAAGGTTGATAGTTTTTAGCAAAAATAGAAACGAGAAGACCGACAAAATTTGCCTGAAGCCCACAGACTCTTTAATTGTTTCTCTATCTTGGACAAAGGCTTCATCATTTAAAAATATTTCGAAGACTTCCAGCAACTCATTTGTACTATTTGAGAGAACTTAAATTATTCGAGACTTATAGTTCCATCGTGTATTGCTGCAATCAGGTAGCCACCTACGATTAACTTTATCAACTACACTAGTTCGCTTCGTCGAGTTGGGAAAAAATGTTAATAACCCAGTCAAATTCACGAAAAAGATGCGGCATTCTTTTATTTTGCAAGTCCCCGATACCACAAAAGCACCATCATAAGTTTGTCTCACTAATATGCTGGCAATATCGAAATGCTTAAATGTTTAGTTAGTAAATTATAGAGATCTCCAGCTTTTTTAACTTGACTTACATAAAAAAAACCATGAATCTCTCTACTCTAATGCCTTGTTCTGAAACGTATTGAAAAATCACTGATAGTTGAGACAAACACTTAGTGTTAGTGGACTCATTAATTTGCCAGGAATAACAGGGACCGTTATGAATCTCAGCAAGTATAAAGCTTTTTAATGTAGTACAAATATAAAGTTTTTTTAATATAGTACATTTACTAATGATGAGATCGTTTTGAATAGTTTTAAAAGTACCACTGAAAACGGAAGACTCATCCAGAAAAAGTTTAAATCGTGTAAGTGTTTAGCGCTTTGCTTATATTAACGTTCTCTGTGCCGTCTTCACTTTACTATTTTCTTTCGTACGCATGCATGATACAAGAAAGCCCCAAGCCAAAAGCAAGCCCCAAGTCCCAAGCAAGCACCGAATCACATAATTTTCTGATGGAGTCATTTTCCATCTCATTGAATGAAAAAAACAGATACTTTCATAATTTTTGAAACCGTAATAAGAAACCCTGATTGTATTTAGACTTTCTAACGCCATCTGCAAGAGCTGTTATTGAAGAATTTGGAAAATCTGTTAGCACAGTTTATGGACTAAATTTATGCTAGCTGATTTATTTCCATTTTATAAAAGAGTTGTCTTTTTTTTTATTTTATATGAAAGATGAGAGGTGCATTTTTCTTCTTGGAATTCTTACACTTTGCATTTTACACCCAGGATCTAACCTAACCTTTGTTTCAAATTTATCCTGAGAAGAAAACTAAGCATTTCATGCTTCAAATCCTGAAATTAATTTCCTTTCGGGATATATTTCAGCAACAATCATGCAATAGGTAAATTCCCATACCTATTCGCTAATTTTTCACATCAGAAAAATTTGCATCTTTTGGATACATGCAGGTGTACATAGATTTGTCTTCCGCCACATTATTCTTCTTTTGATTTTCAGTACAATATTAACACACGTCGCATTACATTTTTTTCATAATATTTTTCACAAAAATACTCCCATTAATGAAATCTACTATGATCTAACTAAGCTCATTTATAGTTTATAATTTGACAAAAAATGCTGAAAAAAATACCACAAACAATTTTTCATTCATTCATTCATAAACCGAACTCTCCTGGTGACGCACGCACAAGCATAGAGCAGAGAGCGACTTGCGCGCGTCATGATCTTGTAGTTCTTTGATTCAAGCTACGCATGTAAACGCATGATGGGCTGGCCCAATATGCAGCATAGATTTTGACGCGATTGCTCACGTCAATTTTTCTTAGATGAAGAGCCGGCCCAATATACACAATAAATTTTGTTGCGATTGAAAGCGTCAATGCTCATAGATCGTAGCCATGAATCAAAGAACTATAAGATTACGACACGCGCATGTCTCTCTCGGCTCGCTGCTTGTGCGTGACGTCACCGGCAGAGTTCGGTTCATGAATGAATGCATTAAATTGTATTGGAATACAAATAAATGCATGAAACATGGTTTATGGTTTTCTTTTGCAGCATTGTTTTAATATTATAAACTATTAATGAGCTTATTTAGATCATAGTAGACTTTATTTACAGGAGTATATATGTGAAAAATGAAAAAATTCAATGTAATTTGTGTGTTATTGCTGTACTGAAAGTCAAAAGAAGAATACTGTGGCAGAAGAAAAAACTATTTTATATGTATCCAACAGATCAAATTTTTGTGATGTGTAAAAGGAGCGAAAAGGTATCGGAACTTGTCTATTGCATGATTGCTTTTGAAATATTTCCCGAAAGAACATTAAGTTCAGGATTTGAAACACGAAATGCTTGATAGTCTTCTCTGGATATATTTGAAGGAAAGGTTAGTCAATGATGATACTGAGCAGTGCTGTCGTTTTAGTGTTTCTTTGTGCAGTACATAAAACTCCGAAGTTGAAGCAGATTGCTCTAAATTGCAGTTGATTGATTCTTCTATAGATATATACATATGTGTACACATATAAGTCTTCTTACATGCATTTAAAATACAACTATTGCTATTTGAAATAGCAATGACAAACCATATTCAATAAAAGATGTATAATTTTTTTTTAAAGATATCAGATTCGAGTTTAGTCGTTTGGTGAAAAATACATATTATTGTTAATATCAGTTTTTCCATATTAAAGAAAATAAATTACAATATACAGTTATATCTCCACGATTAAGAATTGGGGAAATTCCTATTCATTCTTAGTTCAAAATGGCTAGCGGTTGCATATATAACTAAACAGAGCGAAACTAACTTACCACATATGCTAGCTAGATTAAACAAGTAGCAAATTTCGTAAAATGTAATAGATGAAGTGCAAATGCAATGTTGCAGTGAACTGCATCAAATTACAGCAGATATGCTGCAATTGCAGTAAAACGACAGCACTGATCCTGATTGTAAATCGCAGTCTAAAAATTCAAAGAAGGAAAATGCAATTCGCATCTTTCATTTAAAATTAGAAAAGATAATTTTATTGTAAAATGGAAACAAATTAGCTAGCGCAAATTAAGCCTATGAGCTGAAAGATTATGTGCTTATAGCTTTTCCAAATTCTTCAATAACAGCTCTTCAAGATGATGCTAGAAAGCCCAAATACAATCAGGGTTTCTTATTTCGGCGATAAGAATTATGTGGAGGTCTAAACTTAGCTGCATTCTGAAGGTATCTGTTTTCTCATTCAATGAGATGAAAATTGATTCCATCAGAAAATTATGTGATTCAAGGCTTGTTCGAAACCTGCCAGCGACCAAAATATTATGCCTTTCTATGTAGAACCATAATAAGGGACTGCTGATTTAACAAATGTTGTAAATTCATGTGGATTTTCAATCCATACAATTGTTATTGATTCAGGAGATGAAAATCCCACAATCCATAAGGAGTTAGAAGTATTCTAGTTTTCAAACTTAAAATTTAGGCACTTCAAAAAAACCGCAGAGATATAAAAATGAATTGCTATTTATAGACCGACCAACATTTTTTGAGCTATGTGAGCCACGTAAAGTACTCCAATCATAGTTTGGGTTATTCAATCCGTCATATTGGACGTCCTTCATTTCTCAGCTCAAATATTTCATAAATACTTAGTAAGGTATTTCCCTGATTTCACCCTAGAGGAGTCTTAAACTAGCAATGGAGTTTTTGCATTGAAAATAAAATTAATTAAAATGTGTAAAACCTATTTTTTGAAGTTGAAATCATCAAAAGCATCATTAAATTGTGTTATTTACAATAATATTGTTGTTAAGCCACATATCGAAGAGTGAACTTGGACTTTCTCAAATGTACAAACAATGCGTTTTGTTCCAAATCTACATCTTTTGAAATAGACTTTAATCATATTTTGCATAAATTGTGCATACATTTTGCATGTACTACTAAGCACATAATTTAACTGTACATATTATGATTCCGTAAGTGACGATTTTATGTACAAGAATGCATGCAAACATGTTTTAATTACGGATTGTTTAAATGAATTACGCCAGCGCCCATACATTTTACACCAATGCATGTGAAAATGCCGCGCGACGAACTCTCCCGGTGACGTCATGCGCAGAGAGAGAATAAAATGGTCACTCTAGTGTCGCTATCTCTAGTGTTTCTTGTATCATGAGTGTACATGATGTAGAAGAATTATGAATGGGCTAATGATGCGTCTGCCCGTCGTGGCGTGTATGGGACTGCGAAGAGGAATATACATTTATTTGTACAAGATGCAGGTGTATATTGTATCGTATAGTTTATGCTTGTAGCTTATTGTAGTAATTGTTTTATATGTATGAAAATATGTTGATACATTGCGCGATGGATATTCAATGTATGTATGGCACTATGTGATTTTACGTCATTGCATGGTATGAATGAATGATATAAAAATGTGCTGTTGCTGGATTAAAATTATAGGAGTTATTATGTTAAACGTATATGAATTAATATGTAAATGATGACTCAAACTTTTATTTAAAATTATTATTTATGTGTTTTAGAGGATGGGCCCGGCCCACTGTGACGAGCCGCCACTGGTTTCAACATTGTGAACCCATGAAATATATTCTGCGGAATTTCCGTCGAAAGTACGAAGATCGCTAACAGAATCAGGAAGTTTTCTTAAATTGTCAAGTTCGTGCACCGTTTTTGGACGCGGTAGTATTTGGGCTACATTTGATACACAGCCAACTGATCTTTGCTCGAGAAAACACAACCTTATTCCCATCCTTTTAATTTGCTCTATTTGAGCATTAACCGCCCTGCGTAATAGATTGCCTTATTCCCATCCTTTTAATTTGCTCTATTTGAGCATTAACCGCCCCGGTGAGTTGCGTAATAGATTGCTGAATAGTTCCATTTTTATTATTTTTCTTAAAGCTGATAACTAGCAAATATTAGAGAAATCGCGAAAAGGTATCGAAATATTGGGGACTTGGAACTAGCAGGCGTTCGAGTTTGATCGTGTTACACTCCGCCAAATAGATTAAAGTCACTTATCAAATATACTATTCCCGATTCAGCGAATAAAGGTTCACAATCACTTTTTAATTAGTAGTTATTTTTGGTAACAGAATATAATGATATTTAATTAACAGTATTATTTTATTCAATAGCTAGTTAAATTTTTTTTGATAAAATTTAATATATTTTTTTAATTAGTCTTTTAAAATTGAATCTTTACAAAGATTTATAAAAAGTGCAAAGTCTAAGAGGTAACTTACAAATCAAAGAATACATTGAATTTCTGAGACCGCCTGTCTTTGTCCTTTTTGGCTCCAAGCTTCGAGAAAAATATCTTCGCCTAGGCATACTGGGGTGCAGGGTAGGTCACCTTCCAATGATTCTGTGTGAGTTCGTCTTTCGATACTTTAATATTCTGACTCTTTAGTCTTCTGCTGCTAGAATAATCTGTATCTGATAGCTTCACTGATAATTTGGATCAGATAGCTTAACATTCACTTGTTTTTGCCCTCTTATTTTATATATATATATATATATATATATATATATATATATATATATATATATATATATATATATATATATATATATATATATATATATATATATATAAATATATATTTATGTTGTATATATATATATATATATATATATATATATATATATATATATATATATATATATATATATATAAATATATATTTATATTATATATATATATATATATATATATATTTATATTATATATATATATATATATATATATATATATACATAAATATATATATTTATATTGTATAAATATATATATATATATATATAAATATATATATTTATATTATATATATATATATATATATATATATATATATATATATATATATATATATATATATATATATATATATATATTTATATTTATATATATATATATATATATATACAGTGGTGGCCAAATAAAATGCGACACATACACACAAGCGAAATTACGTAGAAAATCGTATTTATGTGGCCCTTTTAAACCAAATTTACTGGGAAAATCCCATGCGGGGCTAATTACACACCTTTTTGTTCAGGTATCGTGACAGAGTCCGCTTCGATCACTCGTTCAGTCTAGTTTGACCGTTGACGAGTAAACATGGCACCACAGCTATTGAGTGAATGTGATGTTAAGCAACGAAGGGCTTTCTACCAGGGCTATAGCCAGTAAAATTTGTTGTCACCACGGGACTGTGGCGAGAATTTTAGAAAAAAACGCGAAGGGATCTCTTGAGCGGACACCAGGAACAGGATTTGGCAATAAAAAGACGATCCCGATAGACGACCAGCATCTCAAGAACATAAGCCTGAGTGACCGAGATAAAAAACCGCTAGGGAAGTCAACATGGACTTCCAGGAAGCGATGGGAATAGTGATTAGTGACAGAACTACGAGAAGAAGGCTACATGCAGCTGGTTTATCAGCTCGACGGCCCCGAAAAAAACCATCTTTAACGGTGAAAATGAGAACAGCGAGGCTGAATTTTGCCAAATCTCATCGTTATTGGTCGGAAAATGACTGGAGAAGAGTACTCTTTTCCGACGAATCCAAATGCAACATGAACCAATCCGATGGACTGCAGTATGTACGTCGCAGAATCGGAGAGGAACTGCACAAAGACTGTGTTGTGCCTCGAAACAAGTTCCCTCCGAGTTACATGGTTTGGGGTTGCATTTCTTATTTCGGCACCGGAGATTTGGTGTTTTTAGAAGGATCAATGAATGCGATCAGTTACATCAGCGTGATGGACAACCATGTGATCCCGTCGATGGATAGGCTCTTCCCAGTCATTTACGACCCAATTTTCCAAGATGACTCTGCTCCATGTCATCGCGCTCGTAAGGTAAGTTGTGGGTTTTTTAGAAACAACAGTTCAATACGACAGTAAAAAAAAACCAAAAACTTAAAAAAATTGTTTTGGTTTCCAATAGGTTAAAGACTTTGTCTCAGAAAGGGAAATGTCGACACTGGAGTGGCCAGGAAACAGCCCTGATTTGAAACCAATCGAGAATGGTTGGGCGGAACTTAAAAGAAAACTGACGAGTCGGAGACCCAGGACCAAAGAGGAACTCAAACACGTCACCAAAAAAGCTTGGGAGGACGACATAGCCACATAATACTTCCAGTCTTTGATAAAATCCATGCCTCGAAGGATTGAAGCTGGGATCCGGGCTCGCGGAGGAAATACGAAATACTAGTTTTGTTAAATTAAATAAAGAATATTGTTTTTGCCTCCCTACTAATACTTTTCCTTCAAATTTCCTATTAGGAATCCTAAATAATGGATAATTTTCAATTCAACACTTTTTTTGCGAAAATGATCCTTTTTGCTCATAAAACGGAAAAGTGGCTGTACTGTCCACAAAGATTTTTTTTTGGTTCTGTTATTTTTACATTTAACGTGTAACACTATAGTTAAATTCTTAAACACCAGTTCGCATCATTTAAGCTCGGCGATTATTCTGAAGAGACGTTATGTGGTGATATTCACAGGTGTCGCATTTTATTTGGCCACCACTGTATATATATATATATATATTTATATATATATATATATCTGTATATATATATATATATATATATATATATATATATATATATATATATATATATATATTTATATATATATATATATCTGTATATATATATATATATATATATATATATATATATATATATTTATATATATATATATATCTGTATATATATATATATATATATATATATATATATATATATATATATATATATTTATATATATTTATATATATATATATATATATATATATATATATATATATATATATATATATATATATATATATTTATATATATATATATATATATATATATATATATATATATATATATAAATATATATATATATTTATATATATATATATATATATATATATATATACATATATATATATATATATATATATTTATATATATATATATATATATATATATATATATATATATATATATATATATATATACATATATATATATTTATATATATATATATAGATATATATATATATATATATATATATTCACATCTCGTATATTTGAATATAGTTTGTTAATATTTCGCATTTAGTTTTGTCAATTCCAATGCAAAGATGCGCGATAAATTAAAGATGCATTTCACTAAGGATAGGTAGATAAATACCTAATAAAGACATAGCTATATGCACTGAAAGTATGCTATATACAATAATAGAAACTGAAAAAGACGGCATATTACCGTTCAAATACCAATGTCTACCAAAAAATTGAAATTCGAAAAAGCTCATAAAGGAAAATTTTGTATTTTAATATCATCTTTTCAAGTAACTCCTCTCCTTGTTCTAGAGGTTCTTCACTCAATTATGAATTATCCCTGTAATAGAAATTGATACATCAGCCCGCTACGTGAAGAGGACTGCATTGGATATTTTGTTTGTTTATTGTGTCAGTTTTGTTTATTGTTTGTGCCAGTATAATATAACTGTTCGTAGTGATGCTTGTTATAGATGTGAAATAAAAGAAATGAAAGGATAAACAATTGTTTTTATACTATAACGATTGTTATGTTAAAAGATTATATTTCTTTGGCAACATTACAAGCTCCGATTTGACAAACAATTATATTTAGCTATTGGAATCGAAAATTAGAAGGCAGCAACTTAAAATCAATAATAAGAATAAAATCCATGATTAAACGTGGAGAGTGCAGCGTAGAGAAAAGAGCCCCACTACACCATCAGTATTAATATAGGTTTTTAAAGATTAAAACCTTATTTGCGAAAACACAAGCGAGCAGCTCAGGAGATTGATTCATATGTACTAGACATGTGTAACGCAGCAAATTTTAAGGCGCTGATACACTGATACCGGCGCTAGCAGTGGTATCAGCGCACTGCGCTGATACCATTGCGCTATGATACCATGATCTCATTCGCCTATGTATGATACTCACTGCGTTTCTCGAACTCACATACGGCGCTGGCAGCATACCATGACGCTATGATACCACGATCGTATCGCTTTTCATAATGTTTACTTAGCGGTTCTTGCTTGAAATACACATGCAGCCTGTAAAACTCAAGTGGCTTGAGTCGAACCGATCGGAAAAGAAAATATAAGCTGGAATGCTATTGATTTTTCGTTCGAGAAAAACTATCATACAAAAATTTGAATGAATATGCTTTGGCAAGAATTTGACTCTGAGGTGAACTCATATCTTTGGGCCGCGCCGTAGCATAGCACCAAGCCAATTGGTGTTGGCATTGCAAAGCGGCAGCGCCAACAAACCTGCGCTGATACCGACAATCGCTATCAGCGCAGTGATATCATGGCTAGTGCTTTAACGCAATTGCGCGGCACAGCGCTGTGTTACAGTTATAGTAATATAAAATAGTATATAATAGTAATACATTGCAACAATATAGAATAATAATATAAAATTATAATATATAACAGTAATATAGAATAATAATATACAATAACTTCTTTGTGGATTAAAAAACCAATGAATTATTGACTGGGTTTTTGCAAGGCAAAATATTTTTTTTTTCGTAAATTAAATTTTCCGCATCATATCATTGTCTTAATCACGGACTATATTTGCTTTGTCATATACCTATAATTAAATATAATTATAGTATTTCACTCGAAATTTTAAATAGAAAAAAACTATATATATTTTTAAATGCCGCATGTTATTCTTGACCCCCAAACAAAATAGAAAATTGAAATTGAATACGCCTTTGATTTGTCCACTTGCTGTCAGTTGCGGGGGCTATTGGTGGAAAGTGATACCGTCAATGAATAGAGGTATAAGACCTTAGAGTGGCGGTATCTGTGTAAACGCCTGTAGGTGTATGTCTCGAGCGTTTAGTTGTTTTTTAAAGTTCTTCTCCCCCCGCCTTTACCTCTCAAGCTTTAGGGGGTGCTGTCAAGTACCAAGGAGTCAATTTCGAACCAAACACACAAACAAATCAAACACTTTTTAAGTATACTATTGGTTTTGAGATGAAATCAGCTAGAACAAGCTGCGTTTTCAAAACGACTATAGCGACACGAGAGTTCAGAAGTGTAGAAAGATATAAGAAGTATAAGATAAGGGGTGTGTTCAATGTGCATGCTATAGCTGCTCCAAAAGCATAGCATCACTTTAGTAAGTGTCAAAATTTGCAGTAGCTAGGTGAAGCAGCTATGAATATTTAACAGCCAAGAGCTGTTACGAATGTCAGCCTTTACACAGCACAACTAAATAGTAATAATAATTTTTAATTTCATTCTTTGTATTTACGTGAATCAGCTCAATACTTGCATTACACTATGGAAATTGTATTAAATTTCGGAGTTTTCAGCATACATCTGCAGAAACCATTAAAATATTCCTAACATATTCAAAACTTTTCACTTATTCCCATCTTTTGACGCCAAATATGTGAAAAAGAACGAAAAAGAAACATTCAAAATTTGATGGTACACGAATCAGCGTACCCGGCCTTTTGCCCTTCATACTCGGCTTCTAAAAACTCAAGATGAGCTGTGCTGTGTAAAAGTGAACTTAAAACGCTAGTTGAGTTGAAGTGTTTAAAAGCCCATCCCCTTTGTTATCAAAGCCAAACATCTCCTTTTTATTTCAACTTCTTATCGAAAATGACTTTTGAACAATATGCTGTTTACGCACGTCCATTTTGCCTTAGCTACTTTCTTGCTATCCTCCGAGCTGCGCGCAACAAATAGCTGCTACTATAGCAGCTATTCCGGAATCTTGGACAGCCCGACTGTCAATTAGCAAGCATCAGAAAGTAGCTATTTCGTGACATTGGACAGCGAGAGCTGCTAAAATAGCAGCTAATAGCTGCTATAGGAAGAATATTGAACACACTGAAGAGGTGTGTTCAATGTGCATGCTATAGCTGCTCCAAAAGCATAGCATAGTATCACTTTAGCAAGTGTCAAAATTCGCAGTAGCTAAGTGAAGCAGCTATGGATATTGGACAGCCAAGAGCTGCTACAAAAATCAGCCTTTACACAGCACAGCTCGATAGAAAAAATTTTAAATTTTTTTAAATTGTAATTTTTGTATTTACTTAGATCAGCTCAATACTTGCATTACGTTTTGGAAATTATATTAAGTTTCAGAGTTTTCAGCATACAGCTGCAGAAACCAATAACATTTTCTAACATATTCAAATCGTTTGACTTATTCCCGTCTTTTGACGCCATGTATATGAAAAAGAGCGAAAGAGAAACATTAAAAATTTGATGGTACACGAATCAGCGTAACCGGCATGTTGCGCTTCACACTCGCCTTCCAAAAAAGCCAAGATGAGTGGCGCTGTGTAAAAGCCTACTTGAAACTCAAGTTGAGTTGAGGTGTTCAAAAGCCCGTATTTAGCTTATAATAGCACTATGCTCAAGTTTATTGTTCATCTCCTTTACCGCCAAAGCGTAAAACTGGTTTTCATTTCTAATCCAAAGTGACGTTTGAACAGCATGTCAGCTGTTTACGTACGTCCATTTTGCCTTACCGCTGAAGCACACTGCGACGCAGCCAGGCGCAGCCAAGCTGTCAGTTGAGTTGACTATATGGGTTTTCCATAGCAGCGAGCACACCAAGTCGCAGCTATGCGCAGCCAGGCGCAGCTCAGGTCGAAATGGATTCAACTTTTTTCGCAGCGAAGAGTTGCAATCAGCTGTAATTACTTGAGAAACGCGCGGGATTTGAAATGTATGCGAAAATGTAAATAGAGTTCATTTTATATTACAAATTTTTTGAGGAATTCGAAAACAATTTTTATTGGTAATAGCTTAGATAGTTAAAAGTAAAATAAAAATATAGTTAAAGGCAAATTTGAAAGATAATTAATAGCAAATTGAATATAGTAATTTAAAATACTTAATTAGTCTAGTTAGTAGATTACTGACTTCTTGCTTGTGGGATCCCTGATTCGAATCCAAGTTCGGACGAAGGCCCGCGAACCAAGCTTTGAGTTCACCTAGCTCTAATTAGGTACGTGGTTAATATCAGGGGTAAAGTGAGTCGAATTCCACACTCGTATTCACTTTGATTGAAAAAATTGTAAAGAATTATTTCAAAATGCAGCCAATTAAAGATGCAGTGTTGGATGACGAGGTGTCAACAGAGATGCTAATAGCCCAAATGAAGAAGCGTCCGATTATTCATGAGAAGGCTACAGGCGGATACAGATATGTCGCTGTGGAATTCAAACATCAACTGAAAATTCTTCTACATCACTGACACTTAGTCACGTTGCAGTGTAACCAGACGATTTCGTTGGCTGCGCTTGGTCACTGATGGCTGCGCCTCGCTGCGTCGACTGTAATTCAGGCATTAGATACTTTCTTGCTATCCTCCAGACTACGAGCAGCAAATAGCTGCTACCATAGCAGCTATTTCCGAATCTTGAACAGCCCGACTGTCTAATAGCAAGCATCGGAAAGTAGCTGTTTCGTGACATTGGACAGCCAGAGCTGCTAAAATAGCAGCTAACAGCTGCTATAGTAAGTATATTGAACACACTCAAGGTTAAAAGTGGCATTGACACCTTCAATTACTATCAAAACACCGGCAACGCAATGTGAAGTGAAGTGTTGTTCAAAAAATACGCGCTCCTTCCTGGCTGGATAATCTTTCTACAGGTAAGTACTTACCATTGACCTTATGGTAAAGTCTGTAATCAATTGCCGTGTTCCATTATTACTAATTAGTACTCCCAAGTACTTCCAAGTAGATCACAAATGGAACGCCATCTTCGTTCATACGAGCAGATTCTGATCTGTCAAATGGTATACAGTTTTCAAATGTAAAACAGTTGAAAAAAAGGGAGAAAATAACGAGTGTAAACTACCACAATCGATAGAAAATATAAAAGGAACTAACAGAAAATTACCTCTTTTAACTTTCTATACATTATGTGGGCTATTTCTAATTTCCTAACTACGAAAACATTCAGCAAAACCATGAACAAATCAAAGCCACCTATTGACAATGAAATAGCCACCTCACGGCAAAAAAATGGCGTCACTACTCACGAACTACTCGGGAACGAGAGCGCGAGTAGTTGGAAGTAGCCAGAAGTACTTGCGAGTACTAAATAGTAATAATGGAACACGGGCAATATTAAGTAGATTCGGGTATTTGGCGTGGCCCAAAACCAATAATTTTAGTGCAATTGTGTGATACGGACTCAAGTGCTCGTCTGCTGGCCCACGAATCTGACACCTGGGTACTTGGCAGTTTTCTTGAATTCCAAAATGGCGGAAAAGCCAATGAAGTAGGCTTAGAAGATCATGCACAGAGGCAACCGATTATAGTTTGCAGAATTCAAAAAAAAAACTCGGACGAACTAATTTAACTTAGTACAGGAAAGAAATCTACGATTATTAGTAGCGTACATTTCAAAAAGAAAAAATTATAATTTTTGGGAAAATTTGTGTTGTTAACTGTTGCAACATAGGTTCAAATATGAAACTTATTACAATGGCATGGTTTCTACTATCATAAATAGGGTGAATTTTAGAAGAATGAATTCATGTAAATAAAAAGAGCCCAAAAAATCTCCGTTTTGCCTTAATTCCGCCGAAGCCGGTCCCAAGCCCGGTTAGAGAGGAAGAGGGTGGTAGTAAAAAATTTAGCATCTTATTTGCATACAAAAGTTCAGATCTATCATTGTAAGCAATCGTAATGAAATATAAATAATTTTCTAATTAATCTGCGCACTTTGGTTAAATAGCGTTAATGCAATTAATGAAAATGTTGCAAGATAATAATATATAGTTCTTCAACAATTCCACAATAAGTTTCGTTTCGTACTATTTTTTAGAGGCAAATATTTTAATTTCATGACCAATTTTTCCTTGAGAAGCCATATATTTCAATTTATTGACAAATATTAATACTGAAGAACAATGACCGACCACGATGTAGAGAACAGATTACCTTCAAATTTTCAATATACAAATATTCAATTCAATTCAATTCATTCTCGAGACAGACTGCTTCTTTACCGCCACTCTTAATGTTTTATACCTCTATGCTGTCATTTTCGATTCCATTAATGCCTTCTAGAAATATGGGCCGTCACGCTACGTAATCGTTTTAGCTATGACGTCAATTTATCGGTAATTTTGCCATTTCCACCAGGCAGTGACGATATACACAGAGATTTCACGTGCGGATTTTTAGCTAATATATAAATAAAACGTTCGTTTTTTATGCGTGGACGCATTATAATAATAATATTTGGTCATAGCTTGCATTTTGTATCAATTAATTGTATCGACAGTAAATCGACACGAAACCTCACATAACCTAACTCCAACTGATAAACATTTCGTAGCGAATTTTTCCAATTATACCGCACGAACTGGATTAATTTTTGTTTTAGCTGCTCACAATCACCGTTCCGCGGATCTCACTTTGTTTTCACTTCACTCACTTCAACGCAATCTCTACAATTAACATTTTCCCGCGGTCGTCCCATAAGACTGTGTGTGTTTTTCGCGACATTTGGCCCTACTACTGTGACGTCACCATTCTGTATGACGGCTCGTACTTCTAGAAGGCATTGACTCCATTTAATACCATTTAAGTGAGATGAGGACGAAGACGTGAATTCGTAAACGCCCAGTGAGGTAGTAGAAGTGGAGATGACATCGACGGTATAACTTTCCATAATTAGCCCCTTCGATTCTCTCGCCCACAAAGCATGTTAAAGCAGCAATTCCGTTCAGTGTCAAATTGGAGGGGAACTATTTAGATTTGACCAGATTTGACATTTAGCGGAAAAAAATTACTACTCTCCCGTTCAAGGTAAATTTTATGGGCATGTCCATTCCATTTCTACTACCTTACTGGAAACGTCCCAAAAGTGACTCCATTGACTACAATCTCTAAGGACAAAACATTATGTCTGTCATTTTGACATATTAGGGGACATTCAGATTCTTGTGGTTCGAGTTCAATGTTTTGTAAATATACGTCGAAGCGATTAATTTGCTAGTTGAAAGAACCTTTAAAGTACTAAGATTATCTCAAAGATCAGTAAAATGGGGACAAATATTAGCCGGATTGTCAACATTTCCGAAAACATTTATTTGGCAAAGTTTGTAGGAACCTCCCATATTTCTCCGGAAGACAACCAGTTTTGGGAAAATTTTCTGCGTTACTATATAGACACACCCAATAAAAGGTATTATTTTTTTAAGGTATTGATTCTTCCGGCTAGAATATATACAGTTTCCTGTTGTACGAGGATATGTACAGTTTCCTCGTTCACTTATAACGATACGCATTGGTTTTGGCAACACCAATTGTTTGGTGGGTTTGACCTTATTCAATACTGATTTATGGTCCAACTACAATGGAATTTAATTAGCTTAAGCGAGCACTGAAACAACGAAAATTCACTCAATTGATGTCAATCGGTTAATTTGCTTATAATAAGTTCCAACCAGTTATGAGTCTGCGTACGTACGTGCGCATATGCGCCGAGGTAAACCATGCAAAGCATATGTTGTATCAATGCCTTCTAGAAGTACGGGCCGTCAGGCGACGTAATCGTTTTAGCTATGACGTCAATTTGGGCAGGCATTTTGACATTTCCATCTGGCAGTGCCGATATTCACAGAGATTTTACGTGTGGTATTTAGCTATAATATTAATAAAACGTTAGTGTTTTTGTGCGTGGACGCGTTATAATAATAATATTTACCCATAACTTGCATTTTGTATCAATTAATTGTATCGACAGTAAATCAACACGAAACGTCACATAACCTAACACCAGCTGATAAAAATTTCGTAGCGAATTTTCCCAATTATACCGCACGCACCGCATTAATTTTTATTTTAGCTGTTCACTAGAACTGTTCCGCACTTCTCACTTTGTTTTCATTTCACTCACTTTAACACAACCTGTACAATTAACATTTTCCCGCGGATGTCCCATAAAGGCTTATACTGAGTTAATCGTGAAGCTAAATTTTGACATGTCTCCATTATCCGGTCATTCTTTCAAGCGAAAATTTTGGCAATGGAGAAAAGCAGAGACACTGCTCATTTCTGACGGATAAAATGTCAGGAATATCAATTTTTCGACATCCGCGTTTTAGCTCTTGTGGTGGAAGGTTGTAGCCGGAAAATTGCTGAGAAATTTGCTTTTCTCCGAAGGACGGTTTTTCTCTGAAATTGATAATACGTGTATCAACGTGTCTTAAACTGCGGTTTCGTCTAGAGTAAAAATTTGAGGTCAAACCCACCATAAACGGGTGTTATCGTAAACCGATGGCTGATACGAATCGTCATAAACCAACATAATCCTTGTCAAAAGGGATCTAGTATTTAAAAAAAAAAAATCAATTTTCGATCGATTTTCTTATTGGAAAGACATTTGCATTATTCAATTTTCAAATTGAAACACCAAATGTCACTTTTTAGCTCGAAAGAATGAACTGCACAAACTATACTTGAATCTATTATAATATTTTAAAATAGATTCGCAGCAAGTCGTTTTCGTACTTTTGCTGCAAGCCAAATTTTGCAGCAAAAAGAAGCCAGCTGCCAAATTCTGTTACTGCTGCAGTTTGCTGAAGTACGGGAACAGACCTATGATTGGAGACATGTTTCAGTGCCATCTACGTTTTCAACGCGAAAGCAACTTCAAAGCAACTTTTCATGCTAAAGGCTGGTACTGAGTTCGAGTTTACGTGAAATTTTGACATGTCTCCATTATCTGGTTATTCTTTCGAGCGAAAATTTGGGCAATGGAGAAAAGCAGAGACAATGCTCATTTCTGACGGATAAAATGTCAAGAATTTCACTTTTCGATCAATTTTCTTATTGGAAAGACATTTGCACTGCTCCATTTTCAAATTGAAACACCAAATGTCACTTTTTCGCTCGAAAGAATGAACTGCACAAACTAAATTGGCGTGAAATGATTGGAGACATGTTTCAGTGCCATTTACGTTTTCAACGCGAAAGCAACTTTTCATGCTAAGAACTTAGTACAACTCTTGCTTATTTTCAAGCTAAATTTGCGCCGAAGCAGATTTCACGTGAAATTTTGTATGAAAATTTCACGTGAAATCGAACTCAGTACTATCAATGCCTTCTAGATGTACGGGCCGTAATGCAGAATGATGACGTCAGAGCATCGGGACAAATATCGTACTCAGTACTATGCTTAAGAACAGAGTTCCATTCTTGCTTATTTTCAAGCTAAATTTTCGCCGAAACAGATTTCACGTGAAATTTTGTATGAAAATTTCACGTGAAATCGAACTCAGTACTATCAATGCCTTCTAGATGTACGGGCCGTAATGCAGAATGATGACGTCAGAGCATCGGGACAAATATCGCGAAAAACACACGTAGTCTTATGGTACGTCCGCGGGTAAATACTAATTGTACGGGTTGTGTTAAAGTGAGTGAAATGAAAACTAAAGTGGTTTATGCAGAACAGTGCTAGTAAACAGCTAAAACACAAATTAATGCGGTGCGTGCGGTATAATGTGGAAAATTCGCTACGAAATGTTTATCGGTTGGTGTTAGGTTATGTGATGGTTCGTGTCGATTTACTGTCGCGATACAATTAATTGGTACAAAGTGTACGTTATGAATAAATATTATTATTATAACGCGTCCACGCACAAAAAACTAACGTTTTATTCATATTTTAACCAAAAAACCGCAAGTGAAATCTCCGTGTACATCGGCCCTGCCTCGTGGAAATGTCACATTTCCTAAACTCATGATGTCACGGCGAGAACGACTACGTAGCCTGACGGCCCGTACTTCTAGAAGGCATTGGTACTATGCTTGAGACTGCGTGTGTTTTTGGCGACACTTTGACAGTTTAGTGGGACGTCATTATTCTCCATTACGGCCCGTACTTCTAGGAAATATCATTTTATCATTTTCATATCACGGCCCGTACTTCTAGAAAATATCATTTTATCATTTTGCAAAAAGTAAGCGAAAATACATATCGCTTAAAAACTGAATATGCCATAAAAAGGTCCTCGTTTTCGATCTACACTTTTTGCTTGAACTGAAAGAATTTAATAATGGTTTTTATGCTTTATTTCAAAATTTTTTAGCTACAGTAAATTTCCAAAATGGCCACCTTCATTTTGAATACACGCTAAAGCTCGTTTCGCAGGCGTTCTTTTCATATTCATACTTCTCAGCTGCTGCCTCACTTCTGTTGCAGCCGCATCGACCCTGGTATTTAGATCTTCCAATGTTGATACTTCCGTTATGTAGACAAGTTGCCTCATCCGTCTCCATGCACAAAAATGCATAACTGTTAGATCAGGAGATATCGCAGGCCAGTGTGTTGGTCCATTTCTACCGATCCAGCGATTGGTATAATTGGAATTCAACCAATCTCTGATTGGTCGGCCATAGTGAGCTGGAGCACCATCGTGTTGGTAAAACCTGGAAGCCAATCGTTGCAGCCGAACATCCTCCAATAAGTTCTGCAGATCATGTCTTAAAAAATGTAAGTAATTGGTACTATTTAAAGTAGGCGAGAGCCTAATAGGTCCAATTAAATCGTTACCAATCACTCCTGCCCATAAGTTTACGCTGAACCTATGCTGAATCGATGAAGTCCTTCTCGTGTGTGGATTGCTCTCAGCCCACGTATGTAACTTGTGAAAGTTTGTGATACCGTCCCTGGTAAATCAGGACTCATCCGTCCAGAGAATGGTGTTCAAAAAATTTTCGTTGTCTAATTGTTTCTCAAGGAGCCAATTGCAGAATTCCATCCTTTTGGGCAAATCGATCAGTAGCAGCTCCTGCACTGGTGTGTGATGGTAGGGATGTAAACGGGCTGCTTTAAAAACACTCCAAACTTTCCACGTAGACACGTTAAACTGCAACGCCAAGCGTCGAATACTGATTGATGGGTCAGTTTCCACTGCATGCAGGTTTTCTTCATCGGTCCGTACAGCGATTGCAGGCGCAGGATTTGCGTTTACTCGGCTCGCCCTAACGCTGCCAGTTTCCCGAATCTTTGTGTATAGTTGTTGAAACACTCTCCGTCCAGGAGTCCGTCGATGACGATATCTCTGTTGATACAAAGATTGCGCCGCTTGGGAACTTCCCCGGCACTCTCCATATACGTACATAATATCTGCATATTCTTCATTAGTGTAGTGAAACATTTTCAATTTATTTTAGAAATTTTCGGTAATATCTTGTAGTTCGAGTAATGTACTGAAACTAACAAAAATTTGAAAGTTATTCTGCTTTTATGGGATCTTAAATTTTTAACTTATCCCATTAATAAAGGCGAAGAACTGTACCCAATTTTACCTGTCACATCCAGGCAGATGCATTATTTATGTTGAAATTAATTCTTATTTAGTTTATTTTATTGATAGTTTAAAAAGTAATTAATGGGCAGTAAAAATACTTAAGTCCAAATAACAATAACAATAAAAAGAAAAACGACATTGAACACAAAATGTTCGGGGTAGAAGTAGTGTTTTGAAGTAAATATCTCAAAGATACTAACAGTTACAATTTAGGACCACCCTGTAGAACGATTTTTTGCTCAAAATATATCAAGGAATGCCTCCTTACAAAAGTGTCCACCGAGTACCAAACACCCTGTATATATACATGTATATATATATATATATATATATATATATATATATATATATATATATATATATATATATATATATATATATATATATATACCAGGTGTATAAGCTTAAATCCGCTGTTTGCTCATAGATGACGTTAGTGAGCGTATTACAGGCTACTATGGAAATGTCTTACTGTTTTTGTATAAGCTTGACATCTGTTCACATCAATCAGTGCACATCATAAGCGATTTCATACAACAGCATACATTTTTCTTTGTGTAATCATGTCTAGTTTTGTGCCAAAAAAAGAGCATATGCGGGAAGCTCTGCTTTTCTGCTTCAATTTAAAGAAATCAGCTGCCGAATCACATCGAATGCTTGTGGAATCACATCGAATGCTTGGTATGGTGACAGTGCTTTATCGGAAACAACTTGCAGAGACTGGTTTCGTCGGTTTAAAGACGGCCATTTTGATTTGAGTGACAAGGAGCGTGAAAATCGGCCCAGAAAAATCGAGGACCATGAATTACAGGCTCTTTTGGACGAGGACGATACCCAATCGCAAAAAATGCTTGCCGAGCAGTAGGGTGTCACTCAACCAACTGATCACCACCAACAGCTGATCAAATTGAACCGTGCTTTACGTGAAAAAAGGCCTGGATATCAACAAAGACATGATAAACTGATTTTCCTCCATGATAACGCACCATCGCACACATCGAAATTGGTCCGAAATTACCTGGAAACACTCAACTGGGAGGTGTTACCCCACCCCGCTTATTCACCAGACTTGGCTCCTTCTGACTATCACCTGTTTTCGTCGATGGGCCACTCACTCGCAGAACAGCACATCGATTCTTACGAAGACGTGCGAAAATTGCTGGACGAGTGGTTTGCCTCGAAAGAAAAGGAATTCTTTTGGCGTGGTATTCACAAATTGCTCGAGAGATGGGAAAAATGTATTGCTAGCGAGGGAAAGTACTTTGAATAAAATTCTTTTTTGCTTTTTATACAAAACAAATGTGTTTTTATTACTAAAAAACAGCGGATTTAAGCTTATACACCTGGTATATATATATATATATATATATATATATATATATATATATATATATATATATATATATGTATATATATATATATATATATATATATATATATATATATATATATACATATATATATATATATATATATATATATATATATATATATATATATATATATATATATATTAGGGCGGGCCAAATTTTGTGTCGATTAGACCTGCCCCCTAAGATGATTATATGGACAATTCTAAGCAACTTTGCCCAAGGAACCATAGGTCTATCTCGATTTTCGAGTCTCCCACTTTTCAAAAAAAGATTTTTTCCCTATAACATCATTTTGATTCAAAATTCGTTTTTTTATTCATCGTTATATTATCTTTTTTATGTGTATATGGGGGGTTTTTGGGGTCGAGAAATTCATTTCTGATCTTTATTTTTACCTATAACTACCGCCAGAGGGCGTTTCATGCATATTTTAACTATTTTTCGTCTATTTTCCGAGAAAAATTACAAGTTTTTCGGTAAAATTGATCTTTATTTTATTTTTTTCAACAAAAATTCAACTTAAAAAATAAGAACATGTGTAAAAAATAAAAAAAAAAATGAATTTAGTGGAAGAAAAGCGAAATAACTTATTTTTGAAAGTCTTTTTTGCTTTCAAGTCGGGGGTATTTTGCACGGCTTTCTGATGTAACTGCCATAACACTGTGTCGACTCTTTTCTAAAACACGTTTAGAAACGCTAGCCAGCAATTGAACATGTCTTTCCGTTGCTTGTATGTGTACCGGAATTCTTGGATCAGGCAATGGTGGATCATCGCATTCTAAATATTGTTCCAAATGATCATACGGAATGCTATACGTAAACGGTGGTTCGAATAAGACATCATCTCTATTTAAATCAATCATATTCGTATAATCTGTACAATTGAAGTTTATCAAAGGTTTTTGATAAACTCTAAGATGTGCCGGGTCGTACAGATTTCGTCGGTAGTGTAAAATTTTCTTGATTGCGATTTTTCGTGTCTCTTTTTTATCATCAAATAACATCGCTAACAAAATATTTTCGGAATGTGCGTAATATGAATTGTTTTTAATGACATTATTCACAACTCCGCGTAGATTTGTATCCAAATATTGTGTCCAACGAATGAATTTGTAAAATAATACACTACCGAAGACCACCGAATTATAGTACTTGATGTTGAAGTACATCGGCACATACACTTTCATTATGTATGTTGCCAAAATTTTCAAATTCCTTGATAGATTTTCAGTTGACACATACAACCGCAACAATCTATTCGCCTTGGTGAGCCAACGTGAATGTGCTATTGGTCCTGGTTTATTGTGAGATAAATCCGCAGGAACAACACCATTCGAAATTGCATTGGCCATTTTGTATAAGTACTTTGAATCGGTGGATAATTCAAATGGATCTAAATCAGGTGGCATGTTCTCTAGCACGATTATCTCGAATTCATCTACAAGCTGAAAAAAAAGAAATGAGATGAATTAAATTTTACCATTTAATAATGGAAAAAATCGATGAGAAAAATGACAAATGATACATACCGGAAGATTTTCACAAGTTTCAATTTGTTTGCCCAACGTTCCAGTTGTTGTTCGTGGTCCAGTGGTCGATGATCTTTCCAAAGTGTCAAACAAATGACGAAATGGCAGCTCGTTAAAGTGCAGCATGCACACAAACCAATGCAGCGGTCTATTCAAATGCAATTCAAATCGACGCAAAATCCCATTTCTTACGCCAGTATTTGTTGGCTCACCATCACAGCATATGCCGATTAATGCATCGAGAGCAATTTCTTTTTCGACGAAGAATGCATTAAATGTCATCAATTTGTGTTCAGCATCTTCATTTTCGACTTTTGTGTAGCCTATCAATTGAGAATTTGGTTCCTTCAAAACAACTAGATGTGGTTCTTTCACCATCCTTGCATGCAACTTCTCATCGATTTTTTCCATTGTTAAAGCATCATTTTTTCGGCCGTCGAATGAAAATGCTATCAAATTGGATGCATCATACTGCTTACGAAGCAGTTCTTCTCTGCATTTGGCCTTTTCTCGACGCACTTTATTTTTATCCATGATGATAGGATTGCCATGTGCATCTTTTACGTCAATGTCTTGCATAAGAGATGTTGCGAGTGCTGCTGCTATTCTATCAGACACACCAAATCGATCACACATCGCAGCGAAGTTCGAAGCATCGTATCTGGGAGTATACGGTCCTCGTATCATTGGCGGAATATCTTGTGGATTTGAACTTGGCTGATCTATATCAGTACTTGGTTCATATGCTGAATGGCTCTGTTCAACGCTTGTTGGTATTATTGTTGACGTTGGTGCTGGCTCTTCAACTTCTAGCACGAATTCCGGTATCGTCAATCTTCTGTCATTATTTTGATCTCGCATGAACTCTTTCAAATGATCTGGAATCAATCCACATGAGCATAATTCTGCTTTCAAGTCACATTGTAATTCTTATTTTTTAATTTGAATTTTCATTGAAAAAAATTAAATAAAGATCAATTTTACCGAAAAACTTGTAATTTTTCTCGGAAAATAGACGAAAAATAGTTAAAATATGCATGAAACGCCCTCTGGCGGTAGTCATAGGTAAAAATAAAGATCAGAAATGAATTTCTCGACCCCAAAAACCCCCCATATACACATAAAAAAGATAATATAACGATGAATAAAAAAACGAATTTTGAATCAAAATGATGTTATAGGGAAAAAATCTTTTTTTGAAAAGTGGGAGACTCGAAAATCGAGATAGACCTATGGTTCCTTCGGCAAAGTTGCTTAGAATTGTCCATAGAATCATCCTAGGGGGCAGGTCTAATCGAATTTTTCGGCTCCATACAAATTGGCCCGCCCTAATATATATATATATATATATATATATATATATATATATATATATACATATATATATGTATATATATATATATATATATATATATATATATATATATATATATACATATATATATGTATATATATATATATATATATATATACATATATATATGTATATATATATATATATATATATATATATATATATATATATATATATATATATATATATATATATATATATATATATATATATATATATATATATATATATATATATATATATATATATATATATATATTTGACAGTAGTCCGCGTTTTTTATCCAGCTATTCGAAATTTTTTTATCATGCTGCTCGCTATGCATTGCTTTCGAAGCGCGTATTCGAATATTTGTGCAATTAAAACATTTCCAAATAATAGCTGCACATCAAATAATTGTTTATATTATTATAATTCTTTATATTATTAACTTGTGTTCTACCCACATCTAAATTGCCTACCGAAATTTTCAAACAAATTTAATGTTTAACCGTTTGGCAGCTAACTATCAAAATGCTAATACATTCCAAAACTGCTATAGAAAATTTGGGTATAAAATAAAATATATTTCAACTTAAAACATTATAACTTCTCCAATTTTACATCGATTTACATGAAACTTTTAACATTTTGTAGATAAAGAATTAATGGAAACAACTGTTGAAGGCAATTAAAAGATATACAAGTAGTATGTTATAAAAAGAATGGAAAGCCAAATAAAAATTAAAAAAAAAAGTTTAACAATTATGTTTTGCTGCGCAAATTCCATGTAACCCCTTCTTGCAACGGCAACAGATAAGGTTGGAACGTTTTATTCCAGTCCTCCTATTACTGCAGACCGCACACTGCCGTAAATTGCGTCCGGGTAGTTTTTCCAAAGCAAATTTTGGGCTTGAAGTTGATGCTTCATTTTCCATATTTCTAAAGGTCATCCATTCTTCTTCGATTTGTTCAATAATAGCGGATGTGAATTGCAGCCGGGCCATTTTTTTTTTCTGTGGTGTTAGATTTATATAGGATATATCTATTCAACACCATCCTTCCAAAAATGTTGAAAACCACCTTCTTCCAGAATTTGAAAGTTCTCCTCTCATCTAAGTAGGAATACAGCATTTTGTCTGATTCATCTACCCCTCCCATATGTAGATTGTAGTCGTGAATCATACTTGGTTTTTCTTTTGTATACTCGTAAGAGCCCTTCTTTTTTGTAACTCTTACACTGTCCGAATTTGCATTGGAGGAAATAAGAATCACTGGATGCGGCTTTGTTTTCTTATCTTTGAACGAGCACATCAAGATATTTTGATTAGCGAAATATTTTGCCACACCTACCTCAGCTTTTTTGGCTTCTGCGGGAATTTGACGACGGATTGTTCCCATGAGGTAGGTATTTCTGTTTAGAAGGGATTTAGCTAAATGTAAGCTTGTATAAAACTTGTACTTGGTTTTTCTTTTGTATACTCGTAAGAGCCCTTCTTTTTTGTAACTCTTACACTGTCCGAATTTGCATTGGAGGAAATAAGAATCACTGGATGCGGCTTTGTTTTCTTATCTTTGAACGAGCACATCAAGATATTTTGATTAGCGAAATATTTTGCCACACCTACCTCAGCTTTTTTGGCTTCTGCGGGAATTTGACGACGGATTGTTCCCATGAGGTAGGTATTTCTGTTTAGAAGGGATTTAGCTAAATGTAAGCTTGTATAAAAGTTGTCAGTAAATAAATGATAATCCTTATGTAGATAATTTCCAACTGACAATAACTTTTCTACCACTGAAAATCCTAGTCCGTCTTTTTTTATTGGATCTCTGTCTTCTGCATTATTGGCTCCTTTGTAACAAAAAAATCCTAAGCAGTATTTTGTTATTGAGTCGCACAACATCCAGAATTTTATGCCCCATTTATGGTGCTTTTTATTGGGAAGATACTGCTTTATTGATCAATGGCAGTGTGTACCGACCAGTGATTCATCAATAGATGGTTGTTGATGTGGTACATAATGCTGGTGAAAAACTGTATTAGCGTGTTTTACAAGCATTTCAAATCTTGCACAAGGGTTATAATCCGGATGACCTGGGGCAGCTAGTAATTCATTGTCTACCAAATAGAAAAATTTCAATAACAACAGAAACCTATCCCTGGCAAACATCCTTCCAAACCATGGTATTCTTCTGGAATTCTGTCTCCAATAACAGTAGATAGTTGGTCGTTTCGTTATTCCCATTTCTAGCAAGACTGCAATGAAAGCTTTTATTTCTGGAACATTAGTTCGCCTCCACTTCTTGATACGTGAATTATCCGATAAAATATGCGATTCTATGAACTGCGATGCATATCTATTGGTTTCTCTAACAATGCTTTCAAGAAGAAATGTTGTGAAAAATAAATTGAAGTAATCAATAGGACTGGCATTCGATGGATGAACGCGTCTTGGTCCAGGTGTTTCAAAAAAATCACCTGTCGCCTTGGAAAATGTTTTTGTTGGTGGAATGGGTATGAAAGTTAGATCTTCCGTTTCTGAAGAAGAAGACGATTCTGAAGATTCACTTTCCACTCTCAATCTTTTCCTTCTATGACCAATTACACTATCGTCATCACTGCTTACATCAATCGTGTCCGAAGATTCATCCTTAGATGTGAAATAAGAACTCAATTCAGAGTCCGAAAAATTATCATCACTCGACATGGCTACGTTTTTCAATGCGAAAAAAAAGTTTTAAAAACAAAATTTAAAAAATAAAAACTGATGTATCGTACTTTTTAAACTTGAGAAAGAACACTTTTATTTATAAAACACATGAACGGCAAGAAACAACCTCACACGACGATCGACAAACTTGCACTGAAATGGCAGCGCTATCGCGCCGCTCAGCTGTTTTAGAGACGAAATAAGGAAGCGCGATGGCGCTGCGTAGCTGCCAAACGGTTAAATTACATGCATCATCTTCTTACTTACGCCACTGACCTCCGACAGCTCTCGCGCCATCTTAAAAATGTAAAATCCGGTTGCTGTCAAAGTGTCGTGTTCAAAGACGCCAATTCGCGGACTCAATCGGTATATCAGCAATAATTCTTTCATTAGCGTGTTAGTTACACTTGAAACTTCCCGGATTTCGCTAAGAACCTTGCAGCAAGTGCTATGGTGGAAAGTTACTTGTTAATTAACATTTCAAAAGTGGGAAAATGCTAGTTGTTTGAGCGATGTCTTGCTGCTTAGTTGTCTTTGCCTTTTTTTAATAGCTTTAATCTATGTCGCGTCTATTTCTAATACTTTGGTGCTTTTGCATACTTTTCTCAGTCACGTATCATAATTCGTTTTGTGAAAAGCCTCTTTTTAATAGTTGTTTCTCATCGATTTCAATTGCGTGTCGGTAGTTTGTTTACTTTTGCTTTACGTGGCTAGCAAAATCTGACAGCAACCGGATTTTTCGCTCCCATATAGTGATAGAGTGAAAAGCAAGCGGGAAGAAAAGATAAAAAGAAAAAGGCATAAACTCGCGACACACTCAGGCGTTTACAGTGTTTCTGCTACTCTTAATATCTTTATACTCAAAGCTTCGACCCTTCCAAATGTCTTTATGCTCTCAGGCCGCGACTCGCAACTTTGCCAGCTGTCAATAGTCAGCTGATAATCAGCTGTTTTGGGTGGTTACAAAATTCAAAATTATAAATCTGGTCACGTTCCTCAGCCGCAGCAGAAACTAACAGCTTCATTCATTATGCGGCAAGAAAAAAAAGATAAAAAAGGGACCTCTGCTGGAAAAGAAGAAAAAAACACCATACATGGAAGATTTTCGCTATCGAACAGCAGCTTTATTACATCATTCTGCGAAATTTGAAAACCCTATCTTTTGTGACAGTATGTTAAATCAATATTGAAAAACGCACTCTCCATACATCCTCCAGTACATTGAATAACTCGAAAGTACTAAAATGTAGATAGAACGTTTATGTGAATCAGGGCTGTATAGTTAAATAAAAGCAAATGCAAGCCTGTCAAGTGGTATCCTCAAATGTAACTTAAAATATAGAGCACAAGCGGAAGTTTTGAATTTACGTAAATTTTTATTTCCTGCCTGTTTTGGAGTATTTTTTAACAACTATTCAAAAGACAAAACAAAATTACAGACATATTCATTTATTGCGTATTTAAGGAATAGGGTGGTATTTTCTTATCACTTTTATTATTTTTTCTTTAAAATTTTAGTACTTAAGAATGTAAAAAGTAAATAAATAAATAGGTCATGCAAAACTGTCTGTCTTCAAAATTTCGATTCTTCCTGAGTCAAGAAACACATAAGTAAATTTAACAACAATACATTTCATCCTCTTGCAGATAAATTATGATTAATTAATTTTAGCAGGAAGAAAACTGCTAAAAGTTTCGACTTTCATACTAATACGGGTGGGGCGGCGTTTTTAAACAATAGTAGGCAGGTGTGAGTAGTGTTAATCCTTTTAAAACAAGCAAAAAGCTTAGTAATTATCTATTACCGCACAGTGAGTGAGTGAGTCAATTAGCCAAAGAACATTATGAAATAGTGATCTTGTTCAGATTCGTACTGGGAATTTCTATTGTTCTTGTGAATAAGTTCTCAGTGTTTAGAATTTAGAAGTGGTTAAAATAATTTTTTTTTTAAATAAGTTTTCTAACGCGGAATATGAGGTCGTACATTTAGTGTATGGCGAAGCTGGCAGAAACGCTGTGTTGCCCAGAAGGATTTACCAGGAAAAGTTTCCAAACCGAAGAGTACCTAATCAGCGAACGTTCGAAAACGTTGATAGAAATTTAAGAGAAAGAGGTACATTCCAGGCTCTTATTACAGGTAGAGGAAGATCTAGACAATCAAATTATGAAAATATCTTAGATTTGTTCGCAAAGAAACCAGAGTTGAACACACGAAGAGTAGCTTCAAGAATTGGAGTATCCCACGTCAATGTATGGAGGGTTTTGTATGAGGAGGGTCTACATCCTTACCATTTTTAATTAGTCCAGCATTTAAAGGAGTCAAATTCTTCCGCCAGGCTTGGCTTTTGCTGATTCATAGATCACAATAATCAGGTAAATCGATTATTTGTTCATAATATTTTATTTACAGATGAGGCAACAATCACAAGAGATGGTATTTTAGTTTCATATCTCTCGTCTATTAATTTCTCATTAATTTCTTGTATTTCATACGGTGCGGGCGTGTTTTCGCGAGTTACGCCCCCATAATATTTATCCATACAGTGTAAAATTGTTCCATATAAACAATATATTACGTTAACTAATTAAGTGCACCGTGTTCAATATTCGCTCGAGATCCATTTAATTTTGCTTGTCATTTCCGCCACTTCCAACGACTTTGACTATGTTAGCTTCAAACTTTCATGCAGTGAAAAAAAGTGCAACATAAACATATTAATATTATTCGCGAGCTATTTTGTGCAAGTGAAAGCAATTGCATATAACCCAGTGGCCTACTTATGCATAGTGTGTTATTTGCGCAATTTGAAAATTTTTCCTGTGTCATTTATAAGCATTTATATTTATGTTCATTGAAATGCACGTGATTAAAGACCTTAACCCCAAGACTTAACTCATTTGTATCAAATTTAATAACCCCGAATAATTTAATTAATTTGTTGAGTGTGTGCAAAGTTTCTTTGAAAAATGAGCGGTAAGTGCAGTTTGGTCAATTGTATTGCATTTGACAATAGATTTAAATATGTTGTATGCAAAGCTTTCTGCAATCGAAAGCGTCATGGAGCATGTATGGATTGGTATCATCCCTACATAGAAGATCATTTTATCTGCACTGATTGCCAACAGATAGAGAAGCTTTTCAAATGCGTGTACGACAGCATTATTAACAAAATCGAAAAGCTAAATGTAGAAAAAGACCATCTACTCTCTATGCAGCAGGCGCAATTCAGAGCCAACAGCGAAACTTTCGAAGAAATGGCAAGTTCCTTCGACAATCTAACCAACGCGGTTTCTAATGATAAAATCGGAAACATAAATAAAATAGCTGAGAAGCTGGAACGCAAGACTAATGAAATCGATCGTCTATCCGACGGGAGCTCATCTTCAGTATCCCCACCAACTTATAATCCTGACATTCTCTTGGTAGGTCTTTAAAACAGAATGAAAGCCTTAATCAAAACTCAAGCGAGTACCTTACTCAAAAAGCACTTTTCGATGTTCAATTCAACAGTGTCTCAACTTCGCACCACAGTCAGCACGATAGAGGACACTTTGAGTCACATCTGCGAGAAGTTATGTGGTAGCCATAATAAACCAAGCCATGAAATATCCTTAGATATTGAATTGATGGCAGCTGATACAAATATTGCAGCAGACAACTCGATTGGCACCCAGATACATAAAATAAAGACGCAAGACGCATCAATTTCCCCTATCAAACATGCAATGATTGAGGGGAGAGAGATACGTGTAGCCTCTCTTGAGGCAAATCCAGCTGATCAGCACACAAAGAAAATCTTTAACTTTGGCACTTATTGGACAGAAGAATGGCGGCGCCGCATTGAAAAAATCAGACAATCTAATACAGCGCAACTTGGAAAGACTGAAACGATAGCAGAACGAACTGGTCCGACGTACGAAGTTTTTTTTTGTGAAGGGAGCTCCGCGCTCTGCTGATGTTACATGGATGTACAAGTTCCTCAAAAAACGGGCATTAATAAAAGAGTGCAACGTATTAAGGACACGCAGTCGAACGAATTGAAAAACCGGCAGTTTTTTCAAGATATCCATTCCCACACGATATGCTTGGCTTCACTCTTCATCACTCTGCCTTCACTGTTGAGTTGTTATCTACATCTGATATGTTCACTTCCCTATCTTACAATAACTCTCTTGTATATGACTCGCAATGCTGATTATGAAAGCATTACGGATTGTCTTCTCAGAATTGACTGGGCTAGTAATTTTTCCAGGTTCACCCCAAAGATTAAGAGAAAAGACAAAATGTCTGAGCCATGGCTTGATAGCAGTCTAAGGTATTTGCGTAATCAAAGAAATAAACTTTACAAAGTAATTACAACCAGCACTGATGTCAGAGATGATATCAAGAATATATATATATATATATATATATATATATATATATATATATATATATATATATATATATATATATATATATATATATATATATATATATATATATATATATATATATATATATATATATATATATATATATATATATATATATATATATATATATATATATATATATATATATATATATATATATATATATATATATATATATATATATATATATATATATATATATATATATATATATATATATATATATATATATATATATATATATATATATATATATATATATATATATATATATATATATATATATATATATATATATATATATATATATATATATATATATATATATATATATATATATATATATATATATATATATATATATATATATATATATATATATATATATATATATATATATATATATATATATATATATATATATATATATATATATATATATATATATATATATATATATATATATATATATATATATATATATATATATATATATATATATATATATATATATATATATATATATATATATATATATATATATATATATATATATATATATATATATATATATATATATATATATATATATATATATATATATATATATATATATATATACCCAACTAACAATTTGTGCCCATTTGTTACTAAATGGACTTTTTTGACGCGAATACGTCGCGAATACTATGTCGAGTCGGAATTGTTTCGTCATTTTTCCTTCAAAGTAAAATTCCTTGATAGGCAAAATTTTAGTAACGAAGTAGTAAAGACTACTTCCGACGCGTCTTTACAGGCATTGTGTCCATTAGGGATTAGTTCCTTCAGTGCGACTTAATCAAAATCCCAATAAGGCACATTGTACGTCACAGTTACCACACATAATTCCTTTAATACGCCTATGCCTATCAAGGAAACTCGCATGTAATGGTTACGTAGTGGCGCCTATGCCCATGAAGAATTCGTTCTGACAATTCTTCAAACGTCAATATGGAATCACATAAAGCGGGTTTAATAAAAAAGTCTCGACCGTTCAGGACAACTAATACCTTTTATCGAAAAACTAAAAAATATAGAGTGCGGCCTAATACAAGCTGTTCGAATCAAGTAGAAATTCAGTTTTCAAATAACACTTTTGATTTACAAATCAACAAGAAGAGTTTGAATTCCAATCAAATTTTTTCTCATCCGATAATAAATGACCAGTATCAAAATTCATTTCAAAATGAAATACCAGATAAAGATGGTGATAGTGTTTGTGAAAATAACTGCCAAGAATTGGAGAAGAAATGCAACTTTGTAGAAGCATTGAAAACTTGGGCTTTAAGCAAAAATATTTCACAGAATTCCATAAATGATCTTCTTCTACTCCTTCGTGAATATGGTCTTGATTACCTACCAAAAGATAGTAGAACACTTTTGAATACTCCCACTTATATTTCAAATTTAAAGCAAATGGGGAATGGAAGCTATTGGCACAATGGATTGGAGAAAAATTTGATAGATTTGTTATCACAAATTGATTATCCACAGAGTATATCCCTACACATTAATGTCGATGGTTTGCCCGTCGCGAATAGCTCAAAAATGCAATTTTGGCCTATTCTTTGTGCTATTGAAGAGGTCGTCAGCTTACCACTTATTGTTATTGGTGTTTATTGTGGCGAAGCTAAACCTCCGCTTCAAGAATTTCTCAACCCTTTTGTTGATGAGTTATCATCAATATTAAAACAAGGAGTGACCGTTGGTGGAAACAAAATTTCAGTAAAAACTAAATGTTTTGTTTGCGATTCCCCAGCCAGAGCATATATAAAAGGTATGTTTGATTATACGTTTTTGCAAACAAACATTTCCAACTTGGTATTTTTACTAAGGTATTGTAAACTTCAACTCTTATTTCGGATGCAACAAATGCACAGTTATTGGCGAATATAAAAATTTCACTATGAGTTTCCCAGGAATCAATTGTAAGGAAAGGACCGATGCAGATTTTAGACGACAAAAAGACGAAGAGCATCACAAAGAAATAACACCATTGGAGAGGCTTCCGATTGACATGATCAAAGATTTTGTTGTAGCCGACTCTTTACATTTACTGCATTTAGGTGTTATGAAAACACTTCTTATAATTTGGACGTCTGGAAAATATACATTTGAATCTAAATGGTCAGGAAATCAAATTAAAGCAGTATCAAATCTTTTGCTTGGGTGTAATTGTAATATGCCTTCTGAGATACATCGCGCTGTAAGAGCACTTGATTCAATGAAGTTCTGGAAAGGTATCGAATTTCGAACATTTTTAATGTATGTGGGTGCTATTGTTCTTAAAGAATATTTACCAAAACGAATTTACGAGCACTTCCTGCTTTTATTTTGTGCGGTTAGGATTTGTTCGAGCATTGAGTATAATTCCTTTCATAGTATAGCCAAAATATTAATTGAAGATTTTATTAAACTGTACACAAAAATTTATGGTCAGCACACAATAACAAGTAATGTTCACAACCTTTGCCATCTAGTCGATGATGTCATCCGTTTTGGCCCTCTGCCAAACTTTTCTTCATATAAATTTGAGAATTATTTAGGTTTTATGAAAACGCTGCTGCGTCAAGGAAACCGACCATTAGCTCAATGTGCAAAGAGAATCACGGAACTGTCAACTCTTCGAATAAAGTCAACAGCTAATCAAAACTACCCAATCGCGAAATGGGAAGTAAAATATTGCGCAAATCAAAGAACATTCAAAAAAGTTGAGTTAAATTCATGCACGATTTTAACTTACAAAAATAATGACAAATGGTTTATGACAAAACAAAATCAAATAATATGTATGATTCACGCTGCTTATTTTGAAAATGAGTTAAAAATTGTTGGCTCAAGCATTTTACACAAAGAACCTTTCTTTACGAGGCCATTGAACTCTAGCTACCTAAGCATATATATAGGGGAACAGAGACTGAGTTCGCCAGACGTCTATAGAATAAGTGAAATAAAATGTAAGCTTGTAGCTATTAACGATCAAGAACGCATCGTGTTTTTTCCATTAATTCATACATTACAACTTAAAAATTAAATTAAAAATATATTCCACTTTACAAAATGTATAAAAACTATATAAACTTAAGAAATTTTTATAAATTTAATGCTGAATCTCATCGTTTGCGAGAATAGTAACTTTGTTTGAAGATTTTCTGTAATAAATATGCATAGATCTATTATATTATTAAGGTTTTTATTACGATTACCTTTTTCTATGTAGCCGCTGCAAACTGTGTTTGAGAATTTTATCTCTTAGATATTCATCATTTTTTTGCCTAGAATGACGACAGTCGGCTTGTAAAATAAGGTCAAAAATCAGTTCCACTATATTTACAAGCTTTTGAAAGCAAGTTTTGGTCTCATTTTGAACTTTTGAGATGCCAGTCCACGAAAATTTGTTCAAAAGCTCTGGTGAAAACATGAAATCTGTGAGTTTGTAAATCACCTTCCCGCCATTTTCGACTTTCGTCGATCCACAAATCACGACTAGCCTTGCCATCTAGGATAGTTACCAAAGTTAATTTAAATTCATAAATATATGTATTTTTATTGAAATCTATACCATCTCATCTCTAAAGTCCTCTTTAGAGAGTTGTTGCTCTAGTGAGCATATTTCACTCATGTCGGTGAGCGGGAAACTAAAATCTCTCGTTAAAATAATAGTAATTTTATTTCTTGAGGGGTTGCTGGAAATTTGATCGCTCAGCACTTTGTCAACTTTAATGTGTAGTTGAGTCAAAGCAATATCAAAGTCAGCCTGTTTGACTTTGATATCTGCAACGCTTTTTTTAATTTCGGTGAGGTCTGCTTTAATGCCCTCAAGAAAAGCAGTTAATTCGACGGGTGTCTCTTCAAGAACGATGTTATTGATTGCACCTTCCACATTTTCCAACTCAGCTCCTGCGATTTGATCGAAAAGCACGTTATAATTCGTAGCTTGAGGCGAATTCGATGGACAGCCATTTCGAGGTGTTTCGTGATGAAATCTGTTAAAAAAGAACAAATATGCACATACTGCATATACTAGTAAATTGTCAGCTACCTTTCTTCCGATTCTGTGTCAGTGAAGCTAGCAAAACGCTTTTCCAACTCCACTGATTCTGCAAAAGTAGAGGCCATCGCTTTGAATTTACATGGCATTTTAAGCCAATCGGTTTTTGGTATGCTCTCCGCCATTTTCCGCTCTTTTTCGATGTCCCAGGATTTCATATGAGATGGCCAGTAGAGAACATTTTTCTTTTCCCACGCTTCTGGGACAACAGTGTACTGTTTACCATTTTTTTCTACGGTCTCTACAATTTTAAACATACTTAACGGAATTTCGCGCACTACTAACCACAAATGTCACAAAATGCGTTTATTTGGCGTTTTGGTAGGCACACTATGGGCACATTTCCGTTCGATGTTACTTTGAGGGCACTATTAAGTAACAGTGTTCCCGGAATGAGACTTAGTGAAAAACCAACAGTAAGTGAATTACACTTTCGGACGCCTGAGAAATCAGAGTGTTTGCTTTCGGAGATCAGAATGGGGTAATGTGTTTAAAAACAAATCAGAGTAAAAAACGAACAGTAAGATAGAGAAGACTGCGATGGCAAAATTATTAAGAGGGTTTAACAAAAAAAAAATATTTTGCAAGTTTTGTTTTATGCTTTGTATCGTAGAGTTTTGCAAATATTTTTCAAAGTCTTTTGAATATAATATCCAACTGCTGCCAATTACATAGTATATTGCATGCTATATATTTAAACTTAAATGAATGTGCAGATTTGCTTTCAATTAAATTTCATTACAGTAGTAGCATTCTTTCGTGCTTCTATCGAGAGCGGGCTATGATAGTAACATTAAAACAACAACAGCCTTGTCCCACTTATGTTAGTTTCCAAAGCTACTTTTTTAACCAGCTCTTGACAGAGGCACAAAACAAACGCAAAAAGCATTGACCAACTTTATGTTAAACTAACTGTTTCGTCTTGGGCTTCGAGCGCCTTTCAGATTAGAAACTAGGTAGTAACGACGACCTCTTAAAACTACTATGAAGGTGCGATATAGTCAAAATTACCATTCGGTAACATCCAAGGCGCAAAGTGTCAACAGTGCCTTGAAATGGCCGGTATAGGCACCAACTGGGATTATTTCCTTCAAAGAACAATCATGGCGAACAAATTTGGACAAACATGGCAGCTAAGAATTGTAAATTATTTTGAAGCTAAAAATATCCATAATAGTAGCTTTGCTTGTTGTAATAAGCACAGAATTTTCATGTTTGAACATGCTATACCTGTTTGATAGAGCGGAATTTAATTTTTAAAAAAATTTTGAATATTTTCTCAAAAATATAAAAGACCTATTTTAGCTAAAGCCTGATACAATCGCAAGCGCGTGGTAGTTTTAGGGAGTATCAACACCACGTTTGCAGTAACGTTTGAATCGTTCGTGTTTTATCTGCATAGGATTCAAAATATTCAGTCACTATGTTATAATAATTATTAAACATATGCTGAAATACAATATTGTCTTCATCATATAAATACTTAACACATACATAATCATTTTGTATAAACTCTTCGTATATCTTATAGATAGCTATGAGCGTGAAAGAGAAAGATATTGGGTATCGACAAGAAGATTGCTTGTAAATTTGAAACACTTCCAAACGTGACGTCGCGATTACGAAACTTTTTGAAAATTGTGACTAAGATTTTACGTTGCTGTTACGTCATTGCGACTATAAGTGTCATATTCTTAGTCGCACGTTAGGCATAATGTTTCGAAACCATTACGAAACGGTGTCGCGGTAATGCCGTCACAAGGAAGTAACTACAACGTAACCCTTTCCATGCAATGACTACTTTGTTTCGTTGTCATTACTGAACGGCGTTGCTCCAAATTCGAACCTACGACGTAACCACAAAGTCGCTAATTCGAAACATTGGTTTCTTTGTAGGCGCAACCTTAGGAATGGAAACGTATCCACGCCCAAAATGTTCATCAAATTGTTAGTTGGGTATATATATATATATATATATATATATATATATATACATATATATATATTTATATATATATATATATATATATATATATATATATATATATATATATATATATATAAATATATATATATATATATATATATATATATATATATATATATATATATATATATGATGATAGATGTAAACGGGCTGCTTTAAAAACACTCCAAACTTTCCACGTAGACACGTTAAACTGCAACGCCAAGCGTCGAATACTGATTGATGGGTCAGTTTCCACTGCATGCAGGTTTTCTTCATCGGTCCGTACAGCGATTGCAGGCGCAGGATTTGCGTTTACTCGGCTCGCCCTAACGCTGCCAGTTTCCCGAATCTTTGTGTATAGTTGTTGAAACACTCTCCGTCCAGGAGTCCGTCGATGACGATATCTCTGTTGATACAAAGATTGCGCCGCTTGGGAATTTACCCGGCACTCTCCATATACGTACATAATATCTGCATATTCTTCATTAGTGTAGTGAAACATTTTCAATTTATTTTAGAAATTTTCGGTAATATCTTGTAGTTCGAGTAATGTACTGAAACTAACAAAAATTTGAAAGTTATTCTGCTTTTATGGGATCTTAAATTTTTAACTTATCCCATTAATAAAGGCGAAGAACTGTACCCAATTTTACCTGTCACATCCAGGCAGATGCATTATTTATGTTGAAATTAATTCTTATTTAGTTTATTTTATTGATAGTTTAAAAAGTAATTAATGGGCAGTAAAAATACTTAAGTCCAAATAATAATAACAATAAAAAGAAAAACGACATTGAACACAAAATGTTCGGGGTAGAAGTAGTGTTTTGAAGTAAATATCTCAAAGATACTAACAGTTACAATTTAGGACCACCCTGTAGAACGATTTTTTGCTCAAAATATATCAAGGAATGCCTCCTTACAAAAGTGTCCACCGAGTACCAAACACCCTGTATATATACATGTATATATATATATATATATATATATATATATATATATATATATATATATATATATATATATATATATATATATATATATATATATATATATATATATATATATATATATATATATATATATATATATATATATATATATATATATATATATATATATATATATATATATATATATATAATGAATTAGCTCAAGAATTCCTGACTAAATCCCGTAATGCGTCGCTATGTTAATATCATGGGCGAAAATATAATTCAAAATCCTAAAAAGTTTTTTGATTTCGTGAACGCCAAACGGAAAGCTTCGGGCTACCCTACTTCAATGTACAAAAAGAACTTTTGTTCGTCAAGCCTTCACGAAGTCTGTGACCTGTTCGCTGACCATTTCCACGAAGTATTTTGTTCATGTACAACCATATCTTACTTTCAGTTCTCTCAAACATTTCCACCAAATATTATCTGTGAAATGTATTTAACTAGAGAGGAGATTGCAAAGGCCATCAAATATCTTAATGTCAACAAGGGTCCTGGTCCTGACTTGCTACCTCCTAGTTTCATACTCGATTGCATGGAGTCGTGCATCTTACCCATGTATTTAATTTTTAATAAATCACTTTCTTGTGGGATTTTCCCCTCCTTCTGGAAATCATCCCATCTTACCCCGATTTTTAAATGTGGTGATAAGCGGTCAGTTGATAACTACAGAGGTATTGCGATACTATCAGCATTGCCTAAACTATTTGAAAAAATTGTCTGTGATAAGCTCACTACTCTAATAGAACCTCTTCTGAACGAACAACAAATTGGTTTTAGAAAAGGCAGGTCAACTTTTACCAACCTCGTGATTCTCGTTTCAGATGTTCTCTGTGGCATGGAAAAAGGGCATCAAATTGATACCATCTACACAGACTTCAGCAAGGCCTTTGATCGCGTTGATCATGATATTTTTGGTATTCCTGTATTAAAAGAAATAAAATTCTTTTAATTTCCAATTGCAAGAACTTTATTCTATTAAGTTATAATAGGAACACTTCAATTCTGATAAAAAAATTTAATTAATTTTACAACGTTATAATTGTACAGAACGAACACAACCTATATGTTTTAACAATCTTTGACAATCCATTATTCAATTATGTTTTTACAATTTTCATTTTTAAACTTAGCCTACTTGATGTGTGATTTTTGATGTGGTGTGTATGATGTCAAGTAGTGTGGTGAGTTGTGGAATGTAAGTGAGATAAGTGTAGTTGTTTGTGTATCCACAATACTCCCCTGCCAGCGTTTTACGCGTTATCGCGAGGCGTAGGAGAGTGGCACCTTTGTGGTTCGCCCAGGTAGAGAGACGTACGGAGCGAATGTAACTTTCCTCGCTGGTCTCTTTTCGGGAGCTGAAGGCAGTAATGGTGCAGTCGAGGTTGCCGATGCTTGTTGGTTTCTGGAAGAATTGTCGACAGGTTCCGTAGAGGATGACGTGTAACAAGGCTTAAGCCTGTTAATGGAAACGTTGACGGATTTGTTTCTGATTTCCAGAGTGTAATAATTTGTATGTCTGGCTAGGACTTTGAAAGGACCGTCGTACGGTGGAATGAGTGGTGGACGAACAGAATCGACTCTGACGAAGACGTGTAAGCAAGAGTCGAGTTGCTTGAAGATGAATATCTTCGGTGTTGTGCTGTTGAGCATCAACCGGTCGAAGTTTTGCCATTGTAGCCGTTAGTTCGGAGGCAAAGTCTGTTTGGCTAATCTTCCTAATATTTTCTTGAAGAAAATCACTAGGAAGACGCAGGTTTTCTCCGTACAGGAGTTGTGCCGGTGATGCTGTGAATTCTTTTCGGATTAGAGATCGTAATCTAAGAAGAATTATAGGTAGTGTTCTAGTCCAAGAAACATCGTTGTGAGCCATGATAGCCGATTTAAGAGTACGATGCCATCTTTCTAAGAAACCGTTGGCCTGGGGGTGGTACGCTGTGGTACGATTGCGTTCGAAGCCCAAGAGTTGACCAAGCTCAGCATGGAGCGCTGACTCGAATTGTCTGCCCTGGTCGGTGACAATGTATTGGGGAACTTCAAATCTAGCAATCCAGGTGCTTAGTAAAGCAGTAGCACAGTCCTTGGCAGTAATGCTGGCTAAAGGAATTGCTTCAGGACAACGTGTAAAACGGTCGATTATGGTTAAACAGTAAATGTATCCCTGCGAGTGTGTTAGGGGACCAACTATGTCGATGTGAATGACCTTAAAACGTTCGGAGACCGTAGGAAAGGTCAATATAGGTTTGCTCGCATGTCTGGTTATCTTGCATTTTTGACAAGATAGACATTCTCGGGCCCAAGCGGCAATGTCCTTGTTCATCGAAGGCCAGAAGAATTTAGTTGCAATGTGCTTTCTTGTAGCACGAATACCAGGGTGAGCGATATTATGTTCTGAGTTGAACACCTGTTTCCTGAACGTGTGAGGAATATAAGGTCGTATGGTTGGGCCAGACACTTAACAAAAATTTGTTGACGTTGGTGCCAAATATTGGTTGTTCTTTTAAAAAAATTTAGAGTCCTTTAGAATCTTCTGAAACTCTGCATCCGATGCTTGGGACGAGGCGATTGCGGCAAAGTCGAGAGTACTGGGAAGAATGATTTCTTCTAGACGAGAGAGTGCGTCAGCAACAACGTTGTTGCAACCAGAAACATGCCGAATATCAGAAGTGAACTCACTTATATAACTTAGATGTCTAAGTTGACGAGGTGTGGCCTTTTCTGGCTTTTGTTTAAAAGCAAAAGTCAGTGGTTTGTGGTCAGTGTATAGTGTAAACCTTTGGGCCTCCAAAAAGTATCGGAAATAACGAATGCTCTGATAAGCCGCTAAGAGTTCGCGGTCGTATGCACTATACTTTCTTTGTGCGTCGCTTAATTTGGCCGAGTAAAAACCAAGGGGTTGCCAAGAGCCTTGACATTTTTGCTGCAGAGCAGCCCCGATGGTCTACGAATAGACCAAGCTCGGCGTTTGAGTCCGGAAAGGACAATAGAGTGGCTTCTGTTAAACCAGTCTTGACTTGGTCGAAAGCTTTGCTAGCTTCTATTGACCAGTCAATTGTCTTAGCACCATCTTTCTTAGAGCCACAAAGATAGGCGTTGAGTGGTTGCTGCATCTTAGCTGTGTGAGGAAGAAAGCGACGATAGAAGTTGAAAAGTTCCCCAAAATTCTTCTTAGGTCTTTAACCGTCTTGGGGAGTTTAGCTGTTGATATTGCCTCAACACGATCTGGGGAGGGCTTAATGCCTTTCGGCGAAACCTCATGACTTAAGAATTTAATTGAAGGTCGAAGGAAATGGCATTTCTCCATATTGATTATAAGACCATGGTCCGCTAATCTTTTGAAAATTAGTTCTAAGTGAACAAGATGCTTTTCTTCGGAAGTCGAAGCTACCTAAATAAAACAGAACTTTAATCCGTGTAGGACTTCATGAATGAAGCGTTGGAACGATTGTGCCGCATTGCAAAGTCCGAAAGTCATTCGGGTGAACTCAAAGAGTCCGAAAGGTGTAGAGATGGCGGTCTTTGGAATATCGTTCGGCTCGACTGGAATTTGATGGTAGGCCTTAGTCAGGTCTATGGTGGAAAAGATATTTTTGCCGTGTAATTCATGACAGAAGTCTTGAATAATGGGGATCGGATATCTATCCGGGACGGTTATGGCGTTTAGGCGTCTGTAATCGCCGCAAGGACGCCATTCCCCATTAGCCTTGCCTACCATGTGTAGCGGAGAAGACCAGCTGCTGTTTGAGAGGCGGCAAATTCCCTGCTGTAGCAGGAAATCGAATTCTTTCTTAGCCGCCGCGAGCTTATCTGGTGCAAGTCGACGTGGTCTCGATACTATTGGAGGGCCTGTGGTAAAAATGTGGGGTGTCACCTTGTGTTTACAGGGTTGTGAGAACCCTGTGTTGACCGTGATGGCATGGTATTTGTTGAGAAGGGCATGTATCCGTGGATCAGAGGTTTGCTCAAACAAAACACTTAGTTTTGGACCTTTGTACGAAGTGTACGTGCCTTTCGATGAAAGAGAAGTAAGAGAATCCACAAGGATAGCATTCGCTAAGTCGGCGACTAGCCCATAGTGGCAGAGGAAGTCTGCGCCTAAAATGGGTCTAAAGACATCGGCAATGATAAAATCCCATGAAAACTCACGACGGAGTCCCAGATCTAGTTTGATCACCTTTCGTCCATATATGTTGATGGTCGACTGGTTTGCCGCGGCAAGTCGCATACCAGAAGGTAGAAGTTTTCCGGTAGCAGGTGCTGGAAGCACCGAAATATCTGCGCCTGTGTCAATCAAGTAGTGTCGTTTAGACAAGTTGTCATGAATAATTAGACGACGGCTGGGTGACAAGTCGCGTTTTCTTACCGTCTGAAGAGAACAGCGACTTAGTTTTTAGGTTCAGATGAACCAGCCTTGAAGGCGCATGGAGAGATGCATTTTAAAGCCTTGGAGCCGAATTTGAAGTGATACCAACAAATACCAGTCCCTCGTGACTGGCTTCGGCGATGTGGCTGCGAGCGAGATCTCCCTTGGGACCTCGAACGCGATCGCAATTGCTGGTGGACGAGCCTCGTGAGGGCAGCAACCTGCTTTATCAAAGCGGCCACCTCTGACTGCTGGGGGGAAACGGCGACTGAGCTTACATGTGGCGTGACAAAAACCTCCGCTATTTTGTCCGCCGTCTCCGCCAACTTGCTCAGGCTGGCCTCCAGAGAACAGGCTAAAATAGCCTGAGTCTGTTCTGGAAGCCGCTGCAGCCAGAGGGTCCTCAAAAGGTCGTCCCCAACCGCGGAGCCTCCCAATTGCTTCATATCACGAAGCAGCTGGGAAGGTTGTCTATCGCCTAGGGTAAGATTCCCCAAGAGGTGGTTCAGCTTTGACGAATCGCTGGCTGAAAGCCGCGATATAAGCGCTCTCTTGAGGATCTCGTAAGGCGTGTGAGGATCCGGGCTCGCGACCACGTCCCTGACCACCTTCAGCTCCGCCGAACCCAGCGAGGAGATCACGTAGTGGTATTTGGTCTCCGAGCCCTTAATACCTGCTTTTGCGAATTGGCTCTCCAGTTGGGAGAACCACAAAGCTGGCTCATCTTGCCAAAACGCGGGTGGTTTGACGGATGTTGCAGAAATTTCGGGACCGGATGACGCGCCTGAGGGAACGGCATCCTCATTGTCCAACGACATTATACACGGAGTTACGCGACGGAACGAACGAAACGCGGCAGAAAAATATTGTGGCTGAAAAGTGTGTAAATAAATCTATAGTGGTGTCGTAATAAATTAAAAATTTTGTTTTTTTTAAATATAAATAAATTATCTAAAACTACTGCACCAATTAACGTTGATTTGCGAATTTCTTGCTTTGTTTTTGATATATTGATGCTGATTGAATAGATGTTGATGCATTAAGCTGATTGAATAGCGGAGTGGAGTTTATTTTGAAATTTTTTGACAAAACAAAACATTTGCTTTCACCTTATCTCGTTTGGCATCTACGTGGCTACGAGCTGCACTGGCTTTGTGTTAATTTAACGAGTACTTACTCCGAATCGATTTTAGCATCAATATGTTTGAGTCCTGTACAGTTATTCTCTTGCCTTCCTTGTAGCAGCCGCATCAAATGTTCTTCTTCTCATTTAATCATCTCCTTGATTCAATTCGTTGACAAAGAACGATCTCGTTGCTTAAGAATTCTTCTATTTGTTGAATATTCGAAATCTATAATCGTGCTATGTAGTTGTACTTCCCAGTAAAACGAAGTGAATATTTGATGAATATCAGATGCTGGAAGACTATTTTCAGGTTGTTGAGTATAAATGATATCTCGGAAAGAAGTCGGATGTAGATGTACTTCTATGTTGATTGATCATTCAAGTCTCGGTGGTCCAGGCTTCGGCGTGCTCCTATCGGGGTCACCAATTTGGTATTCCTGTATTAAAAGAAATAAAATTCTTTTAATTTCCAATTGTAAGAACTTTATTCTATTAAGTTATAATAGGAACACTTCAATTTTGATAAAAAACTTTAATTAATTTTAAAATGTTATAATTGTACAGAACGAACACAACCTATATGTTTTAACAATCTTTGACAACCCTCTATTCAATTATGTTTTTACAATTTTCATTTTTAAACTTAGCCTACTTGATGTGTGATTTTTGATGTGGTGTGTATGATGTCAAGTAGTGTGGTGAGTTGTGGAATGTAAGTGAGATAAGTGTAGGTGTTTGTGTATCCACATATTCTTCGAATCAAACTACAGAAATTTGGTATCCCGGGCCTTTTATTAAACTGGTTAGACTCTTATCTTCGAAATAGGACGCAGTACGTTAAGTTTCAGGGTATCCTATCCAAAAAAAATCGAAGTTTTACAAGGTGTACCACAAGGTAGTCACTTGGGGCCTCTTTTATTCAATATTTTCGTATCGGATCTTTCAGAAGTTTTATCAGACATCCCTCACCTTTTTTATGTAGATGGTTTGAAAATGTACCACAAAATTAAATCGAAATCTGACTTAGTTTTTCTTCAATCGAAACTGCTTTCTATTGAGCAGTGTTGCAAACAAAATAATCTCGACATTAATGTCAGTAAATTTCAAGTCATTAGTTTTTCCCGCAAATCCACTAATATAAATTTTGATTACCACCTCAATAATGTTGCAATCAATAATGTTGACAATGTCATCGACCTCGGAGTTACTTTGGATAAAAAGCTGCGTTTTAAATTACACTATGAAAAAGTCTTAAGCAAGGCTAATAAGCAGCTTGGATTCATCAAAAGACGTGAGAAGGAAATCAAAAACCTATGGGTCACGAAGTCTTTATACCTAGCGCTAGTTCGGCCATTGCTCAAATATGCATGTATTGTCTGGCACCCTACCTTTGATGTCCATAGTGGTTGGCTCGAATCGGTGCAGAAACAGTTCTTGGTTTTCGCGTTGAGAAATCTGTATAATCCTTACAAATTTTATAATCTTCCTTCATACAGATACAGGCTAAATCTCTTAAATCTATCAAGTCTACCTTCGCGGAGGATATTCATATGCTCCTGCTTTACTTTTGATGTTATTAGGGGCTTGATCAATGTTATGTCCCTGTCCAATAAGGTCACCTTCAACGAATTAGTTAGGCAGACGAGGCACCCACGTTTACTGAATGAATACTGATACCACACAGTTTACGCCAGCAATGAGCCAATCAATAGATGTTGCAAAATATTCAATAAGTTCTCAAAACACTATTCCCCAACCATTTCCCGACCTAGGTTTAAAACTGCTCTGACTAAGGTGCTCAATTCCCTTCCAAAGATGGTTATATTTTTAAAATTCTTTCATTATTGTGTATTATACAAATTTATATAAATTGTTAAATATTAATTGTAAGTGTTTTTTTGTACGCCTTGTTTGGTTGAAAATAAATAATAAGTTTTAGTTTGTTCATAAACTTCTTTTAATATTTTGAAATTACTTCCAACAATGAGTATACATGACGCTTTACAAAAATCCTCTTTTTAAAATCAAACAACAACTTTCTCCTTTGACAATCTATATCACAATACATTTTTCATAATTTTTTATATATTTTGACATATTGTTTTCTTAACCTACTTGTTATTCAAATTTGTAAATGTTGAGTGTTTGTGGAACGTTGTGGATTGTACGTGTATGGATATGTATATTTTTGTAAATGTATCCACAATACTCCCCTGCCAGCGTTTTACGCGTTATCGCGAGGCGTGGGAGAGTAGCACCTTTGTGGTTCGCCCAGCTAGAGAGACGTACGGAGCAAAAGTAACTTTCCTCGCTGGTTTCTTTTCGGAAGCTGAAGGTAGCAATGGTGTGGTCGAGGCTTCCGATGTTTGTTGATTTGTGGAAGAGTTGTCGACAGGTTCCCTAGAGGATGACATGTAACAGGGCTTGAGCCTTTTAATTGAAACATAGACGGATTTGTTTCGGATTTCCAGAGTGTAATAGTTAGTATGTCTGGCTAGGACTTTGAAAGGACCGTCGTACGGTGGAATGAGTGGTGGACGAACAGAATCGACTCTAACAAAGATGTGTGAGCAAGAGTCGAGTTGCTTGAAGATGAATATCTTCGGTGTTGTGTGATGTTTAGCATCAACCGGCCAAAGTTTTGCCATTGTAGCCGAAAGTTCGTTGGCAAATTCTGTTTGGCCAATCTTCCCACGATTTTCTTGAAGAAAATCACTAGGAAGACGCAGGTTTTTTCCGTATAGGAGTTAGCCGGTGATGCTGTGAATTCTTCTCGGACTAGAGATCGTAATCCAAGAAGAATTATGGGTAGTGTTCTAGTCCAAGAAACATCGTTGTGAGATGATAGCAGATTTAAGTGTACGATGCCATCTTTCTAAGAAACCGTTGGCCTGGGGGTGGTACGCTGTGGTACGGTTGCGTCCGAAGCCCAAGAGTCGACCAAGCTCAGCATGGAGCGCTGACTCGAATTGTCTGCCCTCGTCGGTGACAATGTATTGGGGAACTCCAAATCCAGCAAGCCAGGTGCTTAATAAACCAGTAGCACAATCATTGGCAGTAATGCTGGCTAAAGGAATTGCTTCAGGCCAACGTGTGAAACGGTCGATAATAGTGAGACAATAAGTGTATCCCTGAATGTGTTAGGGGACCAACTATGCCGATGTGAATGACCTTAAAATGTTTGGAGGCCGTAGGAAATGTCGATACAGGTTTGCTCACATGTCTGGTTATCTTGCATTTTTGACAAGATAGACATTCTCGGGCCCAAGTGGCAATGTCCTTGTTCATCGAAGGCCAGAAAAATTTGGTTGATGTGCTTTCGTGTAGCACGAATACCAGGGTGAGCGATATTGTGTTCTGAGTTGAACCCCTGTTTCCTGAACGTATGAGGAATATAAGGTCGGATGGTTGTGCCAGACACTTCACAAAAAATGTCGACGTTGGTGCCAAAGATTGGTTGTTTCTTTAAAACAAATTTTCTGGCTTTTGTTTGAAAGCAAAAGTCAGTGGTTTGTGGTCGGTGTATAATGTAAACTTTTGGGCCTCCAAAAAGTATCGGAAGTAACGAATGCCCTTATAAGCCGCTGAGAGCTCGCAGTCGTATGCACTATACTTTCTTTGTTCGTCGCTTAATTTGGCCTAGTAAAAACCATGGGGTTGCCAAGAGCCTTGACATTTTTGCTGCAGAGCAGCCCCGATGGTGGATTCAGAAGCGTCTACGAATAGACCAAGCTCAGCGTTTGAGTCCGGGAAGGACAATAGAGTGGCTTCTGTTAAACCAGTCTTGACTTGGTCGAAAGCTTTGCTAGCTTCTATTGACCAATCGATTATCTTAGCACCATATTTCTTGGAGCCACAAAGATAGGCGTTGAGTGGTTGCTGCATCTCAGCTGTGTGAGGAAGAAAGCGACGAGGAAGTTGAAAAGTTCCCCAGAATTCTTCTTAAGTCTTTAACCGTCTTGGGGAATTTAGCTGTTGATATTGCCTCAACCCGATTCGGGTAGGGCTTAATGCCTAAAATCCCATGAAAACTCACGACGGAGTCCCAGATCTAGTTTGATCACCTTTCGTCCATATGTGTTGATGGTCGACTGGTTTGCCGCGGCAAGTCGCATACCAGAAGGTGGAAGTTTTCCGGTAGCAGGTGCTGGAAGCACCGAAATATCTGCGCCTGTGTCAATCAAGTAGTGTCGTTTAGACAAGTTGTCATGAATAATTAGACGACGGCTAGGTGACAAGTCGCGTTTTCTTACCGTCTGAAGAGAACAGCGACTTATTTTTTTGGTTCAGATGAACCAGCCTTAAAGGCGCATGGAGAGATGCATTTTAAAGCCTTGGAGCCGAATTTGAAGTGATACCAACAAATACCAGTCCCTCGTGACTGGCTTCGGCGATGTGGCTGCGAGCGAGATCTCCCTTGGGACCTCGAACGCGATCGCAATTGCTGGTGGACGAGCCTCGTGAGGGCAGCAACCTGCTTTATCAAAGCGGCCACCTCTGACTGCTGGGGGGAAACGGCGACTGAGCTTACATGTGGTGTGACAAAAACCTCCGCTATTTTGTCCGCCGTCTCCGCCAACTTGCTCAGGCTGGCCTCCAGAGAACAGGCTAAAATAGCCTGAGTCTGTTCCGGAAGCCGCTGCAGCCAGAGGGTCCTCAAAAGGTCGTCCCCAACCGCGGAGCCTCCCAACTGCTTCATATCACGAAGCAGCTGGGAAGGTTGTCTATCGGCTAGGGTAAGATTCCCCAAGAGGTGGTTCAGCTTTGACGAATCGCTGGCTGAAAGCCGCGATATAAGCGCTCTCTTGAGGATCTCGTAAGGCGTGTGAGGATCCGGGCTCGCGACCACGTCCCTGACCACCTTCAGCTCCGCCGAACCCAGCGAGGAGATCACGTAGTGGTATTTGGTCTCCGAGCCCTTAATACCTGCTTTTGCGAATTGGCTCTCCAGTTGGGAGAACCACAAAGCTGGCTCATCTTGCCAAAACGCGGGTGGTTTGACGGATGTTGCAGAAATTTCGGGACCGGATGACGCGCCTGAGGGAACGGCATCCTCATTGTCCAACGACATTATACACGGAATTACGCGAACAAAACGCGGCAGCCTCAACCCGATTCGGGTAGGGCTTAATGCCTTTAGGCAAAACCTCATGACCTAAGAATTTAACTGAAGGTCGAAGGAAATTGCATTTCTCCATGTTGATAATATAACCATGGTCCGCTAATATTTGAAAATTTGTTCTAAGTGAACAAGATGCTCTTCTTCGGAACTCGAAGCTACCAAAATGTCGTCGAGGTAAATAAAACTGAATTTTAATCCGTGTAGGACTCCATGGATGAAGCGTTGGAACGATTGTGCCGCATTGCAAAGTACGAAAGTGATTCGGGTGAACTCAAAAAGTCCGAAAGGTGTACAGATGGCGGTCTTTGGAATATCATTCGGCTCGACTGGAATTTATGGTGGGCCTTAGTCAGGTCTATAGTTGAAAAGATATTTTTGCCATGCAGTTCATGGCAGAAGTCTTCGATAATGGGGATCGGATATCTATCTGGGACGGTAATGGCGTTAAGGCGTCTGTAATCGCCGCAAGAACGCCATTCCCCATTAGCCTAGCGAACCATGTGTAGTGGAGAAGACCAGCTGCTGTTTGAGGGGCGGCATATTCCCTGCTGTAATCAAATTCTTGTATCAAATTCCTTTGATCTGACGCAAGTCGACGTGGTCTCGACACTATTGGAGGGCCTGTGGTCAAAATGTGGTGTGTCACCTTGTGTTTACAGGGTTTTGAGAACCCTGTGTTAACCGTGATGGCATGGTACTTATTGAGAAGGGCATCCATAGATCATTGGATTTCTGAATCAAAACACTAAGTTTTGGACACTTGTAAGAAGTGAATGTACCTTTCGATGAAAGTGAAGTAAGGGGATCCACTAGGATAGCATTTGCCAAGTCGACGACAAGCACATAGTGGCAGAGGAAGTCTGCGCCTAAAATGGGTCTAGAGACATCGGCAATGATGAAATCCCATGAAAACTCAGGACGGAGTCCCAGTTCTAGTTTTATCACCTTTCGTCCATTGGCGTTGATTGTTGACTGGTTTGCCGCGGCAAGTCGCATGCCAGAAGGTGAACGTTTTCCGGTTGCAGGTGCTGGAAGCACCGAAATATCTGCGCCTGTATCATTCAAGTAGTGTCGTCTAGACAAGTTGTCATGAATAATTAGACAACGCCTAGTAGCTAAGTCGCGTTGTCTTACCGTCTGAAGAGAACGGCGACTTAGTTTTTTGGTTCAGATGAACCAGCCTTGTAGGCGCATGAAGGGACGCTGTATGAGAAAATCTTCTCAAAATCTTTTCAATAATAGCAAACTTCTCCAACTATTCAACAAAAAATGGATCTCAACAATAGCGAACTTCTCCGTCAGAACGTTTTTGAAAGAGAGCTCAAAACAATATTTTTTCACAGTTCCTCGAATGTTCAAAGCTAACTCGATTACATAAAAATCTACTAAAATTGACAATGTCGATAACACAAAGTGCTTCAGTGTTATCAAACTTCTAATCTCAAATATCCTGCCCGGCTGAACTATCACGGTTCAGGACATCTTCGTCTGCTTGAATTAGTCCGCATAGCTTCTGTACTGGTCGGTGGCACTGATGCTAGACAGGTTTACCATTAACACTCTTTTGATCGCTAACATATTCGACGGTTGCCACTCGAACGAGACCATCGCAGCCCGGATGAACGTCGATGATGCGCCCGAGCTTCAATCGAGTTGGAGTCAGATGATTGTTCTGCATAGTAACGATATCGCCAATTTGTAGTGTCGGTTCAGCTCGCGTCCACTTACTACGTATTTGCAACGTTGAGAGATACTCATGTTGCCAACGCTTCCAAAAATGTTCGTACATACGCTGTACGCGTTGCCAATATTTCAAACGATTATCAGGAATGTCCGGTACGCTCGGCTCAGGTCGAGCATTAATAGGACGACCGATTAAGAACTCTCCAGGTGTCAAACCTGAGATGCCTTTGGGTCGTCATGCAAAGCGATAAGCGGACGCGAGTTGAGACAAGCTTCAATTTTTATTAGAAGCGTATTCAACGAGTTATATTGCATCGGCTGCTTGCCGATGACATGCAACAGATGTTTTTTCGCAGAACAAACAGCAGCCTCTCACATCCCACCATGATGTGGAGCTGCGGAGGGAATAAAATGCCAATTAATATCCGCATCTGAAATAAACTGCCTCGATTGAGCTGCATTCCTCTGACAAAGATCACGTTTCATGATACGGTTCGCTCCAACAAACTGTGTTCCGTTGTCACTAAACAGATTCATACAATTACCTCTTCTACTTACGAACCGGTCAAAAACATCCAAAAAAGACCTGGTTGTCAAATCTTGAGCTAGCTCAATTTGTACGGCTCTAGTGGACATGCATATAAAGATAACTGCATACGTTTTGACGATAGCTGTAGTACGTCTACTACCAAGACGAATATTGAATGGTCCACAGTAATCGAGGCCTGTATTGGTGAATGGAGGTGCCACCAGAACTCGTGATCGTGGAAGACAAGGCATCTGTTGTAGTAGCATAGCTCAGCGATGGGTTTTGCAAATAATACATTGATGAATATATGATTTCACAAGTGCACGGCAATGTATAATCCAAAATTTTCGACGCAGGAAATGTAGCATCTCCTGAATGCCACCATGCAAAGTTACTACGTGTGCATTGTTAACAAGCAGTTTTGCGAATGTCCTTTCCTTCGGGACTATAGCAGGATATCGTTCAAGACGCAGAATGCCATTATCATCTAAGAAAGGATTCGACGGAAGTAACTTACTCTTCGCACTGATACAAGAATGAGCAGTCATATACGCATTTTCTTGTGCCTCGCATAAATGCCAAAACAATGCTACTTCCGATTCGGCAGATAAAATAAAAGGTTGCTTCCAATATTTCTTGCGAGAAGGACAAAAACGCATCACGATAGCGGTAGTATGCACTAGTCTCTGCAAAGTGCTAAACCTATCAATCAGAGACAATTTCTTACCGTCTGGGGTTCTAGTTATTAACCTTGATAAATTAGTTCGTCCCAGTAGCACATATAATGGTTTGTATTCCAAGTAAATGACCTCGGTCTCGATGGATGTTAACGTCAGTGTAACCAAATCATTTTCAGCGTGTTTCTGGATACATGGTGGGCCTGTCCACCACATTGTGTGGGTACCAAGAGCAGCTGGAGCTATTTCGCGACTAGCGCAGTCTGCAGGATTTAGATCTGTTGTGATATCCCGCCAACGGCTGACGTCTGTATGCTGTTAGATGAAATTAATACGATTGGACACATATTGCTTCATGGTTGATGCTGGTTTCTTTATCCAGCATAAAACTATAGTAGAGTCGCTCCACAGGGTGTAATCATGTTGACTAATTGAAGAGACTCGCGAACTTGATTGAGCGTCACAACGAGTAGATGTGCAGCACAAAGTTCTAGTCTCGGGACAGTAAGCGCCTCCACTGGGGCGACCTTTGTTTTTGCTGTCACTAATGGTACATGGCTTTGTCCACTTTTATCAACGCTCTTAATATAAATCACAGCAGCATAAGCCTTATTACTAGCGTCACATGATCTATGCAATGTGATGGTGGCGGAACGATTCATGCGCAGCTAACGTGGTACACGAATCTGTGTTAGTTGAGGTAGTGCATTGCGGAAGGTTAACCACTGATTCTGCAAATCAGAAGGTAGGGGAGAATCCCAATCTAGCTTCGCTTTCCAAAGAGACTAAATAAGTATTTTTGCCGTCATAATCACTGGAGCTAGCACCCCCAATGGGTCATAAATTCTCGCTATCTCACTGAGAACAGAACGCTTAGTCGGTGGGACCAGATTTCCATCATGTTCAAACTTGAAATAGAACTCATCGTTAATCGGACACCAAAACAGTCCAAGAACTGATGTTTCTGAGTTGTTGAAATCAAGTTCCTTTGTAGACCCTGTTATCGCAGTAAGTGTTCGTGTGTCGTTTGAACTCCACTTTCGCAGTCTAAACTTGCCTTGTATCGACATCAATCGCCAGATTCAAGGCTTCATCAGATGAGTCAGCGCTAACGACAAAATCATCTACATAGAAATTGTTTAGTATGCTGTCTCGTGCTGTCACTGCTCGGCTTGCATCGGCAACAACAAGATAATTATCTAGAGCACATTGTCTCAATGCGCGTATTGCGTTAAAAAGTCCACATGCCATGTGACAGTTTTTAGTTGATAAGTCCGAATGGGTTCCGATGGTGATTCTCTCCACAGAATCAGCTGCCATCGACGATGATGCTGGTCAACTAGCACTTGTCGAAACATTTTTTCGACATTTGCAGTGATTGCAATGGCGAACTGACGAAAACGAAATAAAATACGGATAAGCGCATCTTGCAACGGTGGACCCGTCAGCTAAGTGTCGTTCAATGACACACCGTTAGTTGACCTCGCTGAGGCATTGAAAACAACTCTGAATTTAGTTGTTACAGCATGATGAGGAATAAAATAGACCTGTGATGGGTGACTGTCTTCGTACGATGCCAACTCCATGTGACCTAGTGCTAAGTAATCACGTATAAAATTAACATAGTTGGCTTGCAATTTTGGATTTGCTGTTAGTCTGCGTTCCAACCGGTGGAACTGACACAACGCAAGCTGATGAGAATTTCCAAGTGGTGGCGGATCCGGATGAAATGGTATCTGTACCACGTATCTGCCCTCCCTGTCACGGTTGAAGGTGTCCTTAAACATTTGCTCGCAAATATCTGATGTCACATTCGTCAGAGATGGCGGGTCTTCTATTTCCCAAAATTTACGAAGTAGCTCGTCAAGCTTCTGTTCACTATCATCTTTCTTTGGACAAGATGCACCATCATCGTGAAAACTTATTTTACCTGCACATTCGTCTGTCCGAGATATTGTGCGAGGCGCCGATTCACTCCGTTCGCTAGCATAGTTTTCTGTCCAAGAATGTATGCGTAGCGACTGTTCACTATAACATTCGCCTGTCATAGGGAAGGTGCATTGACTGCCGCCGGACCGAATACAACCCAACCAAGGTGAGTGCATATCGCACATGGCTCGTTGATGCTGCCTGTGATGATTCCATCACAGATGATCCTGCCCCATATGTCAGCACGAATGAGTAAATCAATGCATCCGGGCGTTCCGAATACCGGGTCAGCAAGTGTAAGATTTTCCAAATGACTCCATTATGCTGTATTAATATGTGTCATTGGTGTCGGTGTTGTAATCGCTCGGATAACATGAGCATCAAATACTATTTCAAAGTTCTTGTCAACTGTTGAAAGTAGTGTCACTGTGGTTTGGCCGCAAGTGTGTGTGGCTGTTGTGCCGCCGACTCCTTCGACCCTCAGTTTGCAATTTTTCCTATGTAAATTTAACAATTTTAAACAGGTTTCGGTAAGCAAGCTCACCTGAGATCCTGTATCACACAACGCCCTAAACTCTTGTGGGTTTCCTTGACAATCTATGATCCAAACCTTCGCGGTTGCAAGTAGTACAGTTGATTCGTCATGTGCCAAGTATGACTGCACCTGATCGGTCAATCATTGTCTTCTTAAGTGAACTTAAGGTGTTGTGCAGTCAGACAATAGTTCAGGCCGTAGCTGAGGTTCAACGGTTGTTGTACTTCCTACTGGAGGTACTCCTCTTCCATCACCTATACCGTGGCATAAAAGACTGTTATGCTTTTGTGCGCAATGTATACACAGCCAAGCTGAGCATTCGCGAGTACCATGGCCAGATCGCAGACAATTAAAACACAAACTATTTTCCTTCACTACTTTCCATCGATCCGAAACAAATGAGTTCTTAAACTGCGGACATTTTGTCAGTCGGTGTATTCCACGGCAGTGTAGACATGCTACTTCACGTGACCTATTGAAAGCTAATTCTGCATTCCGTGGGAAATTTGATGTCACAACGTTTGTTTTCATAGCACCTTGAGAGTTCTTCTGTTTGATGAGCTGAATGCAACTTCCACTGCCTGATGTTGGCATATTTGTCGCTCGACGTTCAATAAAGGCAAGTAGCTCCTCCAAACGTGGGGTCTTATTCGATTGGAGACTCACTCCCCATTTGCTCCACGTTGTTGATGGTATCTTGCTTAGGAATATTGGTACAGTCAACGCATCCCACTAGTCCACTGGCAAATTCATCACTACTAATGCACGCAAGGTAGTCCGAACACAATCTGCAATGTCCCGCAAGCCCCTCTGTGTTTCCGGAGGATTGAACGGTAAATCCAGCAACCGGTTCACATGAGTATCCACCAGTAGCCGTGGATTATCGTACCTTCTCAAGAGTTCTGTCCAGACTTCTTCAAAGCTTTGACACTTGTTGACAACACACTTGTCTGCTGTGGGCTCCGAGTTTTATTTTGAATTCCTGTGTTCCACCCGTCGCTTTAATCGCACACATAGTTCCGGAGGCTATTCGTGTTTCTCCTGCGCGCCGCCGTCTCGTGATCTTGTGCGATAGTTGGTGCCGTTCTTGAATTTCTTGCAACGAGATCTTCGATTTTGCTTTTTTACCGCTTGAGCTTTGCGTGACATTAATTTTTTCCATCCACGTGAAGTGCGCCTGTGCTATTTTTGAGTGATTTTTAACATTTTTTGACATTTTTGACATTTTGATATCGCTTCCTGAAACTTTGCGTGTCATTAGCTTTTCCACGTTAAGTGCGCCTGTGCTATTTTTTTGAGTGATTTTTGACATTTTTTGACATTTTTGACTGAAAGTGTGTGCGCCTCAACATTCTTTGGGTGTCTTTAACTTTTCTACGTGGAGTGAAGTGATTTTTGACACTTTTCTTTTGACATTTTTGACATTTTTCTTTTGATATCACTTCCTGAAAGTGTGTGCGCCTCAATTTTTCTACTTTTTGGTTACGTTTTTGTCTGCTTACACGTGTGACCAAAACAAAACATTATATCTTTCTGCACAGCTGCAAAGTGTGCTGATAAGGCAAATAAATCGCCTTATGTGATGTGTGCTGGTTTTTGCGGGCTATTATTTCATTCGAAATGTGTTGGAATGAATGCCTGTCCGACAAACCTCATCTGGTGTTTATTGGTTTTGCTCCCGTTGTAAAGCCAACTCCATGGTATCATTTGTTAACTGCTTAAAGTCAACCAAATGTGTAGATGACAAACTTTTTAAAGAATTTTCCTGTCTGGGCTCAAAACTTGAGAGTGTCTGTGGTGATATAAATACACTCTTGTCAGTTGCTAGGACTGAGCAACCTTCAGGCTCTCAACCTGCACCTGCCGATGATCAACTTCACCAGGAAGATTGTCCAGCTGTTCAACATCAACAAATATCTTTAAACACTCAACTTCTGCCTCCGCTATCTCCTGCAGCTGCTCCACCTCAGACCTCTGGGGTGATACATCCTTGCAGCCCTCAAATCCAAAGTCAACCTCAGCGCGATGTATCTCAGATGCTCACACGCGGCCAGCGTGCTAACCTGCAGCTGCAACTACACCAACAGCATGAACAATCATTGCAGCAACAACGTCAACCGCAACAACAACATACACTACAGCAACAACAACAACAGCAACAGAACCAGATACAACAGCACGCTCTCGTGACCGTGAGCGAACCTTTGGTGAATTTGGTTGCTGACAGGATGAGCCTTTCAACTCCTGCTGCATCATCTCCTGCTGCATCATCTCCTGCGGTAACCCAGAAGTCTTATGCTGATGTACTCAGTCAGCCTGGACCATCTGGGGAACTATCTGAGCCCCATACATCACTCCCTTGCTTGGAAGTAATGGTCCCGCCCTTGAAAGTTTTCGTATCACGTTTCGCTTACAGAACTACTGCCGACGAAGTCTTAGCATACATTAAAGCTAAGCTTGGATACACTCCCTCGGTGCTAATGTGTATGAAACTCACTCGTGACAACCTCAATCACCAGCTTATACTCTTCTTTCTGCATCACTGTCGCATCCGGAACCTCTGATTTGCTGAAGAAGCATTTCTGGCTTGCTGGTGTTTTTGTCAAAGAGTTCGTAAAACAACCTCTGGAAATTTTCATCGGAAACCGCCGACAAAAAATCGTACTTAGAACGTAAGGTTAACCTTAAAGTTTACTACCAAAACGTTAAGGGGTTGAGGACCAAAACCAATGAGCTTAAAATTTCCTCAACTATCGGGTCTGACGACATACTATGCTTAACCGAAACCTGGCTGACAGGGGATATATTCAATAATGAAATTTTACCTCTTTTTACTGCCTTCTGCAAAGATCGTGATCGCTCAGCCAGTGGTTTATCTGACGGCGGCGGTGTTTTAGTTGCTATTCGCAATACACTTAGCGTGTCCTCCTGTACCGATTTCGTGCCTTCTCCGTCTGTTGAATGTATCCTTGTTCGTAATCCGTTACTCCATCTACTGCGTTACTTGTATCCTCGATTTATATCCCATGTAACAGTCCTATTGTAGTTTATGAACGTTTTTTCACGGAGATTTCCTCCTTTCTTAACACTTGCTACCCCTCCTCTTTCGTTCTTTTATGTGGTGATTTTAATATTCCCAGCTTAGTCTGGGATACAACCTTCACTGAAATTTTATCGAGGAGCAATATTTCTTTAGCTACATCTTCCTTTTTCTCTCTCTGCTCTTTTTCACAATTGAATAATGTGCCTAATGTTAATAACAGAATACTTGATTTTGTTCTTACTAACTCTCCTCTGTCGTCGCTTCGTTTATGTGCTGCTCTGTCACCTTATGTCAGTCCTGATCCTCACCATCCACCTCTTGCTATAGAACTTTCCTTCACCTCATTCCCTAAAAATAAAAATACCTCTGCACTGCGTTATAACTTTGCTAAAGCTGACTTCACTTCCATGTCCAATGCTATTAATGCTGTTAACTGGTTTGCTTTTTTCAGAGGTCTAAGTGTTGATGATGGCCTTCATGCGTTCTATGATTTCTTGTCTAATATTGTTTTCTGTCACACTCCCACTTTTCGTGTCCGTAGAAGTATTGATCCGCCTTGGTTAACTGTTGACGTGATGCGTGCTCTTAAAAACAAAGGCGAGGCGCGTCGTAGATTTCGAAGCTCCGGCTTAGAGGCTGACTTACTGAGATACAGAAATTTACGATCGTATGCTAAAAAGATGGTTAAAGATGCGATGAATGCTTATCATGCCCACATTGAAGCCTCCGTATCATCCTGTCAACAGAAACCCTTCTGGTCCTATATCCGTTCCCTTAGAAAGTCTCCCTCTATCCCTTCTCTGATGCACCTTAATGATTTGTCTGCTTCCTCGCCTAAAGAAATATGTGAGCTATTTGCTCTTTTCTTTTCTTCTGCTACCTCTCAACCTAATCCTTCTTTCTCTGCTAATATTCCCTCTCCAGATGTCAATAATTGTTGTTTTTTTTTTTAACGAACCCATTGGAGGTCGAATGTTTGCTTGCTAACCTAGATAGTAGCACCAGCTGCGGACCCGACGGCTTACCTAACATATTTGCAAAGTCATTGTCATCATCCTTGTGTGTTCCTTTATCTGTCCTCTTTAACCTTAGTATTGCTTCCTGTACGTTTCCTTCTTCCTGGAAGTCAGCAAATATTTATCCCATCCTTAAAACCGGAAATTCATCCTGCGTCTCCAATTATCGTCCCATATCACTTCTATCTTGCTTCAGTAAGCTTCTCGAAAAAGATGTTTACAACAGGGTTTACCCTCTAATTGAACCTCTTCTCGCTTCTGAGCAACATGGTTTCGTCAAAGGTAGGTCACCAGTTTCCAACCTTCTTTCGTTTACCAATACTGTTGCCTCCGCTATCGACCAGCAAAAGCAAGTGGATCTATTATATACAGACTTTGCCAAGGCTTTTGACTCCGTGAACCACGAAATCCTCCTTTCAAAGCTTGATGGTTTCAATATTTCGGGTCAGCTCCGTTGCTGGTTTTCCTCATACCTTCGTGATCGTGCTTGTTTTGTAACGTTTCACTCTTGTTCTTCTTCCCCCTTTTATCCTACGTGTGGTGTCCCGCAAGGGTCAATTCTTGGTCCTCTCCTTTTCCTCCTGTTTATTAATGATCTTCCTTCTCTCTTCAGCTCCCCGTGTCTCTTGTACGCTGATGATCTGAAAATTTTCAGGGTGGTTGAGTCAGTGGATGACTGCTCCCAGCTGCAGGATGACCTATCTGCTCTGGGTAACTGGTGCTCTGTCAACTGTATTTCTCTTAACGTTGCTAAATGTTTCCCGATGTCCTTCACATGTAAATTATCCCGGATCACGTTTCCCTATTCTATCCTTGGCTCTTCCCTCCATTCAATTGATAATTTCATGGACCTTGGTGTTGTGTTTGACACTAAATTAAAATTTGATGTCCACATTTTGCGTGTCACATCCAAGGCCTCGCGCTTATGCGGCTTCATTCTAAGAGCGTCCAGACCTTTTACTGATATTTCCTCGTGTGTACGCCTGAACATCTCCTTCGTGCGTAGTGTCCTCGAATACTGTTTTCAAATTTGGTGTCCTCATTATCGTTTCTTAATTGATGCTGTTGAGTCTGTACAACGTAAATTTACTCGCTCACTATTCCTCAAGTTCCGTATTCCCTACTGTGAGTATAGTATGCGTCTTTCCATCCTTGAAATCCCTACCCTTATTTCACGCAGAGTGTATTTCGACGAATGTCTCCTATATAAAATGATTACTGGTTCTATTACTTATATACCCAGAGCGCAGTTTTCTGTTCGTGACCCGGTACATTCTACCAGGTCTTCATTTATCCTCAACGTACCATTTGCTCGTACTCATTCATATTTTTACTCTCCTCTTTTACGCTTGCCTAGGCAACATAATTCTTTGAATATTGGTCCTCTTCCGGCTTCGTTACGCATTTTTAAAACTATGTTAAGAGGATGCGTTTTATCGTATGAAATAAAGTAACTCTTTGAATTTTTTGATGTCATATCTGTGTTGAATTATAATTAAATTTCACCGCCTCATTATACTTTGTTTAGTTTTAATTTGTAGTTTCTTTTCTTTTTACATATAAGTTTATTCCTTGTCTAATCTTTAATTGGATTTGTATCTGTTGATTTAGACAATAAATAAATAAATAAATAGCCGCCAGTATGTATGCCACTGACAATAGGCACGCTCTCCGCCTTCACATATTGCCGCAGCTTGCCTAATTTATGTGTCGGAGTCAGATCTGAACGTCTATGGACAAGTGTTTCAAACATGTCCTTGAGCCCTAGCCAATTATCGGGGCGACCATCGAAAACAGGAATCGATACAGGATCCAGCCGCATGTCCGTAACGTGATTTCCCGAATCATGACTTACATTATTAGCCACCAGCATGCGCCGTAATTTTATTGACGCGTCATTATACGCCTGTTCCACGTTGGCATATAGGATATCATGCACCGGTAACTCCTCTGCTTGCGCCGAACCGACTAATACATAGTGGTTGTCGCAGAATCTTCCATAATGTTTTACCAACTTCTGTAACTGCTGTTTAGCTTCCACCACATCTGCTCGATAGTCTTCGGCTAAGACCTGCCACTTGAAGCGCTGGATTGAAGTTTGTGAAGATGCACGTAAATTTAAAGCCGCCATTGCAAGTCAAGTCTTCCGTACAAGCGGTTTCAAACCAACGAGGTTGGGTGTAGTGTTCCCTAGTATCACACTCGCAAAAGCAAATATAATGAGCCGTCAATCTCCCTTAAACCTTGATTTTACTCATTCCTCACAGGAGGCACCAAAAAATGTATGAGCAAACCTTCTCAAGACATTCAAAACGAACTATTCAACAAAAAATGTATTTCAATAATAGCAAACTTCTCCAACTATTCAACAAAAAATGGATTTCAATAATAGTTAATTTCTCCCTCAGAACGTTTTTGAAAGAGAGCTCAAAACAATATTTTTTCACAATTCCTCGAATGTTCAAAGCTAACTCGATTACATAAAAATCTATTAAAATGGACAATGTCGATAACACAAAGTGCTTCAGTGTTATCAAACTTCTAATCTATACATATATATTATATATATATATATATATATATATATATATATATATATATATATATATATATACATATATATATATATATATATATATATATATATATATATATATATATATATATATATATATACATATATATATATATATATATATATATATATACATATATATATATATATATATATATATATATATATATATATATATATATATATACATATATATTTAATTTAATTTAATTTATTTATTAGCCAAACAAGGCATAAATACATATAAATACATACAAATAAATTATTTAAAAAAAAGCAAGTGTACGGTATAAATAAATAACACATAAATATATAACTAATTGAATAAACAAATAAGTTTGAAATTGAAAATAAGTAAAATAACAATGAAATAAAAGAAAAACAATTAAAAACGATAATTAAATAAGAGCTTAAAAATTATGGTGTACAAATGGCTTGGATAAGGGAAGACTTGAAGGATAGTTTGGAAATCGTTGGGGAATAAAGGTTGCTAAAGCCATTGAAGACCCTGCAGCATCTATTCACTGGCTCATTAGCTGCATAGATGGTGGAATGTGGATATTCCTTTAGTAAACGATTGGACCTGGTGTTCCTTAAGGGGATATTTATCACAAATTTACTATTGAGGAATTCAACTCTAATAACGCCTCTAATTACGTCAAATGTGAAGCAGGCCGATATCATCATTCTTCTGGATGCAAGTGAAAGAGTTTATTATATATATATATATATATATATATATATATATATATATATATATATATACATATATATATATATATAGATATATATATATATATATATATATATATATATATATATATATATATATATATATATATATATATACATATATATATATATATATATATATATATATATATATATATATATATATATATATATATATATATATATAGATATAGGTATATATAGGGTGTTTCGTAAATAATTGCACTGCTATATGCTATCGTGTAGGCTGTGATGTTGCAAGAAAAAAATGGTATTAGCACTTTACCAGGTGTAGCTTCGTTTGGGAGGAAGAGGGGGCTACACGATTTTGCAATTTTTAAAACCTCTCTGCCTCTTTTATAACGCGACCTTTGTAATATACAATCTAAGGCGGACACTAAGATGTTGCTTGATAGAGAATCATTTTGCCTTTCCAGTTATTTGTAAACAAATTCCCTACCTTTCTCTCATCAAAAGCTACACGGTTTCAAATCTAAAAAACAATTTTATCGACATTTTTCAAATTTCACAAAATTTCTCGTCAAAATCTCCTAAAATGTACATTTTTCCTTTAAGACTAAGATTGCCTATATTTTCACCTTTATTTTGGTACCTAAATGTCTATACCTATTTGCAAACCTGTCAAATAATTTCCGCAAATGTAACATAGTAACAGAGAACAGCTGACCTTTTGAACTAACCTGATTTCATTGCAATAATTTGACTACTTGCCACTATTTTCTAACTCTTTAGCGAAATCCTAACTCTTTTGCAAAATTCTTACTCTTTGCCTAAGGTACACCACGCGGAGGCAAGCTAGGAATGTACCCCAATAAAATTACCTTGAGAAATAAAGCAGCAAATTAAGAAAAAATGTATAATAAAAGCTCAAAGTGCCGTTCGTCCTTTTCAACGCACAATCCAATCCTACGAATGAAATTTTCTCAAACTCTCGCAAATATCCACCTGTTTGTACCAAGCTCATCACAAGCCCTCTGAATTCGAGTCCATAATTTTGTTTTCGTTTCGATAGGTATGTTATATACAAAACTTTTCAAGTATCCCAATAAGTAAAAATCAAGAGGATTTAAGTCAGGTGATCTTGGAGGCCAAGAAGCAGGTCCTCCACGTCCAATCCATCTTTCTCTGAAATTGTCGTTTAACTAATCCCGCACACCTCTCAAAAAGTGTGGTGGAGCACCGTCATGCATATACCACATATTTATTCTAATTGCTAATGGAATATTTTCATCCAGTAAAACTTCTAAGCCAGTCCTTATAAATGCTAAATAATTTTCTTCATTTACGATCCCTATATGGTACGGTCCTAATAAAAAATTCCCAACTATTACACTTTAAACATTTATTTTAAACGCTCTTTGGTGTTTTGTTTGTAAAATTCCATGAAGATTTGAATTAGCCCATGCAAATTAGGAATATTAAAGATACTGTGGATACACTTACAAAAATATACATCTCTATACACACACAATCCACAACGGTCCACAAACACTCTACATTTACAAGTTTGAACAACAAGTAGGTTAAGAAAACAATATGTCAAAAAATATAAAAAATTATGAAAAATGTATTGTGATAGATATTGTCAAAAGAGAAAGTTGTTGTTCGATTTTAAAAAGAGGATTTTTGTAAAGAGTCATGTGTACTGATTGTTGGAAATAATTTCAAAATATTAAAAGAAGTTTATGAACAAACTAAAACTTATTATTTATAGACGACGAGAGATATGAAACTAAAATTGGTGACCCCGACGTGATATTAAGTTAGAGAGCTAGTTCGCTAACGCACATATTTATTTATTTATTATATTTTATTTTATTTTATTAATTCACCAAACAAGGTACAAAATCTTATATAAAATAACAAAATAAAAATAAAATGGAAAAGTAAAGTGAAGTAAAAAGTAAAAACAAACAGGTTAAATAAGTAACAAACAAATGACAAAAGTAACAAAAAGATTAATAAATAACAATCAATAAATAAAAACATTGACATATAAGCTATGGCTTAAGGTTTAGGGGTATGGATGGCATGCAAAAGAGAGGATTTGAAGGATGATTTGGAAATCGTAGGGGAATATAAGTGACTTATGCTGTTGAATATTCTGCAGCATCTATTTATAGGCTCATTTGCTGCATATGTCGTCGAATGTGAATATTCTTTTAGGAAACGATTGGACCTGGTGTTCCTCACAGGGATGTTTATAGAAATTTTACTATTCAGGAATTCTACATTAATAGCGCCTCTAATGACGTCGAATGTGAAGCAGGCCGATATCATTATTCTTCTGGAGGCTAGTGTCGATAGGTTTAAATGACCCAGTCGAAACTCATAAGGGGGTAAGCTATTAAAATCATAAGGGTTGTACAGTTCTCTCAAGGCGAAAAGTAGAAATTGTTTTTGTATTGACTCGAGTCTGTCACTGTAGGTTTCAAAAGCGGGATTCCAGCTAATGCAAGCGTATTCGAGAATTGGACGTACAAGTGAAGTGTATAAGGATCTTGTGACCCACAGACTACGGAATTCTTTGGCACGTCTTTTGATGAAACCTAGCTGTTTGTTCGCACGAGAAAGCATTTTATCAAAGTGTAAGGTGAAGTGGAGTTTTTCATCTAAGATAACACCGAGGTCAGCAATGTTATCAACTCGGGTTAGCATATTATTGCCGAGAAAGTACGTATTGTGTGTGACCGTGCATTTCCTGGAAAAACTAATAACTTGGCATTTGCTGATATTGAGAGAGAGCTTGTTTATATTGCACCACTGATCAAGTGAATTAAGCTTGGATTGGAGAAAGGGGGCATCCGATTTCGATTCAATAGTCTGATAAAGTTTGAGATCGTCTGCATAGAGTAAATGAGGTATGCCTGCTAGGACGTCAGATAAGTCAGAAATAAATATATTAAAAAGAAGTGGGCCAAGATGGCTACCTTGGGGTACACCAGAGGTAGCACTAACGTTTTTCGATAAAAATCCTTGAAATTTTACACATTGTGTGCGATCGCGAAGGTAGGAGGTCAGCCAGCTGAGTAAAGACCCGGCAATACCAAATTTCTGAAGCTTTAGAATCAAGGTAGAATGGTCAACTCTGTCAAACGCTTTACTGAAGTCAGTGTAGACTGCGTTAATTTGGTATCCTTTTTCCATTTTGCATAGAACGTCAGAGATTAAAATTGTCAACTTCGTGGTAGTTGAGCGACTTTTTCTAAAGCCATGTTGTTGCTCGTTCAAACGGGAATCAACAAGCGGAGAAAGTTTATCGTATACCACCTTTTCGAAAAGTTTCGGAATCGAAGACAAAATGGCAATGCCCCTATAATTTCGGATACAGCGTCGATCACCATTTTTGAATATGGGTGTGACATACGAAAGCTTCCAACAGAATGGGAAAATTCCCGACGAAAGTGATCTATTAAAGAAAATATGCAAGGGATCTATAAGCTGCTCTACACACTTGCGCAAGAAGATCGGAGGAAGAAAATCAGGCCCAGGGCCTTTGTTGCAGTCGAGATCCAAAATAGCTATACGTATTTCATCACGGGAAATTTCTAAATGGTTCACAAAAGCTGTTGAAGCTGAATCAGCGGAAGAAAGGTGTGAGTTTTATGGGTCTGGTGCATTGAAAATTTCTTGGAAACTATCAGCAAATAGGTCACATATCTCTTTAGGAGAGGAAGACGTTATATTATTAAGAAACATGGACGATGGATAGCCAGTAGTTTTTCGCTTCACATTAACAAAATCAAAGAATTTTTTCGGGTTGCGGACTATATTTTCGCCGGTTGTTCTAATGTAAGTGTCATAAGCCTCATGAGACTTTGCTAAAAATTGCTTAGCAACTTCATTATATTCTTCCTGAATAGCAGGAATAACATCGGTATTTTCTTTAATAAGCTTATAAAGTTTGTTCCTACGATTTCGCATATGCCTAAGGTCCCTATCAAGCCATGGCTCAGACAATTTATTCTTTTTTTTTATCTTTGGAACATATCTTTCAACGGCGTCAAATATTTTGTTGTAAAAAGAGGAAATGGCTGTCTCGAGATCTTGTGTTGAAAGAGTAGTCGACCAATCAGTAGTATCAAGAACATGTTTAATGCTTTCATAATCAGCATTACGGAAGTCAAATACAATTGAGTTATTGTAAGTTTTCAAGCAAGTGGAATCTGGAGTGGAAAGTTCGACTGACAGCGCTGTATGGTGTAAACTATTGCAAAAAAGATGCTCTGCGTCACTAGTTGGACTAACCACTACTTCGTCATAAGCATTTGTGAAAACAAGATCTAACCAATTACCATTTTGGTTAGGAGTTTGGGAAACCTGCTGCAAATCATTACCATAAAAGGCACTCGCAAGATTGAAATCGTTGGTGTCTACAAGGTTTACGGGGAGAAGGTAAGAGTCATTTTCATCCGGAACAAAGCAAAGATTCGGACGATTGAAGTCACCCAAAACTATTATTTTATCTTTTTCGCTAAGTGATGTTGCTAATGAAGATATTGTGTCACAAAAATTGCTGTAGATGGACTCTTCAGATCTAGGGGGGATGTAGACAACAGCGATGTAAATTGAGTTGTTATTAGTGGAGATCCGAACAATTATACATTGGAAGAAAACATTTGGAGTGGTATCTACAAGCTCACTTGAAAGTGTGTTGCTAACAGCAAGTAAGACACCACCTCCTCGCGACTGACCCGTAGAACAATAATCACGGTCGCTTCTGTAAATAGTCCAACTACTATCAAAAATCTCCTCATTCTTATGAGAGGCATTAAGCCAAGTTTCGGTGATGGCGAGTAAATTAAAATGGCACGATTTGGCGTCAAGGTATAATTTACTTAGTTTGCCTCTCATACCACCACAATTGTGGTAAAAAAGTTTGAGGCTTTTCTGAGATCGGTTAGGAAAAATGCCTAAAAGGGTTGCCTGATCTTCGAAGAGATTCAGATGTCATATTACTACCATTAGAAGAATAATTTATATTGCTCGTAGAAGGAGCTAAGTTTGCGGCGGCCTGACTGGAAACCTTGGAGGAGTGTTTATTAGCAGCGTTGGTACACCTGCTTGAGGAGGAAGATGCCGTGTTAACTGCTGGGGGTATCAGTGCATTACTATTATTATGAGTAAAAGCATTGGAACAGTCAGATAAGGAAGAATTATCTGTTGTCATTGAAAATTGGGACTGAGTACGTGATGAGCGAGTTTTATGGGTGGAAGGAAATTGGGTAAAGGTGTGACTAGGGATACAATTTTTTCTTACAATTTTTTGTTTTTTCTTATACCTAGTTTTGTCGGTGATGTTTCTCCAGGGGCTGAATGTCACTCCTTTCCAATTGATGGAGCTGTTGTTTCCACTCAAGCAAGTAAAAAGCCAGGCATATTTAGATGGGATGAAGACCTTACACCGTCTTGAGGATATATGTTTACGCTGGGATAAAAATTTCACTTCGTAGTCGTTTATATGAAAATCCGCTTCGAGAATCTTTCCCAACCATTCGTCGTCATAGGATAAAGAATCCCTTTCACAAAGAATGCACTTTTGTTTACTGAAGTCGTTAAATTGGAAGACGTGCTCTTATTGTGAAGAATATCGTTCGTTTTTTTTATTTTTTGTATACGATTCTGCAAATCGTTTTGGGACCAAAAAGTACCGAACTTGTAAATTGGTGTTTCACCGTAGAGGTTCGAAAATTTTTGCTGAATAGATGGAGTTGCACCCTCAGCTAGATTCCTTATAGGCGATGTTGCTTTGTCCTGCGTCCTCATATTCATAGCCGTTGTGTTATTATTTATTTCCAACGTTGTGTTAAGGAGCTCCTGATGGAGTGTTATCTCGTTCGCTAATAAATCTTCGTCTGCATCATTTCTTGAGGTTTTGCAATGACGGTCTAAATCCTCCAACTTTCTGCTGATATCAGCTAATTTTAGTTGTTGCTCAGAAAAAGCGTCTGTGAGTCTGTCAGTTTGCATTTTTAACGTTCGTCAAAATTGTTCAAAATTTACAAGCGTACCTTTGTTGTTTGTTTGGCAAGTATCATTAGCGTTATTGAGAGTGGACAAATTCGATACAATGGAACCCATTTTATCAATTAGAGTATCCATTTTCTTCCCAAGCGTGTCAAAAGACTTTCCGTGGCTAATAATGTTCGATTTAGAAAAGGTAGACGCCAGACCATCGAAATGACTTGATATTTCTGACATGAATTCTTCATTTGCTCGCGCTTGTGCAAGTTGCTTGGATATGATATTGTCTTTTTCCGAATTAAGTGTCCCAATATAGCTAATTAAGTTGTCGTACATAATTTTTAAGAGTCTTTCAATATTTTGGCAATCTGTACAGATAAAATGACTCTCGAGATACGGGTGGAACCAATCTCTGGGAGCACCCATGCAGGCACCGTGCAACTTCCTATTGCAGAAAGCTTTGCATATCACGAATTTCATCGGGTTGTCGAATGCAAAGCAATTTTCGAGGCTGCACTTGAAGCTCATGATTAATTAATGAATTTGTCGATTCGATGCTCAGAAGAATCCAGTATGATAAGTGCCCGAAAGTATGCAATTATTTTGACTTGGTATCTTAGACAAAAACCAATTGGTTGGTAGGTAAGTGAAATATATGTATATATTTTATCAAAAATGCGGGCGAAAATTCGGTGCCGTGTGGATTCGATCGTCGTGTGGATTTGCCCGTCAGATCGGAAAGCGGTTACTAATGTAATGTTGCTACCAAAACTGATAAGTTATGGGATTATAATGTCAATTTAACTTTTCAATAGCTCGGCCAGTGAAGTTAATTTAAAAATGTTATGTGTGTTTATTATATTGCATATGTATTTGATTTATAATTGTTTCAAATTGAAAGTGCTATTTTATCATTTAAATTGTTTTTTCTTAAAATCAAAGCGATTTATTTTTCCCAATATGTTAACTTACAAAAAGCTGAAGTACTGAAGCGGAATCGAACTCGCTATCTAGGGGTCCAGAGCTTGCAACAATGTCACTGAGCTATGGCCGGTTGGATTTTATTGTTGATAAAATAACAAAAAAACCAAATTTAGAAGTAGGATTAATTACTAAAACAAATGTTCTGTTAACATATGTGAAATTTTCTTCTTTGTTCGCACTTTCCGTTAAAGCTGATTCGATTTATACACTTTCACTTATGAGGAACATGAAAAAAGGGAAATATGCTAATAGAAATAAACTAAATGACCTTTACTAAATTGTCCAAGGTATATATACAACAGAAAACCGGGTCGACCCCTCAGAGTTTTACTGTTGACGCGATTTATAGGACGACGCGACGTTACGCGACCTTGTTTTCTAACTGGTTCCTCACAGGGAAAAGAAGAAGGGTAAAAATTGTATTGCAAAGAAAGAAGGCACCCACGTTAGCACCGCACATAAAATCAGCGCGTCGGCACAGAGTAAACACACAGATAAATAAACAATGTAATGGATTAGGATTTAAAAATCTACGGAAATTTAATTTAATTTCGACGGGGACTACTTCACGCACGTCTGATAGATCGTTTGACAGTTTGACAAAAAAAAAAAAAAATTATTATTAAGCGCTCAGTAACCAAATATCACTATGTGACTTCTTCACTGGGTCCTGAACAGCTCAAAGTGGTCGGGGACGTGGTTGCGAGCCCGGACCCTGAGACACCATATGAAATCCTCAAGAGGTCGCTAATATTGCGGCTTTCAGCCAGCGATTCAACCAAACTGAGGCACTTCTTGGGGAGTTTAACACTTGGCGATAGACAACATTCCCAGCTGCTTCGTGATATGAAGCAGCTGGGAGGTTCTGCGGTTGGGGACGACTTTTTGAGGACCCTCTGGCTGCAGTGGCTTGCGGAGCAGACTCAGGCTATTTAAGCCTGCTCTCCGGAAGCCAGCCTTAACAATTTGGCGGAAACGGCAGACAAAATAGCTGAGGTTTTTGTCACGCCACAAGTGAGCTCAGTCGCCGTTTCCGCCCAGCAGTCAGAGGTGCCCGCTTTGACAAAGCAAGTTGCTGCCCTCACGAGGCTCGTCCATCAACAATTGCGGTCGCGTTCAAGGTCCCAAGGGAGATCTCGTTCGCAGACACGTCGCCGGAGCCAATCCCGACGATCCGATGTTTGTTGGTATCACAATAAATATGGCCCAAACGCTATTAAATGCGTCTGTTTGAGATTAGAAGTTTAACAACACTGAAGCACTTTGTGTTATCGACATTGTCCATTTTAATAGATTTTTATGTAATCGAGTAAGCTTTGAACATTCGAGGAATTGTGAAAAAATATTGTTTTGAGCTCTCTTTCAAAAACGTTCTGAGGGAGAAGTTTGCTATTATTGAAATTCATTTTTTGTTGAATAGTTGGAGAAGTTTGCTATTATTGAAATACATTTTTTGTTGAATAGTTCGTTTTGAATGTCTTGAGAAGGTTTGCTCATACATTTTTTGGTGCCTCCTGTGAGGAATGAGTAAAATTAAGGTTTAAGGGAGATTGACGGCTCATTATATTTGCTTTTGCGTGTGTGATACTAGGGAACACTGACTCCGACACATAAATTAGGCAAGCTGCGGCAATATGTGAAGGCGGAGAGCGTGCCTATGGTCAGTGGCATATATACTGGCGGCTATGAAGAAGTCTGGACAGAACTCTTGAGAAGGTACGATAATCCACGGCTACTGGTGGAAACTCATGTGAACCGGTTGCTGGATTTACCGGTCAATCCTCCGGAAACACAGAGGGGCTTGCGGGACATTGCAGATTGTGTTCGGACTACCTTGCGTGCATTAGTAGTGATGAATTTGCCAGTGGACCAGTGGGATGCGTTGACTGTACCAATATTCCTAAGCAAGATACCATCAACAACGTGGAGCAAATGGGGAGTGAGTCTCCAATCGAATAAGACCCCACGTTTGGAGGAGCTACTTGCCTTTATTGAACGTCGAGCGACAAATATGCCAACATCAGGCAGTGGAAGTTGCATTCAGCTCATCAAACAGAAGAACTCTCAAGGTGCTATGAAAACAAACGTTGTGACATCAAATTTCCCACGGAATGCAGAATTAGCTTTCAATAGGTCACGTGAAGTAGCATGTCTACACTGCCGTGGAACACACCGACTGACAAAATGTCCGCAGTTTAAGAACTTATTTGTTTCGGATCGATGGAAAGTATTGAAGAAAAATAGTTTGTGTTTTAATTGTTTGCGATCTGGTCATGGTACTCGCGAATGCTCAGCTTGGATGTGTATACACTGCGCACAAAAGCATAATAGTCTTTTATGCCACGGTATAGGTGATGGAAGAGGAGTACCTCCAGTAGGAAGTACAACAACCGTTGAACCTCAGCTACGGCCTGAACTATTGTCTGACTGCACAACACCTTAAGTTCACTTAAGAAGACAATGATTGACCGATCAGGTGCAGTCATACTTGGCACATGACGAATCAACTGTACTACTTGCAACCGCGAAGGTTTGGATCATGGATTGTCAAGGAAACCCACAAGAGTTTAGGGCGTTGTGTGATACAGGATCTCAGGTGAGCTTGCTTACCGAAACCTGTTTAAAATTGTTAAATTTACATAGGAAAGATTGCAAACTGAGGGTCGAAGGAGTCGGCGGCACAACAGCCACACACACTTGCGGCCAAACCACAGTGACACTACTTTCAACAGTTGACAAGAACTTTGAAATAGTATTTGATGCTCATGTTATCCGAGCGATTACAATACCGACACCAATGACACATATTAATACAGCATAATGGAGTCATTTGGAAAATCTTACACTTGCTGACCCGGTATTCGGAACGCCCGGATGCATTGATTTACTCATTGGTGCTGACATATGGGGCAGGATCATCTGTGATGGAATCATCACAGGCAGCATCAACGAGCCATGTGCGATATGCACTCACATTGGTTGGGTTGTATTTGGTCCGGCGGCAGTCAATGCAACCACACGACTCACCTTCCCTATGACAGGCGAATGTTATAGTGAACAGTCGCTACGCATACATTCTTGGACAGAAAACTATGCTAGCGAACGGAGTGAATCGACGTCTCGCACAATATCTCGGACAGACGAAAGTGCAGGTAAAATAAGTTTTCACGATGAGGGTGCATCTGGCCCAAAGAAAGATGATAGTGAACAGATGCTTGACGAGCTACTTCGTAAATTTTGGGAAATAGAAGACCCGCCATCTCTGACGAATGTGACATCAGATATTTGCGAGCAAATGTTTAAGGACACCTTCAACCGTGACAGGGAGGGCAGATACGTGGTACAGATACCATTTCATCCGGATCCGCCACCACTTGGAAATTCTCATCAGCTTGCGTTGTGTCAGTTCCACCGGTTGGAACGCAGACTAACAGCAAATCCAGAATTGCAAGCCAACTATGTTAAGTTTATACGTGATTACTTAGCACTAGGTCACATGGAGTTGGCATCGTACGAAGACAGTAACCCATCACAGATCTATTTTATTCCTCATCATGCTGTAACAACTAAATTCAGAGTTGTTTTCAATGCCTACGACTAAGATTCGCCGGAGCTCATCAGCCAAGTTTAATTGAAACAGTGTTTGAGTTAAAAAATAAAATAGAAGCTAATGCACTTCATACGAAGGTAAAGCAAATAAGTTTGTATGACTTCTATGGCGGTAATATATAATGTAATATAATTCTTTAAGCGCATTATTTTATTTCTTTTCATGAATCTCCAAGTTATTTTTATTGAATGAAAATGAAAATGCTCTATGAAAAGACAATAGTGTTTAGTGAAAAACAAGCACGTCTCTTTAAACTGACCACCTGCGTATCTTGACCGACATCAACCCGAACCGTAGGTCGTCTATAAGACAAGGAAGCAGTACTTCCCTTGCTAAACCACAAAATTGATAAATAATCAATATGTAACATTCAAAAGATTTACAATCAATATTTAACAATCAAAGTAAAAACATTTATATTCTTACAAAAACCGAAACTCCATTGCTACTATGGATCAAATGGTTTTATTTTATAACAGTCCAACTACAGAGCTCTCAAGGTAAATTTACAGCAACGCAACGAAAACTCAAACGTTTTACTACAAACTACAGGCACTGCAAACCATTCAATTCAAAACATACAGTTCATTGAGATATACTACACAGAACACTGAAGTGATCTTGCTTCAATGCTCAAACTCGTGGTTTTCGCATCGATCTACTTAGACGCTTTGCCTAAATGATGCCCACAAAATTTTACAATCAATGTACTCAAATAGCATCGCGGACGCTAGCTCAGTTCACAGCGTCTTGGTGGATAGAAAAACTCAACAAACCCTTGCCCCATCCACCCGCTGAACGACCCGAAAATCTTTGTTAATGAATGCACTTAATACGCTGCAAAGGTATCCACGTCTCTGTTATGTTCCTGTTTCCCCTCATGATTTATCTGTAGATTCTCTTGCGCTTCTAAGGATCCGTTCACCTTAGGAACTGAAGCACTTTCTGCTTTGTTCACCTGTACAGTTCAAGCTATTGTGATGTTTATGTGGAGAATAGAATAGTCGGAGTTACATTTTTTCGTGTGCAATTTTCCCCAGATCGGTTTTTGTGTGTCTGCTTTGGGTTTGCTTTCCCAAAAGACGTAGTTTTTCGGTTCTGGTGCTTTGGTGAAATGACCACTTGGTTGCTTTGGACGTCTATGTTAACGCTGGAAAGTCATCCGCGTCTTGTTATGTTTCTGTTTCCCGTCATGATCTACGTTACAGAATTTGTAGACTCTCTTCTGCTCCTCTTCTTACGAGTTGTTCCCCTTCTGATTAGATGCCGTTTATGGTCTGTTCGCATGGTGGATGTACGGTGCAAGTTATTGTGATGTTGATATGTAGAATATGTAGGAGTTAAATTGTTTCGTGTGCAATTTTCCCCAGATAGGTTTTTTTGTATCTGCTTTGGGTTTACTTTCGCAAAATGAGTTTCTCGGTTCAGGTGCTTTGGGTTAATACCACTTGTTGCTTTCGCCTATGTTGATGTTATTTCTATGTTGAATTTCGGAAGTGCTTTCTTTAGCATTTATAATTTACATTAGGTGCGTTGTTTGTCTTCTTTGCAAAAAAACGCACCTGTTGTAATTCTTTTGAATTGAATTTTTTGTATTGTCAGTGTTAATACGGCCGGTTAAAGATGGATAAAGGATAGTTTTTAAAGTAAATTATAACATCAAACTCGTTAAAGTGAGAGCCTATTGAATAGATTCTGTTTTGAAGAGTTAATATTTACCCGTTTAATATGAAACCAAAATTGCTGTGATTGTGCCATATAGGATTTACTGCGGCAGTCTTTTTCACTGAGGATCTTATTGAGTCTTGGTAACCAAGACCACTAAATTCGCTCAGTCAACTGTTTGCAAAAGGTAACTATATCATGCACTTTTATTGCAAATTAGGTACATGAGGCATTTATTTTTATTGTGGTATTGGGAATCCAAATTGATTATCTGTAAGATGCATTATATCCTCAACTTTGAGATATTAAATAACGTTCACCACTTATTTAGCTATGTTTTCAACTTGACTTTTTTCATAATTTCCAAAAAAATTAAAAAAAATAAGTATTTTTTTTTTTGCTTTCAAATAATATACATAATTTGAACTTTTGTGAGATTGTTGATCTGAGTGAGCAGGAATGTGAAATAAGCAGTTGACAATCAATCACAAACTTTTCATGCAAATATGGTGAGCATTGAAATACCTAATTGTTTTTTTTGCACGATATATAAAAAATCGCATGTATAGTTTACTACGCGCTTTATAAGTATGCTTACCTATATGCTTATATATTTTGCTGGTGCTTCTTTAAGTCTCAAAACCACGAGCCGCCACTGATATATATATATATATATATATATATATATATATATATATATATATATATATATATATATATATATATCAGGTAGTTTCATACCAAATGTCGGATTTTGAAGGGTTAAGAAAAATTCGATTATTTACAAATGAAATGGTTTTATTCCTCAAAATATTCACCGCTGGAGTCTATAGTTTGTTGTCAACGTGTTGGCAAATCAAAAATTCCTTTTTTGAAAAAATTAATATTTTTTGCCCCAAAAACTCTTCAAAGGACGCAATTACAGCGTTTTGGTTGGAGTAGCGCTTTTCTTGTAAATAGATTCCCAGGCTCCGGAAAAGATGATAGTCTGTTGGTGACAGGTCTGGAGAATATGGAGGGTGAGCTAAAACTTCGTATTGCAACTCCTGTAGTTTTTGCATGGTCAAACGGGATACATGCGGTCGTGCGTTATCGTGTAACAGAATTGGTCCATGCCTATTCACCAGAGAAGGCTGTTTTAAACGCAATTTTGCGTGCATTTCGTCCAATTGTGCACAGTAGGTCTCTGCAGTTATCGTTTCACCAGGATTTAGGAACGAATAGTGAACGACACCTTCTGAAGTCCACCAAACAGTAACCATGACCTTCTTAGGGTGTAGTTCCCCTCTTGCTTGGTAGCTAGGTGCTTCTTCGCGATCCAACCATTGTCCTGAACGCTTCCTATTATCATAGAGAATCCATTTTTCATCGTAAGTCACAATCCTCTTCGAAAATGTTCCTTTTTTTATGTCACATCAGCAGTGAATAGGCTACTTCAACTCTCAGTATTTTGTTTCTTTCAGACAATTCGTGTAGGACCCATTGATTGAGTTTTTTCACTTTTCCAATATTTTTGAGACAGCGACTAATGGTTGATTTCGATACATTGAAGGTATCAGCAAGGCACTGTAAAGTTGTCGATGTATTCCTCTCAACTTCTGCTCGCAATTCGTCATCATTAACACTGCTACCTTGTTGACCACGTGGTTCGTTGTCCAAGCCAAAATTTCCTTCTCGGAAATTGGCAAACCATCGTTGCACTGTGCGTTCGGTGCAGGTATTTGGTCCTAACACCTGGTTAATTTCTTTCATCACTGCAGCTGCATTTTGTCCTTTTTTAAAAATAAACAGGTAAAGGACCCGAATATCTCTTACTGTAAACATGTTTATAAGAGCGAAAAGGAGAGATATAGGAAACCACACGGGTGATAAATTAGGCACTAAAAGAAAGGTATTTATCTCTTTTTTCAAACACAAAATTTATTTTGAATTTTACCAAAAAACTCTGTTCACCATGGGATCACTTTTAAGACTGTCAGGAAATCCGACATTTGGGATGAAACTACCTGATATATAGAAATATATATAAATATATATATATATATATATATATATATATATATATATATATATATATATAAATATATATATATATATATATATATATATATAAATATATTTATATATATATATATATATATATATATATATAAATATATATATATATAAATATATATATATATATATATATATGAATATATATATATATATATATATATATATATATATATATATATATATATATACATATATATATATATATATATATATATATATATATATATATATATATATATATATATATATATATATTATAGTTATGGTTGACGAAAGACTTTGATGTAGAACCCATGTCGAACATGTCTGCAATAAGGCATCTATCGTTAGTGCCGCCCTAGCAATAATGACATAGACATGTTGCAAACCAAAAGTACCTACATCGCTTCGGTTTAGATTACTCTCCATATTGCCCGACATACGGGATCGTAGAAGACCCGGAGCACATTCTTTTCAATTGCTCGCGGTTTTCCTGACACAGAGCCAAGTTGCAACGATACGTGTCATTATCGACAGAAAATCTGGTTGATATGATACTGGTATCTGAAGCAGCACGTACCGAGCTGACAAAAGTAGTAGCGCAGATACACGCAATTTTTCGAAACGAAGACAAGGAAAGAAGAGGATTTAGAACTGTGAGCAGCTAAAGCTGACCCCGCCCCACAAAGTAATGGCGATTGGCAGTTCTTTGGGCACGTGGCGAAAGGAAATAGGTAGTTTTTAGTTGATTTATGCCCGATATAGCCAAGGCTCCGTTCTGGTATCCGTGTAGATTTTCCCCTCGTTATATGTATATATGTATATATATATATATATATATATATATATATATATATATATATATATATATATATATATATATATATATATATATATATATATATATATATATATGTATATATATATATATATATATATATATATATATATATATATATATATATATATATATATATATATATATATATATGTATATATATATATATATATACATATATATGTACATATATATTTATATACATAGATATATACATATATATATATATATATATATATATATATATATATATATATATATATATATAGATATATATATATATATATATATATATATATATATATATATATATATATATATATATATATATATATATATATGTATATATATATATATACATATATATGTACATATATATTTATATACATAGATATATACATATATATATATATATATATATATATATATATATATATATATATTTATATATATGTATATATACAGTGATGGCAGAAAAAATAAGAACGAACGTTCTTTTTCATTAAATGATACAAAAAGTATTCCTTAGCGCTTTCGCTAATTCTGAGTTTCATACTGTTTCTTGAAACATCTTCATCGCGCACGTGTTGACAGTCATTGAACTCTTTACTCTAATCCCAGACTGTGACAGGACCGAAAACGTGTCAAGAAAGGCCGATTTGTGTGGCAGAAAAAATAAGAACGGTCAGCTTTTTACGTTAATTTAACGCAAGGTATGTATCGTTCACGATGTCATGAGAAACAGTGTTTTCGTTGTAATCTTACCTTTGACTATTTGCCATCCGATGACGCTTTTGTTATATTCACAGACAGTATTATGGGTAGAGCAAAACATTGTAGTGCTGAGGAAAGAAAAGTCATTTTGAAGCTTCGCGGAGAAGGTAAATCGATCGAGTGGATTGCGAAATCCATAAACAGATCAAAATGTATGGTATGGCAATCTTTGAAACCTGCGCCGGTGGCAGAAAATAGAGGCAGGACCAGGAAAACCTCCGCGGCATTTGACCGTATGCTAGTCCGTAAGAGCAAAGCCGACCCATATGCTTCGTCAGCTCAGCTGAAAGTCGCTACACAGGCCCCAATAAATGCAAGGACAATCAGGCAAAGATTACTTGACGTCAATTTAAAGGCAAGGACGCCAAGAAAAGTTCCCTTGCTTAGTAGGAAAAACATTAAAGCTCGCTTGGCATTTGCTAACAGGCACTTGAATGTTGAGAGCGAATGAAAAGATACGCAGTGGCTAAACGTTCTCTGGAGTCATGAAACTAAAATAAATTTGTTTGGTTCTGATGGCAAAACCACTGTAAGAAGACCTTCAAACCAGGCATACAATCCCAAATTCACAAAAAAAACTGTGAAATTTAATGGGGGAAATATAGTAATCTGGGGATGTTTTTCCTCACTTGGTGTTGGTCCTATTCATTGGATCAAAGAAACGATGACCAAGGAAATTTATCGTGACATTTTGGACAACGTGATGTTACCCTACGCTGAGGAAGAAATGCCACTAAAGTGGACTTTTCAGCAAGACAACGATCCTAAGCATTCTTCAAAGTTGGTGAAACAGTGGTTTGAGAATAAAAAAGTGACAGTGATGACTTGGCCGGCACAATCTTCTGACATAAATCCAATAGAGAATCTTTGGTTTGAACTCAAAAAGGGCCTGCCTAAGGAAAAAATTTCGAACAAAAACCAATTGTGGGAGGAAGTCTAAAAAGCATGGTTTAGTATACCAAAGTCCACTTGCCAGCGTGTTGTGGCATCCATGAACAACCGTTGCATGGAAATAGTGAAGAATAAAGGCGATGCAACTAAATATTAAAATTTTGTTCATTAGTTTTGTATTTTTATTTTAAAAAGTTGACTTGTTTATGTGGCGTTCTTATTCTTTCAGCCAGCTGTATGAAGCAAAAATAATTATATTTATATAGCACATTATGTAATGGTAAAATGAACTTTGTTAAAATAAATTCTGCATATCAAAGCAATCTGTGGAGCATTCATTTCCTACCCAAATCGTAACAGTGCCCTGCAATATAAGAAAATCGAACCGTTCTTATTTTTTCTGCCATCACTGTATATATATATATATATATATATATATATATATATATATATATATATATATATATATATATATATATATATATATATATATATATATATATGTATATATATATATATATATATATATATATATATATATATATATATATATATATATATATATATATATATATAATATATATATACAGTGAAAGCTCCCTTTGCGGACAGCTCCCATAAGCGGACATCTCTACAGCGGACGTTATTTTTGGAACCATATTTTTTATATGACTCTCCATGTAAAATACGCTCTCATAAGCGGACGCTCTGTCGGACGGACACGGACACTATAAATTGTCACCGACAGACTCGAAACGTTCTCAAGAGCGGACTCGAAGCTCCAACAACGGACAACAATAATTTCTTTCGATAGCGCGGTAATTCCCCGTAATGTGTGTTTTCCCTTTACATGCATGCACATAAGCGCCAGGCGTCGCAGGTGATGATTTTGTTACTTTAATTTGTGCCTTGAAGTGTACTGTTATCAGTGCAGTGCAGGAATGGCACCAACCAAACGCTTTTTAACTTTAAGAAAGAAAATGGAGGTGGTTAATGTTGCAGAACAAGAACATTTAAGTGTTCGCAAATTGGGCGAGAGGTACGTATGTTTTAAAAATCGGCTTTAAAAAAATTGTAATGTATACAATTAAATTTAACGATTTTAGGTTTAAAATAAGTAAAACTCAAGCATCAGAAATATTGAAGCCGAAGGAAATCATTCGTAGACAATGGCAAACAAGCGATAATTTAGATCAATAAACAAAAAACTTAAAAGATGGTGCAGCACAGATTGAAAAGATTTATTTCGAGTGGTTTGCTCGAGCCAGAAACCAGCATGTTCCCGAATCAGGGCCGTTAATAAAAACAAAGGCCAAAGAAGTAGCTAAAGCCTTGGGATATGATAACTTTATTGAATCGAATGGATGGCTACAAAAATGGAGAAAAAGGCATAACATTAGCTTCAAGTACATCTCTGGTGAGTCAGCGGACGTTAATATGGAAGATGTGGACCAATTTCGACAAAAATTTCCAGCGATGCTATTAGGATACCAACCACGAGATATTTTCAACGCAGATGAAAGTTTTTATATTTTAGAGCTTACATTTACTTTTAAATCTGAAAAGTGTGTAGGTGGCAAAATGGCAAAAGAAGTATTGACCATAATGTTGTGCGCAGATATGATAGGAGAAAAAGAAAAGCTTTTGGTTGTTGGGAAAGCTGACCACGAGCAATGAAAAATGTTGCAGTTAATAGTTTGCCTGCTACGTGGACTTTTAATAAGAAGGCGTGGATGACAAGGACTATAACGACAGACTGGCTTCAAGATATGGACAGGAGAATGGGACTTCAAAAACGTAAAATGTTGCCTTTTTCTGTACAACGCTGGGTCGCATCCCACAGATCTGAATTTGGGAAACATTAAAATAATATTTTTTTCTCCTAACACCACATCTGTTTTTCAGCCCATGGACCAGGGAATTATTCAGAATGTCAAGTATATATATTTATGTATAAAAGAGATATACAGTAAAAGCTCTCATAAGCGGTATACTATACAATTTGCGATACAAAAAGGAATTTAAATCCTAATTAAATAAAACTTGCGTTCACTCAAGATCGAACTAAATAAATTCAAATACAAAAATTCAAATATATATGCCTTAAAAAAAAAAAAACACCTAACCTTGAAACAAATGAAATTAAGGAAGGTCAGAACACAAATCAATAATAAAATATGAAATTCAGCTTCAACAACCCAACCAAAATCAAGCAAACCAATCCAAGACTCCCGAAAAAAATAATCATGTAAAAATTATGATAAATAAAAAACGATAAAAACGTTATGTATGTGTTAGAATAAAAAAAAAATTTTTTTATTGGTTCAGTGAAACCACGGGTCAGTGAGCAGTTTGGGATGGGAAGAAAGGTATAAAAATTGGGAAAGGAAAATAAAAACAAAAGGATGGAGGAAATATGAACCACGATTCCGGGTGGAGCAACTCAGAAGATGCCGGAAGGGAACACCCAATTCGAAATAGAGGCCACTTAGACATCGACAGCTACTGCTGTATATGGGGTCCGCACGGCATCAACGGAATCACCCCAACCTGATGAGAGTGTAAAGGCGCCACTCAATTCAAAATACTTAGTCAAGCTAAGTGACTTGCAAACAAGGATATGAGTGACGGCACTACCCTCATCAGGTCCAGAACCACAGTATCATCTTCCGGTCTAAAACACTTGACAAACACAACAGCAGTGTAGGCACCACTGTTGTGGTAGCGACCGTTCACAACGAAAGAAAGTAGAAAAAAAATGAAAATTACGCAAAAAGAAAAAAAAATTATTGAACAATGAAAATCCAATATGAATGATCTGATGAGAATGCCAATTACGGCCAAAGAAACAAAAAAAAAATGGCTGAGGCAACCAAGTGCTCCCGGGAACAAGTGTCACCCCAGCCTACCAGATCATTCATTCGGAGCTATAGGAAATTAGATCAAAGATGAAAATTCAAAACTAAACAGAAAAATGAGCAAAACAAACTAATCAAATACAAGTTAAAATTTAGGAAATTTGCGAAAATATAAAACGGAATTTGTTGCGCTACATAAAAACTTTAACATAATAAACAATAAAATGAAATGAAAAAGCCATAAAATTATTCTTGGGCGCTACTTGTTGCGGAAACAGCTGCGACCACAACATAAATTGTAGCCTGGCCTGCTACTCTTGCGTGACTAATTGTGCCGGCTAGTCACCGGTTTCGTGGGTTAATTGAGGGGCAGGCCAAGCCCTAGCTGGGTCACGCAGATGCACCAATGAACACAACAAGAAGACCAAATAAACTACGTAATGGAAAGAAGGAAGCCCACACATGGCTCCACTGAACCTATATGTTTGCCAAAATTAGTTACCCATTTCTAACGCAACGGCTGTCCGGAAAAATCCAAAAAAAATTTAACGGAATAATAAAAAATAAACCCAAGATTTACTGAAAATTAACAAATATATAGTGCCATAAAAGAAACAAAAGAAATCAGATCCAAATAGAAATAAACATATCGGCAGCAATAAAATATAATTCGTTAAATAAAATTTAAAATTTACTGATTTAAGAAAAAAACTAATACTAACTAAAAATTGAAATATATATAAATGCCATCAAAACAAAAACAAATCATATAGATATGAAAGAAAACAAAAAAATAACATTTTTCCACTTACCAGTGTGATCCGGACGACGGTCGACCGTGCTCTGGAACCACTGTAAACTATTATTACGATATTACACAACTTAGCTTCAACTTTAATTCGTTTTTTTTTATTAAGAGTTTTTTATATTAATTTGAATTTGAGTTAAGGAATTCGAATCTGCAAATCTGAGTTACTTTAATATTTCTACACGTTCAAAAAAAAAGAATTTAATGAAAAGATCACGAATTTATGTTGAGTTGATCGGGTTTGTTGATGTTCCTTGCTCTACAAGCCAATACTTCGCTGCTGGTCACTTTAAATAGATTGAGTTTGAATTCTATGATTCAAAAACAGTTGCCTAGTGCCATTTGCCAATCATTACAGCTGGTTTGTAATATTTGCACAGCTGGAAGTGCGTTGATACCCTCTTCCTACCAAATTTCAAATACGTAATGCACCACAAGTCTGCAGTTCGACAGCATCGATCTCTATCAGTCAATCACTCAAGTCTCTTAATTATAACTTCACTGGTCCTCAGCTGCAATTCACTCCAGAAGATTGTCATACAACCACAGCATTAAATACACTGTCAGTTTCGATCGTGCCAGTCCAAAACTTTCAATTCTTAAAAATCTCTGTCACCAACTTTTTGCTCGGTCAACACTTTTGATTTATGGTGAATCAGTATGAACCTTGATTCCACTAAATCTTTCCGATCACTTGTCAATTGAGTACGGTTTCATAACTAATTAGTTAGATCCCAAATACTAGTCACTGCACTTCAAATGATCTTTCTTGCTCGGGAAACACAATAATTCAATTTCCGTTGACTTAAAAAACTGACGTCTGTGCACAGCCGGGTTGAAAATACTCCAATTTCTTAAATGTAATCGAACAACATCAATAAACTTCAATCGCAACGAAAAGCCTAAAAACTTCATCAAAACCCCGTCGCTCGACACTCTCCAAAATCAACCTTCTCGGTCCAGCGTTAAAAACCCACTCCAGCTGATGCCGTTTTTTGCTTTTTTCTTTCCCAGCCAGCTGATCTAGCTCCCGCATAAAATTCTGTTGCCGCCATCTCCCGTAACAATACATACATCGCGCAACGACCGGTCATCGCCCGGTCATCGATTAATGCAGTTCAAATGCATTCAGGTGTCGATGACACACAATCAAAGCGGTTGCATTTGAACTGCACTGCTTCATTGTTGTTGTTTTTTTTCCTGAAATGATTTGCGATGCTCGCACAGCAACGACCGGTCGTCACCTCTGCATACGGTTATGCATTTTTTCTTTTACGATGAGTGGCGGCAAACAGCTGCCGTAACAATCTTCAGTGAATGTTCTTCGCAGTTAAACTCCTTGGTACAGCGTCCAACGGTGGAATATGGAGGAGCAGAGTTCCCTAATGTTTCCACCAAGTCGCTGTGTATAGATTTGGTAGACATTTTTTTCAAACACGGGTACTTAATGACAGCTTTTATTTCGTTTTTCTTCATTTTGATATTGTCTATTCGACGGTTTGTATTTTAGTGCATGTATACCGAGCTGACAAAAGTATTAGCGCAGATACACGCAATTTTTCGAAACGAGGACAAGAAAAGAAGAAGATTTAGAACTGTGAGCAGCTAAAGCTGACACCGCCCCACGAAGTAATGCCGATTGGCAGTTCTTTGGGCACGTGGCGAAGGGAAATAGGTAGTTTTTAGTTGGTTTACGCCCGATACAGCCAAGGCTCCGTTCTGGTATCCGTGTAGATTTTCCCCTCGTTATATGTATATATGTATATATGTATATATATATATATATATATATATATATATATATATATATATATATATATATATATATATATATATATATATATATATATATATATCAATATATACGTGACATGTGTGATAGCATAAAAGCTTTTGGTTGTTGGGAAAGCTGCTCGACCACGAGCAATGAAAAATGTTGCAGTTAATAGTTTGCCTGCTACGTGGACTTTTAATAAGAAGGAGTGGATGACAAGGACTATAACGACAGACTGGGTTCAAGATATGGACAGGAGAATGGGACTTCAAAAACGTAAAATGTTGCCTTTTTCTGTACAACGCTGGGTCGCATCCCACAGATATGAATTTGGGAAACATTAAAATAATATTTTTTTCTTCTAACACCACATCTGTTTTTCAGTAACGATTTGTATAGTATAGCTTGTTGTGTGTTTTGGAGAATAGCTGCGTTAGATTCTTTTAACTTCTGTTTTATTACGTACAATTCCTCGAGCAAAGCGCAATCGTAGGCCGACAGCCAGTGATTCTGAGTTTGAACGAATGAGTCGAGCTTTGGAACGGTTGTCAATTACTCCACAAGCAGAACAACATCCGCCCCACAATTTTATTGTCCCGCAATAATTTGTTCCCAGCGCAGTCCCAGTGCCATCATTGGCACCTGACCACTTCCACTCTACGGGTCATTTAGAAGCAGATGGAGTAGACGTCGAAGGTCCTGCGATCCCACGCAGATTAGATACTCGAATTAGCACACTCTCTCAATTCCAGCAGATCCGTGACCGTAATGCCTCCTTCAAAGTGGTCAATTCGATTCGATGGCACATCTACCGGTCTCAATATTACCCGAGTCTTGTTCCGGATTAAAACCATGGTGGCGAGCTATGGAGTTCCATTGGCTGTACTAGCACATGACTTGCATCTGCTTTTGCAAGGTCCAGCAGAGGAGTGGTACTGGCGGTATATGGAGCTTCATCGCTCGGTGACGTGGGCAGATCTGGAGCAAGAATTACGAGAACGCTTTGAGGATCGGCGTTGCGACGTGGATATGCGACGGGAGATTGACGCACGCGTCCAGAAACAAGGAGAGCCTATCCAAGTGTTTTTCGATGCGATCGAGGCAATGGCGCTGCAGCTCAACAATCCATTGTCGGGTGTTGATTTGCAGTGCATATTGCTGCTCAATATGAACCGCCGCTTACGAGAACACTTGGCTGGACTTGAATTCCGTAACGTCCGCGAACTGTTACGACGTTGTGTGGCTACCGAAGCAGTATGGTATCCGTCGGGTCAACGAGCTGATAGCACCCAAGCGCGTCGCGTGGTCCATGAACTGTGTGAGCCTGAAGATGATGATACAGCTCATTTGGTGGAAGCAGTCACCCCATCAGCTCGCGCTCCTCTAACGACACGTAGGTCCAAACCAGTTCCAAACTTGGCATTCTTACCAAGATTGTTCCGTGCCTCCGACCAGAATTTTTTGCTATGGTTGTGGAGCTCCTGATGTTCTAAAGCCCAGGTGTGGACGATGCAACAGCTTGGGAAACGCCAACGGATCGTGACGAGTACGGGGATTCGGAGCGGTCCATCTTATCCATCTTCCATCCAACAACGTCGTCCCGAGACCACGGATGTGGCCACCAATGTGGACCCAGAGTTGTGGCGTCGTCAATAGGATGCCAAACATTAACTAGGGCTGACACTGCGACCCAAAAACCTTGGTCTGCAAATCAGCCTCTGACTGAATCTTGTTATACCCCCACTAGTTGGTCGGCCTCCGGAGATGGCCGAACTTCTCGTCGCACACGCTCCTTTAATTGGTCATCGAGTTCTACTTTCGGAAGATCATGGAGGTACTTTACTTTGCGAAAATTATTGAAACAAGCTTGCGCAGATTCAATTCTGACACCGTACGGGGAAAACCGGCCTTTTGCTGAAATCCAAATAAAAGGTCGGAAGCTCATGGGGCTCCTTGACAGTGGCGCTAGCGTGAGTATACTTGGAGCAGGATCTTTAGACCTGATTAAGGATCTTGGGCTGCAGATATCAATGCTGCAGACTGACATCCTTACTGCATGGGGTCAAAGAGCTCCCGTTCTAGGATACGTGCGTGCGCTGGTGCGATTCAACGACCGCTCAAAGATGGTACGATTTTTAATTGTTCCATCTTTGACCGGCCGCGTATATCTGGGAATTGATTTCTGGAATACGTTTCGGATTGCGCCAGTGCAAGTCTCCGCTGTTGAGGTTTTGCCCAAAACACCCGCTGTTGGTTTTCACCATTTGCTTCCTGAGGATCAGCAACGTTTAGAGCTTGTCAAACAACAGTTTCAATCGTTCAATGTTTTGGGGCTTGGTAAAACTTCTTTGCTAAGTCACCACATTGATACCGGTTCCGCGAAACCCATCAAGCAGAGAAACTATGCTGTCTCTCCAGCGGTCCAGAAACTGTTGTTTGATGAACTGGATCGTATGCTTTCCTTGGGAGTAATTGAGGAAAGTCACAGTGCGTGGAGCTCACCCGTAACGCTAGTACGCAAGCCAGGTAAAGTGAGTCTATGTCTCGATGCCCGAAGGTTGAATGAGGTCACCATAAAAGATGCGTATTCGTTGCCTTTTATTGAGGGGCTGCTTTCGCGACTTCAGTCCACTAAATTTATAACAAGTCTGGACTTAAAGGATGCCTTTTGGCAAATTCCTTTGGACGTGGAATCTAGGGAGGAGACGGCATTCACTGTGCCTGGCAGGCCCCTGTACCATTTCACGGTCATGCCTTTTGGTCTGTGTAACGCACCGCAAACTATGTGCAGACTGATGCATCGGGTTATACCTCATGAGCTGCATGAATAGGTGTTTGTATACCTTGACGACTTACTTATTACAAGTTCGACATTTGATGAGCACTTGGAACTTCTTTCCACAGTTGCACAGCTGTTACATGCAGCTAAACTCACCATCAATGTCGAAAAGAGTAAGTTCATTCAAAGGGAAATCAGATACCTTGGATATGTGGTTAGTGACGGTATCCTGAAGACAGACCCCGAGAAAGTGTCTGGCATCGTGTCCTATCCAGTACCAAAAAGTGCGAAAGACGTGAGAAGGTTCATGGGCATGGCAGGTTGGTATCGTCGTTTTGTCCCTAATTTCGCTTCCGTGACAGCACCACTGACAGACTTGTTGAAAAGCAAAAAGGCTTTCCAATGGACTCAAGGAGCGGGAGTGGCTTTCGATAGAGTCAAAGAACTGTTAGTTTCTGCTCCAGTGCTGGTGAATCCTGACTTCATCAAACACTTTTATATTCAGTGTGACGCTAGCACTACGGGTATCGGGAGCGTCCTGTTTCAGAAGGATGATGATGGTGGAGAGCATCCCATCGCTTATATGTCCTCGAAATTAAATCCTGCGCAGCGCAACTATAGCATCACAGAGCTAGAATGCCTGGCTGCGGTGCAAAGCGTCAAGAAATTTCGGGCATATATTGAGGGGTTGCCCTTTACCATCATCACTGATCATGCTAGCCTTAAATGGCTCATGAGCCAACAGGACCTCTCTGGAAGACTTGCCCGTTGGAGTTTGAAGCTGCAGGGCTTTGATTTTGTCATTGAGCATCGCAAAGGGTCACAGAACATCGTACCCGATGCTTTGTCAAGGGCACACGGATGCAACGAGGAGGTGATGGCCATTAATGGATGTTTGCCGGAGCACCATCGTGTGGCTGCACTGATTCCCGAGTCAGCGTTCCAGGACCCAACATATGTCGAGCTGGTGAATCAAGTCATGAAACATCCTGACCGTTTCTTGAACGTTTAAGCTTTAAGTTAAAGCCTCCGAATGTCGTAATGCGACCACCGATGGGCTCATCTCGAGACACGGATCGACCGTTACAGCGCTTGTTTGTGGATTTCATGGGCCCATACCCACGGTCAAAATATGGAAATGTGCAGCTACTCGTGGTGCTCGACCACTACACCAAGTTTGTGTGGCTCAAGGCCTTGCCGAAAGCTACTGCTGAGGGTGTGATCAAGTATCTGAACGAAATCTTCCTGACCTTTGGAGTGCCTGAATTTCTTCACTCCGACAATGGTGTTCAGTTTACTGCAAAGGCATTGGCTAAGTTCTTAGGGGAGTATGGGGTCGAGCAGATATTCACTCCCTTGTATTCTCCTCAAGCCAATGCCTCAGAGCGAGCAAACCGAAGCATCCTTAACGCAATCAGAGCCTATATAGGGGACGAACACCGGAATTGGGATGAGCATTTAGCGGAATCATGTGCAGCTTTTCGAAATGTTGTACATGAGGCCACTGAATGTTCCCCCCATTTCCTGATGTTTGGTTACCACCCTATCCAACATGGATCTGATTATGCTCTTTTGCGACAGTTGAGCGCGTTTGAGGATGGGGAGGTGAAACTGAGCACTCATTGTGATCGACTGCGTCTCATACACGATCGACTGAAGGAAAAATTAACGCAGGCCTACGCAAAGGGCGCACAGCGGTATAATTTGCGCAGTCAGTTTAAATCCTTTGTTCCAGGGCAGGAGGTTTTCGTTCGAAATCATGCTCTCAGTAGTGCGGCTGACCGATTCGCGGCCAAGCTTGCCCCGAAGTTTGTTCGCGCTAGGGTTCGTCGTCCACGAGGTCTTGTGGCATACAAGCTTGGGGACGAGAGGGGAAACTTGATGGGCGTCTATCACGCCAAGGATATCCGATAGGGTTCCTGGCGCCTCTGTTCCTCGGCGACTAGTTGTTGCCCGGCGTTGAGACCCTTCTCCTGGGGTGAGTCGTCCCCACGCTGTTACGGACAGCTGTTTGCCGCCACTCATCGTAAAAGAAAAAATGCATAACCGTATGCAGAGGTGACGACCGGTCGTTGCTGTGCGAGCATCGCAAATCATTTCAGGAAAAAAAAACAACAACAATGAAGCAGTGCAGTTCAAATGCAACCGCTTTGATTGTGTGTCATCGACACCTGAATGCATTTGAACTGCATTAATCGATGACCGGGCGATGACCGGTCGTTGCGCGATGTATGTATTGTTACGGGAGATGGCGGCAACAGAATTTTATGCGGGAGCTAGATCAGCTGGCTGGGAAAGAAAAAAGCAAAAAACGGCATCAGCTGGAGTGGGTTTTTAACGCTGGACCGAGAAGGTTGATTTTGGAGAGTGTCGAGCGACGGGGTTTTGATGAAGTTTTTGGGCTTTTCGTTGCGATTGAAGTTTATTGATGTTGTTCGATTACATTTAAGAAATTGGAGTATTTTCAACCCGGCTGTGCACAGACTTCAGATTTTTAAGTCAACGGAAATTTAATTATTGTGTTTCCCGAGCAAGAAAGATCATTTGAAGTGCAGTGACTAGTATTTGGGATCTAACTAATTAGTTATGAAACCGTACTCAATTGACAAGTGATCGGAAAGATTTAGTGGAATCAAGGTTCATACTGATTCACCATAAATCAAAAGTGTTGACCGAGCAAAAAGTTGGTGACAGAGATTTTTAAGAATTGAAAGTTTTGGACTGGCACGATCGAAACTGACAGTGTATTTAATGCTGTGGTTGTATGACAATCTTCTGAAGTGAATTGCAGCTGAGGACCAGTGAAGTTATAATTAAGAGACTTGAGTGATTGACTGATAGAGATCGATGCTGTCGAACTGCAGACTTGTGGTGCATTACGTATTTGAAAGTTGGTAGGAAGAGGGTATCAACGCACTTCCAGCTGTGCAAATATTACAAACCAGCTGTAATGATTGGCAAATGGCACTAGGCAACTGTTTTTGAATCATAGAATTCAAACTCAATCTATTTAAAGTGACCAGCAGCGAAGTATTGGCTTGTAGAGCAAGGAACATCACAAACCCGATCAACTCAACATAAATTCGTGATCTTTTCATTAAATTCTTTTTTTTTGAACTTGTAGAAATATTAAAGTTACTCAGATTTGCAGATTCGAATTCCTTAACTCAAATTCAAATTAATATAAAAAACTCTTAATAAAAAAAAACCAAGTAAAGTTTTTGGATTTTTCCGGACGGCCGTTGCGTTAGAAATGGGTAACTAACTTTGGCAAACATATAGGTTCAGTGGAGCCATGTGTGGGCTTCCTTCCTTCCATTACGTAGTTTTTTTTGTCTTCATGTTGTGTTCATTGGTGCATCTGCGTGACCCAGCTAGGGCTTGGCCTGCCCCTCAATTAACCTACGAAACCGGTGACTAGCCGGCACAATTAGTCACGCGAGGGTAGCAGGCCAGGCTACAATTTCTGTTGTGGTGGCGGCTGTTCACAGCTGTTTCCGCAACAAGATGAACACCGGAAAGGACGTGTGTAAAAAAAAGTCGGAGATTTTGTGTTGGCAGATCGAAAAGTGACCATCAGGCATGGAGCTGAGATCACAGGGATCCCGCATGACAGTGTTCAAAGAATCGTTACCAAAGAGTTACAAATGAAGAGAATGTTAACCGAGAGCAAAAGAAGAAACGAGTCGACATTTCGAGGGTGAATCTAAAAAAATAATCAACCATTAAAGCTAATTTCGGAAGCATTTTTGGACGAATAAATAAACTAATTGTCGTTGTTGAAAAACTAGTAATAGATTTGGAAAATTCTGCATTCGCGTATACTATTGCACGATTTAGATAAAATCAAATTTAGTCGATGTTCGAAGAAATGAATATATATTGCGTTTTTATACATTTGTTTTATACATGTTTGCAATCCAGTTGTTTTGGCAGATATTACAGAGGCTCCTCAAAGCTTTGAATTTTCGGACAACATGCAAAACAAAGTTAAATGAACGGGACGTATATTGGTTATCAGAAACATCAGTGAGATTTATGAAAGTATCTTTAACTGCACCGAAAGAAGTAATGTAACCGAAGGTTGTTGAAAGTTGTGATCGATATATCGGTTGTTTGATCTAATATTATTGCTATGAATTTGCTTCTCTGAATTTCATCACAATGATATCGTTTTCAAACTAATGAGATCATTTTGAATATCAATTGATGTTCCGGAAAAAACATTTGCTTGGTCCAAGTGAGCTGGCAATTATCGGTTATGTACTGTCAAAAGATTTGTTGTCTTTAGGTGATTTACCCCTATTGTAAGAATACACATTTTCATTATGACTATGTAATTCTTCTTCTTGACATCCTAAATGACACACAATGTTTATTAGAATATTAATTGTTTCTCAATTTCTCCTAACTGTAAGCAATATCACTGAATATTTATATTGACTACTCAGTAATTCTTCAAATCACCGGAATCAAACTTGAAAAGTAAAAGGACTATTTGTACCAAGCCTGTTCATAGCTTTAACATTATTTAAATAACAAAATCCGATAATTCGCCAAATGTCTGAAACGCTCGAAAATAGTACACATGATCAGCAAAATTATTTTTGTTTAATATTACAACCGATAATCCGTTCCGAGTTTTTCATTTATTAATTTTCCGATCAAACTACCGAGTAGGTACATCTCTTTGTTATAGAGACAATTTACGAATTCGGTTTCGATCGATCCTGGTTGATTGTTTTTTTTTTCAGCAAATTACCGAGATCCAATCATATAAAAGTTAGATAAGTTGACGAATTCTAAAATTTTGACCCACAGAACAAGTGAACACATTCACCTATTTCAACCTTTCTTTATTTCAAATATTAATCAAAAGTATCATGCAATTTTACACAGTAATTTTTCGACACAATTCTAGTCTGCAGCTTTACCTAAAAAAATTCGACACAATTCTAGTCTACAGCTTTACCTATTACTACATTGAAATATTATTACCAAATCCTATAGGCTATAAGTGACTAAAAACCCCCACCAATTGAAAACACCTTCATAAAAGTTTCTATACAAAATAGAACACACAAAAAATAATGTCATAATATAAATCATAAATAAAACACATAAAATAACGACTTATCGACTCCACAACATCTGGCAATGCTTGCCACATCTCGTAATTCAAATTCGCTCACAGCAAGCATTTTTCATTCACAAAAAAATCTATACAAGCAAAGTAAAATGATAACAATGACAATTTACCCTGCTACTAGTGAGGGGAACGCAGGAATAAGTTCCACAGTAGTCATGCGTTCGCAGCTCCGCTCTGAGTCTCTCTCTTGATAAGATAATTTCCCCTTGGAAGCAACATCTTCATTACTTCCAAACATACCGTATAGTTTAGTTTATATGGGGTCAAATAAACACTCGTAGATGCAATTTTTACATTGCTTCCAAGTCGTGGTTGTTCGTTCATTATTTTCATTCTGTGGTGTTACCACATCAACTGTGTGAAATGTTCACAATTTGATTTGAGAATTTTTTTTTATAACTGTTTATACGCGATTATTTCACGATTTCGAAATAAAAACTATTAATTTAAAATTCGTGTCAGCCAAATGTAAAGGATGCAATGCTTCCCTTGCTTCCATGAACGCCACGCCACTGATATAAACATATATTTATACATATGTATATATATATATATATATATATATATATATATATATATATATATATATATATATATATATATATATATATGTATATATATATATATATATATATATATATATATATATATATATATATATATATATATATATATATATATATACATATATATTTATGTATATATATATCAGTAGTATCTCCGGATACAATAATAACGAAAATACCTGTTGCTGGCACCCCTTTGCTAGATGCAAAGCCAAATATATACCAAATTTAATGCACCGAGAAGAACCCACTCTATGAATATCGTTTCGGCATGATGACAGCATTGTTATAGGGCGGAAAAAATTTGTACAGTCGATGGAAAAATTTTGCTATCTCTACCACGCACACATTTTTCAAGAAGATCGTTGAAATGAAGGTTTTCTGTAAATTTTAGTACCGCAGTTATCACAAAAGTGAATTTCTTGTGCTCATTAAAAGTGTCCTGTAAATTACGTCATGAAAAAATTACCATGATCAAGCTAAAACATAATTATATGTTTAAGCAATTGCAAACACTTATGTCATATATCTAGATATATATATATATATATATATATATATATATATATATATATATATATATATATATATATATATATATATATATATATATATATATATATATATATATATATATATACATATATATATATATATATATATATATATATATATATAAAAATATATATATATATATATATATATATATATATATATATATATAAAAATATATATATATATATATATATATATATATATATATATATATATATATATATATATATATATATAAACATATATGTATACATGTATATATACATAAATATATATACATATATTTATATATATATATATATATATATATATATATATATATATATATATATATATATATAAACATATATGTATACATGTATATATACATAAATATATATACATATATTTATGTATATATATATATATATATATATATATATATATATATATATATATATATATATATATATATATATATATATATATATATATTGAGATACCCAGCGCCTCTCCAAACTCCAAAATTTTATTCCCCCTAGAGTAGATGGCCAGAAAAAAATCTGCTTACCAGATCCCCGGGTGGCCGAACACCACAGTGTATGTGAGGTTTGATCTACAAGCCCACGAAGTTCCGACTCGTGATCCGCTTAAGCACTGGTTCAACCTGGTCGTGCTGTCGGTAACAACATGCCTCCTTTTGAATCCGTCGTCGGTTTCGTACAGCAACCATCGATCCCTGAGATAGTCCCGGGTCATGGCTAGCAAGTAGCCAGCGATGCAAAATCTCTGTTCCAGAGTCTCAAGCATGTTCGTCCACTTCGCCGAGTTGAAAGCGACTTGCACATCCAGCGTTATAAGCAGGACCTCCGTTCTGGCTTGATAAAATGCGTCTTCCGCTCTTCCTACAGCCCCATAAACCTCTGAGATGACATCGATTGTTGAATTGCACTTGTCGGACAAACCCCTGCGACTAAACATGAATTATACAAATCTAATAATAGACTCGGTTGACTGTCCGCCACGACCTTAACCGCTTCGACTAGCACCTCATCAGCCTTCTGGCTCTTCATCCTGCACACTGCTCTGTTCAGCTCCTCATCCGTAAAGGGAGGAGCATCCGCCTGGTTGAAGTCCTTTGGCGAATGCACCGGGAACAGTGAACTAACGAAACGTTCCATGGATATCGCATCCATGAGCGTGCTAGGCCGTATGCAGCCAAGTCTACGAGTGATCAATTTGTAGCCATCTCCCCACGGGTTTGAGTTGACTTCATCACAAAGAGCCGTTTGCTTCTCATGATAGCCTGGTCAGCTCTTTCTTTGCCACAAATAACTCAGCCACTCCCGGCCTATTCCTGGCTCGGTCCACCTGCACGTCAAAGCGATGCGTTGCGATTTCTTGTGTTTTCGGTGGGCATGTCCCACACTAATGCCCGTGCATTGAAGTCACTTCCTACGACGACATAACTTGTGATGCCACGGAAAGACTCCTGCAGTGAGCTAAGCTTGACAGCGAATTCCTGCACTGACTCATTCGGGGACAGGTAACAGCTCACAAAGATAATATTTCTGTAAGTCACCCAGACGAGACCGTTACCTAAGCCGCAGCAGAGAGCCCACCAGTCAGTGATCCAAATCTTCGCATACACCGCAGCATCTGCCTACCAAACGGACGAGTTTCTCCCCCTATAAGACCCGCTGATTAGTACGATCTGAGCACTATGTTCGCAAACTTTGCTGCGTGAGGAGGTCTTCCGCAGCTCTGCGGCCCTACAGATTGTCTTGAAAGACTCATGTCCTTCCTTGCTTTTTCTTGGCATCGAGTGCGTTTCCGAAAGCCCGACACGCACTCGATCCCATTAGGTGCTTCACGCCATTCGCGCCATGTTTCTCATGACATAATATGCACTCTCCGGCAGAGACTTATCGTTCCCCCCGATCAGACTTGATGTTTTTCATTGCTGTGCTGCATCGAACTCCATCACAACTCTTCATTGTCCTCTTGTGTTAGGGTAGCAACCTCGCGTTTGATGGCGGATGTCACCTATTCGCTGATTGTGAGGCAATTGAGGTGGATAAATTCGATCTCAAGCCACAAGCTTCATGTCCCCGTGTCCGTCTACGGCGGTCCGAATCGAGTCCTGCAATTTAGTTGGATCTTTCGTTCGCACAATTATCAGAAGAACCCCTTCCTTCTGCAGTCTTTCTTATTCGTCGTACTTCCGTACCATGTTCATCTGGGGAAGTACTTTGGCAGATGCCCCAAGGATCTCCCCGTAAGACTTTCCCGGGGCTGGGCTCACGATGACAGCATCAATTTTCTATCCCCGTTCTATTCGCCTACTCTTCCCCTTTTTCTTTTCCATGGTTTGTTGATTTTCGCCCTTTGGGTCCCCTCTTTCTGAGCCTCTTCTGGGCCAGCGGGTACGACTGGTGGTTTAGCGACGTTCACCTCTTTCTTTCTGTGGGTGACCGTCACCCACCTCCTTAGGTCAGATGCTGGATCCTTCTTTCTGACCCGGAATTGCTGAGTGTCTTCAGGACCTGATTCAATCACGCGCTTATTCTGCCGGGGCCGATATACTCCTGGGACCCCTGCAGGAGTGGCCGCGTCAGCAGTCGGGTCTTCCAGCCTTCGCTGGCACTCCATTTCTGCCTTTTGTCAGTACGTTCGCAACGCGAGGATGACTCCAAATGCATCTTCGAGAACAAGCATACCGTCCTTCACGTACGTCGAAATATTTTACTGCACGTTGGAGACTTGGAACATTTTCTGGGGGATACGTTTGCACTTCCTCAACATATCCTCCTCTGCAACTCGCTCTCGCTGAATTTACTCCCTCCTTGGGGACACTCGTTCTGGTGGGAGTTGTTCCGGTGCTATTTCCTCCACCACACCCGTATCAGCGCTCTCACGCGGGTGACTCCTCGGAGTCTCCAGAGCATTACAACTGGAGTCAATAATTTCAGTTCCTTGTGCATCTGCTGTGCACTCGGAACTGATCGCTCCCTCGCCTCGCGTTTGTGTTCGGCGGTGGAGGTGTCCTCTGAACCCTCGGCCTCGCAAACGCGAAACGGTCAATGGTAGTGCTTCCTTTGCCCTGCGTCGCTGCTGTGGTCCGTAGGTCCTGTTGTCCATCAGTCTTGTCGGTCAGTTTTGTTGTTGTTTCTGTTATCAATGCTGATAGGTCCCAACTCAGAGCCGCTATCTCCACCCGTGTGTGCAGACGCCTTAATGACCCCGTGGTTATCTTTGCAATGTAGGGAGGCCAACGTAAAGATTAATCACCAGCCTACATGGGGTCTGGTGCACAGAGCCAGGTCAGCGGTAATCGGGAACAATGTCTTCCCAACCTACACCAACAACTCAACGGTGCGAGCTTCGAACGTACTCTGAGACCTGCCAGGTTTTAATGGGAGGGAGACGGAATGATATTAGACTGGAGCCGTTCGTGCTCGAATTTCACACCTGCGGTACCGCGCATAAAGCAACTAGATCCAGAATGCCATAGCTCCAGCCAAGATGCGTTTTCCCTAATCGTCGGTCGTACCTTCATCTATTGAACTGAGCCAAGTAATGCCATAAAAATCGTTCCTGCCATTACCAAAAATTCCAATTGTCAATCGAATCGCAAAGCCATGACAAAGGCCGAGTCGTACCGGTTGTTGTTGAGCCATTTGATGTTACCCGGGCTATACCGCGAAGAGGCAACCCTACATCACACCCCCAAATTTCTAAATTGGTTCAGATGAATTTGAAGGTGGTCGCCCGAAATCTGTTGTTTTGCCAGAAAACATAGATGAACGGATAATACAAGACCGTCATGTTACAAAATGCGAGATAGGGGCAATTTTGGACATTAGTGAGGCCGTTATACATTCAATACTGCATGAACGTTTGAAAGATATGTTCCCACATCATTCGACAGTCACTCAAAAAAAAAACTCATCTATCGGTACAAGAAAGTGCTCAAGAAACACAATCGCAGTGCTTGAAAAAACTTTATGTCGGCACAGTTATATTGTAGGGTAACAGTAACAAGATCTATTTTTAATATTTAAGATAACGAATCTACTGTCTGTATTTTGGCTCCAGCACCTTCAAACAGCCATAAGATACTAATTTCACGCCTAGTAGCACTCTTTTAATTTTTTTGTAAAAGCGTAACCATTAAGTTATAACACATCAAAGTTTAAATAAATTAATTTTTTTTCAGCCAGGAGCATAAAAATATAGATTCTCAAATTGAATCATTGTGCATGTGTTTTGTTGTTCGCAATTTGAAAACCGGCAACTTTGGATCTCTGGTGGCGATATTTTTAAATAAGATAGCAGAACTTTTATTGCTCTCTGGCCAAGAAAGGTAACGCAAACAGTAAATGTTGCAAATTGTTAGTAAAATACAATTTTTTCCAGCACTGTTCACGTATGGCAAGCTCATAATGCATTGTTAATTATTCGTACAATAATAAAATATGTAATAGAAATAGGATACGATAATAAGTTGTTGGAACTCTTTTATGCGAAGCCTGATCGCCAAGACTTGAATGAAAAGAACATAAATTCGTGCGATTCAATCCATGTGGAAAGAAGAGTTATTCCAGAAGAATCACAACTAGCCATTAAAAACGGCAGTGAAAAATTCGAAGCATTTATCGAAGCTCTATTCAATATCATAATAGTGATTCCTGTCAAGTATACGTATTCTGATTTCATTATCACATTATACTGTAAAAAGCTCTTTTTCAGAGAATCCACATATTATCTACATCTGGAAGCCGTCAATACAATTATAATACTGCTGTCGATCCATATTTTTTCACCGCAATCGCCAGATAAGTCGGAGATATTCAGGTAATATCTTGTAATACAACGTAAGCTTTGCTGAAATTATTTGACCACTGATATTAATTTCCAGAAATGTTTATAAATCCTCGACATCTAATTTTTTGTCCAGCGCTCTTTTGCAGTTTGTTACGGGAATGCATCAAGCACCACAGACAATGTTCGGAATATCATCTGGCGGTTCTTTTGTTTTTGAGATAGCTGAATCTCTGTTATCAATTTTTACATTTCGGAAGCCTCAAGTGATGCCTAATGCATCTAATCCAAAAGAATTGGCTCAACAATTCCGCGAACATTATCCGTTAGCAAATCAAAGTCTTCTACTTATGTTAATTTTGACGAACCATCAAACGGACAAAGACAACGCGTACAGGAGCAATATTTTTAACTGTTCTGATTCAGCCGATTCTCCAAATAATACATCGACTTTCAAATTCGATTTTTCGATTTTATACAGTACACTTTGTTATATTACAACAATTGATCAAGCTACACTATTGCTATATTTGCTGTTGCATCGAAATCAACGTTTCTATAAGTTTGTAACTTCGCAAAATTCTCTTCAAGATTTAGTTATTCCAATTCTCCAAACACTATATAATGCTCCGAACAGTACGTCACATCATATCTACATGTCTTTAATTGTTTTACTCATTCTAACCGAAGATGATGGATTTAATAAACAAATTCACCAAATAGTAAGTATGTTCTCCAAATTCATAGATAAATCAATTCCATTTTTACTGATTTTCGAATTAATACTGATAAACAATGATTTTCATATATCTTTATACATATACATATATATAAATATAAATATAAATATGTATGGGGCATTTCACGTGAAGCGGACAACGAAAAAAAGTCGAGGTTCCGGATTTCGTTCATATTATGCATAATGGTACTTCTAGAGGATATGAACGTGGATGCACAATTTTTTCCTTCTATGAGGTTCAGTTGCCGAGTTATGGGCTTCTGAAGAATTGAAGAAGCTGATGAAGGGTTTTTTTGGAAGCCGATTTTAAGATTGAAAAAAATATATTAAAAACATTAAACATATTGATTGGTATAGAAAATCAACTGTTCTTTTTAATTTTAAAATTAGATTTGGAATAAAAAAAATTTCCCTGTTTAAAACCGGAAGTAACCATTTCAACTCGTTATTTGAGTAACTTGGACCAGGCTATTTTTTTTTTATTTTTGTAGTAAAGCAAAGCTTAAACTATACTTGTTTTATCATAAAAATTTTAGAATGGGATGGCGAGTAGTTTGGGAGGTAGGTGAATTTTAGTGCATACAAGTCGTATGAAGCGTGACACCCGAAGCTTGATTAGGATAGCTAGTGAGTGTGAAAACAAAACATGTTCAGTAAAATTATTGCTATATCGTTAAAATATTATATATAGAATTAATATAGTTAAAATATAGCTATATAGTTTCAATATTAAAAGTTGCTAATGCTAATTTATTTAATAAAAAAACAAACTTGTTTATGGAAAAATGAATTTATTTCACAGTTTTTACAATTACATATATAATTAACTTACATATAGAGGTTAAAATATAAAACAATTGCTAATGCTTATTTACGAAGTGAAAACAAAAAAAATATTTGTGGAAAAACATTTTTTACTTGAACTTATATGACTTGGACCAGTTTAATTTTTTTTATTTTTGTAACAAGACAAAGCTAAAACTATACTTATTTGATGTTAAAATTTTTAGAGTGGAAAGTATATGTAGTTTGCCGTGATACTATATCCTGTATATAAATAGTTTTTATAACTTACTTAAAATACATACTTAAATTGTGGTCATACTTAACCGACTACCCTACAGAAATGCGATTAGTGGCGCCATTTTTTAGTTGAAAAAGCTATTATTTTTTCATAAAAAGCCATATAATAGAAGGAGGTCAAAGCTATGTAATAGAAAGGGATGGAAGTGTGATGAAAGAGCCATTTCGAATTTTCCGTTTTTGTTTTAGTTCTTTTTCAGCGCTTGAAGTGACTACGTAAATAAGTTGAATTGTGTGTATTATGTCTCTTTGCGGCTACCGATGTTTCAATCCTTTCGACTTGAGATTTCATCGGAAGGTTAAAGACCTAAGAAAAATTCAAAAAAAAATAGCAGAGAAGTGGAGATATTCTTCTGATATGTACGTGACCGTGGAAATACCTGCAAATTTTCAGCGATCTTGCCAATCATCAACTGATTTGTCTTTGTGGTAATTTGAAACGACTGGCAACACGTGCGAGTTTACAATTACCTCCTAGTAAAGCTATTACTACACCTTTACGTTTTTTTCATTGGGCAAAGTCGGCTTTATCCCTAACAGCCACTTACTATTGCTCATCAGAGGAACTTCAACGCCAGAGAATATTTTTAAAACCACGGTTTGATTCCTCTATTACTATTCCCGGGA
>OZ022264.1:133000647-133020647 GCA_963978885.1 Nemotelus pantherinus | reverse complement strand
ATCATTGACTAAATTGTCATTAAACTTTAATTCATTATTTTTATGCAAAAGAATTATGGCATATTCGTGGTGATACTAAAGGAGAACTAATCCCGGTTTCTCGGATTACTAATTAATAGTGGACTACAAAATATGTATGAGAATTGGATATCCCTCTTTGTTTACCTGCATGGACTACCATAAGGGAAATCAATTACAATAAAGCGAAAAGCCCACTTCATTGACTGTAGTCTGCGTTTCGCGTCGGTTTCGTCTTATTATTGTCCGTGTCGCTCACCGTCTTGTCGTTCTGTATTTGTTTTCTATAGATAAATGTCATACGTGATTGTTACGTAACGCTGTGTTGAGTTACAATGTCTATATTAATTTTATTGATCAATTCAAGCTTGTGAAGTGCCACTTTCCTTTGCTATGTTTATGGCTTAGTTAATTCTTCATGTAAATTGTTTTTCATCGATTCGTTCAAATTTAATTCACCACCTGATTTTGCATTTATGCAGCGACGAATGGAGAGAAATCATTATGCTTAATAGTTCCATCAACACTTAATAATTGAATTAAATCTGTTTAGAATCATCGTACGCAACTCAACTTTTACAGCATTTATGCAAGCTCATGTATGTACGATATACGCTCATATACGCGTGAGCCGATATGCTTGCATATACATATTTGCGTACTTCACATGAACTCATAGAATGGCGGTTAATGATCTTTCGATTTTTCATATTAATTAATATTTGTATTTGTTTGCTGATTGTATTAATTGTAGCAATTGAGCTTTAATATGCTGAAATGTAAATATTTGTAAATACTAAACATTGTTCATAAGTTTGAAATGTAAGCAATTATTTTGCATAAATACGGATTACATTATGAATAAAATTATCAGTTCAACAACAAGAATCAGGTGTGATTTGTGTTTCACTGTTCATCTAACTGTTTTTTTCTAAAGGTACTAGTTTCAAGTGCTGGTGCTTTGTAAATTGTGCGAGCTAATTTGGTTCAAGTGCCTAATTAGCATCAAAGCCACAATTAAACATTGGTGACCCCGACGTGATAGTTCAACCAGGCGAACTTATCACAGAACTACGAGTGTAGATCCAACAAGAACTACACAACGTTATTGCAAGATATCCATACATCATAAGACAGCTCTGCGAAAAAAGAACCCAAACCAACACGTGCTCCAGAATAGGATCACAGCTCGAAAGTAACATTCAAGATTTGGAAATTAATAACAAATTTCTGATATCGGCTGACAACAAACGCAGCAAGCGAGCTGCCTTTAATTTTGTTGGAAACGTAGCTCATTACCTTTTTGGAGTACTAGACTCAGAATATGCAGATAAACTCTGTGGCACTATTGATAAGCTTCGCGAAAACAACAATCAGCTTGCTTCGACCCTACACAATCAGACTTCCTTCATTGATAGTACACTTAACATCATGAAGGAAGATCAGCAAGAGATTGAAGGCGAATTTCAAGCAGTCGAGAACGCTATAAACCGGACGACAACTTGGCTAAGTAAACTTGAAGTTTCGGAACAAGTATCTGAAAAGCTCACAGAAATCACTTTTCAAGCATCTATGGCATTAATAAAGTATCAGCGGATACAAAATTCACTGCTCGGTATTGTAATGGATTCCCAACATGGACGAATCAATCCAACTCTGTTGCCACTAGGACAGATACAAGTTGAGTTGTTTAAACTCCAGACTATCCTGCCCAAAACAGTCACCCTTCCGATAACTACTGAAAGCTTGCTGAAGTTTTATAACTTAATGACAATACAAAGCCGAATAACAGAGAAATACATTATTTTTACTGTAAAAATTCCACTCATCGCTGCAGACCAGTTTGAGTTACTCAACCTAATACCAATTCCATGGAAAAAGGAAAACAATTCCGTTGCTCTTGTTACTGCGTCAACACATCTCATTGTGGATCTTCACCGTGGACAATATTATCCACTCAATAAAGACGAATTGCGGCAATGTATTACAACAGACGAAGATCGATTCTTATGTCACATCATCATCCCCTATACAGACAAGGTTCTCGTCAAAGTAGCTGCGAGATAAGCCTGTTGTCTCATACAACTACACCATCATGTACCACCAAACCAGCCAGTCCAGCACCTCAGTGGATTCAACTTCACGAACCAAACTCATGGATCTACGTACTAGACAGGGAAACACCATTAAACGTAGTCTGCAACAACATACTTTCTCGAATGACGCTTCAAGGATCTGGTGTTTTAACCATTGAAGGAAACTGCATCATCAAGCAACCACTGATTACCATTCAAGGACATAGTCTTATAGGAACCAGACGGCATAGTTCATACATTCCAGAAGACGACATTGAATCCTTCTTAAATATCAGTCAAAAAACCATCGCGTCCGAAGATGAGCACAAGCATCAGTTCCACTTGCAACATGAACAGCTTTCAGTGCTGAAGGAACAGGTGCTAAAACTTCAAACCAACATACCAACCAATATGTACGAGCACAACATACACCATTACACAGTAGGATACATCAGCCTCTGCTTATCAATCATCATCGCAGTGGCCATTATCTGTAGCATAAAGCGGTGCTACCAACGACATCATACTACAGGCCCAATGACGATACCAGTACCATTACCGAGAAAAACAGCAACCAGCTCTCCTTTCACCGTTGCAGTCCACTAAAGTTGAACAACTGTTCAACGGAGGGAGTATGTTTAGAATCATCGTACGCAACTCAACTTTTACAGCATTTATGCAAGCTCATGTATGTACGATATACGCTCATACACGCGTGAGCCGATATGCTTGCATATACATATTTGCGTACTTCACATGAACTTGTAGAAGTAAATTCTAAATTTGGAAGTATCTACTTCCACTGAATTTTTAATTTAAATTTTTTTATTATTTTAATTTAAAACACGTCTTGATAGCTTCTTTACAAAATATATATTCTTATTTTTAATTTTCAATATTTTTGTTTACGTTTTTCTTAGCCTACTTTATAAATAAATTTGGTTATATTGTAAAGTGTTGTGTAGATATGTCATTGTGGGTTGTGTTATGTGTTCCCACACTACTCCCCCCCAAGTGTCAGGATGACGCTGATGTCGAGGAGGTGAAGTAGCGTGGAGTATTAGCACTGGCGACCGAGATGGTTAATTACAAGATTTCGGGGCTAGTGGCTGCCGCCATCGGTCGCGGCTGTTAAAATGGCCATGGCGACTGCCTGTACGGGACCGAGATGGTCGATAGCCAGCTCCCGGAACCCGTACTCAGCGCGTGCCGAGATGGGCGATGGCCAGCTCTCGGGGCTTAGGCAGTCGCCAGCAGTGCCGCCGAGATGGTCGATGGCCAGGTCTCGGGGTTAATGGCTAGCGCTACCGATGGCGGATATGTGATGTATGTGTATTAAAAAAAATGTTGGGGCTGTTCCCCGTGTTTTTTTTATATTATACAAATTCACATAAAATTTTAAAATTCACAATTTTTATATATTTATGTTGATTAAAGATGCATCTGCTGCTGTTGTTAGGCAAATGATGACGTGCTCGGCTGCGGCTGGAACAAATTGTAGTAGACGCTGTTCGGTAGTTAAGGCACCTGACTGATGTACGGCGGACTATAGAAATCGGTTAAGCGCGGCGCGAAGCCCACTTCTATGTAAGATTCGTTGCGAGACAAACTGATTGAAGTCGACGTTGCTGTTATCGTTACGCTCTTCTTGATTTGAAGATGATGCCTAGCCCGAAGACGTCGGGTCCTGTAGGTTTATGTTGTTCTGTTGCGGTTGATGTTGCATCATTTGTTGCGGTTGATGTTGCATCATTTGTTGCGGTGGTGAAGTGGTTGACTGCATAGTTATGGCTGCGTTTGGAGGATATGCAGGAGCAATGTATCCCAGTGTAACCTCAGCTTGCTGGCAATATGTTTATGGAACATTATATTGCCGACCGTAGCCATAATCATATGTTGCTGTAGCGTCCGAATTCGCAGTTGCACTTGCAAATGGTCCCTGTGTCGCTGCAGCTTGACAGTATCTATCTCGTTGAGTACCGTGTGTCGCTGTAGTTATTGCATAGCCTGTCCAGGCTACAGGATTGGCCGCCATAGTAATGTTGCGAAAAATTGTAGCAGCCATTTCTTCGACGGTCTAACATAAAAATCGTATGAAAAATATAATTATATTAAACAGTTGTTTATAATTTGAAAAAACTTGCGCGAACATCGCGGGTCACCAATGTAGAAGTAAATTCTAAATTTGGAAGTATCTACTTCCACTGAATTTTTAATTTAAATTTTTTTATTATTTTAATTTAAAACACGTCTTGATAGCTTCTTTACAAAATATATATTCTTATTTTTAATTTTCAATATTTTTGTTTACGTTTTTCTTAGCCTACTTTATAAATAAATTTGGTTATATTGTAAAGTGTTGTGTAGATATGTCATTGTGGGTTGTGTTATGTGTTCCCACAAACTCATAGAATGGCGGTTAATGATCTTTCGATTTTTCATATTAATTAATATTTGCATTTTTTTGCTGATTGTATTGTAGCAATTGAGCTTTAATATGCTGAAATGTAAATATTTGTAAATACTAAACATTGTTCATAAGTTTGAAATGTAAGCAACTATTTTGCATAAACCCGGATTACATTATGAATAAAATTATCAGTTCAACAACAAGAATCAGGTGTGATTTGTGTTTCACTGTTCATCTAACTGTTTTTGCTAAAGGTGCTAGTTTCAAGTGCTGGTGCTTTGTAAATTGTGCGAGCTAATTTGGTTCAAGTACCTAATTAGCATCAAAGCCACAATTAAACAAAATCTATATTGAAATTATTGGACCACAGTTCGAGTGACGGATTTTTTGTATCAGGACCGCCCAAATCTAATCTTGCTCTAAATATGATTTCTCTCACATTAGCCCACCATAATTATTTCATGATCTTATGCATAATACTTTTTAAAAAAAAAAAAAAAAATACATCTGATACTTCAGTGAAGTTAATATAATGAACATAAACATAATTTTTCGTATAATTTCGCAGCTGGGCACGATTTCGTGTCTTCTTATATATTATGGAATCTAATACGACTGTTTTATGTAAATGATAGTATGGAGATTATCTTATATATAGTTTGGTTTTCACATAGCGATGTCAAATTTGTTATCTTATTCATTTCTAGCCTCGCCAATACGATAAAATTCTATTGTAATTGGCATCGAAAAAAATGTTTTCGTATCATCGAGTATGCATAGGGAGGTCAACATTAACAAATTCCTTTATGTACTTCTCATAGACTGCAATCGAATTAACCTGGTTAGCCGGTTTGGTGATTCACGATATGTGCGCGAAATATAGTACGAAATCGTTCCTGCCAGCTGGGACTATGATGTTGTTTCGTTCACAGCTGCGCAATCCCGTATCGAAAAGGCGTTGCCTTAACCGGGCAGGTGGTAGAGGCGCTCCCAGGCAATATCTCGTTCAGTCATGTAGTGCGCGCAGGCTTCCGGAACTGGAGTATGCTTTTAAAAATTTATTGAAAGTAACAACTTACATATTCGATTTGCCAAATTGAAACCGATTCACAACGAGATTCCCGTTGTTTCCCGATGTCACTCTCTTAATGTAGATCTTGTTAATATCCCTGAGTCATTTCTGCTACTCATGATGCTTTTGTTACTATCCGGCTACTTATGCGCGCTATTACCAAATCTGTTTGCTTACACGCGCCTTTTCCTCGAACATCGCACGAATCTAGACGAATTCACTTTAAATATTCGGAAAAAGAATTTTGCACTGCACTGCGCAGCGATAAACTTCGACAAAAATTACTCCACACGGCACTCTGTATAGCTGTTAGATAAATCCGTTTGTACCTCTCCCAAATAGCGGTACTTCGATTTCACGTGCTCGAACCTATGCAAAACGACGCTTCAGAACGTTTCAAGTCGTAGCCGTCACACAAAATTTTTTCCCCGCGTTATGATTGTTTCGCTATTTCTGGCGTGAAACGACATTACACACACTCGCATGCACTTCACTTCAATCAAGGTACAGTTATCTGCACCCAATTTTGCGCATTTGCTTGGCGTTATGTATTCCACAAAGTTTGCACTTGAAATGGGTAACTATAGAGGCATCGAAAGGGGCGCACTAAAACCCATAGAAAATTTTCCGCGCGAATTAAGTCCAGATGCACAGCGTCATAAAACGATCTTTTTCCGCAAAGGTACAGTTTCTTCGTCCGGAATCACTAACTAGTTTCGTTTTATCAAATTATTCCTACACGTGAACGAGGTACAGGCGACACGTCCGTGACTTTTGCCACCACCACCGTCCAGTCGACTCTAAACGTCCGGCCTTAGCCACGATCATCCTCCGACTGTCTCGAAACGACCAATGCGTTTCGAAATGAGCGAGCGAACAGCAAAAACAAAATTCCGTCCAAAATTCCCAATACAATAATAAGGTCGCCTAGGACTTGCGGTACCTTATTATTGTTTCAAATTGAAATGCGTTCAATTTGAAATATGTAGCGATTTCGAGCACGTATAGTGTGCGTCGAAATTAAGTGCCCAGTAATTTCGCTAGAAATTACTGGATGCTAACACACAGATCTTTCCACAAGGGCAAGTGCGTGGAAAGAGCTGAAGGATGGATGTAATATGGGAATAGGCAATGGCGTGAACGAGTGATCATGCCTTTTTACTATTCAATCCTTTATATTAAGCGTGAACAAAGTGAGCAAAACAAGTGGGTAAAAGTATTAGTGGAAATCTCGAGAACAACGTATACTGAATCAAAGGTGGAAGTATCTTTGAAAGAGGAAATGGTGAACAATATGAACATTTCTAGATACTTTCCAATTGAGACAGGAGTGACACCTGAAATAGGTGCAAATGGACGATCTCCAAATAAAATTTGGTAACAGATCGTGAACTGGTGAACTAGTGGGTATATCACTTGGTGATGTCTTTCGCGTGAAAGACGCCCACTGATCGTCCATTTTGATCGGCCAGCTGGTAATAAGCACCGCCGATCTTCTTTATTACCTTACTAGGTAAGAACTTCCGGTCCAGCTTTGCATTGTAGTGCGCGGCTGCGTCACATTGCCGGAAGTTGCGCCTGTAGACCACTTCGCCAGGATGGTATGTAACCAACTTGGAACGAAGGTTATAGGCCTTTCCGTTTCGAGACTGGGCCTGAGTGGTGAGTTAGCGAAGGCGTTGGCGTATGATGGTGAGGTGGTCGGGCTGAGTCAGGGTCACCTCAAGTTCCTCCAACAGTTGTAATTGCCGTAGGAGGGCGTAGGACTTCCCATGAGTAATCATAGGTTGTCCGAACACCGCTTGGTATGGGGAAGTCCCAATAGTAGCATGAGGTACGGAGCGTAGGGCGCTTGTGATAGCCGAGAGTTTGTCGTCCCAGGTGGTCTGTGCGGGATCGATGTAGGCCCTGATGGCCGCGAGAATTGAGCGGTTTAGACGTTCGGAGGCATTTGCCTCTGGCGAGTACACGGCAGTAAATGTGTGTGAGATCCCGAATTCCTGCAGTACGTCATGAAAAATGTGCGACCGAAACTGCACGCCGTTGTCAGACACGATGGTTTCTGGGACTCCAACAAGGTGGAATATCCTCTTCCTTAAGATGTCCACTACTGCCTTCGCAGTGCATTTTCGAAGCCACTCGATAAATGGGAACCGCGAAAGATGGTCTAGGATGACGAGGGCTCCTATGCTACCAGACTTGGACCTAGGGTAGAGGCCTATAATGGGTACGGACTGAAGAGTCATTGGTGGTGGAAGGGTGTGTGAAGGAGCTTTGGTGGTTTTACAGGTGAGGCATGATCCCACATATTCACTAGCTTGAGTGGCCATCCGTGGCCAGTAAAACCAATGCCGTAATCGGCCGAGGGTTTTGGCCACGCCACCATGCGCGCTCAAGGGTGGGTCGTGCGCTCTCTTCACTAATTCTGCCGTCATATCTGACGGCACCCACAACTTCCAAGCCAACTGGTCTTGAAGTCCATTTCCGGTCGCATACTCGGTCCGCTTGTACACGAACCCGTCCACTACTTTTAGGTCCGGCAGTTGGTGTTATTCTGCCTGGACTTTTGCCGCTAGCTCCATATAAGAAGCACTTTCTAGCTCCATCGGAGTCTCCTCGCCTTCCGCCGGCATCAACGCTTCGGCAGAGAACATGCGCGACAAGGAGTCCGGCACTACGTTTTGGCTTCCCTTTCGGTGGACTATTTTGAAGTTGAACCTTCGAAGTTTCAAGGCCCACCGGGCTAATCGGCCATTAAGGTCTGGTTGGTTCATTAGCCATTTTAGGGAAACATGGTCGGTCACGATTTCAAATTCATGACCTTCCACGCAGGCACGGAACTTCTTGATTGCCAACACCGCTGCCAGACATTCTTGCTCAGTGACGGTGGAATTTCGCTGAGCGGGACTCAATTAGTGGGAGATATAGGCGACGCACAGTGGTCTATTTCGCGAAAAAGGTGAACTTTATTCAAATTATGGACTTTTAAGTATGAAGTTGAAACTTGGGGGTAATATTGTTCTATATGGCCCCCATCATTTGAGGTGGTAATTGGGTTTCATAAGTTTAAGGGTAAGAGCACAGGTGCTGAAAACAGCCAAAAATTGCATCTGTCTTTCAACCTATTTTTTAAATTATGAATATGAAGATCAAAATACCTTTGAGTAATACAGCGTTATCAAGCTATGAAAGACATTGATGATTTAGCCTCCCCCCTTTCATCGTGTTCATACTGCAGATAGTATAGGAATTCGGTGTTTAAAACTTCTAGTCCCTTTTACGTTTAGAGGGTCACAACGAGTTGCTACGAAATACGTCTAGTTGTATTCATTAAAGTCCAAAGTAACTATCCAAACTTAGTTTGCCTGCGGCTAGCTGCGGCTACGCTCGTAAACTCCTTTCAAAGTTCAGCGCCCTTGCATAAAATGCAACATTTTGCGCGCTTATTGCCCCAGTCCGCGTGCTCTGCAGTATTTTTTTATCATTTGCACTAGCACATAATAGCAAGCATTTGTACCAGGTTGAAGCTCATGAGATTGACATAAGCACAACGTTGAATTTCATAAATAAAACAATAGTTTCTAAACCATACACTTACTTGTTATATTATTGGTAAAGTTTCAAGTGGCGTATGTTTATTTGGCTGTTCATACATTTATTTACTCATTCACCTGTACTTTAGTATCATCAAATTACGCAACTTGCTTCTGAATTCAATTCAATGAAATATGTTCATATGATAATTCATGTATGATCATAGAGTAATTCAGGTATGTATATGCTTAGTATCGAAATTATATGCAAAGCAACATTATCGAAAATACATTTTTACCTGTACAAAACAATTTCGTGCTAGGTATTAATTGCTAAAATTGTAAATATGCATGCATGGATGAATGATAATATTTGTAAATTCGATATGTGTTTTGCTATATGCTGTAGATAGGCTTTTTCACTACTTCAAATAAGTATATAGATTTCCGCATGTTATTTTTGTTTAGTTGATTTATTATTAGAAAAAAAATTATTCAAAATAATTACAATTGTTTCGATTAAACTTTGTGGGTAGGGGTGCAAATCAAATTAATAATACTGTCCGACATCATTTGTGTCAAACAAATTTGAATAATCATTCCCACAGCATTTTTGCCTGCTGTCACGAATGTGATCCAAAATTCGGCTATCACGTCCCAATATTGATAAAAATTGCGTCAGCAGGAAACAATTCTAAAAATGATATTTTCCTCAACATTGAGGCACGATAGGCGGATTTGGACAGCGATTTCGTATTCAGCCAGCAAAAATACTATGAAAATGATAAGTTACACTCGTTTATTAACAAGAAAAATGTTTTTGCTCAAAGTGAAATTTTCCAAATTTTGACCTTTTTTGGAAACTTTTTGTTAAAAGTTGGAGCCAACACTGCCTCAGAAATGGATTTCCCATGTTTGAAAACCCAAGAAACAATCAATTTCATACATCTAGTGGTTCTCATGAATAAAGTTCACCTTTTTCGTGAAATAGACCACTGTGCGACGGGGGCTTCGTCTCCTTCTTCCGTCCGTTGCACTAGCACGGCACCTACTCCATGTTGACTTGCGTCACATTGGATGGAGAAGGGCTTGTTGAAGTTGGGGCTGTGCAACACTGGAGCCGAAGCAAGGCTCACTTTCAATTGCTTGAAAGTATTTAGCCTCTCGTCGGTCCACACAAATTGAGTCCTCTTCGAAAGCATGTCTGTCAGTGGTGTTGACAAAGACGCATATTCCCTGACGAAGCGTCGATACCAGCCGCAGATTCCCAAAAATCTCCGCAGCTGCTTCGTGGTCGTTGGAAGAGGGAAATCCATAATAGATCTCACCTTATCAGGGTCTGTCCGGATCGTCCCATTACCAACAATGTGGCCAAGGTACTTCACCTCGCGCAAGAGGAATTTGCACTTCTCCACATTGATTTTTAGGCCAGCTTGTCGCAGATGGAATGCAACCTGGTGCAGTACCTTCAGGTGTTCATCGACGGCCTCGGTTATCACCAACAAGTCATCCAAGTATACGAACACTTGGTGCTTTAAATGCGGGGGAATCACTTTGTCCATAAGGCGCGACATCGTTTGGGGTGCATTGCACAAGCCAAACGGCATCACGACAAAGTGATATAGGGGTCGCCCGGGCACAGTGAAAGCCGTCTTTTCCCTTGACCGTTCCTCCAAAGGAATCTGCCAGAAGGCATCTTTTAGATCCAGGCTCGTAATAAAAGTGGCCTTAGGGAGTCTGCTTAAGATGGTAGGGGATAGGCGTCTTTCACTGTGACCGAGTTGACCTTCCTCGCATCCAAGCACAGGCGTACCTTGGAGGGCTTGACCACTAGGGTCACTGGCGAGGACCACGCGCTCTTGGACTCCTCAATCACGCCCAGCGCGAGTATGCGGTCTATCTCCTTATACAAGAGCTTTTCGACAGCCGGCGAAACAGAGAAGTGTCTCTGTTTAATCGGTTTTTGATTGCCAGTGGCAATTTCCTGCTCGATCAGCGCTGTTTTTCCTAAACCCTCTACGGCGAACGACGGAAAGCTAGCAATCACAGACGTAAGTCGGCGACGCTGCTCCGGTGTGAGAGGTTGGACGTGATCGTCGAGTTGTTCAAGGCTACTAGTGGTGTTGACTTGTTGGGATGGCGCGAACAGGTCTGCGGCCAAGGCGAATTGACGCACGAAATCCACTCCCAGATATAAGTTTTGGTTGAGAGTGGGAATTATCCAGAGCGTCAAGGACTTGGTAACTCCCCTGAACGTGATGTCGGCTGTCACTCGGCCTACGGCTTGATGATGTGTGCCGTCTGCAGTCTTGAACCCGAGAGAAGCTCTTTTCCAATGAAAAGAGTTCCTCTCGAGGAATGACTTTGCCAAGTCAGCTGCCATCACGCTCACGGAAGCTCCCGTGTCGATCAAACCTGCTGTTGGTTGGCCAAACAACATAACCTGCGCGTATGGACGGACGTCACCTGAAGGCACGTCCATCAGAGTGGCACAGTTGAGCTGGTAACGCCAACGCCGAAGGCGAGAGTAGAATGCTTTCATCCTCAGCGTTGAGCGCTTGGGTTTGGAACGATCCTGTTTCGGTCGTGCAATTTCAGAATTAAAGATTCGGTCTCGGACCGCCGTATATTTGTGCCATCTTAGGTGGTATGGCAGAAAAGCCAAAGGTGTAGGAGGCTCTGCCTGTAAGTGTGGCATCGATAAGGTGTTGGGTTCTCCACACGTCTGGATTCCAGTATTATTGGTGGCTGGGCCAAGGGATGTAGGTGTTGCGTCACTCGACCTGTCTACCTGCTGGAGCGTGGTGGAGATTGCTTGCTCTGGGGGAGGCGTGAGCTCTTGTTCTGCGCTCCCTGCGGTACGTTTTTTGCTTGGCAGTTCTCATACTTTGGCTTATACGTATCTGCCTTTCCGCAGCCATAGCAAAAGATGGTTCTGGCCTCCATGCAATCATCAAAACGGTGTCCTACCTTCTTGCAATTCCAGCAAGTAGGCAGGACCGTGACAGCTTCCACTCCATGCTCTTCAGGTGAGTTCTCAAACTGGTCCAGCGGGTCTTCTTCACACAATTCTTCAGCGGCATTCCTCCATTAAGATGGACGGCGTCGGCCTCCGAACTCCATTTCGGAATTCTCCACACGGATGACGGCCTGACGGAGCATACAAACTGAGGGCAGATGAATTTGCAGCAAACCACGACGAATATCAGGCAGTAAATTGCGCCTAAGCATGTCGGCTAAGTCAGCGTCTGCAATGGGGCGCTGGAGGCGGTCAACTAGCTTATATATTTTCGCACTAATATCATCGAAACTTTCATTTGGTTGCTGTTTTCTGCTTCGAATTTGCTCCGTTAGGTCGGCATCCGTGAAGCGATCCTCGAAATGATCGCTCAGTGCCGACTCCAAATCCCTCCAACTGAAGTCTCGTCTTGTTCTATGGAACCTCCAGAACCAATCAGCGGCTGGTCCAGTCAACAGAAGGTGAATGTGCTGGCATAGGATATTAAAATATCCGCCCAGTGTATTCCTTGTGAGAGCCGCGACCCTGTAAATAAATACCTCTACTGGCACAGACGATTCTCGACCCGAGAACTTTAAGCCCCACCCACCAATAATACTAGCCACTTTATCGTGGTGAAACTGAACATTGTTGCCACGAAGGGTGCGAGGTGAATAGGAACGCTGAACGGGTACGAACGATTGCGCGCGAGGGTTTAGTCTCGGCGACTCTACATTCCCAGCTTGGGACGGAAGGTTCAATTCGGCCATGCGCTCCAGCATCGCGCGCATGCCGCTCTGCAGATCTGAAATCTGTTGCTGCAGTCCGCCTAATTCTCGGTGCACTATAGAGCGCACTCCGGCGGCTTCTGACGGTACGTCAGATATTGGGGACACTTTCGATGACGGGCCAGGTGGCTGAACTAAACCTTCCGCCCCCGACTCGGGTTGCAGATCGAAGTCCCTTATGTCCAATTCTTCGGATCGCATGCCTCGGGTTTTTACTCCCGGCCGTTGCGTTTTAGGCCGAGCCCCTCGTGGCATAGATGCTGCAGCAGTGGGGGCCTGTCTGGCTCCTAAGGGGAGACTCAGTGGTCCACGGCACAGCGGGCAATCCATGTGATATTTAAGCCATTCCTCTAGGCACGTCTCGTGGAAGTTATGTCCACATTTTGTGGTATGCGTGGCCTGGACAGTAGTGAATGATTGCTGGCATATGGAGCACTGAGCCTCCACTGTGGAACCAGACAGGTCCTCACTACTGTGTCTTAGTGGCATGTTTAAGTTTGACGAAATTCTGCAAGTTCAAATATTAATTGCACGATAACGTGACTAACAGAAATCAATTCGCTTAAAACTAAAGTTGGTTCACTGATAATTCAGGCAGCAACCAAATGCACAACAATGTGTGTCTAACTCTTTTGTATAAGGCTTAACCTAAGCCAAAGTGGCTAAGATCAATACTTAATAATTAGTAGGCCAAGTGCCAAAATTCAAAAATAGAATGTAAGTGCACACCTAGTGGTGTGTCTAACTAATCGATGTTAGGAGTACTTAACCTAAGCCAAATGCTGAGGTAAAGCTAAAAACAAGGATAATAGGCTAAAGTGCCAAAAATTCACAAATATCAGTGCACACTTAGTGGTGTGTCTGACTTTTCAAGATGAAGTAAGTTTAAGTAAATTTAAAATGAGGCAAAACCTCGTGAAAACTTCAATTTTTGCAAAAGAGGTTTTAACGTAAAAATACGAAGTAGGTTTCACAAAGAAGTTACTCAAAGTTTATATTAGTAGGCCTTCTTATTGAACGAAACCCGGTCCATTCTTCCCACTTTTCAGGTCCGCTGGCTGGCGGGCTGGCTTTTCAAAACAAACGCAAAGATGGTGAAATTATTTAGGCATGAATGAATTTAATTAAATGTGAAAATTTGGTTTAGTGTGAAAATTCGTTCAAGTATGAAAATTCGTTTAAGTATGAAAAATGTATAAGTATGAAAAATGTTAAAGTTTGAAAAATGCTTAAGTGTGACTATTAACTTGGGTCGATTCCAGAAGGGAATCGCCCAGTATGGGGAACTGTTCGCCCACCCGAAATTCCTTGAAAAGAGAGGAGCAAAGGATCAAGATACACACCACGCCAACCCCGCGTAATCTACCACAGCTTGAACCAAACCCGAGCCAAAAGCCGAAGCTGGGTCAAGACAACAAGGATAAATCAAGTTGGGATAGCTTCCCGACACAAAATGGGGCAGGGGCAATTCGGATGACCGGGACAGGAATGGCGGTAAACCACCAAAGCCTGTTTTCCGCGGCCATCCTCCAGGTTGCACCCAGAGTCAAAAAAAAACTCACGAGACAACACAATGGGAAGCTACCCAAGAGGTATGCTAATAGGAATGATTTTAAAAGGATAGGAGGGGAAGGTTGTTTGCGGCTAAAGGAAAGAGCGAGCAATGCATGTCTTGTTTCAAGGGGGTTTTGGTCTCTCGAATGAAGATAAGATGAATCGCAAGGGAGGCGATTCGAAGACATGCCAGTGAGAATGGAAATGAAAGGATTTAAAGACGTGAAGTCTTGAGGGGAGTATGAGTCGAAACTCATAATTATTTTCTCACTGTGGTGGGTTGCCCAAAAACAAGTTTTCGGGCCCCACGTTGGGCGCCATTTGTAGCGATTTTATGGATGGAGGAGTGCTGGACTTAGCACAACTTAGAACCAGACCGAAGTCCGGAACCAAGATGGCCAAAGTCCAGCAAAAGGAGGAATGGCTGATGCGATTCAAGAGGCAAAACAAAAAAAAAAGAATTGCCCCGAGAGCAGGGTGCCCTAGAAATGGCCGTGAAGGCCCCTCGTCCGTATTGGCGGAGCATCCTTTAACCAACCCCGACGGATGCTGGGGTGCCGCTTTGCTAGCTCGCTGCGGCTGGGGTGGGTTCTTGAAAAATGGAGTTGGTTTGCTCTCCAGAAACGGGATGCTACTTAATATTCATCCGTCATGAATACGTAGCCGCAAACTGGTATATAAAAATACCCAGGGACACAAGGAGCATAGTTCCGTAAAGGAAACCACCCATGGCTCTGCAACATGGGCTGACTAAGCAGACCCAGTGCTCGTGACGCCGCACGGAGCCAGAAAATTGAAAGTCTACAAAGGAAGGAGGAAAAAACGCTGCCTCTCTTTTCAAAGGAGCCCGGGTGAGGCAGACAGCCCCGGGCCCCCGATGGTAGTGGAGCCCTGACTCCGATGGTCTGGGGTCCTCCACCCGCTGATACTGGCCATAGTACCAAAATCTAAAGCAAAACTGAATGAAACTACTAATTGGCCAGTATCCCTTCCTTTGAAGAAAAGAAATGCAGAAAATTCACGAAAACACTACTTCATAGGCCAGCCAGGCCTTCCACAGACCCTGAAAAGGAAAAAGAACTTCTCGGGCCTTCGCCCAATATGAAGACCCAAGAGAAATTTAATCGTAATAATCCATTATTATTGATTGCATGTCTTTAAATTAAGCTTCGTACAATAAAAGTAATTTCTGCCCAAAATCATTGACTAAATTGTCATTAAACTTTAATTCATTATTATTGATTGCATGTGTCTCTAAATTAAGCTTCATACAATAAAAGCAATTTCTGCCCAAAATCATTGACTAAATTGTCATTAAACTTTAATTCATTATTTTTATGCAAAAGAATTATGGCACATTCGTGGTGATACTAAAGGAAAACTAATCCCGGTTTCTCGGATTACTAATTAATAGTGGGCTACAAAATATGTATGAGAATTGGATATCTCTCTTTGTTTACCTGCATGGACTACCATAAGGGAAATCAATTACAATAAAGCGAAAAGCCCACTTCATTGACTGTAGTCTGCGTTTCGCGTCGGTTTCGTCTTATTATTGTCCGTGTCGCTCACCGTCTTGTCGTTCTGTATTTGTTTTCTATAGATAAATGTCATACGTGATTGTTACGTAACGCTGTGTTGAGTTACAATGTCTATATTAATTTTATTGATCAATTCAAGCTTGTGAAGTGCCACTTTCCTTTGCTATGTTTATGGCTTAGTTAATTCTTCATGTAAATTGTTTTTCACCACATATATGGCATGGCATACAGGTTGCTAGGATTCGTTCAAATTTAATTCACCACCTGATTTTGCATTTTTGCAGCGATGAATGGAGAGAAATCATTATGTTTAATAGTTCCATCAACACTTAATAATTGAATTAAATCTATATTGAAATTATTGGACCACAGTTCGAGTGACGGATTTTTTGTATCAGGACCGCCCAAATCTAATCTTGCTCTAAATAAGATTTCTCTCACATTAGCCCACCATAATTATTTCATGAGCTTATGCATAATACTTTTTAAAAAAAAAAAAGAAATGCATCCGATACTTCAATGAAGTTAATATAATGAACATAAACATGATTTTTCGTATAATTTCGCAGCTGGGCACGATTTCGTGTCTTCTTATATATTATGGAATCTAATACGACTGTTTTATGTAAATGATAGTATGGAGATTATCTTATATATAGTTTGGTTTTCACATAGCGATGTCAAATTTGTTATCTTATTCATTTCTAGCCTCGCCAATACGATAAAATTCTATTGTAATTGGCATCGAAAAAAATGTTTTCGTATCATCGAGTATGCATAGGGAGGTCAACATTAACAAATTCCTTTATGTACTTCTCATAGACTGCAATCGAATTAACCTGGTTAGCCGGTTTGGTGATTCACGATACGTGCGCGAAATATAGTACGAAATCGTTCCTGCCAGCTGGGACTATGATGTTGTTTCGTTCACAGCTGCGCAATCCCGTATCGAAAAGGCGTTGCCTTAACCGGGCAGGTGGTAGAGGCGCTCCCAGGCAATATCTCGTTTAGTCATGTAGTGCGCGCAGGCTTCCGGAACTGGAGTAGGCTTTTAAGAATTTACTGAAAGTAACAACTTACATATTCGATTTGCCAAATTGAAACCGATTCGCAACGAGATACCCGTTGTATCCCGATGTCACTCTCTTAATGTAGATCTTGTTAATATCCCTGAGTCATTTCTGCTACTCATGATGCTTTTGTTACTATCCGGCTACTTATGCGCGCTATTACCAAATCTGTTTGCTTACACGCGCCTTTTCCTCGGACATCGCACGAATCTAGGCGAATTCACTTTAAATATTCGGAAAAAGAATTTTGCACTGCACTGCGCAGCGCTAAACTTCGACAAAAATTACTCCACACGGCACTCTGTATAGCTGTTAGATAAATCCGTTTGTACCTCCCCCAAATAGCGGTACTTCGATTTCACGTGCTCGAACCTATGCAAAACGACGCTTCAGAACGTTTCAAGTCGTAGCCGTCACACATAATTTTTTCCCCGCGTTATGATTGTTTCGCTATTTCTGGCGTGAAACGACATTACACACACTCGCATGCACTTCACTTCAATCATGGTACAGTTATCTACACCCAATTTTGCGCATTTGCTTGGAGTTATGTAATCCACAAAGTTTGCACTTGAAATGGGTAACTATAGAGGCATCGAAAGGGGCGCACTAAAACCCATAGAAAATTTTCCGCGCGAATTAAGTCCAGATGCACAGCGTCATAAAACGATCTTTTTCCGCAAAGGTACAGTTTCTTCGTCCGGAATCACTAACTAGTTTTGTTTTAGCAAATTATTCCTACACGTGAACGAGGTACAGGCGACACGTCCGTGACTTTTGCCACCACCACCGTCCAGTCGACTCTAAACGTCCGGCCTCAGCCACGATCATCCTCCGACTATCTCGAAACGACCAATGCGTCTCGAAATGAGCGAGCGAATAGCAAAAACAAAATTCCGTCCAAAATTCCCAATACAATAATAAGGTCGCCTAGGACTTGCGGTACCTTATTATTGTTTCAAATTGAAATGCGTTCAATAGTTTATATATTTCAATAGTTTATATATTTATATATATATATATATATATATATATATATATATATATATATATATATATATATATATATATATATATATATATATATATATATATATATATATATATATATATATATATAATTCATATTTATATATAATTAATATATATATATATATATAATTAATATATATATTAATATGTATATATACATATATTTGTCTTTTCCAATTGAAATGAAACTTTATCCAAATGAAATGAAACCTTATGCAATTGAAATGAAACTATTTCCAATTGAAATGAAACCTTTTGCAATTGAAATGAAACCTTTTCCAATTGAAATGAAACTTCTTTCATTTGAAATGAAACCTTTTTCAAATGAAATGAAAACTTTCTCCAAATGAATCGGTCCGATAAAAAATAGTTTCAAGATAATTTATATTTGATGTAAGTGTATGAAGAATAATAAAAACATGTGAAAAAAACCAAAATAATATAGAACATGATATTTTAGAGACATAAATTGTAATTACAAAATACAATTTAATGTAATGGGTGGCCTTCTGCAGCTTTTGGTATTTGCAAAACCATATCTAGGACATAGTTAGAGCAATCTTCTGAGGTGACTTGAAGCACGCTTTCTTCAATAACATTGCTAATGCTATGGTCTGTCCTTATGTCGCTCAATACGGAACGAGCGTGCAATTTTATTTTCGAAAATGCTTTTTCGATTGGCTTCAGCATCGGTGAGTAAGGAGGTAAAAATTTTAATGCACATCCCCTACCTGCAACCAGCTCCTGAACTTCTCGCGTTATGTGGATTCGAGCATTATCCAAAATCAAAACTGAATTATCCATATTTGGCATGGAATCAATTTTATCTAGCAGCTCTCGTGAGAATAGTTTAAATCTATCAGCATTTACGGTCGCGTTTGATATTATTTTCGAATAAACAACACCACCGTTATTTAGGACTGCAATAAGCGTAACATTACGTCTCCTTACAGTAGGTACAACAATGTAGGCTCGTGTACCGACTTTCGAACGGCCTTGGGATCTCCGAAGTTGACAATTAAAGCCGCACTCATCTAAAAAAATTAATTTTCCTCTTTGTTGGGGCGCCCACTGCGAAAATTCTCTGGCGTAAGTTTGCCTCAATTGCAAATTTCGCTGGCAATTCATACGGTCAACTTCAACCGAAGTAAGCTTCAGTGTAATTTTCAGCTCCCGCAGAGGATTAAAAATAGTGCTCATCGACACAGCTATGCCTTTTTGTTCATAAATTTTTTTTTTAATGTTTTTAAGGAAAATTGTGGGATCACTTTCAACATAGCACTCAATGCTTCCCAAAATATCTGGTGTTAATTTTTTAATTCTGTTTCCTCCACGCTTACATTGAACTGAAACTTCCGAATGTTTCTTATAACGTGATACAATTGTTTTCGCATATATATATATATATATATATATATATATATATATATATATATATATATATATATATATATATATATATATATATATATATATATATATATATATATATATATATATGTGTATATATATATATGTGTATATATATATATGTGTATATATATATATATATATATATATATATATATATATATATATATATATATATGTATATATATATATATATATATATATATATATATATATATATATATATATGTATATATATATATATATATATATATATATATATATATATATATATATATATATATGTGTATATATATATATGTGTATATATATATATATATATATATATATATATATATATATATATATATATATATATATATATAAATATGTATATATATATATATATATATATATATATATATATATATATATATAGATAAATATGTATATATTAGGTGCGCAACTAAGTTCTCGCTGTTTGTCAGTAGATGGCTCTAGCAGTAAGAGTTGGTCGATT
>OZ022264.1:132870647-132995647 GCA_963978885.1 Nemotelus pantherinus | reverse complement strand
TATATATATATATATATATATTATATTTATTTATATATATATATATATATATATATATATATATATATATATATACTATATATATATATATAATATATATATATTTATATATATTTTATACATATATATATAATATATATATATATATTATATATATATATATTTATTTATTTATATAATAATATATTATATATATATATATATATATATATATATATATATAATATATTATATATATTTATACATATATATATATATATATATAATATAATATAATATATTAATATAATATATAATTATATTTATATACAGTGGTGGCCACGAGTTTAGCACACTCGTTATCTGTGACTTTCAAGTGCAAATATTTTCTACTGTTTTACGTTTTTAATTCAATTTCTTCTTCTTTTGCTTTGCCCACGATGTGATGATTATTTCACGTTCATTTTGTTTGTTTCCTTTGTTTCCTTTGTTCGTTCGTCTCGATTCTCATTTAATTGCAAGTGGTACGTGATCTGAGCTGGACACGAGTTTAGCACAACTTGAAATATCCCTAATTACGGTGTTTAGTTTCTGGTAAATCGAATAAATTGGTAAGATTTGCAATTTTTTAGCTAATTCATGATTCCTGTTCACATAAAATGTGTGTTTAGAAATGGCAAAAGGTACATGGTGCACAGCGGCTAAGCGGCAGGTAGCTCATCAAATGAAGAGCAGTGGAAGCACCGCTATGCAAATTGCAAGTGCTTTAAGATGTTCCCGAAAGATGGTTTACAACGCATTAAACCATATGCAACAATATGGGAACTCCAAAAATGTAAAACCAGCGACCGAGAGCTCGAAAAACCACAATTAAAGAGGACTCTTTGATTTATAGAGCCGCAATCAAGAACCCTTTTAACAGTTCAACCGTTATAAAAAGGGATATTTCGTCGGATTTTGACATTTACCTATCATCAAGGACAATAAAGACGAACGGCTCAATGAAAAAAAATTGCGTGGATGCAAAGCACAGCACAAGCCGCTTGTGTCAAAAAAAATCTAAAATCTCGAATTGCGTTTGCCTGGGAGCACTTGCGAAAACCGTTGATTTTTTGGAAAAATGTGCTTTGGACTGACGAGTCAAAGTTTTGTCGGTTTGGATCTGACGGTAAGCGGTACGTATGGCGTCCTTCGAACATGCAGCACCATCGAAAGTACACTTTGAAGATCGTTAAGCACGGCGGTGGAAGTGTGATGGTGTGGGCTGCCTTCTCTTGGTACGGCGTTGGCCCCATACATAAAATTGACACAAGAATGGATTAGCATGTTTTCAAAAACATCATTGTTAACACAATGATGCCATTTGCTGATGATAACATGCCCCTTAGATGGTGTTTTATGCATTGACAATGACCCAAAACAAAACTTCACGCACAGTGAAGGTATGCTTGGAAGAGAACCGAATCGATGTTCTAAAGTGGCCAGCCCAATCACCTGATCTGAATCCCATTGAGAATTTGTGGAACGATGTCAAGGAATATATTCACATAGTAAAGCCTCAGAATATGGCCGATTTGTGGACCGAAATTCAAAAAGCTTGGTACGCGATTCCGAGAGAAGGTTGTATGACCTTGGTCGAGAGCCTACCGAGGAGATGCGCTGCTGTCATCAAAAATCAAGGATATCCGACAAAGTACTACATTATTGCGTTTAAATTTGTTCTTTGTTATTTTTTTTTGGCATTATAATAAACAGCTTACATTTTGTGCTAAATTCGTGCCCAGCTTTTTTCTCATCTTATTCACAACTAAACTCAAATAAAAAAATCGGAAGACAATAACCACATGAAACCAACATGACATAGCCATCACATCGTGGGAAGGACTCAGGAAAAAAATTGGAATGAATAACATATAACAGTAGAAAATATTTGCAGTTGAAAGTTACAGATACCAAGTGTGCTAAACTCGTGGCCACCACTGTATATATACAGTCGAACTTCGATAACTCAAACTTGGATAACTTAAATTTTCAATAACACTTTTACTTTAATTTTCGATAACACTTCGATACTTTTACTTTAATTTTCGATATATATATATTATATATATATATATATATATATATATATATATATATATATATATATATATATATATATATATATATATATATATATATACATATATATATATATATATATATATATATATATATATATATACATATATATATATATATATATATATATATATATATATATATACAGGAGGACAAATTAAAAACTTAATAATATATGAAACAACAATAAAATAAAATTTTTTCATTATAAGGTTAATACTTCGTGTCGCTTCTTTTACATTTAATTAATTCAAATACATGTTTTGGCATTGAATTAACCAGGGTTTGTAATATTGTAAGTGGTCATTCGGGTCACGTTCTTATTATTTGCTCCCTCAGTACTTGTGTTCGAAAATTGCCTTCCGTTTTCATATACCCTTCTCGATATTATTCCCCATAAATTCTCTATGGGATTCGTGCCAGGACTACAAACTGGCTATTCTAAAACTGGTATATCCTTGGAGTGGACTGGTATATCCTTTGCCTCTGGGGATACAATGGCAGCATTGTCTTGTTGAAAGACAAAATCTGATCCAACAATTGACTCTGCGTGATCAATCATCAAGCCTCCGAGGAGTTCAATATACTTTTTCGAAAGCATTCTTGTGGATATTGTGGCCAAAAGCAGCTTCTGAGAATAAAAGAACCATCCCCAAACCATAAAGCATCCCCGAACCGGCACTGAAATTGCGGGAAAGCCGCAATTCTTTATCTCTTTTTAGATCGTGCCAGTATTGTTGAAATCCATCCGGCCCGTCTAAACTAAACTTCTTTTCAACACTAAAAAGAACCTTTTTCCCCTTGCACTTTTATGTCTCTCCTTTAAGTGCAGTTTAAGCTTCTTTTTTCTCCATATTGAATTGTCGTTGCTGCACAGAATTTTCTTACATGTCGCACTGTTACAGGGAAATCTAAATCTGCTCGAACTTGAGATGCAGTCATACTTTTGTTTGTAGCTTTCTGGCAGATTAGCCGTTTTCGACGTCCATTTATGGTAGATTTTCTGCCTGTTCGTCTGATAGTGTTGTACCTTTCTTGTAAATTTACGTAATTTTTAATTACACATACAAACAGATCTATTACGCCTTCTTGCGATTTCCCGATTGGAGAAATAGTTTTCTTTGTAGGCATCAATGTTTGCCCTGTAAAAAATTTCCTCCATCGATAATACCACTCCTCGTGGCATTTTTCTGTAGAAAACGGCAAATTATATTGTTTTTAAAAAAATTAGGTTCTCAAAATGCAATTGTTTCACTTCAAAAATTTCCACCTAATTCATCCAAATTTCACAAACAGAACTTTTTAATTTACTGAACCTATAAATATGTCCGCTTGAAATGCATGAAATATACTGACAGTAATGACTATGCTACCGCTTTACTAAGCACCTGGATTGCTAGATTTGAAGTTCCCCAATACATTGTCACCGAGCAGGGCAGACAATTCGAGTCAGCGCTCCATCCTGAGCTTGGTCGACTCTTGGGCTTCGAACGCAATCGTACCACAGCGTACCACCCCCAGGCCAACGGTTTCTTAGAAAGATGGCATTGTACACTTAAATCGACTATCATGGCTCACAACTATGTTTCTTGGACTAGAACACTACCCATAATTCTTCTTGGATTACGATCTCTAATCCGAGAAGAACTCACAGCTTCACCGGCTAACTCCTATACGGGGAAAACCTGCGTCTTCCTAGTGATTTTCTTCAAGAAAATCCTAGGAAGATCAGCCAAACAGAATTTGCCAACGAACTTTCGGCTACAATGGCAAAACTTTGGCCGGTTGATGCTAAACATCACATAACACCAAAGATACTCATTTTCAAGCAACTCGACTCTTGCTCACACGTCTTCGTTAGAGTCGATTCTGTTCGTCCACCACTCATTCCAACATACGACGGTCATTTCAAAGTCCTAGCCAGACATACGAACTATTAAGCTCTGGAAATTAGAAACAAATCCGTTTATGTTTCCATACAGGCTCAAGCCTTGTTACATGTCATCCTCTACGGAACCTGTCGACAACTCTTCCACAAATCAACAAACATCGGAAGCCTCGACCGCACCATTGCTACCTTCAGCTTCCGAAAAGAAACCAGCGAGGGAAGTTACTTTTGCTCCGTACGTCTCTCACAAAGGTGCCACTCTCCTACGCCTCGCGTTAACGCGTAAAACGCTGGCAGGGGAGTATTGTGGATACACTTACAAAATTATAGATGTCCATACACACACAATGAACAACGTTCCACAGACACTCAACATTTACAAATTTGAATAACAAGTAGGTTGAGAAAACAATATGTCAAAAATATACAAAATTATAAAAAATGTATTGTGATAGATATTGTCAAAGGAGAAAGTTGTTGTTCGATTTAAAAAACGAGGATTTTTTGTAAAGAGTCATGTATACTCATTGTTGGAAATAATTTCAAAATAATAAAAGAAGTTTATGAGCAAACTAAAACTTATTATTTATAGACGACGAGAATTGAAACTAAAAGGCCAAAGAAGGTAATGCAGATTCTTGCTCCGCCGCGACTAAATAGTAATGCATTACCCACGACGAGGAAGAAAATCTAAACGACAGCGGACTAAGTAATAACACTATACATATCGCAAAGTTGCGGGCAATCGTCACTGCACGCAATAGTTAGATATAACGAATGAAAATGCTAGCGGAAAAGAAAGATCGCCTGCACTTGGCCACGGTTGTTATTGCTCACGCGAAACGTAAAAACAAACGATGACGGGAACTATGATCGACGACCGGAGCGCCGCCAAGCGGCTGGAAGCGTCGATAATTCCAGCCGACTGGAAGGATCCGTACGGCTACGTTCGGGCCGCCAAGTTAAATAATTGTTGAAGAAATCTTCCCGTCCGACACACCACAGTGCAAGACTGCATTGCACTCAGATACGGAATGCGTAGGACGAGTAGGAAGACCGTTCTCGATGAAATCCCGCTGATGCGGGAGATTGAATAGGTTAGGTGGAAAGCGAAAGGCGATTAGGCGATGGTAAGGACGAGTCGCACGGCGTTTAGAGCCGAAATTCACTAAAATAAAACTTTTGTTCTATTTCGAAAAATATCAACTACGGTGGACAACGCGGGAGGAATCGCGTGGAATCCCAGGAAGAACGAGCGAGACAATTAACGAAATTCCCAATACTAGGTGGCAACGATTTTGGGCCGCGATAGTCAACACCAGACGCGGCGAGTTTATGTTAAGTGACAGTGTAATATCAACTTTCTTCGATCAAACTTATAGTCGGGGAAGAAGTGACGATAGAAGCGGCGAACTCTCACCTGATAGGTGGCAACGATTTTGGCGGCGATAGTCAACACCAGACGCGGCGAGTCTACGTTAATTTAAGTGACAGCGAAATATTAGCTTTTCTTCAATCAAACTTATAGCCGGGGAAGAACCGGCGGTGGAAGCGGCGAATGCTCTCCTGATAGGTGGTTACGATTTCGACGACGTGAATAGGTGAACAGGTACGTGCGAATCAGCCAGATTAGAAATAAATAAGTAGCAATAAGTTAATATAAGGGATAAAGAAGACCGATATATATCAAGTGTAGTTAAAAGTGTATCGAGATGCTTCGTGAATTATTGGAATCGGAGATAGTTTGAATTCGGAAAGCGTGGCGCCGCGGTTGCAAAGTAAAACGTAGCTAGGCGGTAGTAATTATGAAAGAAGTGTGATGAATTTGTAACGCTGGTGTTTTAGTCACTTTTCGCATCCTTTCACTTTCCGTTTTTATCTATATCGTGGTTACCCTCTCCTTTATGGGACAACCGTCGCTACCTTCTCGCTTTGAAGCGACGGTGGCGAGGCAGTTTTTCAATACCGAAGCGAGTGGCGTCCACTCACGACCTTTCTCGCGAGCAAAAGCCGCCCGAAAACTGCCGCCCTTGCATCCCAGTCGGAGATCAAGGGTTTCTGTGACGCGGTTCGTAGATAACGGTAATACATGTCAATTTGACATTTTTAATATTTCGGGATGCACCAGAACGGCAACCCATTACCAAATTACCTCTATTTTCAGCACTCGAAATTTCTGTTCACGAGAACTGACGACCGGATATTTCGATCATTATGAAATTTACAGGACATGTTGGTAGAAACTAGGACCAGGTCTTATAGAAGTGATTTTGAAATGCGGACAATCCTGCGGCAGTGGTGCCATATTGAAAAATCACTGAGAAAAAATACTGCTTTTTGGCCCATAACTTACGATTCAGCCTCATATTTTAACAAAATTCACACAATTTTAGTACTTTATTTTAGACAACATTTATTGAAAATTTGGTTGAAAAATTAGAATAGAGTTGCCAGCTATGATGGTTTGCCAATAGAGTTGCCAGCAAAATATAGCTTTTTTTCCTATAACTTTCGATCCGGCTATGGAGTTAAAACGAAATTCATGTAGTAAATTGACCTTGTAGCAACACGCGAAAATCCATTGTACACAACATACAATGTATTTTCTGCGCAATTAATTCCTTCGTGCACATTCACCTGCACGTGATACCTCGCCTCAGCATGAGTAATTCGAGTCGTAGCTCGTACGTTGCTTATGCTGACCGACGAGATTAAAAACATTCGAATATTGCTTATCGCATGCACTGCGACTTGCAGCATTCGAAACTCGATCAGCATTTCTTTTCTCGCGCCCATATCAGACCGACTGGTATGGGGATATCGGATTTCACTTGTGCGCTGCCGCCGAGTTGCGATTTCCAATGTAGCATTTAAGTCGATCCATTGTTAGTTTGTATTACTATATTATATTATTGTTAGTTTGTATTATTATTATTGTTTGTATTAGTTTGTTAGTTTGAATTACTGTCGTTTTAATATTCTTCTGATAAAGCATTAAAATCTCAAGTGGCCACTCGAAAGAAACGATCTTTTTAATACCATAAAGAACCACGATAGGGCCAAAGTGGCGATCCTTAGCCAGTCTTTCGTTTTTTAATTGTTTTGTAGACCATGGGTAATCACGAAACGAAACCCGTAGTAGGAGAAGTTTCGAATACCATGGTGATAAATTCATCCCTAGCCGTCGAGAGTCAGAAAATTGAGGCCATACTAATAACAATACTGTGCATTAATACGGCAGTACTAGTGTACAACGTCTACCGTGACCACGTACGAGGTATTAAGCGACGCGCAACTCAAGTAAATCGTGCGTAATATCAATTTTATACAATTTTATAAAATCAGTAAAGTGTTCCTATTTCGTCGCCGATCAATTATGTCAGACAGTAATTCACAACCCGAAAATAAGACGCCCGCGTTCGCGACACCGGGCACGTCCGTCGAGTCATTTTCATCCGCAAGCGGCACGGATAACGACAGTTCACTCGCGGGTTCATCGAAGAACGATGTACCCGCCGCGACCCATGAAAGCATCGGCCGCGTCTCTCTCCAGATACCGCAGTTCTGGAGGGAAGATGTCGAGTTATGGTTCGTGCAACTCGAAGCTTATTTCGTGAGCACGGGAACGAAGAGCGACAACACGAAATTTTCGAATTGTCTGTCGGCTATCGATCCGCGAGCGATTCAGCAAGTGCGCGACATGGTAGTCCATCCGCCGACGGAGGACAAATACGCCACACTTAAAAAGGCATTAATCGCAGCCTTTGGTGAGAGTGCCCAACAACGCATTCAGAAGTTACTGGCAGGTGTCGAGCTTGGGGATCAGCGTCCTTCTCAGCTCCTCAACCGCATGCGAGCCCTGGCGGATAAATCAGTGTCAGAGGACCTACTGAAACAACTATGGTTGAGCAGATTAGACGTCACTCTACGATCGATACTGTCCGCGAACGATGCCGCACTGCAGGATCTAGCGATCATCGCCGACCGTGTCAGTGAGGTAACGCGAGTATCAGGTCCATTCTCTATAGCCGCAGTGGCGCAGAAGAAGCAGATCACACCGGAAATTACTGACGAGCTTTCAAAGCTGACGGCGCAGATCCTTGCATTGAAACGTCGCATGGAAACCCTGCCAGCGTTTCTGCAGCCATCAACATCAGCTTGTGATGGATCATGTGCACGCCGCCGAAGCGATCCTTCCCGATCCAGATCACGGACTCGACGACAACGATCCAGGTCAAATACACAACAGCAGCCGATGTCACCGGTACGCCAACCCACCGGCCCGTGTTGGTACCATCAATGTTATGGGGACGCAGCCGCTAATTGCAGACCACCCTGCAATTATCGAAAAAACTAGACGAGTCCGCGAAACCCATGTCAACTGGAACACGCACAGTACTACGTCTCTACGTCCGAGACAGTAAAACGACGAGTGCGTTCCTGATTGACACGGGAGCAGACGTCTCGGTCATTCCATCGACAATCCGAGACCGTAGCAACCCTGAGGAACAAACGAGACTGTTCGCCGCCAACGGAACTGCTATTCGCACGTTCGGCGAACGACGCCTCACGTTAAACCTTGGTCTTCGACGCGCTATCACGTGGACATTTGTCATCGCCGACGTAACAACTCCGATAATTGGTGCGGATCTCCTGGAACATTACGGTCTGCTAGTAGACATCCGAGGACGCAGACTAATCGACCAGCAGACCAAACTTTCGACAGTGGCGCGAGTTTTGGCAAGGAACAAATCACCCGCTTCAATAATCCGTACGTTTGGTGGAAAAAGCGAATACAGTTCTTTACTGTTCGCGATATCACCATCCCAGCGACACACCGCAAAATCAATTGCACGACGACGCATCATATCGTGACAAAAGGTCCCCCAGTCTACGCAAAAGCCAGAAGACTGCCAGCGGACAAACTGGCAGCGGCAAAAGCAGAGTTTGAAGAGTTGTTGCATCAGGGATTTTTCGTCCATCGAAGAGCCCATGCAGCAGCGCGCTTCACATGGTGCGCAAATCCAACGGCAAGTGGCACCCCTGCGGTGATTATCGCGCCCTCAACGCCTGCACAATCCCTGATAGATATCCAATCGGATTCTTGCAGGACTGTACTGCTTCACTGCATGGGATGAAAACCTTCTCCGTTATCGATTTACAAAAGGCTTATCATCAGATCCCGGTCGAGCCCAAGGACGTCCCAAAGACAGCGATTATAACTCCCTTCGGATTGTACGAGTTCAAGTACATGACTTTTGGACTTTACAACGCGGGCCAGACTTTCCAACGCTTCATGCACGAAGTCCTTAGGGGTATCGATTGCGTCTTCAGCTATCTCGACGACATTCTCATCTATTCTCCGGATCATGCAACTTACGCGAAGTTTTTACCCGTCTCAAACGCTACAATCTGACGATCAACGCCAACAAATGCCAGTTTGGAAAGGCCGAAGTTCGTTTTCTCGGCCATCTTGTCTCTTCGCTTGGACTGAAACCATTACCAGAGAAGACTGAGGGAATTGCTGCAATCACAAGACCACGAACGGTGCAACAACTGAAGTCCTTCCTGGGAATGGTGAACTTCTATCGACGTTTCCTACCGCACGCCGCGCAGAATCAACGCGCCTTACAGGAACTGATTCCCGGAAATAAGAAACGGCATAAGTCCGAGATAGTATGGACTCCGCTCGCGCAGGCCGCATTTGACAAGTGCAAAACGGACTTAATCAACGCCCCATCACTTGTTCACCCAGACGCGAAAGCAGCATGGTCCCTAAATGTCGACGCTTCAGACGACGGCATTGGCGCCGTATTGCATCAAACCATAGGAGCAAACACTGCACCATTAGGATTCTTTTCGAGAAGATTGTCGACCGCACAGCGAAAATACAGTGCTTATGACAGGGAGCTTCTGGCCATCTACGAAGCTGTCAAGTACTTCCGCCACATGCTCGAAGGCAGGGTCTTCACCATCTTCACCGACCATAAGCCTTTACAGTTCGCACGCCAAAACCCGGAGAAAGCGTCACCACGACAACAACGCCATCTGGACTTTATATCACAGTTCAGTGTGGAAATCCGAAACGTTCCAGGACACGACAATGTCATAGCGGATTACCTATCGCGTCTAAGTAGTATAACTAAAATCGACTTTTGTACTTTCGCTTCAGCAGAACAACACGACGATGAGCTCCAAACCTTGCTCGAAGACTGTAATCAGCTGTTGGAGTGGAAAAAACAACAAATCCCGGGTTGTACTTTTCCGCTACATTGCATCGTCACAGCAGACAAGATCCGGCCTTACGTTCCACGGGAGTACAGACCAAGCATCATCAACAATCTTCACGGTTTGTCACATCCCGGAACACGAGCGACGCAGAAACTCATCAACGAGCGCTTTTTCTGGCCATCCATGAAGCGAGACATCACAACCTTCGTACGGAATTGCCTGCCTTGTCAACGCAACAACGTTGGTCGCCACACCAAGTCACCAGTTCAACGGTATGGTCTACCAGATGCACGGTTCGATCATATCAACATTGACCTGATCGGACCATTACCTCTCTGTGAAGGATTCCGATATTGCTTAACCGCCATCGATCGTTACACACGATGGCCTGAGGCGATTCCGTTGGAGACCATCACAGCAACTGCCGTGGCAGAGGCGCTAATTGACACCTGGATTAGCCGTTTCGGTGTGCCCGCGCGAATAACCACCGATCTAGGTAGGCAATTCGAGAGTCAAGTTTTTACCGAACTGACTCGACTTTTGGGCACAACGCATCTTCATACGACACCATACCACCCAGCTGCAAACGGCATCATCGAGCGATGGCATCGCACTGTGAAGACCGCCATTCAATGTCACGCAGACGCAACTGGATGGACTAAGGCACTCCCGATAGTATTACTCGGCCTACGAGCAACGCTGAAGGAAGATATAGCAGCTACTCCTGCCGACATGGTCTACGGCGCAACATTACGTCTTCCAGGGGAATTATTCTGCGACACTGGCTCATCAGTCAACGAAAGCGACTTCCTACGCGACCTCAAAGCACGCATGCGTAAACTACGACCGCAGGAAACAGCCCATCACGGAACTCCGAACGTCTTCATCAACAAAGACTTTTCAACGAATTCGCATGTCTTTGTTCGCAACGACAGAGTCCGCCCGCCTTTGTCTCCGCCATACGATGGTCCGTACCGAGTAATAAATCGGAAGGACAAATACTACAAAGTGGACATCAACGGCCGGCATGTCAACGTCTCCATCGACCGACTCAAACCAGCCTTCTTCGTAACCGAAGACATCGACCAGCGCGAATCAACATCATCACCAGGTCAAGATGCTTCCCAGAGACCACCAACGACGACACGATTTGGGCACACAGTTCGACGCACCGTGCGCTTCCAACCGTAAATATAATTTTTAGTTAAGTAAATTTGTAAATATTTTTGTAACGCAACCGCAGCTCGGACAGCATCATCCCTCCATTTGATCGTGGCTTCACCACTAGAAGGGGGGTAATGTAGCAACATGCGAAAATCCATTGTACACAACATACAATGTATTTTCCGCGCAATTAATTCCTTCGCGCACATTAACCTGAACGTGATACCTCGCCTCAGCATGAGTAATTCGAGTCGTCGCTCGTACGTTGCTTATGCTGACCGACGAGATTAAAAACATTCGAATATTGCTTATCGCATGCACTGCGACTTGCAGCATTCGAAACTCGATCAGCATTTCTTTTCTCGCGCCCATATCAGACCGACTGGTATGGGGATATCGGATTTCACTTGTGCGCTGCCGCCGAGTTGCGATTTCCAATGTAGAATTTAAATCGATCCATTGTTAGTTTGTAAGTTAGTCGTCGCTTAGAATTACTGTCGTTTTAATATTCTTCTGATAAAGCAATAAAATCTCAAGTGGCCACTCGAAAGAAACAATATTTTTAATACCATAAAGAACCACGATAGGGCCAAAACCATATTGTAAACCAGCTGTCGGTAGGAATCCCGTAATTTGTGGGCATTTCTTTACGAAATGATGTTGATATTTCAACTTTTTTTCATCTCTTGAACTTCCAGCGAGTCACCCAATCGAAATGAAATTCACAGATTGGGTTTAAGTTGAAGCATATTCGCTGCATTTTTAACCCAGGATTGCTAGCATCAGACATTTTCGTAAATATTGCCCTATCAGATGCTTCCATTTTGTATTCATATGCAAAGCATTTACAATACAGTGAAAAAGCTTTTTAAAATGAAAAAGCTTTGAAAGCCAACAAGCGTTAAGACGTGTGTCTGATCTGTCTGTCGAAAGCAGTTTATTAAGTGAATTGTACAATGGTTTAGTGCGATTTCTTAGTTTTATATTAAAGATTATTCTGAGCTCTGTCGAAAATGGAAAGTGATAAAGTGCACCCGAAGCGAGACGGAAAGGATTCGGTGAACATTTCCTTTTAATTTTGATTTGAATGAACTGTTGCGATTCTGTGTGACTGTTAGACTATTTTGAGCTAAGTGGACTCTAAGCTACCTTTTCAGAGTGAGCTTTCTGAAACTTGTGTGCCTGTGGTAACTGGCTACGAACGGAGTGGGCGATAAGCTTCTTCCCCTGTGTGACTATTAGATGGTTTCGTGCTGAGTGGATGATAAGCTACACTTTCAGAGTGAGCTTGTAAAACGTGTGTGCCTGCGATAGCTAGCATAGAGCAGAGTTGGTGTTAAGCTTGTCGTATGAGTGAGTTTGCAGAACTTGACAGGACGTCGAAAAGCTTTGCCTTTTTTAGTAGTGTAGACCTTCAAATTGTTGCTTCTATTGCGTAGACAAAACATATTAAATTGATTCTTTATATTATTTATATTTCTTAAATTACTGAAAACAAAAACAAAACAAAAATTTATTTTGATTAAAAAAGCAATTCTTCAATCAAGTAGTAGAAGATCCTGCAAATCGACTGCATGAACATTACCAAAGTGGAGTATGAGTTAATAAGAGAGCTTGGTAGTTAGTGGATCTGCAAGAAATGTGAAACAACACTGCGGAAAAGTCGTGAGGACAGAATTACACTGCAAGTCGAAAAAAAAACAGTCAGATCTTAAAAACAATTAGCTGTAAAATTGAGCAAATGACGAAAGAAACTGTTAAGCCTATTCCAATTCCCAAATACGTAGATGTCACCAGGGCAAAACCAATTAGCGCGGTTGACATTAAAAATTTCAATAATGGCATAATCATCAAGGTAAAAAGTGATCAAGATGCTGCTAGTGCGATGAGTGATATTAAAAAAAAAACAACCCGGCAAAATTGAAAACCCCTGGTGATTTTACGAAACCATTTCAAATTATGGGTACATTAATAAAATCTAACAACCAACATAATACTGAGGTTCTATTGAAAAACCTAGAAGAAAACTTAAGAGCGCTCTATAATATCGAGTGCACCTAGGAGAAACTGCCACGACTGATAATAAGAGGACTCTAACTAAAAAAAATACGGCACGCAAGGGCAGAAGGAAGAGATCATCAGTCTAAACCATAACATAGACTTGAATTATAAATTTAAGGTGAAACACATGGAGCAGGTAAAAAAAACAAATAAATGCAAAGCTTTTGTGGAGGTTGGTGGGAAGCCATTTGAAAAAATGGTGAACCAATACATTAACATCAATTTTGGTTCCTATTACATTGTTGAAGCCCACAACGTAATGCTATGTTTGTTTGTACGCATGCACAGTATCATACTTAAAATGCATTATTTGCTTAATTAAAAATCATCCGCATTCACAACATCGTGCAGACAGATATGAGTGCCCAGAATTTAAGAGCAAACGAAAAAAAAATAGTCTTTTATACATTTTCTACGCAAACGTTAGAAGCATTCGAATTAAAATTGATGACATCAATATTTATTTATGTTCTAACAAAAATATAGATGATGTTGTCTTTAAGGAAAAATGGAGACACCGCAACGAACAGGAACTCTACACACCGAGGGACACACAGGCTATTTTCGCACCAAACAATCGGGCCGTGGAGGAGGCACAGAACACTTGTGAAGTCTAACATTCGCTAAAAGCCTGTCAGCAAGCCTGGTGAATATAATATTATAGTGGTGGAACTTGCATTCAATGCTCGGAAAATTAACATCGGCACCTTTTGTAAAGCACCCAATCAAGAACATCATCTCTTACTGAATCATATCGACAAATTCTATTCGACTATCGAGGAATTAATCACTATAGCAGATACAAATATCGATATTTTAACATCTTCAGCCGTAAGAGAAGGGAACACTTAGCGAAATACCACCAGCATTTGTGGAAATACTCGGCAATCCGAGACCGAATTTTTACTTCTGACATTGCTAACACCATCAAAACTCGCCATGTGCCTAAACGCTCATCGTTGAGGATGAGACGTTTTTATTCAACTTGATTGTGCCACCTTTCTGGTCGTGCCTCCAGGGGATGTCCGACCGCACGCGCAGGCTCTGTTGTTCGGCCAACTAGGATCTGGCTTGATTGACACGGAGGCCAACGTGAGCGTGATGGTGGCTGATCTGGCTCGCTCATTCCTTGAGAGGAACGCCTTTCCCTGGAAAAGAGCTTCTCTCGGGTTGAAGAGAGCTGACGGCACTAAACACCAAGCCTTAGGCCGAGTATCAGCCGTTATCACGTTCCGGGTGCTCATCAAAACGTTGACTCTGTAGATCATACCCACTCTCAGTCAGAATCTCTATCTGGGAGTGTACTTTGTCCGTCTCTTTGCCTTGGTCACAAACCTGTTCGCACCGCCTCAACAAGTCGACCATATCAGTAGCCTAGACTTACTCAACGATCGCGCCCACCCTCTCACACAGGAGCAGCATCGCAGACTTAATGCTGCGATTGCTTGCTTTCTTTCGTTTGCTGTGGAGGAATTTGGAAAAACTGCGCTCATTTAGCATGAAATCGACACTGGCAATCAGAAACCCATTTAACAGAGACACTTCTCTGTCTCGCCAGCAGTTGAAAAACTCTTGTATAAGGGGTTGACCGAATGCTAGCGCTGGGCGTGATCAAAGAGTCTAAGAGTGCATGGTTATCACCTGTGACCTTGGTAGTCAAGCCCTCCAAACTCGGTCACAGTGAAACACGTTTACCCCTTGCCTCTAATAGACGGTATTCTAAGTAGAATTCCACATGCTACTATGACTTCCACATCTCGAGCCTTGACCTAAAGAATGCCTTCTGGCAAATACCTTTAGAGGAGAAGTCCAGGAAGAAGACGGCTTTCACTGTGCCCGGGCGACCTTTGTACCATTTTGTCGTGATGCCGTTTGGGCTGTGTAGTGCACCAAAATGATGTCTCGACTTATGGGCAAGGTAATTCCACCGCATCTCAAGCACCAGGTGTTTGTGTACCTGGACGACTTGCTGGTAGCAAGGCAATAAAAAGATCGGAGGAGCCTAGTATCAGCTTGCCGATCAAAATGGACGATCAGTGGGCGTCCTTCCCGCGAAAGACATCACGGTCTATGCGCACTTGTTCACGATTTGGTGCCAAATTTTATTTGGAAATCGTGCATTTGCGCCCATTTCAGGCGTCACTCCTGTTCACTCAGCTCACAATATCTTACTTGAAGGTATTTCAAGTAATCGTTTGTGCACACATGTTCATGAAGTTTTCTGTGATGAGTTATCATAACTGCCCTGTTCACATTGTTCACGTTTCTCTTATAAAGGAAATGAATAGTAAAGCAAGATCACTAGTTCATGTAATTGCCCATCCGTTTACTACATCCATCCTTCTATCTGTGTGGTAGCATCCAGAAATTCTAATCAAAATTTCTATATGATAATTTCCAATGCACACTAAACTGTGCATCGGAAATTAATCTGTCAAGGTGTGAAATTAATCTGTCAACCTAACGCCACCTTGTGAACCAACAAAAATTGCTTTCAACCCAATAGGTTTGGTTCGACATCAAAACAAAGTACCGTAACACCGGTACCTACAATTTGTTCTCGTACCAAGGTTTGGCACGAGGCTTTGGGGAGTCGGTCGAAGACCGTGAGCGACAAAAGTTTATAACTTTCACAACTCCCCTTGCCTGTTGTTTTTAGTTTTTTTTTAGTTTTTAGTATAGTAAAAATTTCTGTTTAAGTTCGATTCGACATGGAAAATAAATCAATTCGCAAAATTCGGCGAATGAATAATTGACATAAAAAAATTATTCAAAATTTAGTCGCCCACCTCTACAGTCAAAATATTTAGTGGAATTCGCTTATTAACAGTATTGTTGTGAGTTCATTGCTTCCAGTTGATTTTGTTAGCACGAAAAATCAACAAGGAAAAAATAATCCAGGGATTTGTGTGAAATACCGTTCGGTTAATCTTGTCGTCTCAAATTTACATGATTTTCGGCAAAAAAACAAAGGATTGGGATAACACACTTGACTGTTTCAGCGGTCATAATGAGGCCATTTAGGAATCGAACATGTTGAGAGCGTCTGTGTGGAATACGGCTGCACGGTTGTAGTTGCACTTTAATGCAACTGGAGCTGAGTGGGTCTGAATGTGCAGATTGCAACACGAGAGTTCTTCAATCAATGCATTTCGACGTGAAGATTTGGTTTTCGTCATCATCCTTGTTTATGTTATTATTGTGAGGCTGAAAAATCTCGTTTTCCTGGCCAATGTATCGAGTCTCGCCGCAGGACGAAGTAGGCCTTGAGTTTCTTATTGACAGGAGAAAAAAAAGAAACGCGACGTGAAAAACGAGAAAAATGTGAAACACAATCAATTAGAACGGAAATTAATATTAATAAATGTGTTTATAAACAAACTGTTTAAATTAATCAAGCCTTGTCCGCCGCCTCCATAACATAGTTTTTACATTTATTCACTATCGCCAATGTGTAATTTGCCTACATATATACGTGCCTGGTTGTTGTCGGAAATTGAACAGTTTTCGGTTAAGACACTAGTCTTTTGAGAATCGAATACATGCCTATAACACGAAGCCAAAAGCACGTTGCACCAGACGACAAGGAGTTTTTTTTAGCTCGAAGGCGATACAGACACATCGAAACAACAATCGAGTCAAGGCCAGGAGATGGAGGGTTTGGACGCCGTCGTCTCGAGCATTCAACTTCTCCCAGGAGCTATCGAACGTCTGCAGGAATCTGCAGATGCTAATCGCAGGGATATGGAGCAATTAAAAGTGACGGTGAATACTAAGGAAAAATATATTGCTCAACTACAAATAGCTGCAGAAGCCAGACAGAAAGACATAGTCGAGTTACGCCTACAAATTTAATTGAGAAAAGTGGACGATCGCCTAAGTAACGCTGCTAATGAATTTGCTGCCAGCAAATCGGAGTTTATGAAAGATGGCACTGATGGACATTTGAGCCTGGCCTGTCCAACTGAGAGCACTATATTGAAATTGTATGACGTGCCAATATTTCCTGGGAAACCGGAGGACTGGCCATTGTTCTATGCCAACTATCGTGATACAACAGCAACTTTCAATTATAATAATCGTCACAATTTGATGCGCCTACAAAAAAGTTTAAGTGGTCCAGCCAAGGTCAAATGGTCCGTAACATATATGCTAATTTATCCGGACGATGTGCCTGCCGCCATAAAGGAATTGGAATTCCGATTCGGACGAGCAGATTTACTAGTACGTTCACAACTTGCCAAGTTACAACAATTTCCAGCTATTATTGAAAACAAAATTGAGCAGATTGTTGCATTTTCCACGTTAGTACGTAATATTGTGGCATTTCAAAAGGTCAGGCAAGTGTTATTTCTGTGGAGGAGACCATATGCTTCCACAATGTAAATTTTTTTTCGAAAAACTCAATGTCAACCAGCGTTGGGAAAGAGTGAAAGACTTTCGATTGTGCGTTTCATGCTTGTATAAAGGACAAATGATGGCTGCCGGCGTTTCCACCACAACATGATGTTGAATTGAAAGATTCATCGTCTACGCAGCAAAATTCAAGCGCGGAGTCGGTTCGGCCAATTTTAAGATGCTTGGATGACCAGGCTGAATGCCTTTTCAAGATCTTACCGGTATCGCTGTTTGACTGTTTGAAAGACTGCTATATTTGCATTGTTAGATGAAGGAGCCTCTGTGTCACTCGTGGACACTAAAGTTGCACAGCTGCTGGGACTTAAAGATCGATCGCAATCATTAACCATGCAATGGTATGATGATAAGTTCGTAACGGAAACAGTATCAAGTGTCGGCTTCGAATAGCAGGTGACAACGGAACCAGGTATGTCGTTACAAATGTTCGTGCTATCACAAACTTGAATCTGCCTGAACAGTCATTTACTGCATCAAAATATAAACACTTGGAAAAGCTACCGTTAATGAGTTATGGTAGCATTAAGCCGTCACTATTGCTGGGACTAGACAATGCACACTTTGCAATTTCACTTTCGGTTGTTGCCAACAATGATTTGGAACCTATTGCCATTCAAACCAAGTTGAGATGGGTAGCATATGGCCCCATTGCTAGCAGATCTACAATACCACGGCCAATATTGCTCGTAAGTGATAAATCTCACCAGGCTGATTTAAACCAAATGGTAGTTGAATATTTTGCTACAGAGAAATTCGGGTTGGAATTTCCGCCTACAGTTCTGGAGTCTGATGATAACATGAGAGCTCGTCAAATTGTAGAAGCTACAACTCGTTGTCTGGAAGGTGGTTTTGTAGTCGGCCTGCTGTGGAGAAATTTCCCACCTATGTTGCCCGACAATTGGAATATGGCCATCACTCGGCTCGCAAGAATAGAGCGAAAATGTCAGCGAAGCTCAGATTTTGCAGTTAAATACGCCGAAGAGCTGCAAAAATACGTGGATAAAGGATGCGCTAGAAAGTTGTTAGCCGAAGAAATAAACGAATTTAAAGGTCCAGTTTGGTACTTACCCCACTTTGCTGTTCGAAACCCGCATAAACATAATAAAATGCGTATAGTTTTTGATGCTGCAGCTTCTAGTGCCAATATATCGCTTAATTCAAAATTACTTAAGGGACCCGAACAAGCTAAGCCGTTGATGGGTGTGCTTTTTAAGTTCCACCAAGGTGCCATAGCGGTAGCAGCAGACATTCGTGAGATGTTTTCACAAATTCGTGTACGTCATGAAGATCAACATTTTCAACGTTTTATCTGAAGAGATGCCAACTCTAGCCATCCGCCTCAACAATATATTATGACTTCACTTATATTTGGAGCTATTTGTTCACCATGTATCGCCGAATTTATTATAGACGACTTCAAGCACCAGTTCTCGGATGTCGTTTACGCTATTCACAACAATTTTTGCGTTGATGATTTCGTCTGCAGCTTTAATGAGGTCCAAGATGCCGTTCGTGTTTGTCAACAAGTAGCAACCATAAACGCCGAGGCTGGATTTGAGTTGCGTGGTTTTAAATCCAATTCTGTAGCTGTGCAGCTTGCACTAAACGACTGTGGCATATCTGATGTCGCAGATGTTCCAATGGACCGACAAATAACCACTGAAAAGGTGTAAGGCATGTATTGGAATACAGTGAGTGATACTTTCCAATTTCACACTCAATTCGTTCGAGTGCCAAAAGAAGTGGTTCTGTGTCAGCGCCCTCCAACAAAACGTGACTTCCTCGGGATGGCAATGTCTGTATTCGACCCATTTGGCATGTTAGCCGATTTTTGTTATTTTTAAAAATCATGCTCAAAGAAACCTGGAAAGCAAAACTGGATTGAGACGATCAATTGCCCTATGACATGACCAAAAAGTGGTTTGCTTGGTGGAAAGAGTTTGAAAGGGCGAAAAGTTGTAATTTAGGTAAATGTTTTTCGCCATATATCACTAAAGCTAAAACCATCGAGTTTCACATGTTTATGGATGCTAGTGAAGTGGCGTTCGCCGCACTTGCATACTGGCGAATAGTACATCAAGATGGATTGGATGTTGCGTTGGTTGCGGGAAAGACACGTACCGCCCCACAGAAGTTAATGGCAGTACCTAGGCTTGAACTACAAGCTGCTGTTCTAGCCACCCGTTTGTATGTCACCATTACAAGCCTACACGACGTATCTTTAAGCCGCATTGTATTTTGGTCTGATTCGCGCACTGTTCTGGGCTCGATTTGCTCGTCAAAACCAAGATACAAACCGTTCATAAGCCACCGCATAGCCGAGATTTTAAACTCCACATGCCCAGCACAGTGGAGATGGGTGCCTACCAAAGAAAACACAGCAGACGCAGCAACTCGTACTTCAACAACGCCAAGGTTTATTCCCAGAAGTCCGTGGTTAACGGAACCACCGTTTTTGAGTCAACCTGAGGACCATTGGTCCTCAGGTTGACTGACATCGAGAAATTAGAAGAAATTAAGTCTTGTCACTTCCTTATCGAAGCGAGTACCAATTGGTTCAATTTTAACCGTTTTAGTTCCTTTTACAGTTTAAAAAGGTCAGTTGCCTTTCGAAAGTTTTTGAACAAACTATTAGATCACATTATGCCTGTGACATATTCAGCTCATCTATCGGTCGCAGAGATAGATATGGCAGAAAAACTTATCACCAAAACGGTGCAAAGAGAAGTATTTTCTGCTGAGATAAGTTCTCTAATAACGATAGGTCAAGTAAATAAAAGAAGTCGCCTTTACAAATTTACACCTTACCTAGATGAGGAGGGGATTTATCAGAGTTAGTGGTCGTATCGATGAGGCATCTTATCTACCATTCAACGTTAGAAAATCGACAAGGTCTCCCAATTGATCGTGATTTATTTCCATAAGATCTTTCCTCATCAAAATGCGTCCGTGGCGTTGAACGAAGTCCTGCAAAAGTTCTGGAGTTCAGTTTAATCGTACCAAGCCGTCGCCGCCATAAATGGGCCAGCTGCCAATAGATCGCCTTATGCAAATGGTTCGCCCTTTTACCTATACTGGCGTAGATCTTTTTGGACCGTTCAACGTCACAATTGGCCGTCGACGTGAAAAACGCTGGGCAGTTATCTTTACATTTATGACGATAAGAGCTGTCCATTTGGAACTTGCAGAAACCATATCAACAGACGCCTTTCTACTTTGTTTACGAAATGTCATTAATCGTTGAGGAACCCCAATCCACATTTGCAGCGACAATGGCACTAACTTTGTTGGTGGTCAAAAGGAGAAAAAAGCAAGCAAACGCCTGTTGAATACAGATCAGCTAGAAGCAGAAGCCGTGAAACGCAACATAGAGTAGATTTTTAACTGCCCGCTTAACCCAAGCTCTAGTGGATGCTGGGGACGTTTGATCCGGATTGTTACGCGCAGCCTTACATATACTTTACACGAAGAAGCGCCTAGGGTGGAAACATTGCGGTCTGTGTTGATTGAAGCGGAAAATATTTTAAACAGCCGTCCGCTGACAGACGTACCGTTGACTACAGATGAAGATGAACCATTAACTCCTAACCACTTCCGCATTGGATGCGCAAACGCCAGTACCTGATGATGAATTTGTCTGCCCACGAAAGCAATGGCAAATTGCCCAGAACCTGAAAGAGCGTCTCTGGAAGCAGTGGACTGTCGAATATCTACCACAGTTACTGAATCGCCCGAAATGGAACGATAAGCCGAAGCCAATCCAAGTTGACGATGTTGTCCTTATTTGTGATACTACTATAGCTCGAGGTCAGTGGTTAAAGGGCCGTGTCATCAAAATATTTCCATCCAAAGAGGGGCAAGTAAGATTTGCAGACGTAAAGACAAAGTCAGGTGTGCTGAGGCGACCCGCTACTAAATTAGCCCTACTAACTGTTTGTGGTGAATCGGAGGCCGATTCAGGGAGGGTGGGATGTTAATGTTATTACTGTGAGACTGAAAAATCTCGTTTTCCTGGCGAATGTATCGAGTCTGGCCGCGGGACGAAGTAGGCCTTGAGTTTCTTATTGACAGGAGAAAGAAAAAAAACGCGACGTGAAAAACGAGACAAATGTGAAACACAACCAATTAGAAACTGTTTAAATTCATTGAGCCTTGTCCGCCGCCGCCATAACAATCCTGCTCGTGAGATTGTTATATAGTTCTTTATTTGCAATTCGAAAATTTATTTTGAAAATTAGGGTTTTTTTAGTTTACTTTTTTTTTTCTTTTACAAAACCCAAAAAAAAATATTTCTTTGTCTAACTGAGGCTTCTGGTGACTCCAAGCAGTTTTTCGCACTTGCGTGGCGAAATTGGTCGCTTCGTAGCAAGTGTTAGAACGTGCTTGAGAAGAAAAAATAAAAAAAAGTTTGGTTTTTTTTCTTATTAATCAGCCTGGCTGGTCGCCGACAAAGCTGGCAATCCGAAACAAACTGTACTTTAGTCTATATTTGTTTCTCCTATATATTGTACATTTCGCTGTATCGATCAGTGTATGGACTGGTTTTTGAATTTAAAAATAAAAATGAATTAATTACTTTGTGTATTGTCCGCTTTGAGTCAATCGTACACATCACCCTCTCGCTTTGCGGAGAAAAAATTTTCTTCTCAGTAGTAAATGACATTTTTTTTTGTTTAATTTTAAATCCATACACTTTTAGCTACGTGCGTTTTGTACTTCAATTCATTCTTAAATAAAACATTTTTTTAGAATGATAGTAGCAATCTTTATTAAAAGTTTGTTTTTTAAAATTGTTTAATTAATTTTCTTTTAATATTCAACTGTTTTGAATTCTTAATAATTCTCGACTTAATTCGTTTCAGTTAGTTGACAACTCTCTCTATCCAAAATATTTTTTTTTTCCAAAACTTCAAAACAATTTTTTAGCTTAGTCTAATTGATTTTAAAATTTTGGTGTGTTTGATGTAAAGTAGTGTGGTGAGTGGTGGAATGTGAGAATTATATGTGTTTATGTTTGTGTATCCACAATACTCCCCTGCCAGCGTTTTACGCGTTATCGCGAGGCGTAGGAGAGTGGCACCTTTGTGGTTCGCCCAACTAGAGAGACGTACGGGACGAATGTAACCTTCCTCGCTGGTCTCTTTTCGGGAGCTGAAGGTGGCAATGGGGCGGTCGAGGTTTCCGATGCTTGTTGGTTTTTGGTTTAGTTGTCGACAGGTTCCGTAGACGATGATATGTAACAAAGCTTGAGCATGTTAATGGAAACGTTGACGGATTTGTTTCTATTTTCCAGAGCTTAATAGTTCGTATGTCTAGCTAGGACTTTGAAAGGACCGTCGTACGGTGGAATGAGTGGTGGACGAACAGAATCGACTCTAACGAAGACGCGTGAGCAAAAGTCGAGTTGCTTGAAGATTAATATCTTCGGTGTTGTGTGATGTTTATAGCATCAACCGGTCGAAGTTTTACCATTGTAGCCGTTAGTTCGGTGGCAGAGTCTGATTGGCTAATCTTCCTAAGATTTTCTTGAAGAAAATCACTAGGAAGACGCAGGTTTTCTCCGTACAGGAGTTGTGCCGGTGATGTTGTGAACTCTTCTCGGATTAGAGATCGTAATCCAAGAAGAATTATGAGAAGTGTTCTAGTCTAAGAAACATCGTTGTGAGCCATGATAGCCGATTTAAGTGTACGATGCCATCTTTCTAAGAAACCGTTGGCTTGAGGGTGGGACGCTGTGGTACGATTGCGTTCGAAGCCCAAGAGTCGACGATGTACAGCATTGAGCGCTGACTCGAATTATCTGCCCTGGTCGGTGACAATGTATTGGGGAACTCCAAATCTAGCAATCCAGGTGCTTAGTAAAGCAGTACCACAGTCATTGACAGTAATGCTGACTAAAGTAATTGCTTCAGACCAATGTGTGAAACGTTCGATTATAGTGAGACCGTAAGTATATCCCTGCGAGTGTGTTAGGGGACCAACTATGTCGATGTGAATGACCTTAAAACGTTCGAAGGCCGTAGGAAAGGTCGATACAGGTTTGCTCACATATCTGGTTATCTTGCATTTTTGACAATATAGACATTCTCGGGCCCAAGTGGCAATGTCCTTGTTCATCGAAGGCCAGACAAATTTGGTTGAAATGTGCTTAAGTGTAGCACGAATACCAGGGTGAGCGATATTGTGTTCGGAGTTGAACACCTGTTTCCTGAACGTATGAGGAATATAAGGTCGTATGGTTGGACCAGACACTTCACAAAAAATGTGGACGTTGATGCCGAAGATTGGTTGTTTCTTTAAAACAAATTTAGAGTTCTTCTAGACGAGAGAGTGCGTCAGCAACAACGTTGTTGCAACCAGAGACATGCCGAATGTCAGAAGTGAACTCACTTATGTAACTTAGATGCCTAAGTTGACGAGGTGTGGCCTTTTCTGGCTTTTGTTTGAAAGCAAAAGTCAGTGGTTTGTAGTCGGTGTATAGTGTGAACCTTTGGGCCTCCAAAAAGTATCGGAAATAACGAATGCCCTGATAAGCCGCTAAGAGTTCGCGGTCATATGCACTATACTTTCTTTGTGCGTCGCTTAATTTGGCCGAGTAAAAACCAAGGGGTTGCCAAGAGCCTTGACATTTTTGCTGCAGAGCAGCCCCGATGGCGGAATCAGAAGCGTCTACGAATAGGCCAAGCTCGGCGTTTGGTCGAAAGCTTTGCTAGCTTCTATCGATTATCTTAGCACCATATTTCTTGAAGCCACAAAGATAGGCGTTGAGTGGTTGCTGCATCTCAGCTTTGTGAGGAAGAAAGCGACAATAGAAGTGGACCATCCCCAAAAATCTTCTTAGGTCTTCAACCGTCTTGGGGAATTTAGCTGCTGATATTGCCTCAACCCGATTTGGGGAGGGCTTAATGCCTTTAGACGAAACCTCATGACCTAAGAATTCAACTGAAGGTCGAAGGAAATTGCATTTCTCCATGTCGATAATAAGACCATGGTCCGCTAATCTTTTGAAAATTTGTTCTAAATGAACCAGAAGCTCTTCTTCGGAAGTCGCAGCTACCAAAATGTCGTCGAGGTAAATAAAACAGAATTTTAATCCGTGTAGGACATCATGGATGACACGTTGGAACGATTGTGCCGCATTGCAAAGTCCGAAAGTCATTCGGGTGGACTCAAAGAGTCCGAAAGGTGTGCAGGTGGCGGTCTTTGGAATATCGTCCGGCTCGACTGGAATTTGATGGAAGGCCTTAGTCAGGTCTATGGTGGAGAAGATATTTCTGCCATGTAATTCATGACAGAAGTCTTGAATAATGGGGATCGGATATCTATCCGGGACGGTTATGGCGTTTAGGAGTCTGTAATCGCCGCAAGGACGCCATTCCCCATTACCCTTGCGAACCATGTGTGATGGAGAAGACCAGATGCTGTTTGAAGGGCGGCATATTCCCTGCTGTAGCAGGAAATCGAATTCTTTTTTAGCCGCCGCGAGCTTATCTGGTGCAAGTCGACGTGGTCTCGATACTATTGGAGGGCCTGTGGTCAAATTGTGGTGTGTCGCTGTGTGCTTACAGGGTTGTGAGAACCCTGTGTTGACCGTGATGGCATGGTATTTGTTGAGAAGGGCATGTATCCGTAGATCAGAGGTTTGCTCAAACAAAACACTAAATTTTGAACCTTTGTACGAAGTGTACGTGCCTTTCGATGAAAGAGAAGTAAGAGGATCCACAAGGTTAGCATTTGCCAAGTCGACGACTAGCCCATAGTGGCAGAGGAAGTCTGCGCCTAAAATGGGTCTAGAGACATCGGCAATGATGAAATCCCATGAAAACTCAGGACGGAGTCCCAGTTCTAGTTTTATCACCTTTCGTCCATATGTGTTGATGGTTGACTGGTTTGCCGCGACAAGTCGCATACCAGAAGGTGAAAGTTTTCCGGTGGCAGGTGCTGGGAGCACCAAAATATCTGCGCCTGTATCAATGAGGTAATGTCGTTTAGACAAGTTGTCGTGAATAATTAGACGACAGCTAGGTGATAAGTCACGTTGTCTTACCGGCTGAAGAGAACGGCGACTTAGTTTTTTGGTTCAAATGAACCAGCCTTGAAAGCGCATGGAGAGACGCATTTAATAGCGTTTTGGGCCATATTTGTTGTGGTACCAACAAACACCATTCCCTCGTGACTGGCTTCGGCGACGTGGCTGCGAGCGGGACCTCGAACGCGATCGTAGTTTTTGCTGGACGAACCTCGTGAGAGCAGCAACCTGCTTTGTCAAAGCAGCCACCTCTGGCTGCTGGGTGGAAACGGAGACTGAGCTTACTTGTAGCGTGACAAAAACTTCAGCTACTTTGTCTGCCGTTTCTGCCAACTTGTTCAGGCTGGCCTCCGAAGAGCAGGCTAAAATAGCCTGAGTCTGCTCTGGAAGCCGCTGCAGCCAGAGAGTCCTCAAAAGGTCATCCCTAACCGTAGAACCTCGCAACTGCTTCATATCACGAAGCAGCTGGGAAGGTTGCCTATCGCCTAGTGTAAGGTTCCACAAGAGGTGCTTCAGTTTTGCCGAATCGCTGGCTGAAAGCCGCGATATAAGCGCCCTCTTGAGGATTCGTAAGGCGTGTCTCCGGGCTCGCAACCACGTCCCTGACCACCTTCAGCTGTTCAGGACCCAGCGAGGAAATCGCATAGTGATACTTTGTTTGCGAACACTTAATGTGTGCGTTCGCAAACTGGCTCTCTAATTGAGAGAACCATAAAACTGGCTCTGCTTGCCAGAACACGGGAGGTTTAATAGATGTGGCGTTAATTTCGGGGCCGGATGACGCGCCTGAGGGAACCGCATCCTCATTGTCTAACGACATTATAATTTCGAATTTCGAATACGCGACGGGCGGAACGGAACGCGGCAGAAAAATAGGGTGGCTGAAAAGTGTGTAAATATTGTATATATAGACAGGTGAAATATGTAATTATAATTATATTACAAATTTAATTTAAATGAACTGTCTTAAATTCTTGAGCTACGTAACGTCGATTTCCGACTTTTTGTTTATCGTGAATGGCGAGACATTTATATAAAATTTAGAGACGCATGCGCATGACGTTATTTTGCAACTCTTTGATTCTATTAAGTGCAATTGAAGTCGAACTTTATTACGCACTCTCCCTAGATGCACTTGTCTCAATAGCTTTTGATTTAATCATCACACAGGTGGTAGGGTTGTTTGAAGAACATTGTGTTCTTACACTTCTTTTCTTCGTTGTATTATTAATTATATTATTATTAAATCGGAGAATAATAAACTATTCATACAATTTGAAGCTAATAGATATTTCGGATCTAAAAATTCTCTGTCTCTTATCGTAAGGTTCTTCGCCTTAGTTTTTATATTCAACTTAATAAATACTTAAGTGAGACCAACAAGTTATAATATTTCAGACCAATGTATTGAGATAGAATTCGTTTCTAACGTACCATTTTGTTGCTGTTGTTGCTGCTACTGTTGCTGCTATCGCTCTTGCCTAGGTGTTTTTTTATGTTGAATCTGATGCTGCTGTTGCTAGAATTGATAATGTTGAGGTTGTTGTTGTGGCGCTTAAGGTTTGCTGTTGCGCCTGCTGTTGGGCTTGCTGCTGCTGTTGTTGTTGATGGTGGTTGATGTTGTTGTTGATGGGTAACGAAACTTGCTGCTGCGTCACTTGCTGCTAATATCTCTGTTGAAGCTGCTGCTGAATTGCATTAGGTTGATGATATGTTATTATCCATTGTCCAGCACTATTGCTTTGGGCCAAGATTTTGATTTATTTTGAGTATGATCGTTGTAATAGGATCAGTCGTAGAAGCTGATGTTTGGCTACAATTAGCCCTTCCAAAAAAGAAGGAAAAGAACTCTGCCGTATTTGCCTTGGCGAGCCTGTTGCCGCTACGCAAATTCAAACAGTCTTTTTTTTTTAAAGTAGTATCAGCAGAAACTTTGCCTTGGCGAACTTGCCACCGCTACGCAAAGTTTTAACAGTCTCTTTCAACTCTACTTCTTCAAAAGAAAGACTATTCCTTTTGGTATGCTTGGTCGCTGCTATGACTTTGGCTTACCAGCGAAGAATGTACTTTATTGATAACAATTCTGAGCTTTTATAAATATTTTTATTAAATTGTTATTATGAAGTGCGAGGCTGCAATCACAGACCATTATGTCATCGACATATAAGAATGCTGCTGAGTCTAATCCACTTAAGGCTATTGTTATCATGCGTTGGAAGCTATTTGATAATATTGTTTGACCGAAAGGTAGTCGTTTGAACTGACAATGCCTTTTATTTGCCGAAAATGCTGTTAATTGTCTTGATTCCTCTGTCAGCTCGATTTGGTGAAAGGAGCTTATCATGTCCAGGGTGGCGAAGTATCTCGCTCTTCCTAGCCTGTCTAAAACATCTTCTAGCCTTGTGAGTGGAAGCTTTTCATTAACAATTTTTTTGTTGACCGCTTTGAAATTTGTAACTAAACTCCTCCTAACTCACTTTCTTTTGGTGTTAAAAGTAGTAGTGAGTTATATGGACTAGTAGAGTTTTCGATAATATTATCATCTAGCAGTTGGTTTACTTGTTGATTTATTTCATCAATATGTGTATGGGGCAATCTGTAGTTTTTAATATACGTCAGTGTGTTATCCGTGACGTGTATATCTTGTTTGCAAAAGTTATTTACAGTAAGAGTATCGTGTTCTACGTGAAAAATATGCTGATAATGTTGAATAATTTCTAATGTTGATTCCTGGTCTTTTGGGTTCAAGTGTTTTAGTTTAATATATTTTAATAACTCTTGAAATCTTTGTTTTCTTCTGTTGTTTTTATTACTGAAACAGTATTTTTTTAGAAAATACGTATTTAGAAAATACGTTAGTAGCATCTCATAATGCAAAAGTGACTGAAACCGGCGCAGGTGGGAATTCTATCTTAATTTTGTAACCAAAATTCTATGAAATTAAAGGCCATAAAACCAACCCACTATATGCATTTCGTTGCAATCTGCGGAATATAGCAATCTGATGTCTGTATCAGAAGTAACAGGGCAAGAAATTTTCGCTTATATTATTACTAATGTTCGAAGAACATTAGTATTAAAATCGATTCGGCCAAAAATTCATATTTCCATATATATATATATATATATATATATATATATATATATATATATATATATATATATATATATATATATATATATATCATCAAAAAATTTCAGTGAGATAATCTCGGGAACGCGCCATCCGATTGAGCTGAAACTTTCAGGATACATTGGTGTATATGCAGAATAGGTCCAGGTCTCTTTAAATGTCAGTTATTGTTAACCTTTTGGCGCCGGCGGCCATTTAAGTGACATTTTTAATATACCTATTATTTCGTGCACAAATAATTTTCGCAAAAATAAAGTTAACGAAATAAATTTCGAACGTGTTTTACATATGAATCGGATAATGCTTTGGAATTTTTTTACCCTATGTGTGCGCTGGGTGCCTAAAAAGAGGACGGGAAAATTTGAAAATTTTTAAATTGCGATAACTTTTGACAGAGCTATTCAATCATTACGAAATTTTGAGAACATATTGATATTATTTAGTTGTAGATTTGTGTAGCTTTTAATGAGCGTGCCGGCAACCCTGTAGCTAGGGCAGGCACTGAAAGTGAAAACCTCCAAATCATCGTCTCTCTTGAAAAAATGCCGTTTCTTCAAAAAAAAGCCACTCATATGTAAATCTTGTGCTTTGTTTACATAACCAAAAAAAAAAAAGATATGGTATAACGGGCACGCCTGGTAACCCTTGCCCAATTTACCTATATTTTTAGTATCAAAAACTTCTGTTCACGGAAACTCACGATCCGATGAGCAAAATTAATTGAAATTTGCAGAATGTATTGGTCGTAGATAGGACCAGGTCTGATAGAAGTGATTTTGAAATGCGGGCGATTCTGTGCCAGTGGTGCCATCTTGAAAAACCACTAAAAAAGATAACTGTTTTTAGCCCTATAAATTCTGATTGAATCGTTCGATTTTGACGAAACTCACACAACTGCTGGACCTTACTTTAATCCACGTTTGGTAGAAATTTGGTCGAAAAATTCGGTTGGAGTTGCCAGCTATGATAATTTTGGTGTCTTCATTTTGAAAAAAAAAATTTGGAAGTGAAAACATTCAAACCATCGAATATTCAAAAAAATGTCTGTTTCTTACAATAAAACCAATCTGTATATAAATTTTATGTTTTATCTACACGTTCAAAATAAAACTTTGGAAATTTCATGTCGGACAAGAACGGTAACCCTCTCCCAGTTAACCTATATTTTTAGCATCAAAAACTTCTGTTCACGGAAACTCACGAACCAATAATCAGATACAGCTAAAATTTACAGAATGCATTGGACTTAAGTGAGACCAGATTTGATAGAAGCGATTTTGAATTGTGGGCAAGTCTGTGCCAGTGGTGCCATCTTGAAAAATTACAAAGAAAAAAAACTGCTTTTTGCCCTATGAAATGTGAATAAATTACCAGATTTTCATGAAATTGGCACAGTAGCTAAACCTAACTCTAATCTCTGTTTGGTGGAAATTTGGTTGAAAAATTTGATTGGTGCTACCAGCTATGGTAATTTTTGTGTCTTTGGTTTTGAAAATACGCTCAGGAAAATAAAACTTTTTGCACTATAACTTCCAGTGTAGTCATGAAATCAATACGAATTTCATACAATTAATGAAACCAGTCATAAACATCATTCAGGCCAAATTTGGTTGAAAAGCCACGATAGGGTTGCCAGCTATTGTTGGTTTTGTGTTTAATTGCAATATCTTTATTAAGCGGTTTTATCGTAGAATTTTCAAATGGTAATGATATTGTAGTGACAATAAACAGCAAATATTAAGCTTTCGATTATTTGAAAAAACTCGCTGCAGGTAACTCTAAATTTCTTTATACTCCTTTAACTTCGAATGTTATATAACAACGTGAAGCAGATGTGATATATTCTTGGCTTTGATACTGGCAGAAGGTTGCCAGCACGAGTCGGTTGTGCTACTTTTGTATCAATAAACGCTTACAGTTAGTATTCATACCGGAAACATTTACAATTAAAATAAATAATCAATGTTGCATTCGCAAAGTTCTGCAAATTTTTCGGATCGCAGCCCCAAACACCAACTTCAGTTACAGTGCTGCAGGCACTGAGCATTTTCTTCATTGATGTTATATGAGATGCTGCTTTCAAAATTATGTGAAATAAGCAACTGATAACGAATATAATTAACCCATGTTTTGCTCTCATAAACGTTGAAATTCATGCCAGTGGTAATATCTGAAACCTTCCACCATATGAGTTATAATGCATTCTTAAGACCAAAGTAAAACGTGGCATTTGAAACAGTTTCGTCGTAATAAGCAGCACATGTGGTGGAATATGCACTCAAAACCTGCACGATTCTTTTACTGTTCTTCGAACATTAGTGTTTCTAGCGGTTCAGGTGCGCTAGAGTTCTTTTTTTTTGCTTTTATTATTTTATATAAAATAATCCCTAACAGACATAGTAATACTTAAGACCAATGTATCCTATGGATTTTAGTTTCATTTTAAGGTCTGGTCATGAGTTCTCCTCAAAATAGTTTTCGGATGCTTAGAAAACAGGGAATTTAGTGAAGGATTAACGTTCTTCAAAAATTGGTATAAAGACTAAAACTGGCTCCAAAAGAGTTAAGTTGGCAATATTGCTGTCAGGAGCCTATAAACAGATTGAACTATATCAAAACCTCTATCTTTCATTTTTTACACATATGCAAGGCGATAACAGCGAATCATATTAGTTTGACACTCTACTTCATTTGGACGCACACGAGGTTAATCAGCACATTTGACCGTTGGTAAATGTTGATTGCTTCGAGCAAAATAATATATATATATATATATATATATATATATATATATATATATATATATATATATATATATATCAGCAAAATGATTAAGGGAGATAATATCTGGGATAGCCGATCCGATTGAGCTGAAATTTTTGGAGAACGTAGATGTATATAGTAGGTAGGTCCATGACTTTCAGATATCCGAAACCTTTTGGCGGCGGCGAGCGTTTTAGTGAATTTTGGGGTACTCCTATATTTCCAAGCAGTGTAAATTTTTGTAAAAAAAAAAAAGCATTGGGAATGAAAACTAATTATGTTTTAAGCTTGTCTGTGATAAAGAATTGAAAATATTGAGCCGTGTGTGGGTGTTAAGCACCTAAAAGTAGGCAAGGATTTTTTTTCAAATTTTGATTTGTCATTACTTCTGACAAAAACATTGGATCATCGTGAAATTCGCAGAGCGTATTGACGTTGGCTAAGATTTAACACACATGATTTCAAGAGAGTGCAGGTATACCTGTAGCTACGGCAGGCTCCTGAAAAAAATCCTTCAAATCATTGACCCTCCTCAAACATTTTTGATTTTTGACAAACAATTCAAATCATTGATAAATTTTAACCTTTGTCCATCATGTCAAAATGAAATTTTTAAAATTTCGATTTGCACAAGAACGGCAACCCATCACCACATTACCTCTATTTTCAGCACTCGAAAGTTCTGTTCACGAGAACTGACGACTGGAAGATCCGATCATAATGAAATTTACAGGACATGTTGGTATTAGCTAGGACCAGGTCTGATAGAAGTGATTTTTTAAAATGCGGGCAACCCTGTGGCAGTGGTACGATCTTGAAAAATCCGCTTTGGCCTATAACAGCTTTTTGGCCTATAACTTCCGATTCAGCCATCAGATTTTAACAAAATTCACACAATACTTGGATTTAACTAATCTATTCACACAATACTTGGATTTGGTTTCAAAATTAGAATAGGGCTGCCAGCTATGCTGATTTTTGTCTCATAAATCTTGCAAATTTGCTCAGCAAAATAAAGCTTTTTTCCCTATGACTTCCGGTCCAGTCATGAAATCAAAACGAAGTTCATGCAGTAAATGGATCTTAATGTGAAATAAATGTCGTAGGAATTTCGTACAAAAAACATGAAAGGGCTGCCAGCAATGACAATTTTTGTAATTTTTTGGAATTTCTTTATTGAGTGATTATGTCATTAGATTTGCAAATGGGATTGATCCTGCAATGAAAATTAACTACAAATATTAACGCTTTAAAAATTTGAAAAGTTTTGAGGGTGGCAACCCTAAAATTCTTTTCACTCGTATAACTTCAAGCGCAGTGATTCAATCGAAACGAAATTTACTGGTTGGGTTTAACTTAACGTGAAGCAGATTTGGTATATATTTTGCTCTGCTGCTGACACAGGGTAACCAGCATTAGCCATTTTCGTAAATATTGCACTAACAGATGCTTCAAATTACGTACTCATATGCAAAGTATTTGCGATAAAAATAAGAAACTATTTTTTAAATCTTCCAAGTTTTGAAAATTTTTCGGATGGCAGCCTCAAACAAGGTTTAACCGCTGAAACTTTCGATGAAATCCTCCGATGAGAACGAAATTCAAAGGATAAGTCGATTTAAGTATGAGCTTGTTATAGTAAACTTATTGCTGCTTAATCGGGAAAGTGTTGCCAGCACCGAACATTTTCATCATTTGTGTTATAGTTGAGTTTTGTTGCTTGGGATAAGGAATGGTTGATATGATTCTACAAAAAAGTATATTCCGTCTTTCCACATTATTTTGTCACTCAAAAACAATTTTTTCGAAAATTAGTTTTCTAGCGGTTCTGATGCGCTAGACTTTTTTTTATTTATTTTGTATTTAGATAATGGAAGAATGTTTTGAATTTTTGAATTACCATGTCCTCTTGGTTGGTGTTTTGGAACTTTATATGTTTGATGCCTTCTGCTGGTATTATTGTGCTACCTATGTAGACTCCTGGTGTGATTTCTTTGTTAATAACTACGCTGTCTTCTTCGATGGTAAAGTCGAATGGGCAAATATATTCACACCGTGCGGGTACCGTTAACTTATGTATTTCGGTATTTGTACTGATCGGCATAGTATAGTCTCCATCGTCGATATTAATCGTTATCGTATATGTTTCGTAGTCAATTCTTGCCGTTTTTTTTGTACAAGAAAATCTCTTCTTAGTATTCCGTCCGTAAGGATGGGAAAATTAGGTTCTACAATTTGGAAAGGGTAACATATGTGTTTTTCGCCAATGTTCAAGTCTAGATTATTGGTACCTATTGTATATATTTCCTGGTTTGTTATGCCAGAGAATTTGCATCCTTTATCTTTTCTATTTTTTCATCAATAGCTTCAAATTTTTCCTTGACTTCTCACAATATAACGTAACGTAAGTTTTGAATTGTGTATTTAGTAGGTATATTTTTTTCTTCCTGTATCCCGGGGTCAACTTTTATTCTTCGGCCTCCGGGCCGATTGCGTTTCGCTGTGTTATATTTATTCTGTTCTGTCTGTTACTTTCGTAGTTACTGCTTGTTCCTCTGTTGTTCCTATTGTTTGTGTTGGGGTTCTTATGTGTATTTCTGTTTACTTCATGATATCTGTTGCTGTAATTATTTCTATGGTTTACTTCATCATATCTGGGGTTGTAACTATTTCTATAGTTATTTTTTCAGTAATTGTTGTTTTGGTTTGTTACATTATTTCTTGTGTTGAAGTTACTTCTGTTATTCCTGTTGTTATTTCTGTTATTATTAATATGGTATTGGCTGTAATTATTATTCCTATATGTGTTATAATTATTTGGTTTATTTCTATTGTTATAATTCAACTGCTGATTTATATTATTTCTTCGATTTACGTATATAATGTTTTCTATAACACTGTTGCTTGATTCGAACTCAATTGCTATCTGAATTGCTTCTATGAACGTTTTTGGCTGTGCAGCAAAAATAGTAGGTTTTAGGGTTTCGCTTAACCAATTCTTAAAAATAAATAGTGCGTATGAGTCATTTGACTTCTGTATTGCACTTTTCTCTGCTTGAGACGGATTCTGACCCAAGCTACTAATTTGAATCTCACTTAGCTCGGATAGTTTTTCACCAAATTTTTCAACTGTTCCGCGTTGACTCAATTGTGCTAATTGGATATGAATTTGCTGTGGACTTTTTTTTTGCTTTTGTATCTACTTCTGAGGCTATTTTCTAATTCTTCATAGTTTTTAAAGTATAGCGCTATGAGCTGTGTTTTGACCACTGTTCCTAATTTCACATTCGTAGTAAAATTTAATAGATTGTTTTTTCCGTCTTCGCTAAGTGGGAAAATACATGTAAAATCGGAAAAAAAATTGCTAATTTCAGATTGACTTAAAATACATATATTGTTTATTGAGAAAATTTTTAATATTGAATCCTTAAAGTACATGGCTCACAGTAAATGAAAATATTTTTTAAATCATTTTTTAACACAAAATGGCGGCGATGCGAGCGAATGAAAAAACACATCAAAAACTGCCTCGTACAACTTAACGCCTTTTCCGGGGAACTTGCAACATTCAGAGAAAATAAAATATGCTAATGAGACATATAATTCATAGGTGAACCAATAAAATTTATTTAAAAAATTAAATTGTTACATTAATTTTAGATTTAAAAAAATCGATTATTTTCAAAAAAAATTACGTTTTAATCATTTATACACAAATTATTTTTCCGAAATTACAATAACATGTAGGTTCAACGATTAAATATTACTGTTTTGTAGATGTGGTATAAATTTGATCCGGATCGGTTCTATATTTTTTGAGATATTTTGTAGGGAAGTTGAAAAGGTACTACTTTGAGAAAAACGCGTTTAAAGTTTGCGTTAGATAAAAAACATTGATAATAATTTTTTACTATAACTTACTCCTTAGTCAGCGATTCCAGGTCCATACAGCAGCCCTTCAGTCTCCTCATGCATATCATTTTGGTGCATTAAGCATATGGCACACTATTCCGACACGGCACGTTACAACATGACACGACAAAAATCTGTGAGAATAAATTGTATGTAATTGTATGAACGCCCGCACACTTGACCAACACGTCACGACACGACAGGACAGCAAACAATTTTTGGTGTTTGAGATGTTCGAATTCAATCCAATCCGACAAATGATGTACGTCGTTGTAGCGTGTCGTGTCAGTTAAGTGTACGGGCTTTCATATAGCTTCATAGATTTTATGATAAGCATCAGTTGTCGTTCGGCAGTTTGATATTTAAACCAAAATTACGAATTGGAAATGGATGGAGTACATACATACAAAGAGCTGTATGAAAATTACAATAAATCACAAAAGAAATAAAATATATGAGAAGAATTTGCTGAAAAAATTTCAGTTTTAATTTTTTTAAATGCTTCACATTACACACTTTCCATTGCATTGATCATAATGCATTTTCTGAACAATTCATGATAAGCATCAGTTGTCGTTAGGCAGTTTGATATTTAAAAAAATATCGAATTGGTAATGGGTGTAATATTTTGGCCAGAAACTACTGGGTGGCGCAAAAGTTTCTGTCCTTAGTATTTCTTGTGCAACATTTAACACACTTGAAGCAACATAACATATAATTAGTATGAATTATGCCTTCTTTCGTTTTCAACACAGTTTAAAATTCGTTTTCTGAAACTGTATATTAAAAACGCAACCAAAACTCTCGATCAAAGAAAAACACGTCCGACTGTTGTGACGATCGCTTTAATTCTGCTTACAAAAACATAGAAATTACATCTAAAAAAAATACATAGAAAATGAAAAGAATACTTATACTAGGGTTTCAGAGAAGAGAGTATGCACTCCTCGGCAGACCTGGCACACTCTCGTCGAGTGTCGTTAACATACCATCCCCCGTGTTGATTTCACCATCAACACAGCTATTCAAGCGGTGCAGTTTGACGACAGGTCGACGATAAATTCCTGACTTCGTTTTTACCTCAGCTATTCGGACTGTTTCATCTTTCCCTGGCATAATTTTTACGATGATTCCGAGAGGCCATTCACCTCTAGGAAGTTGACTTTCGTTAATGACCACCAATTCTCCTATTTGGAGGTTTGCTTCCCTCGTTGACCACTTGCTTCTGCCGATTAGAGTTGGTAAATACTCTTTCAGCCACCTTCTCCAAAAAAGATCCGTTAATGCTTGTGATATACGCCACTGTCGTCGCAGTGAAAGATCCTTTTCGGAAAACAAGCCTGGACTTCGAATGTTTCCTGACCGACCAATCAAGATGTCGGTTGGAGTAATACTGCATTCGTCAGCAGGGTCTTGAGAGACATATGTAAGTGGCCGACTATTGACGATGTATTCGGCCTCGGCAAAAACTGTTGCTAGAACTTCGTCCGAAGGATGTTGATCATTCATTATTGCCATAATTGTTCTTTTAAAACATCCTATCAGACGTTCCCAAGCGCCACCCATGTGTGGAGAGCTTGGTGGAATAAACTTCCATTCAATTTGGCGTGTCGATGCTTCTGCCTGTAGTAGTTGTTCGTTGACTTCTTCATATGCTTCCATTAATTCGCGGCTCGCTCCACGAAAATTGGTCCCATTATCAGTCCAAAAAATTTTTATTTCACCACGTCTGGCAATAAATCGCCGTATTGCCATAATACATGCATCGGTTGTTAAAGAGTGAGCAATTTCCACATGTATTGCGCGCATCGTTAAGCATGTAAATAAAACTCCGTAGCGCTTTTCAATCCTTCGACCTACTTTTACATAAAACGGTCCAAAATAGTCAATTCCGGTAGCTGTGAAGGGTTTTTCATGAAACAGCAATCTTTCTTTTGGTAGAACTCCAATCTCTGCCTGCAATGGTTTTGAATTGCGTTTTTTACAATACCAGCATTTGTGAATTACATTTTTAACGATTGACCTCACGTGTGGAATCCAGTATTTTCTTTTCAATTCATTTACCACTGTTTCAATACCTTGGTGGTTATGTTTTTTGTGGTAATGCATGATTAATAAACGGACATACTTATGTTTCCCGTCTAAAACCACTGGCTCTTTTTCAGTTACGAACTGCTCGGCATTGTAAATTCTTCCACGTATGCGTATAACACCAGTTTGGTCTAAAATGAGTAGCTGTTTTTTCAGCTTTCCGTTTCGATTTGGTTTTTGGCTTTGAATATTGCACAAGTCAACTGGAAAACTAACTCGCTGAACTCTTCTTTGCCATTGAAGTTCGCTCCAAAAGAATTCTGTAGGTGTGATTTCACCGCAAATTCGATTATCAGCTTTGTTTCTCGAATTGTGAATAAAGCGCTTGATCCAGCTAGTAGTACGGAGTAATCGAGTCCAAGAATAATATGTTTTGATAACAGGCAACGGGACTTGATTTTCTGACTCGTATGTTATGTTCACTAGCTCTGTTTTAATAATTTCTTCATCGTTATGAGGAGAAAAATATTGTTTTGGCCATTGGTTTTTATGTGTATAAAGAAATTCGGGACCCTTGAACCACACATGATCGATTGTGAAATTTTGCAGTCGGTTTTCTCTGGTACAGCTGTCTGCATTGTTGAGGTTTGTTGGTATCCAAAGCCATTCATTCACCTCTGTGCATTCTAGGATCTCTCCGATGCGAACAGCTACGAATGACGTTAGCTTACTGGTGGTATTTATCCAAGCAAGAACTGTCCGCGAGTCTGTCCAATAGTATCTTTTCGCAGAAGTCAAATTGCATGATTTAACAACTTGGTGTGTTAATCTGGCTCCCATTACAGCTGCCAAAAGTTCTAGTTTGGGAATTGTTAATGTCTTCAGTGGTGCCACTCGTGCTTTTGCGGCAACAAGATACACGTTGTATACTTTTTGATGACTAACGCGAACATATACTGCAGATGCGTATGCGTTTTCGCTAGCATCGTTGAATGTATGAATTTCCATTTGATCAGGATTGACGGGGATGTGTCGTGGAATTGTTAGCTGGCTTATTGCTTGAAGTTCTTTGAGCCATAATTTCCATCTCAGCATCATTTTTTCTGTTATGAAATCATCCCATCCAATGCCTGCACGCCAAATATCTTGCAGCAGAATCTTTGCCTTTATAATAAATGGTGATAATAGACCAAGCGGGTCAAAAACTGACTAGACAGTTTTCAGAACTTGTCGTTTTGACGGAACTGTATCACCGGATAAAATATTTTTGTCGATTTTATTAAAATTGAGGCTGTACGTAAATGAATCATTCTTAGAATTCCACAACATTCCAAGTACTCGATGGTATTCTTGTGAATTTTTGTCAACTTCCCATATTGAGGCACCAGATTGTAATTCAGGTGAAATACCATCACGTACCAATTCTGAATTCGTTGTGAAGTTCCGAATTTCAAACCCGGCTTTGGCGTGTATAAATATTACGTCATTTATTAGATCTACAGCATGCTTTGCATTATCGGCACCATGAAGATAATCGTCGACATAATGGTTATTCAGGATTGCTTCGCTTGCTTCTTTGTGAGTTTTCGAAAATTTCCTGGCATTGTAATTTTTTACAAACTGCGCCAGAAAGGGTGATGATGTTGATCCAAAAATCATCGCTTTCATCCGATATGTTGTTGGCTCTTTTTCGCGTGCTGAATTGCGCCAAAAGAAGCATTGTGCGTAGCTATCTTCATCCGTTATCTCCACTCTATTAAACATCTCGCGAATATCTGCTGTAAAGGCAATTTTATGCATACGAAAATTGCAGAGAACAGTGAATAATGGTGTTAGCATATCGGGCCCAGAAAGTATGTAATCATTGAGCGATTTTCCATTTACTTGTGCAGCAGCATCAAACACCACTCGAACTTTTCCAGGCTTATTTTGATTTATCACGGGAAAATGTGGAAGATACCATAAACGTTGTGCTGTTTTCAATTCGCGTTGTGTGACCTGTATTGCATATCCTTTTTCAATCATTTTTTGTATCTCTTGGCAATATGCATTTCGTTTCATCTCGTCGAATCGTAGTCGTTTCTCCAAGCAGCGAAGTCTTTGCAAAGCCATTGGCTTTGTGTTCGGAAACGTAAATGTATCGTCTTTCCATGGTATTGCGATTTCGTACCGATTATTGTTATGTTTAATGGAGTTCTCAGCTATCTCTATTGCTCGTTTTTCTTCTTTACTGCTGCGCTTATCTTCTTTTGGAACGGTTACGCCAAAATTTTCTAGCTTAAAATACTCCTTTATTGCTTCGTGAAATTTGTCGTCCGCTTCGCAGCATACGAATGCTGTTTCGAAAGGATTTTTACTGCGTAAAGAAGAAACTGCACCATGGATTGTCCATCCGAGTGCAGTCTTGGATAGAATTGGAGATGTCTCGTGAGGCTGAATGATTTGTCGGGAAACGATCAACTTCGCGTTGTTTTGTCCAATCAAAAGTAATGGCTGTGTATCGCTTCCAACTGATGGATCTACGTGTTGAACGTATGGATATTGTTTTATCAGTTGGTCGAGATTGTATGTTTGATTCGGTAATTTGAAATTATTCACTGTGCGAACATCTTTCAGACAGATAAACTTAGATTTTTCGTTTTTACTTGCGATTTCCGTCTGGACGGTTTCGGAATCGTTGTCATATTGGTACATGTCTCCAGCCCCTCGGTAACAAAGAGGTTTATGGACACCTTTCAGACCTAAAGTTTTTGCGATTGATGCATCAAGGAGTGTTGTTGTACTGCCTTCATCTAAAATGGCCTTTAGTTCAATAGTTCCTCGGGGGCCACGTAGTTTAACCGGAATCATCTTAAGGAGCACATCACAGTTTACATCCACAGTGCAAGCGGTCACGTTTCCACTGTTCGTTGGTGCTGCGTGTTTATGCAGTAGCTGGTGGTGGAATTTTTCGCATCTATCGACACCACATGGTTTTCTATTACCACAGCTTCCTCGATGGTAGCTTAAGCAACAATAGCAAGCATGGGCATTTTCAGCGAGTTTCCATCGACGTTTCGTGTCGGCGGATTTAAAGATAGGGCACCGGTCTAAGCTGTGCTCAGTTGTCTTGCAAACAGTACAACATTTTTGTTTAGAAGTGTTCGGTGAATATTTTGTAGAACTAGAACATGTACTTACTTCCTCAGCATGAAACGTTGTTCGCGACGTAATTTCCGCCATACTATCCGCCCACGTAGCCAGAATTTTCAAATTTTCTTCCCGAGGTCCTATTCCATTTGACACCAAATAGCTACCCCACTGGGTGGTCAAATGAGCTGGCAGTTTGCTCACGAATTTCGCAATGATATGTCGCTGATCGACGAAGTTATATATTGCATCATCCACGATCGCTGCAATATTTTGAACCATGCAACAAAGCTCCAACAGTGACTCACTATTCACTACTCGCGGAAGTCCATTAATTTTTTTGATTATTTCCGAAAGAATAGCATCGGGTTGTCCATATTTCGTTTTTAAAATATTCAAGATAATGTCAGGATCACGAGCCGTACATAAGAGTAATTCTACACTTTGTCTCGCTTCGCCACGTAAAGATTGATCAAGACGCACTACATTTTCTTGACCGCTAAAACCACACAGTTTGGTCGAAATCTCAAATTGAGATAAAAATACCGGCCACTTTAAACTTGACGAACCGTCAAAAACTGTTAAGTTATTTCCAATTGTCTGCCGCGATAGAAAACTGTTAAACGATTGTTTTAAGTCTCGCACTTGCTCATCAGTCTCACTCACTCGTGTAGCATTGCGTGTCCACTCACTAATCGATTTTATCTTTTCCGCGTCATTATCATTTTCTTCACAGACACTTTCAACCTCAGTATTGTCGCCACTAACACTTCTGTCTTCACTAGTGTTACACTCTTCCAGCATTTCCACTTTGTTTTCAATTCTTGCTTCAAATACTCTAAGCAACTGTCTCTTTTTTTCTAACAGTTTTTCCTTCAAGGATATGTCCGTTTCATTCACGGCACTCTCACCTGCACTTCTCATCGTAATGATTTCGCTCTCGATATCGATTATCTCTGCTTCTTTAAGCAGCGCGTCTTCTCTTAACTGACCGATTTCAATTTTTAATTTCGTTTCACTGGAGCGTGATTTAATAGAATTTTTCACACTTTTTTGTGAACATGTTGACGATTTCACCGACTTAATCGATCGCGCCGACATCGTCTCTTTCACGGGTTCTAGTTTTTCTTCGACGCGGTCAAGGATTTTACTTGTAATTTCAAGAGCGTCCAAAATGGCGTCACAGTCCAGATCAAAAAACACCGCCACTGATTTTAGCTGTTTTAAGCTAAGGGATTCACTTAGAGTTTTACTATATTTGTCACGCTCTTCACTTTTCAATGAAAACCCTGAGAATTTACGAATATTTCTTTTGACGAAATTAGGTTTCGCGTACCGGCCGTACAACACAAAGTTTATCGCGCTTAGAATTTCCGACGATGTCTTTTGTAACTTTTCTTCAATCTGACTTAGATTTTTGAAGTATGTTACAGACATTTTCAAATCTACCGCACAAATATTCCACAGAACGGCTAATCCGGTTCGAAGGACCACTTGTATATTAAAAACGCAACCAAAACTCTCGATCAAAGAAAAACACGTCCGACTGTTGTGACGATCGCTTTAATTCTGCTTACAAAAACATAGAAATTACATCTAAAAAAATACATAGAAAATGAAAAGAATACTTATACTAGGGTTTCAGAGAAGAGAGTATGCACTCCTCGGCAGACCTGGCACACTCTCGTCGAGTGTCGTTAACAGAAACTTTCACATAAAATTGAATATTTACCATTATTATCAATTCGATCCACTGAAGAATTCCAAAGTTTTTCAAGTTTTATAAAAAGTTCGATATATTAATCCTCTTTGAATTTCGGTATCTGTTTTTACCGACTCTAAAACAACAACAGTCATTATTTTGGTATCATCACTGAATTAATTAAAGCTATGTAGGTTTAAGAAAAATAGAAGAGGGTTTCAAAATTTGGAAAGATAGCTTTTTCCCATTAATATATTCGGGTTGATTTTTCATATCAAAGAGCAGAATTTTTTACGCCACTCAGTAGAAAGAATTGTATGAAATAAGCTCAAAAAGTTACGACAACACACAATAGAAGACAAATAGATGGAAAGAAATTACAACTAATTTCAGTTTTATCATTTTTTTTTTATTTTTAACAATACACATTTTCCATTGCATGAAACATAATGCATTTTCTGTATGCTTTTCACAAACTGATGTGTCGGTCGGTTCGGTATAGTGTGCGTTCGTCTACCGACTGTCGTACGACCTTTTTCTATGTCGTGTCGTGTCGTGACGGAATAGTGTGCGACAAGCTTTAGAAGGTCACGGCAAGCATTTCGGGCTTCTTTTGAGCTGAAAAGACTTCGACGGTTCTATCGCTCTATCCTGTCGTTGGCGGCTCTCTTAGAATAATTAAATAAGCTGGGGCTTATTTCGATATCTAAATCATTCATTAGGTGCAAGAGGAATGTATGGCCTTTGATGAACATCCCAGCGGCTATGTAAGCTGATATTTCAACTATTTTCAAGCTGGCAATCTAACGGGTTTTACTACAAGGTTCATGAATACAGGCCCCTTTGTATATTATAAAAATATGCAAGTGTTAATGTACATCTGTATCTATATTTCATTAGAATTTAAGATTTATAAGAATGTGGGAGGTATACACAATTAGAAAACCGCCCATAGCACCGAAAAGAAAGTAGGCAGGGACGCCCGGCCGGTATGATCGACCTGCTGGGGATCGCCGCGCTGCCTATAACTGACTATAACTCGAGAACTAATACGTAAAACGTTTTTTGGTATATTTTAAGAGCATTTCGAACATTTTGATGTACATTTTGATTCATTGAATAAGCTTATTATTGCTAGGAATGCTTCCAGTTCTTTGGGATTTCCATTAAAAACTGGTATTGATTTTAAAGTTAACTCAATATTAAAGTTACTCATTTTGCTGTCTGTTAAATCTTCTAATTTTTCTAATAATAGCTCCTTTGCTTCTTGGTTTTTCTGTAATAACGTTTCTAATAACTCCTAACTAATTTCTGTGTTAAGTGCTTCTTTCTGAATGTCTTCTATGGTTTCGAATTTTTGTTGAAAATAGTCTCTCTTATAAGTTCTGTTCAGGGGTTTTTTTAGATTGACTACTATTGTTGAAAGTAGATTAATATTTTGTTCCATTTAAAATGAATTATCATAGACCATATCAAATCTTCCTAAGAAGTGTGAATTTAAATTTGAATTCTTAGTTACCGTATCAAATAATAGGTGTCGTTTGTGACGCTGAAGAGGACAAAGTAAAACTTGTCAAAATAGAGAGAATTTTAAAACCTATTTTTGTTCTTTTCTTACATTTGCCATTGTTTCACCAAAAGGTTTCAAAATATAAAGATTGTTTTTCTTTGAGATAATCATTGAAAAATGTTTTATTGGAACTTAGGTTAGGTTAGGTTAAAGTGGCTGCCGGTCCACAGAGGTCCGCCGACCGACACACATAGGCACAAGACAGGCCCGTTGTGATGCCACAATAATTCGTGACTCTCCTACTCACTGAAATTGGGAAACCATCTGCTTCCCTTGACAAATCGCGTTATCCCCTTTAGATCAACCAGGGACAACTCGGTCAGGTTTGAGAGAAACGGAGCACCAATTGCCACCAACCTTCACCTTGCCAACGCTGGGCACTGACACAAGAGGTGAAGGACGGACTCCCCCTCATCCTCAGAGCCACAACTCCGACAGAAATCGTTAAACTGCACTCCCAATCGTTGTGCATGTCGTCCTTTAAGGCAGTGGCCCGTAAGAACTCCCACAGTGCAGCGTAGAGCGCTTCGAGTTAAGCCTAAAAGCTGCCTGGTGCGATGCGCATCCATGGATACCCAGGACTGCCTTGCTATTGCACAGGATGATTCATCTGCCCAGGACCTCCTAGTATCCTCGACATATTTTTGCCTGATGGCCAGTTTGACCGATGTCATCGGTATACCTATTGAGAGGGAGCAGGAGACCTCCGGTAACAAGGTTCCAAGCCTTGCTAGTTCATCGGCCTCACAGTTGCCCTGAAAACCCCTATGTCCAGGTACTTAAATCAATTGAACAATCGAATGTCTCGACATCTCCCTAAGAGATGCACGGCATTCAGCAACAATCATGGAAACTGTACAAGGACCAGCAATGGACTTAATAGCCGCTTGGCTATCTGTGAAAATGCCAATATTAACCCCGAATATTCGATTACACAGAACCCAGTCGATTGCCTGTAAAATAGCCGCAACCTCCGCCTGAAAGACACTACAATGGTCTGGTAGACGGAAAGACAGCTTGAGATTCAACTTTTCTGAGTATACACCACTTCCGACTCTATTGTTTAGCTTCGAGCCGTCAGTGTACACATGGATAAGCCCACTTTCAAGGGTGACACCATCACGCCATTCATCCCTACCAGGAATGCGAGTTGTGAGCTCCAAATCTAGTAGGCACTGCGGAGCGATGTAGTCAACACCCGCTGGAGCGGGAACTCCCTCAACCAAAATCCTTGCATGGCCGAATTCTGTTCTATTCCATGCCGAGATACAATTAAGTCTCACAGCAGCAAGATTAGCTTGCTGTAAGATAAGTAGATTGGTTGGCAGCCAATGAAGTAACACAAAAAGTGCCTTAGTAGGGGGTGGTGCGGAGCGCACCAATTACAAGTAGTGCAGCCATTCTCCGCACTTTTTCAAGCAGCCGCTTGCAGGTAGCCTTAAGAGCACCCTGCCACCAGAACGCCACCCCAAATAATAGAGTTGGCTCAACCACAGCAGTGTAAAGCCAAGCAACAGTACGAGGTTTTAATCCCCAATTCGCTCCTATGGCCCTTTTACAGCAGTAAAGTGCATTGAAAGCATTCCGAGCTCTTTCTGTTACATTGTAGGTCCATAGTAACTTCGAGTCAAGGATCAGCCCTTTGTACCTGATCCTCTGGCTCAGACTAATGGAGACCCCATTCAATTTGGGCAACTCAAAAGAAGGAACTTTGTACTTCCTTGTAAACAGCACTAGTTCTGTTTTATTAGGATTCACATTCAAGCCGCACTCACGACTCCAACGTGAAAGTATGTCAAGAGAGTGATTTAGCCTCTCCGATAGCGTGGATAAATACTTTCGCAACACTACTACAGCTATGTCGTCTGCATAAGCAATCAACTTTGCAGCCGGCACGGTCCAGCCTCATTAGAAGAGTATTCACCGTGATGTTCCACAGCAGGGGAGAGAGAACTCCACCCTGAGGTGTGCCCATACTGACTCCTCGTCTTACGCTGGCACCCCTCAGGGAAGAGATCACCACTCTACTTTTGAGAAGCTGTACAATAAAAGCAATCAGCCGCTCGTCTACATGCAGCACCGAGAGAGCCTCAACAATTGCGTTAGAATTTACGTTGTTGAAGGCCCCCTCGATGTCCAAGAAGGCGGCAAGCGTATATTCCTTAAGAGCAAGATATTTCTCAACTTGCTCAATAAGGACGTGAAGAGCAGTCTCAACAGACTTGCCCTTGGTATACACGTGCTGTGACCGCGAGATCAACATAGGATCGATTGATCTTTTAATATGGTAATCAATGATCCTTTCCAAAATCATAAGCAGGACTGAGTTAAGACTTATTGGACGGTAGTCCTTTGGCTTAACATGAGAAACTTTTCCTGCTTTCGGAATAAACACAACTCTAGTTTCCTGCCAGCTGGTGGGAACATACGAGAAGCGTAGGTAAGCGTTATAAATCTCCCTGAGCCCTGGTAGCGATACTTCCATGGACTGCTGAACGTCAGCCGCAAGCACGCCATCAGCGCGAGGATTTAAACGGCTCAAAGGAGTTAATAACCCACTTCAGCTGAGAGTTTGATATTCTGAACGGCGGGGCTCTACCGCAATTTAGTTCCGATTGGTGCACTGTCCCTATAGAGCAATAATTGCCCGGGAAATGTGCGTCCATGAGAACGTTTAGAGTATCTGCGCTCGAACTAGTCCAAATGCCCTCAGGGTCCATGATGCACCCTATAGCCTTCGGTGTCGTGCTTAGTACCTTGCGAAGGCGATTCATCTCGCTGAGACTCTCTACATTTCCACAGAAAGATCTCCATGGAGACCTCTTAGCCTTCCGTATGGCATACTTAAAAGCCAGCCTTCAGCTTCGTTTTATACACCGACCAGTCATTAGATCTTTTCGAGCTCTCTCCTACATTCTCTCCGCAGGATGCTGATTTCCATACTCCACCAGGGAGGCTTAGGATTGCCCCTAGCCGGGGGTGGCTTACATGCTTCCCTAGACGCAGAGTTGACAGAATTCGTTAGGGTGTCAACCGCCCGATCCAATTCACGGTAGCAGTCAATGCTCCTAGGAGCAGTTTCCAGTGAGGATCGTACCAGAGAATTAAATAGTTTCCAGTCTGTCCTCCTTGTGTTGATAAAGGCTGCGGCCAGCAAGGTTATAGGATGTGTACCTATGATCAGAGAATGAGCACTCTTTTAGAACCCTCCAGTCACGGAGAAGATGCGAGTGCAGTGGGCGAATCAAAGTAACATCAAGAACCTCCCTGCGGTTTGAGGTAAGGAAGGTTGGTTCACTACCACTATTGGCGATGAAAAGGTCGTGGGCCAGGATGAAGTCAAAAAGTTCCTCACCTCGGCCATTGGTGTTGGAGCTACCTCATACTTCAGTATGAGCGTTGGAGTCAGCCCCTAGAATAAGATGCACACCAATCTTTGTGGCTTCAGCCACAACACCCTTGACAATGTCGCAAGGTGGGCTATTGCCATGATCGTGTGCCATGTAGCGAGAAACAAACCAGTATGATCTCTGGTCTATTTCGACTGCAACAGCCATGTTATCCCTGTCACTGAAATCGTGTAGTACAAGGACGTTTATGGTTTTCTTGACAAGAATGCAGACGCGTGGCTCATGTAAGCCATCGGGTACCACTAGTCTGTATCCATCGGTGCGTAACCCGCAAACCCGGTTTTTAGCAACCCATGGTTCTTGGATTAGAATCAGCTCCTCCTCTGTCCTAGACAGTCGGAAGAGCAGGGCAGCTGATGCTACTTTGGAATGGTGAAGGTTGATCTGCAATACCTTCACCATCATTTATTTCCAAAGATGGTTAGATCCAAGTCCTCTCCCTCTGACATAGATGTCTGCCCAGCCTCTTCCTCTGCTTCCAGAGTCATGAGGTCCAGGCAGCCACCCAACTCGGAGGTAGTCCCGATACTAACCCCGTCTGCATAGAGGGATTCCACATCCGATTCATCCTCAGATATCGCTCTCGAACATGTGTCCAACCCCTTTTTAGGTGGGTCCCCCTGAGGTTCCTCAGTCGTTGGATCTCCCGCATCAGAGCTCTTTGGCCTGTCGCTTTGGTAGATCCGTAGGGCTAGTTTTTCGACCCCATACCTGATAATGCCTTTTCGGGCATCTAAGACCGAAAGTGCCTCTTCATTTATGATGAAGAGAGCCTCCCGCCGATTTTCTACCGGCTCTTCAACCTTCGCAACCCTCCAATTTTCCGCTGGAAGATCCGGGTTGAAAAGCCGCACTATTTCCAAGACTTCCACTGGATCCGAGTGGAAACTTAGAATCCAAGTCCTGCATCTAGGCCGGCTGGGAATCTCATCCCTGTGCACCACCTTGATCTTGGCGCCTGGCCAGAGTTCCCCGAGCTCGGAGATTGCCTGCTTATAGAAATCGGCTGATCGTTGGTCTCCACACGCAACCAGCCTGATTCCTTTGTACCAGCCCGCGTCGTTCACCGTAGGTGGTGGCCCGAGCTTGCCTTCTGCAGTCTGCAGCAGACTCCAAATAAAGCCTGCCTGATCTTAAGCCAGTTTTCGGGGGAGATGATTCCATCTCCCTTGCTGGCACCAATCACGGCCCAAACCAGGCACTCTTTGGCCATTTCACTAAATGGCCGAGTTATCCCTGTAGGAGCCGTCACCACTTTCTGCTTTTTGCAGTCTTGCCTGCCCTGATTCATCTGCTCAGCCGATCTTTGTCGTTTCTGAGCTGAAGCTCCAGGATGTAGAGGGAGCGGATTAGAGTGTTCCCCAATTTGTGATTTTGCCCGCAGAAGGGACTTTTTGTCCTTGTCGGACATAGTGTCAGGGGGGACATTTTCAAACTTCCTCAGAACTTTGAAGGCTGCCCTTCTAGTTCCATAAGCCCGAGATTTTTTGGCGGAGGAGCTTTGTGTGCCTGAAGAGGAAGCGGCACCGGAGGTTGCGCTTGTTGATGGTCGGGCTGGCTCATTTACCTTAACCTTCCCATCATACTGGCCACAAACGGACTTCTTGGCATTTGTAGGGCCAGGCTTGGTGACCTCAGCCCCGGAACCGTCTGAAACAGAGGTAGAGAAAGATTTGAAAGGCACTGGAGCTGACCCACTCGTCATGTCTCCACAGCCTTATTTAGCTGCTGTGCCAGAAGTCAATGGAACTGACTCGATGGCCATGTCTCCACGAACCCCTGCAGCTTTAACCTCAGTCCACAGAGCTGGCTTATTCACCATGTCTCCACTTCCTGAGGCTTTAGCTGCAACAAACGGCGCAGCTAACTTAGCCCCCCTACTACCTTAGAGGGAGAGTTTGGTTGGTTGCCAGGCTTGTGCGTGACGAGTTTGTGTTTAGTTTGTGTCTTCTTCATGTTATAAAGGTCCCCACTCAGAGCCGCTATCTCAAGTCCGAATGTGTAGTCACCTTAATGATCCCATGGTTATCTATGCAAAGCAGGTAGGCCATGCGAGGGTTGCCACCAGCCCTTATAAGGACAAATAGTCAGAGCCGGATCGGTGTTAATCAGTAGTCCACCTCAATCCTCAACTGAACCTACACCACCAACTTAATGGCGACGTGACTGAAAACGTACTCTGAGGCCTGCCAGGGTTTTAACGAAACGAAAATGGTCGTGTCAACCCGGAGCCGTTCACGAAGCGGATTTCACTCCGTCGCTACCGCGTCTAAAGACGACTAGGTCCGGAATGCTACGACCACCAGCCCAAGTGCAACAAACGAATCGTAAGTCGAGAAAGGTCCGAGGACGAAAGCGGTCGTAAAGAGAGTCTAGATCATTTAGCGTTACCCAGGATGCACCGCGAGGAGGCGATCTAGTTACATCCCTTCACTGGAACTTATTTCATTCTTAAGTTTAATATGTTTTATTTTTTATTTGTAATTTTAGTTCTTTCATTCGCTCGTACAAGCGTCGTTGTAGCTCCCATGGTGGAGGATTTTCTTCTTCTGTTGCAATACGTTTGAGCGCCGCAATCCGTCTCCGTAAGTTGACATGTCTGTCGCCGCGTATTTCTCTTTTTGTGTTTATTTTTGGTATTGTTCATTAGTAGATTTAAAGATTTTTCAACTAATTGCAACAAGCTCATTTACCTGTTACTTTTGTTAAAAATCAATTGCAACAAGCTCGTATACCTGTTACGTGAATTGATAAAAAATCTCCAAACAAAACACTTGATTCTATCTCCTAAAATTGAATGAATGTATTTGCTACTATTCTGTCTTTATATCATAACAAAATACTTAACATAAACATAAATTTCAATTAATAGCTTCATACTGCATTTGAATTGAAATCAATGATTGTGTGATTACACATGCAATATGAAACTATACATGTCGATTGCGTTTTAGCACAAAATAAGCAAAAATATTGTGAAATGTAATATTGCTGACCATATACTATAGTTCATTGACTGTCTTGAAGATTGTATAAGTAAGGTGATTTGAACGCACATGTAAGCAAAAAATCATGAACCGACAAAATTAAATAGAATGGAAGAAATTTGATGCAAATGAACTTGATTTTAATAAGTCGTTATCAAGGTGATTAAACTTTATTAATTGTTGAGTAAGTTATAATATATTGTGGTTAATACATGTAGCAATATTAAAGTAATTTATCATACAAAATCTAATTTGATATAATTGATCATTATACTAACTATAATTTAACATCCTCCCCGCGTTGAATACTAGTTCAAGATTCATTGAGAGTCTCAGGTTCTATTCTGAATGAAGATGCTGTTTGCCCAGATGGTTTGTGCAGCGAAGGATCTCGCTTAGCGAATTTGCAGTATATCAAGATGATCGTTGACAGAGTTAGTCCGAGAGCGAGGTAGCCAACTGAGTAGTGATGCATATGGTGCTGGCTAAGACCAATGCTGTTGTCAACAACCTCCTGATCTTTAAGTTCTTTATGGATGTTGTCCAGTTCGTTAATAGGGATATTTGGCATCTGAGGCACTGTCGCTGTTTCGATTGGAGTGTCCGTTAATGGTGCAGTGAAATTTATGGAGGCCGTATAAGATCGTTGGATTATGCTTGAATACGTCGTGTGGTACTGAATGGTAACGCGAGGCTGTTTTATAATACAACCGCTTCCTAAAGTGATGATCCCTGAGCCATGTAGCATTAATTGTGTGGGCTCGCCGTTGCATACTCCGTTAATTGTCGTTCGCGTGGAAAGGGAGAAAAGCCACTTGTTAGACGCGAAGAGCTGAATCCAATGTGCTTTTGTGGGTGTTCGCTATAGCTTGCAGCTGTCATTGTCTGTCTCCCGATTGAAAAGACTTATTTCGCATTGGTTAGACCCAAATCCTGCTTTAAAAATTAGATGTTGCTGGTTACAGAGAAAATGATTATTACTTGCATTTTTGCATGCTAGTTGTTCAAAATTCTGGGCTGACGATTATGTAGGGTGTTGCTAGCTTGATCATCCACATTTCTTCGTTTATGAGCGCAGGAATTAGAATTGGTCTGTATAACTCGAATTCGTCGTTAGATTCTAATGGAACCTTCAGCTGAACAATGATATATTTTGATCCGGGCTTTGCTTTTATTGTCATTAGCTTATAAAATTGCGCGATGTCGTCATCTGGCAATTCAGCAATTGACTTCTTATAGTTCTTAATTCTTGAAGCAGCTGCTGGGGAGATAATATTCTTAAGTAGACCTTCCCGTAATGGGCATCCATTATCGTACCTAATAACGCATTGTTTGTCTGTTGCAAATCGTTAGCAGCCGTGAAAAGTTGAAAAGGGTGGGACATGTAGATGACAAAACGCTTCTGCTGGTGAACTTCTTGGTCTATGTGATTCAATTTTCACATCTGCGTGTTGGCAAGCGCTGTAAGCTGAAGGAAATGCTCAGTGATGCGATTGTAGTTGCTTCGCATAATGTTTACGGTTGAGTCCAGTATTGACGTTTGGTTCTTCAAAAGATGAAAAACGCGTTGCTGGTTAGTGGTGGTGTCATCAATGATCTTCTCCATTTTGTCAGCGTAGTCTGAATCCAAGATTCCAAACAGGCTGTTTGCAACATTGCCCACTTTTAACTCTAGGAGAGATTGGTTTGTGAAGCATCAGTGCATCATCTTCTGCCATTTTTTTCAGCTGTTGTGGGATTCTTCGCACTGTCTCGTTACACGCTCCTGGTTGAATTAGTTTTCCGCAAAGATCTGATAAAATATTCGTTGCGTTGGTCAAGGTAGAGTACTCCTTCCAGTAGCTTGTCATGTTATAGTAGACCACTATTTCCCATTCGCTAGAGATTATGCTAGCCCGTCCGAGATTTTCAAAGCAAACGGTCGGTCGCGCCTCATTGAAAGTTTCTATTTCGATGTGTGAACCCCTGACATTAGGAACAATCAAGCAGGCTAGGAGAATGGTAGTAACAACTAACCCTAACTTTAGTCGTTTCGGTATTTGGTTCGATATTTAATTGGCCATCTTTCCATTTTTGTCGCTTTTGAAGGAGATGTAAATATTCCGTCGACCATTTTTGCCAGAATGCATTTCTAATTTGGCGTAGTGTTTTCCATCTTTTGTCAAACTTTGCAGTAAAGGGAGCAGCTGTGGAATCGACGTTGTTGACCAATGATTCGCCGATCAGAAAATGTCCTGGCGTTAAAGGCGTGAGGTCGTTTGGATCTTCAGATATTGGCGTAAGAGGAAGAGAATTGAGAATTGCCTCAATATGTACCACCAATGTTTCCAGCTCCTCATAGGTCAATGAAGCTGATCTGAGCTGTTCACGCATAAGCCTTTTAGTCAATTTAACAGCTGCCTCCCACAGGCCTCCCAAAGTGTGGAGCTCTAGGAGGGATAAAATGGAAAGTGATTCCTTTCTTGGCACAGGTGTTTGCTATTTGTTCTTTGGCGTTGGCACTATAAATGGATTCGTAAACCTCATGTAGATGATTGTTGGCTCCAACAAAATTTGTTGCATTATCTGAACATATATCTTTTACGTTACCTCTACGGCTTATGAATCTGCTTAGTGCGCCGATTAATGCATTAGTAGTAAGATCCGTAACTACTTCAAGATGCACGGCTTTTGTGGCAAAATAGCCAAATATTGCGATGCATGATTTCACAGGTTTTTCGTCTCGTACTCTAAAATGCTTCCAAAAAGGTCCACAGAAATCGACACCTGATGTTATAAAAGGCCTTGCGGGTTGAATTCGTGCAGGAAGAAGATTGCCCAATATCTGATGCTGTAGCTTTGAAGTGGATTTTGCACATCGAACGCAATGGTGAACTATTCAACGGGCTAAAAATTTTCCTTTCCAACATTTTTTCATTCCTGGCCAACATTTTTGTCTCGTAATCGATAGTAATGTTTGCGGAGGAGCATGGCAATTTTTTAAGTGTAGATCCACCATAATCAATTTGGTAATTGGATGGATGCATGTATGGCAGCAGCATTAAGTGTTTGGCGTCAAACGATATTTGGGCTTCTTGAAGCCTGCCTCCTACTCGGATTATGCCATTTTCGTCGATGAACACAGTCAAACCGTGCAATGCGCTGTATTTTGTCGGTTCTGCGGATCGCTACAAACATTTTATGTTATTGGCAAACTCTTCTAGTTACATTGATTTAACGAGTATATACATATAGAGCTAACTCAAGTTCTTCTGCAGTTAGATGCTTCTGGTGGCTAGTTAGTCTTCTTAATCTTTTCGAAAAACGAATTACGTATGTCAAAATGTATTGTAATTTCGCAAGTGAATTTCTATTCTCAATCCATTTAATTGTACTCGCCAATTCAGGGGTTATAGATATTGGATGTGCTTTCATTATATGAGGAGAGTATGCTGGTGGCCAAGATGACTCAGCTCCATGTAGAAATATTGGACCATAAAACTAGATGGAAAAAATTTTGAATTTCAAAGGGGTTGTACTTCTGGGCAGGACATCAGCTGGGTTTTCTTGGGATTCGACGTGCCTCCAACTTTTCGCAACTGTCAATCTCTGAATAGCAGCTCTTCTGTTAGCTACGAAAGTTTGTCGAGATGATAATGGTTGATTCAATCAGGCCAGCACAATCGTAGAATCTGTCTAGTAAAATTCCTCGACACTATCTAAATCGAGATCGGCTTTAACCCGGTTGCATAAATCAGCCTCAAGTTTTGCCTCAAAGCTCTAAACGCGGTATGGTATCTTTCTTCGTAGGAGCTACTTTCGACTTTGCGCAAAGTAACCGTACGAGTAGCAGGTTATCCTTGGTAAAAAATCGTACATAGACTGCTGCACCAAAGGCCTTTTCTGATTCGCAAACAAAGATGTGCAGTTGAATTTTTTTAAGGAGATGATGGTCAAAAACATTCTTGGAAATGCAAAATCTTTTAGGTGGTTCATATTGCTTCTGAATTCTCTCCATTGAAATTCCAGTTGTGATGGAAGTTGGTTTGAAGATTTGAGCGTCCACATTTATTGAAGTAGTAGCTTGGCAGTAATTACCACAGGTGAAAGAATTCCTAAAGGATGGAATATGTGCGCTATATCTGAATATATGTCTTGAGGTTGGAATCGTTCAAGCAGACGAGGATGATTTGCGCACCATTTGCGCAGCCAGAAACCACCTTCCTTCAACAATGCCATTAATTCTGTCTGCATTTGAAAGGCTTCTGCTATGCTATCTGAATCCGTCATAACATCGTCCACGTTTTAACATCATAACATCGTTTTACGACTTTTGATCCGAGAGGAAATTGCCCTGATCATTGTTCTCCAAGTGTTTGTAAGCTTTTGATGGCTAAGTAAGGAGCTAAAGTAGTGCCGTAAGTAATAGTAGTAAGTTGATAGCACTTCAGTTCTTCCTCAGCGTCATTCCTCCAAAATAACAGCTGATATCTTTGATCGTCATCGTGTAACAACACCTGGCGGTACATTTTTTCTATATCTCCCGTAAACACGAAGCGAGTCATTCTGAATCGGAGCAGTTTAGAGAACAGCTCGTCTTGAATAACGGGTACTTTCGCAAGAACATAACTAAGCGATTTGTTTATTGTTGTTTTTGCTGAAGCGTCGAAAACAACTCTCAGTTTAATAGTTGTACTATCTGGTTTATACACGAAATGGTGCGGAGCAGTTCAGCCATTTTCACCGGCTTCATATGGCTAAGCCGTAGATATTCGTTCATAAATTCGACATGCTGATTCTTGATGTCCTTGTTTGCGGCTAATCTTCTTTCTAATGCAAAAAACCTCCTTCATGCCGTATCTTTTGATTCATTCAAACAATCGGCTTCTTCTTTCAAAGGCAGTCTTGCAACGAAACGTCCTTGAGCATCACGAGATGTTTCCTGTTTGAACTGTCTCTCACATCTTTCCTCATTTTCTGTGAAGGGGTGTTTCATGTTGGTTTCCTCAAGGCGCCAGAATTGTTCTATTTGCTTCGATAGATTGGTGTCTGTGTCGCAAGCAATGCAAATATTGAAGCCATTGGCTTTACCATCTGAATCAACCACTTTTCCAGTAACAATCCAGCCCAGCAAAGAATTCTGAAGAATCCGTAACTCAGGGCTCATTGTATGTTTCTCTGGTAGCATGACCTGATGGTAAAACTCCGCTCCAATAAGCAAATCTATGCGGCCAGGCTGGTTAAAGTTTCCGTCGGCTAGTTGAAATTTCGTTGGAATAGGCCAAGACTGGGTATTAATGTGGCCAGCAGGCTGTATCATCGTTATCTATTTTAGGACAAACGCCTCCATATGCACAGCAAAGTTAGTACTAGTTGATGTTACGTGAACATTTATCCTACCAGAAACTCGTTGAAACGTATTGCCTAAGCCTTCTATCACTACAGAATTTCGCGTTTGTTCGACTCCGAGTTTTAGGCCAACTTTTCCGTAACTATGTTGATCTGCGATCCTGAATCTGATAAGGCTTTGCACGTTATGAACTTATTCTCTCCGACGGAAATTCCGACGGCCGCTGTACCAAGTAGCACGTATCCAGGTTTGGCCTTTTCAATGTTGGTGGTCAACGTAGCAGTATTCGTTCATGATAAAGGTTCTGATAACGTAGCGTCCACTGGTTGTTTCGTCTTGGGTGATTCTGGAAGGTGAACCAACGTGCTATGTTTCCTATTGCATTTTAAGCAGCCACGAGAAGTACATTGATTTGCGAAGTGCTCGGTGTTTAAACAATTCAGACATCGCGATGTCTTGATGAGGTGCTGTACTCGTTTGCCAGGCTTCAAAAAAAGCAATTCTTTGCTATAGAATAGTCGATGGTGCTGCTGTGATGTGCACAAGCAATCCTGTTGGGTGCTTGCGGTTAAAACGCTCTTTGATTTTTGATGGCCAGGCGGCCTTTGACGCTTCGATATCTCATCTCTCTGTACTGTTTCCAGTGTATGGAATCGACCTTCAAAAAACGACAGAAAGTCCTCAAGGAATCCGAACTCTTTCGGGCTTTCTAAACTCTGCTCATAGAGTGTGTGCATATTTTTGTCCAACTTTTTAAGCAAAACGCACGAGTGTTGTGTAGGATTGGATTCCATGTGTCCACGGCAATCTGACGATTTCAGAGAGCTAGATAACGTTCCTTGGTGATGTCGTGAAGAGACTTAACGTCATTTGCACAATCCGAATTGATTGGGGGCTGTCACGGTCGTCCATATCACGCGATTAGCACGGTTTTTTTTGTGGAAAAATAAAAGACCTCACATCACATCCAGAAGAAGGTCGATGGAGGTGAAACACAAACACTAACGATTAATCCCACAGTTATTAATCTAATCATGAATTTGTAAGAGGAAAAAAATACGTAGGGTAATAGTTGTTAGGTCGCGAATTAAAAAAAAGGAAAAAACGAAACGCACCGACTCAACGATCTTCAGATTCAAATCGAGCCACTGCTACCGCTCAGCCGCCACGAAAAACGGCCAAACGTCACGACGCAAAAACATACACAAAACATACACAACCATGGTTGACGCTGCCAAATGTTACACCACCGCAAGGTTTGCATATGACGACGAACTGGCCAGAACAAAACGTTACGACAAGATCAAGAAGCTGTTGGCTGCAAATTAAACGCGCGAATCTAATAGCCCAGAGTCTACTGATGGCGGACGTACGAGTATGCAGAGCAGCGCGTGGATCGACGCGCTCTCATCCAGCAATGCCGACCTCGGTCAATATTTGACCTACATCTGGATGAGATCGAACATACACCCGAACAAATCTACAAAGTAACATTGGTCTACCCAACTCGAAATTAACTTGTAACCGACGCGCGATGCGAATGAAGGCGATATTGACCGCGACGCTAGTAAACGCTCCCAATTTATCTAATCGAATTGAATTCGCTGCCGCTCTCCAATGGACACAAGAACGTGATCGGAGAAACGGACTACATCAGGGAATCACGTGAATTGGGAAATATTGATTTCAGCTTGTAAAAGAACACCGTAGGAAAGGGTTAATTACGTACCCGGCGATTATGTGCTGCCGTTCAGCAATGGGTTGCTGATTCGTCGACGATAAATATTCCGATACGACACTGACTTGACGTCTCGAAACGTCAGAACAGTCATCCGACAGGGTACAGATGACAAATGAGTGGTAATCTGGCTGTCCCAAATGGGGACGTTGGGACAACAAGTGGAAAAAAAATTTCAAATTGGGTGAATTGAGGAAGGTATGAATCCAACGGGCCAGGGAAGTCCCGATAGGGTTGAAAAATCGCGCAACAACTAGTGAAAGTGAAAGGCTTGCTTTTTCAAAACGAGCTGGGTAAGCGAGTGGTCGCATCGAAACGAGTCTGGTACTTAATATAATTTTGTTTCATATCGCGATTCAACGGGGGATTTTAACTGCGGGACGGCAGGCGGATAGCGCAAAAGTATAGCAGCTGAATACCGAGAAACGACGCAGGAATCCATGAAAGGAGATTTGTTGGCTGAAGACCATGCGAATTGTAGGAAAGAATCACGACAAGGAACAAAACGCGAAGCAAACATCGGTGCAGAAGGTGTGGAAGCAACGGAGTCGTTTTCACCATAACAGGGCTGATTAATAAGATTGCTGATTAATAAGCTGTTACTATAAGCCTAGTGTTATTATACCTATTAACTATGATGTCCCATGCTGTTTCATAGTTGTCAGATGTAACTGATAAGTGTCTGATCAAAGCCTTTGCTTCATCACTTAGGTTGCTTGCCAGATAAAATATCTTCTCGGTGTTACTTAATGGGTGCGTGTGTAAGAGCTGCACATACAGATCATGGAATTGAGTTCATAATAGATAATCACCATCGAAAACTGGTAACTGGTAGCTTGATCCGATTGTATAACGAAACGTGCTGCGATCCCATTATATTTGCTACTGATTGAGGTAGATCAAGCCGTTGTTGTAAGTCAACAATTTTGCCTTGTAATTGCTGTTGCAGCTCATGAGATTTCTCAATATTCTCTAGAATATCTTCCGATGATTCTTCCATTATCAAATTGACAACTTTTTTGAGATCATTCTCATAAGCTAGCAGTCTATTAATCTTTAGTTGGTTGTTTAGAAGTAGTGTCTTGGTTTAGAAGTAGTGTCTTCCAATAAAATTGTTGTTTATGATAAGCTATAAGTAAATAATGATATTATATATTGATCAATTGTACAATATTTATTTAATAATTGTATTTTAACAACAGTTAAATATGTTTCAACAACAGACAATTATACTTTTTAAAACACCCCAACTCTATCTCTGTCATTAATTAAATTTTTTATTATTTTTACAACTCACTTTTTTTTACATTTTTTCTTAGCCTACTATGTTTTCCTGAAACAGTGTTTTGTTTTAAGTAGTGTAATGAGTGTATTAATGAAAGCGTACCCACAATACTCCCCTGAGTTACCGCGAGGCGTAGGAGAGTGGCACCTTTGTTGTTCGCCTAGCTAGAGAGACGTATGGAGCGAAGGAAAATTTCCTTGCTGGTCTCTTTTCGGGAGCCGAAGGTGTCAATTGTGCGGTCGAAGTTTCCGATGTTTGTTGTTTCGTGAAAGGATTGTCGACTGATTGAGGATTGTCGACCGTAGAGGATGACATGTAACAAGGCTTGAGCCTGTTAATGGAAACATTGACTGATTTGTTTCTAATTTCCAGAGTGTAATAGTTCGTATGTCGGCTAGGACTTTGAAAGGACCGTCGTACGGTGGAATGAGTGGTGGACCAACAGAATCGACTCTAACGAAGATTTGTGAGCAAGAGTCGAGTTGCTTGAAGATGATTGTCTTCGGTGTTGTGTGATATTTAGCATCAACCGGCCCAAATTTTGCCTTAGTAGCCGAAAGTTCAGAGGCAAAGTCTGTTAGGCTAATCTTCCTAGGATTTTCTTGAAGAAAATCACTAGGAAGACGCAGGGTTTCTCCGTATAGGAGTTAGGCCGGTGATGCTGTGAATTCTTCTCGGATTAGAGATTGAAATCCAAGAAGAATTATGGGTAGTGCTCTAGTCCAAGGCGCATCGTTGTTAGGCATGATAGTCGATTTAAGAGTACGATGCCATCTTTCTAAGAAACTGTTGACCTGACGGTGGTACACTGAAGTACGATTGCGTTCGAAGCTCAAGAGTCGACCAAGCTCAGCACGGAGCGCTGACTCGAATTGTCTGCCCTGGTTGGTGACAATGAATTGAAGAGCTCCAAATCTAGCAATCCAGGTGCTTACTAAAGCAGTAGCACATTCATTGGCAATAATGCTTGTCAAAGCAATTGCTTCAAGCCAACGGGTGAAACGGTCGTTAATGGTGAGACAGTATGTGTATCCCTGTGAATGTGTTAGGCGACCAACTATGTCGATGTGAATGACCTTAAAACGTTCGAAGGCCGTAGGAAAGGTCGATACAGGTTTGCTCACATGTCTGGTTTTCTTGCATTTTTGACAAGATAGACATTCTCAGGCCCAAGTGACAATGTCCTTGTTCATCGAAAGCCAGAAGAATTTGGTTGAAATAAGCTTTCGTGTACCACGAATACCAGGGTGAGCGATATTGTGTTCTGAGTTGGACACCTGTTTCCTGAACGTATGCGGAATATAGGGTCGGATGGTTGGGCCAGACGCTTCACAAAAAATGTCGACGTTGGTGCCAAAGATTGGTTGTTTCTTTAAAACAAATTTAGAGTCCGTTAAAATGTCCTGAAACTCTACGTCGGATGCTTCGGACGAGGTGATTGCGGCTAAGTTTAAAGTACTGTGAAGAATGTTTTTTTTTAGACGAGAGAGTGCGTCAGCAATAACGTTGTTGCAACCAGAGACTTGCCAAATGTCAGAGGTGAACTCACTTATGTAACTTAGATGCCTAAGTTGACGTGGGCCTTTTCTGGCTCTTTGTTGTGCACGATTACGTACCAAATATCAAATTAACAAACTTCCACTTGTCGATAACAGCGACAACCTCTCTAAGGGGGTAAAACGTAAACCCCCATGAAAAATAATTAATTAACTATTATTTGAAATCCGAACCATTCCATACACTTGTCACTTCAACTAAAATGTATGATATATATACGAAAGGATTTGTGGAATAAAGTACAGTCAATCTCGATAAGCCAAACCATTCGGTGACCAGCTAGACTGTTTTCGACCATTAAAACTTGCTTATTTATTTCCAATATATACTCAAGCAGTTTGGAGCGATTGCTACGCGGCGGCTAAATTCGCCCCATAAGAGCGACTACTGCTTCGAGCAATAGAATTGCGATAGGGCCAAATTAGTGGTCACCGAACGTGAACGGCCGTTTGTCACAACGAGACCTGGCTACTTACTGAACGGCCAAAAAACATTAACATCGTAACGAATAAATAGGTTTTCAAGAAGAAATTGAAAGCAAATGGACAAGTTGATAAATACAAGGCAAGGCTCGTAGCCAGAGGATGCTCACAGAAAGAGAAAATTGATTACACTGAGACCTTCGCACCAGTGGTCAAGTTTAGTTCAGTTCGCACTTTACTATCTATAGCAGCAGCTGAGAATTTAGGAGTTCACCAATTCGACGTGAAGACAGCATTCTAACATGGGGATCTGGAAGAACAGATATATGGAGCAGCCCAATGGTTTCAAAAAGGACAACAGAGTATGTCTATTAAAGAAAAGCCTGTATGGTCTTAAACAAGCTTCTCGACAGTGGAACAGAAGAATTGCAAATTAAAAAAAAGGAAAAAACGAAACGCACCGACTCAACGATCTTCAGATTCAAATCGAGCCACTGCTACCGCTCAGCCGCCACGAAAAACGGCCAAACGTCACGACGCAAAAACATACACAAAACATACACAACCATGGTTGACGCTGCCAAATGTTACACCACCGCAAGGTTTGCATATGACGACGAACTGGCCAGAACAAAACGTTACGACAAGATCAAGAAGCTATTGGCTGCAAATTAAACGCGCGAATCTAATAGCCCAGAGTCTACTGATGGCGGACGTACGAGTATGCAGAGCAGCGCGTGGATCGACGCGCTCTCATCCAGCAATGCCGACCTCGGTCAATATTTGACCTACATCTGGATGAGATCGAACATACACCCGAACAAATCTACAAAGTAACATTGGTCTACCCAACTCGAAATTAACTTGTAACCGACGCGCGATGCGAATGAAGGCGATATTGACCGCGACGCTAGTAAACGCTCCCGATTTATCTAATCGAATTGAATTCGCTGCCGCTCTCCAATGGACACAAGAACGTGATCGGAGAAACGGACTACATCAGGGAATCACGTGAACTGGGAAATATTGATTTCAGCTTGTAAAAGAACACCGTAGGAAAGGGTTAATTACGTACCCGGCGATTATGTGCTGCCGTTCAGCAATGGGTTGCTGATTCGTCGACGATAAATATTCCGATACGACACTGACTTGACGTCTCGAAACGTCAGAACAGTCATCCGACAGGGTACAGATGACAAATGAGTGGTAATCTGGCTGTCCCAAATGGGGACGTTGGGACAACAAGTGGAACAAAAACTTCAAATTGGGTGAATTGAGGAAGGTATGAATCCAACGGGCCAGGGAAGTCCCGATAGGGTTGAAAAATCGCGCAACAACTAGTGAAAGTGAAAGGCTTGCTTTTTCAAAACGAGCTGGGTAAGCGAGTGGTCGCATCGAAACGAGTCTGGTACTTAATATAATTTTGTTTCATATCGCGATTCAACGGGGGATTTTAACTGCGGGACGGCAGGCGGATAGCGCAAAAGTATAGCAGCTGAATACCGAGAAACGACGCAGGAATCCATGAAAGGAGATTTGTTGGCTGAAGACCATGCGAATTGTAGGAAAGAATCACGACAAGGAACAAAACGCGAAGCAAACATCGGTGCAGAAGGTGTGGAAGCAACGGAGTCGTTTTCACCATAACAGGGCTGATTAATAAGCTTGCTGATTAATAAGCTGTTACTATAAGCCTAGTGTTATTATACCTATTAACTATGATGTCCCATGCTGTTTCATAGTTGTCAGATGTAACTGATAAGTGTCTGATCAAAGCCTTTGCTTCATCACTTAGGTTGCTTGCCAGATAAAATATCTTCTCGGTGTTACTTAATGGGTGCGTGTGTAAGAGCTGCACATACAGATCATGGAATTGAGTTCATAATAGATAATCACCATCGAAAACTGGTAACTGGTAGCTTGATCCGATTGTATAACGAAACGTGCTGCGATCCCATTATATTTGCTACTGATTGAGGTAGATCAAGCCGTTGTTGTAAGTCAACAATTTTGCCTTGTAATTGCTGTTGCAGCTCATGAGATTTCTCAATATTCTCTAGAATATCTTCCGATGATTCTTCCATTATCAAATTGACAACTTTTTTGAGATCATTCTCATAAGCTAGCAGTCTATTAATCTTTAGTTGGTTGTTTAGAAGTAGTGTCTTGGTTTAGAAGTAGTGTCTTCCAATAAAATTGTTGTTTATGATAAGCTATAAGTAAATAATGATATTATATATTGATCAATTGTACAATATTTATTTAATAATTGTATTTTAACAACAGTTAAATATGTTTCAACAACAGACAATTATACTTTTTAAAACACCCCAACTCTATCTCTGTCATTAATTAAATTTTTTATTATTTTTACAACTCACTTTTTTTTACATTTTTTCTTAGCCTACTATGTTTTCCTGAAACAGTGTTTTGTTTTAAGTAGTGTAATGAGTGTATTAATGAAAGCGTACCCACAATACTCCCCTGAGTTACCGCGAGGCGTAGGAGAGTGGCACCTTTGTTGTTCGCCTAGCTAGAGAGACGTATGGAGCGAAGGAAAATTTCCTTGCTGGTCTCTTTTCGGGAGCCGAAGGTGTCAATTGTGCGGTCGAAGTTTCCGATGTTTGTTGTTTCGTGAAAGGATTGTCGACTGATTGAGGATTGTCGACCGTAGAGGATGACATGTAACAAGGCTTGAGCCTGTTAATGGAAACATTGACTGATTTGTTTCTAATTTCCAGAGTGTAATAGTTCGTATGTCGGCTAGAACTTTGAAAGGACCGTCGTACGGTGGAATGAGTGGTGGACCAACAGAATCGACTCTAACGAAGATTTGTGAGCAAGAGTCGAGTTGCTTGAAGATGATTGTCTTCGGTGTTGTGTGATATTTAGCATCAACCGGCCCAAATTTTGCCTTAGTAGCCGAAAGTTCAGAGGCAAAGTCTGTTAGGCTAATCTTCCTAGGATTTTCTTGAAGAAAATCACTAGGAAGACGCAGGGTTTCTCCGTATAGGAGTTAGGCCGGTGATGCTGTGAATTCTTCTCGGATTAGAGATTGAAATCCAAGAAGAATTATGGGTAGTGCTCTAGTCCAAGGCGCATCGTTGTTAGGCATGATAGTCGATTTAAGAGTACGATGCCATCTTTCTAAGAAACTGTTGACCTGACGGTGGTACACTGAAGTACGATTGCGTTCGAAGCTCAAGAGTCGACCAAGCTCAGCACGGAGCGCTGACTCGAATTGTCTGCCCTGGTTGGTGACAATGAATTGAAGAGCTCCAAATCTAGCAATCCAGGTGCTTACTAAAGCAGTAGCACATTCATTGGCAATAATGCTTGTCAAAGCAATTGCTTCAAGCCAACGGGTGAAACGGTCGTTAATGGTGAGACAGTATGTGTATCCCTGTGAATGTGTTAGGCGACCAACTATGTCGATGTGAATGACCTTAAAACGTTCGAAGGCCGTAGGAAAGGTCGATACAGGTTTGCTCACATGTCTGGTTTTCTTGCATTTTTGACAAGATAGACATTCTCAGGCCCAAGTGACAATGTCCTTGTTCATCGAAAGCCAGAAGAATTTGGTTGAAATAAGCTTTCGTGTACCACGAATACCAGGGTGAGCGATATTGTGTTCTGAGTTGGACACCTGTTTCCTGAACGTATGCGGAATATAGGGTCGGATGGTTGGGCCAGACGCTTCACAAAAAATGTCGACGTTGGTGCCAAAGATTGGTTGTTTCTTTAAAACAAATTTAGAGTCCGTTAAAATGTCCTGAAACTCTACGTCGGATGCTTCGGACGAGGTGATTGCGGCTAAGTTTAAAGTACTGTGAAGAATGATTTCTTTTAGACGAGAGAGTGCGTCAGCAATAACGTTGTTGCAACCAGAGACTTGCCAAATGTCAGAGGTGAACTCACTTATGTAACTTAGATGCCTAAGTTGACGTGGGCCTTTTCTGGCTCTTTGTTGTGCACGATTACGTACCAAATATCAAATTAACAAACTTCCACTTGTCGATAACAGCGACAACCTCTCTAAGGGGGTAAAACGTAAACCCCCATGAAAAATAATTAATTAACTATTATTTGAAATCCGAACCATTCCATACACTTGTCACTTCAACTAAAATGTATGATATATATACGAAAGAATTTGTGGAATAAAGTACAGTCAATCTCGATAAGCCAAACCATTCGGTGACCAGCTAGACTGTTTTCGACCATTAAAACTTGCTTATTTATTTCCAATATATACTCAAGCAGTTTGGAGCGATTGCTACGCGGCGGCTAAATTCGCCCCATAAGAGCGACTACTGCTTCGAGCAATAGAATTGCGATAGGGCCAAATTAGTGGTCACCGAACGTGAACGGCCGTTTGTCACAACGAGACCTGGCTACTTACTGAACGGCCAAAAAACATTAACATCGTAACGAATAAATAGGTTTTCAAGAAGAAATTGAAAGCAAATGGACAAGTTGATAAATACAAGGCAAGGCTCGTAGCCAGAGGATGCTCACAGAAAGAGAAAATTGATTACACTGAGACCTTCGCACCAGTGGTCAAGTTTAGTTCAGTTCGCACTTTACTATCTATAGCAGCAGCTGAGAATTTAGGAGTTCACCAATTCGACGTGAAGACAGCATTCTAACATGGGGATCTGGAAGAACAGATATATATGGAGCAGCCCAATGGTTTCAAAAAGGACAACAGAGTATGTCTATTAAAGAAAAGCCTGTATGGTCTTAAACAAGCTTCTCGACAGTGGAACAGAAGAATTGCAAATTAAAAAAAAGGAAAAAACGAAACGCACCGACTCAACGATCTTCAGATTCAAATCGAGCCACTGCTACCGCTCAGCCGCCACGAAAAACGGCCAAACGTCACGACGCAAAAACATACACAAAACATACACAACCATGGTTGACGCTGCCAAATGTTACACCACCGCAAGGTTTGCATATGACGACGAACTGGCCAGAACAAAACGTTACGACAAGATCAAGAAGCTATTGGCTGCAAATTAAACGCGCGAATCTAATAGCCCAGAGTCTACTGATGGCGGACGTACGAGTATGCAGAGCAGCGCGTGGATCGACGCGCTCTCATCCAGCAATGCCGACCTCGGTCAATATTTGACCTACATCTGGATGAGATCGAACATACACCCGAACAAATCTACAAAGTAACATTGGTCTACCCAACTCGAAATTAACTTGTAACCGACGCGCGATGCGAATGAAGGCGATATTGACCGCGACGCTAGTAAACGCTCCCGATTTATCTAATCGAATTGAATTCGCTGCCGCTCTCCAATGGACACAAGAACGTGATCGGAGAAACGGACTACATCAGGGAATCACGTGAATTGGGAAATATTGATTTCAGCTTGTAAAAGAACACCGTAGGAAAGGGTTAATTACGTACCCGGCGATTATGTGCTGCCGTTCAGCAATGGGTTGCTGATTCGTCGACGATAAATATTCCGATACGACACTGACTTGACGTCTCGAAACGTCAGAACAGTCATCCGACAGGGTACAGATGACAAATGAGTGGTAATCTGGCTGTCCCAAATGGGGACGTTGGGACAACAAGTGGAACAAAAACTTCAAATTGGGTGAATTGAGGAAGGTATGAATCCAACGGGCCAGGGAAGTCCCGATAGGGTTGAAAAATCGCGCAACAACTAGTGAAAGTGAAAGGCTTGCTTTTTCAAAACGAGCTGGGTAAGCGAGTGGTCGCATCGAAACGAGTCTGGTACTTAATATAATTTTGTTTCATATCGCGATTCAACGGGGGATTTTAACTGCGGGACGGCAGGCGGATAGCGCAAAAGTATAGCAGCTGAATACCGAGAAACGACGCAGGAATCCATGAAAGGAGATTTGTTGGCTGAAGACCATGCGAATTGTAGGAAAGAATCACGACAAGGAACAAAACGCGAAGCAAACATCGGTGCAGAAGGTGTGGAAGCAACGGAGTCGTTTTCACCATAACAGGGCTGATTAATAAGCTTGCTGATTAATAAGCTGTTACTATAAGCCTAGTGTTATTATACCTATTAACTATGATGTCCCATGCTGTTTCATAGTTGTCAGATGTAACTGATAAGTGTCTGATCAAAGCCTTTGCTTCATCACTTAGGTTGCTTGCCAGATAAAATATCTTCTCGGTGTTACTTAATGGGTGCGTGTGTAAGAGCTGCACATACAGATCATGGAATTGAGTTCATAATAGATAATCACCATCGAAAACTGGTAACTGGTAGCTTGATCCGATTGTATAACGAAACGTGCTGCGATCCCATTATATTTGCTACTGATTGAGGTAGATCAAGCCGTTGTTGTAAGTCAACAATTTTGCCTTGTAATTGCTGTTGCAGCTCATGAGATTTCTCAATATTCTCTAGAATATCTTCCGATGATTCTTCCATTATCAAATTGACAACTTTTTTGAGATCATTCTCATAAGCTAGCAGTCTATTAATCTTTAGTTGGTTGTTTAGAAGTAGTGTCTTGGTTTAGAAGTAGTGTCTTCCAATAAAATTGTTGTTTATGATAAGCTATAAGTAAATAATGATATTATATATTGATCAATTGTACAATATTTATTTAATAATTGTATTTTAACAACAGTTAAATATGTTTCAACAACAGACAATTATACTTTTTAAAACACCCCAACTCTATCTCTGTCATTAATTAAATTTTTTATTATTTTTACAACTCACTTTTTTTTACATTTTTTCTTAGCCTACTATGTTTTCCTGAAACAGTGTTTTGTTTTAAGTAGTGTAATGAGTGTATTAATGAAAGCGTACCCACAATACTCCCCTGAGTTACCGCGAGGCGTAGGAGAGTGGCACCTTTGTTGTTCGCCTAGCTAGAGAGACGTATGGAGCGAAGGAAAATTTCCTTGCTGGTCTCTTTTCGGGAGCCGAAGGTGTCAATTGTGCGGTCGAAGTTTCCGATGTTTGTTGTTTCGTGAAAGGATTGTCGACTGATTGAGGATTGTCGACCGTAGAGGATGACATGTAACAAGGCTTGAGCCTGTTAATGGAAACATTGACTGATTTGTTTCTAATTTCCAGAGTGTAATAGTTCGTATGTCGGCTAGAACTTTGAAAGGACCGTCGTACGGTGGAATGAGTGGTGGACCAACAGAATCGACTCTAACGAAGATTTGTGAGCAAGAGTCGAGTTGCTTGAAGATGATTGTCTTCGGTGTTGTGTGATATTTAGCATCAACCGGCCCAAATTTTGCCTTAGTAGCCGAAAGTTCAGAGGCAAAGTCTGTTAGGCTAATCTTCCTAGGATTTTCTTGAAGAAAATCACTAGGAAGACGCAGGGTTTCTCCGTATAGGAGTTAGGCCGGTGATGCTGTGAATTCTTCTCGGATTAGAGATTGAAATCCAAGAAGAATTATGGGTAGTGCTCTAGTCCAAGGCGCATCGTTGTTAGGCATGATAGTCGATTTAAGAGTACGATGCCATCTTTCTAAGAAACTGTTGACCTGACGGTGGTACACTGAAGTACGATTGCGTTCGAAGCTCAAGAGTCGACCAAGCTCAGCACGGAGCGCTGACTCGAATTGTCTGCCCTGGTTGGTGACAATGAATTGAAGAGCTCCAAATCTAGCAATCCAGGTGCTTACTAAAGCAGTAGCACATTCATTGGCAATAATGCTTGTCAAAGCAATTGCTTCAAGCCAACGGGTGAAACGGTCGTTAATGGTGAGACAGTATGTGTATCCCTGTGAATGTGTTAGGCGACCAACTATGTCGATGTGAATGACCTTAAAACGTTCGAAGGCCGTAGGAAAGGTCGATACAGGTTTGCTCACATGTCTGGTTTTCTTGCATTTTTGACAAGATAGACATTCTCAGGCCCAAGTGACAATGTCCTTGTTCATCGAAAGCCAGAAGAATTTGGTTGAAATAAGCTTTCGTGTACCACGAATACCAGGGTGAGCGATATTGTGTTCTGAGTTGGACACCTGTTTCCTGAACGTATGCGGAATATAGGGTCGGATGGTTGGGCCAGACGCTTCACAAAAAATGTCGACGTTGGTGCCAAAGATTGGTTGTTTCTTTAAAGCAAATTTAGAGTCCGTTAAAATGTCCTGAAACTCTACGTCGGATGCTTCGGACGAGGTGATTGCGGCTAAGTTTAAAGTACTGTGAAGAATGATTTCTTTTAGACGAGAGAGTGCGTCAGCAATAACGTTGTTGCAACCAGAGACTTGCCAAATGTCAGAGGTGAACTCACTTATGTAACTTAGATGCCTAAGTTGACGTGGGCCTTTTCTGGCTCTTTGTTGTGCACGATTACGTACCAAATATCAAATTAACAAACTTCCACTTGTCGATAACAGCGACAACCTCTCTAAGGGGGTAAAACGTAAACCCCCATGAAAAATAATTAATTAACTATTATTTGAAATCCGAACCATTCCATACACTTGTCACTTCAACTAAAATGTATGATATATATACGAAAGGATTTGTGGAATAAAGTACAGTCAATCTCGATAAGCCAAACCATTCGGTGACCAGCTAGACTGTTTTCGACCATTAAAACTTGCTTATTTATTTCCAATATATACTCAAGCAGTTTGGAGCGATTGCTACGCGGCGGCTAAATTCGCCCCATAAGAGCGACTACTGCTTCGAGCAATAGAATTGCGATAGGGCCAAATTAGTGGTCACCGAACGTGAACGGCCGTTTGTCACAACGAGACCTGGCTACTTACTGAACGGCCAAAAAACATTAACATCGTAACGAATAAATAGGTTTTCAAGAAGAAATTGAAAGCAAATGGACAAGTTGATAAATACAAGGCAAGGCTCGTAGCCAGAGGATGCTCACAGAAAGAGAAAATTGATTACACTGAGACCTTCGCACCAGTGGTCAAGTTTAGTTCAGTTCGCACTTTACTATCTATAGCAGCAGCTGAGAATTTAGGAGTTCACCAATTCGACGTGAAGACAGCATTCTAACATGGGGATCTGGAAGAACAGATATATATGGAGCAGCCCAATGGTTTCAAAAAGGACAACAGAGTATGTCTATTAAAGAAAAGCCTGTATGGTCTTAAACAAGCTTCTCGACAGTGGAACAGAAGAATTGTCAATTTATTAATGAAGCGAGATTTCGAGCAATCTCAAGCAGATCCGTGTGTATTCATCAATAAAGATAAAACACTTTATATAGCGATTTATGTTGATGATGGGTTGATTATTGGAGAAAATGAAGGAGAGATGAAAGATCTTTTGAGTGAGCTCCACACTGAGTTCCAGATAACGCATTGTATCGCCGAATTTTTCGTTGGTCTTCAAATTGAAAGGAATCAAGGCAGTGGTAAATTGAAAATTCACCAAGAATCATACACCAAAGAAGTATTGAGACGATTTAACCATGAAAATTGTACACCTGTCTCTCTGTCGATCCAGGAGTTAAGTTTTCAAAGTTAACTGAATATTCCAAAGAGAGAAGTGAATTTCCATACAGACAAGCAATAGGATCACTTATGTACTTAATGATTGCTACGAGGCCTGATATCGCATTTATTGTTGGAGTTTTAAGCAGATATATGGAGAATCCTTCTTTGGAGCATTGGCAAGGAGTCAAACGAGTATTTAAGTACTTAAAAGCAACAAGCAATCACGGAATAAGTTTTGACATCGACTCACGAAATTGCGTTCTTACAGCATACAGTGATGCTGATTTTGCTGGTGGCAGCGATACAAGGCGCAGTACTACTGGTTGGGTTTGTTTACTAAATGCAGGGCCTATAGCTTGGGGCTCAAAGAAGCAATCTGTCACCGCAACCTCAACAGCTGAAGCGGAATTTGTAGCCTTGTGTACGGTGACAAAGGAGGTAGTTTGGCTGAGATATTTGTTAAATGATCTTCAACACCGGCAGTTACAGCCCACAGTATTGTATTGCGATAATTAACGAGCGATTACTATTGTTCAAATCCCGCAATCAATCAAAAGCACTAAACATATTGAAGTGCAATTTTTCTTTACGTGTGAAAAACAAGAAAAAGGCGAAATTAACGTAAGATATATTTCAACTCACGATCAGTTAGCTGATATACTGACAAAGGCCTTAGGCAATCCGCACACGGGTCGTTGAGCTATCGTCGTAGATGCGATATTTCTACGCTTGGTCGTCACAACCTATGTAAATCAATGGGTGACCGCTAACGGAGCGTTAGCCTATCGTGAAGAGTGAGAAGCGTAGTCGGTTCACGTTGAGTGTGTCTCAAGCGTTGTGCATTGCAGGCCTCAAGTCGAATGAGTAGTCGTTTTTGCAAGCGCGATGGATGACGGCAACGTACGATTCGTGGGGGAGGTGGGAAAATGCCCCGAATTGTATGATTTTACGACGCATACTGACGTTTTCTTGACGACCCGTGTGTGGACATAATACGAGTATGACGGCACTCGTTTTCTCGCGAGCTTGAGAAGTGTCAAACGCATCTCTCACGTATAGCATTACTAACGACCCGTGTGCGGAGTGCCTTAACCACAGATAAATTTAAAAAATTTGCATTGCGTTTTGGCATTAATTGAATTTTTATTAATGTAAATAATCTTTTTTGAATATTGTGAGTCGAGAGGGAGTGTTGAGAATATGTTTATATAAAACACCTCCCAATATTCGTTAATGTAGAAAAACATGTATATCTAGTATGTCATGAAAATTAAAAAGGAAAAGAACCATTCGCACTCGCTCTTCTCACGTTGGTTTTTCTCAGACGTTGTCGTGTGCGGACGTGTCTTTCCTTCTTGCTGTGGTCGCCATGTTTTCCGCATATTTCACATATTATTTTAGTGAATAAAGATTTTCGTTCTTCGTGTAAAATTACGAAACGATTTTTTCTAACAATATTTTTATTAGCAAAAAGAGTACCATAAAATCGCCGTAGTGCCACCATAGGCACCCCGTTTATTAAGCTAGCTGAGTGCCACCACGGTCTTGGCTGGAGGCGGTATGGAAGTGCTGATGAGGAGTTGAGCGATGTATCTTGGGTGATGTGCAAGAGGGAGAAAACCAGATGGAAAGAAGCTTTTTGTGAGAAAATGGGCGTTGGGTGCGAGGAGTTGAGTGTGTGGTGTTTTCAAACAACGTCATCAGAATTCCGCTCTTTGCATTGCCTTGAGTCGGGTTAAATCGTTCGAATGGGGGGCTATTTCCCTCCTTTATTCTCTCGGGAAGCTTGACTTGTCGGATGGATGTGAGACTTATTCTCTTGGTAAGTTCAACATGTCCCACCTCTAATTAGACGGGAAGCTTGTCCACTTGTGTCGAGATTCGCCGGCCGGTACGAGAAAAAAGACGTATGATAATTGCCACCGCCATATTCCCCTTTTGGAGGAAATGTCCATGCGATACCTACTACATAAGGTGGGAATGCATACCAGGCGACCAGAAATAACGAGCAGAAAAACTTACCCATAATCAAGTGTACGTATATCATACTCTTGGCTTGATCAAAAACTTGTTGAATCGATTTGTCTGTCGTGCTTGTAAGTAAATATACACAGACCTATCATACGTTTTACCTGATCTCGTGCCTGTATGTAAATATACACAAATCTATCATACGTTTTAGCTGATCTGACACCAGACACGATGGTGCCATGAAATCAGTCGCTATATTGGACACATTGTGGATCTCGTGAATGAAAAAACGTGTTTATGCCGGCCGAGGTAAGCCGATTAAGACGTCGTCGACAGTCAAACGGTAGTCAGTAGCGTAATTCGATTTTCTTTTGCGCACCTTCACGTATGAATGAATGGGTGCAGGTTTTGTGCGGAAGGTCATGATCTCATGGCTTGTATACGTTTTCGTAAATGATCTGTAGCATCCGCTTATAAAAGTCCCCTCGGCGACCTGTACTCAGCATGTGCATGGCCACGTGTAGAGGTACCCTTATGCAACTGTTTGAAGGGAAAAATATCAGGAGTTGCGATTGAACAGTCGATGAAAGAGGAGTTAGCCTTGAGATCACGAGTTTGCTTTAATTCGCCGAGCTGCGTGCACTGGGAGTTGGTCAAAGTGCCACACAGAAAAGTCCGTCTGTCTGTGAAAAAGTCGCGATAAGGATTTTTTGTGGTTTTAAATAACACATGCTACAATTTTAAGAAAACACACGCTACAATTTGAAGAAATCTGTCCGTATTATTTCAAATCCAAAAATAAAATTCTACAACCCGACCGTCATTTCGCGAGTAATCGAAAATCCAACGAGAGTGCAAGCTTTGACGGTGCAAATCGAAGACGTTGCTAAGTGCATGGTGTTGCAGAGAATTTGAAATGTTTCCGTGTTTTTCATTTCGGCAAGGCTTGGAGTAGTTTGTGTGGCCCCAGGTGCTTAGCAGGCATACATATGCATCGAATCAACTGCAACAAAGGGAATAGTGTTTTGCTTTGTTCCTTCGCGATAAGTGTTGAAAGGTCCTTCGCGATAAGTGTTGACAAACATCCCTTGAGTGGCCTTAGCTTGCATTATTTGCTGCATAGAACGTTCTTCCGAGAGGAAAATGATTAACGCGAGACTAATTCGGGAGGATTGTGCAATTCCGAGAAGAGCGAATCTGTCGGCGCGTGTTGAATTTGTCATAAATTTCTTTTGATAATATTGGAAAGTCTTACCTTTGTCGATATCCCGAAGAAGAAGTCTCCAAGTGTAGCGGTAACGTTTCACAGCAAATTTTCCCGCCCGCCCCAAACATAATACATTGTTTTTGTGTTTCTGTGTGAAAAGCCAACATAAAAATGAACGAAAACAACAGATACTCCTGAGTTTACACAAAATAAATAATTGAAGTTATTGCAATATCAAGGCCATGATTTTCGATATTTACATGATGTGAAGGAAAAACAAAAACGATGTTTTTTCGTGTTACTAATTTTTGGGAAATTATTTGAGGAAGAAAGGGCGCTGTCACTGGTGGATCTATGGCATGTAGTCTAGTTAATAATTAACAAATCAAGGTGCGGGATGGAACGTGACTGCGCTTGACTGTCAAATATGTTCATCATTGGAGTGTGAATTTCTCTTCAAAGGTGCGTCACTCGGAGTTCAGTAAGCCAAATTAATGTAGCGCAGCCGTATATATATGCAAATAATAAATTACAGATAACAGACGAAAGTACGCAGAATTCGATGGTTGTTTACATTTATTAATGAATAAAACCAAGGTCAATATGTTCTTAAGTTCCCTTTTTACATAGCACTCAGTGGATTATTCGGCCTGGCTATACGTCGTTCTTGTGGATGAGTTTACAATTACTTTGCATCATATATCAATGAAGTCAGCTCAGAAAGAAGAATGCGGTAGACTTATATGCCTGTTTGTTCTGGGAATGGCAAGGCCAGGGAAAACGACATGTGTGAAAACGCTCCAGAGATACAATTATGATGCAATGAAACCGTATATTATTAACATTGATCCAGCGTGTAAACATATATCATATCAACCTCACATAGATATTCGAGATACAGTTAATGACAAAGCAGTAATGAAGCAATATGATCTCGGTCCAAATGTAGGTATTGTGACGTCTTTGAACGTATTTTTGTAATAAATTCGGAAAAGTGGTTGAATTAATTGAAAAGGCAGGTAATCTGTCTGTTGAAAATAGAAGCTGGAAAACAAAAAAAAAACAAAAGAGAGAATACCGAGTATAATTTTTCAATATTGTCCAAGTGCAAATTTTTTTTGAAAGGTCGTTCGTAAAAATATCCTGGAGTTAATAAAACTAGCTATTTGGGAGTTGATTTGATTATTTTAGTATATAATGACCAAATAGACGACTGTAATTCAGGGTAGAAAATAATTGAGTTCTCTTTTAAATATTCTTGTCCAATGATCTAGTACGTGCTAAAGAATATAGTGCTACATCGATAGGTAGTTACAGATTATGGTCGTTAGTATCGATCAAGTCGGGATTGACCTTAAATCCGACCTTATTTGTGGAACCCTTAATTATTTGGGTTGTTTTCTAAACTGAAACATAGATTTAAGCAAAAGCATTATCGATATATTGATAACTGATCAATTTATATATGAATGTACCTTATGAAACTCTATTGAGAAGTCCTCGTTTAAGCACTCGTTACGTTTACTTTGAAACGCACGCATTTTTTTTATCAATTTTTTTTTTTGTTTGATAATATGGAAATAAAAGCAAATAATAGACATTAAATTTAAACGAAACAACTACAAAAACAAAACCTCTTTTCGAAAAAATAGCTTTATATACAATAAACTCAAATGTGTACCAGGCCTTTAGATTTGAACGTTCAAATTTCTTTAAAACTAAAATCTTATTAAACAAAACCTTTCATTAAAACAAAAAATTAATTAAATTTCGATATCTTAAATGAAGGATATCCCATGTAAAAACCATTTCTAAAAAAAACATTTAGAAATTAAAAATTCAATTGAATAGAAAAATTCAATGCAAACTAAAAAATTGAATAGAAAAATTCAATGCAAACTAAAGAAAAATTCAATGCAAACAAATGCAAACTAAAATGCAAACTTCACTCACAATTAAAATTCAATTCAGTTCAAAACTTAAATTAAATTCAAAACTAAAATTCAATTCACTATGCCAATAACACGCAGCGAAGAAAGTCTGTCGAAGGTTGGAGTGGAAGAAGAATGCTCTATTTGTGGGCAATCATATTCTCAATCCAATCCTCCCTTCGAGACCAGCTGTTTTCATAAATATCACTTCCATTGTTTGGAACAATTCGAAAATGAGCGTTGTTCTCTATGTAGAGCTGCCCTTCGTCTTCCACTCCAACCTCCGACTACAAGTACTGTTGGAAAAGGAGCTAAAAGTAAGGGAGCTACTGCAAAACCTGCAAAGGCAGGATCCCGTACGCGTGGTACGGAATATAAACACCACGACATTGAACTTCCTGGTTCTCAGGAACAAGATTGTCCTGAGGAAGCTGGATTTAATAAAACTTCTAGTCTCTCTGCCACTGTACAATCAGGAGACAGCAGAGCAAACGAAACCATGTTGGGGATTCAAAACCAAATAGTGGTTTTGCAGCAAAGTCTGACTGACGTAACCCAACGAATGTCACAAATAACCTTAAATAATAATAGACAAAATAACAATAACCCATCACGGGGTATTCGAAATCCGTTACAAAATTGGAGGTCATCACCTTCAAATTCCGACGGCAGGACCCATCGACCACGACCGCATCGTGTGGAGAATACATCACTTCAACATGACCGAGTATTAGGTATGCTCAACGGATGGGGTCTCAAATTCACCGGACGAGATGAGAGCATGCCTGTCAAACTGTTCCTGTACCGCGTAACGGCTTTAACCAGACAGACTCTGGGCAATAACTTTGATTTATTGTGTCAACACATACATCAGTTATTTGTAGGTCCGGCAGCAGATTGGTACTGGAGACATCACCGAGCATGGAGAGGAGTGACCTGGGAAAACTTGACCAGAGCTATGCGAGATCAATTTGGGGATCGATTTTCGGATCTGGATCTACGAGAGCTCATCCGAAATCGACAACAGAAATCAGGGGAAACTTTTGATGATTTCCATCAACACATATTAGGACTGGTGGACCGGCTTGAACGACCAATGCAGGATGAGGAGCTGGTGGAGATATTGAAGCGGAATATCTTGCCTGAGCTAAGACGTAATGTCTTACACGTGAAGCTGCCTTCAGTGCGAATGCTTCGCCAGGCAATCTTACGAGTCGAAAACCTGGAGCTGGACTTCAAAAGCAGATCACGATCTTCGTATACACGACCTCAAGTATCTGAAGTGGATTACGAACAACACGAAGTAGACCAGCTAATGGAGGATTCGGAAGTGAAAAGTGTCACTTCGATACCGACATGTTGGAACTGCAGACAGCCAGGACATCGATTCGACGATTGCTTGGAGGAAAGGAAAATTTTCTGTTATGGGTGTGGCAAGCCTGACACATACAAACCAAATTGTGTCACTTGTCAAGCAAAAAACGGGAAACCGGGAGCGCTCAACAAGACATCGAGCCTCCCGAAACCTTCTCAACGCTTCCAGCGTCCCAGCAGTTAAATATTTCCAATGCAAATGGGCGCTCAACGAATTTCCAACAGTCACCTCCTGTTGAACAACACATGTTATCCACCTCTGGCATTTCTGCCATATCATACTCGATTACAGAGATATCTAACAGTCAAACAGCGAATTTTTGCAGCTGGCGCAATCAGTACTTTTCCGTTAGTACCAAGGCTCAGAAGATACACACTATGAATTAGGAAATTTTACGACCGTCTTTGATTGTGGCGTTGTCAACTGCAATGTGCTTTGTTAACGAATGTCCCTGCGGGAGATGTTCGACCATACGCGCAGGTTTTATTATTCGGCCTACCAACATCAGGGCTAGTCGATACAGGGCTAGAGCAACTTTGAGTGTGATGTCGGCGGACTTAGCGAAGTCTTTCCTCGAAGGAAGTTCGGTTCGTTGGAAAAGGGCTTCCTTTGGGTTGAAAACTGCTGACGGCACAACACATCAAACTGTTGGGCACTTGTCAGCCGATCTCACATTCCGAGGTCTCACTAAAAAGTTGAATACATAGATCATTCCGACTCTCAGTCGAAATCTATATTTGGGAGTAGAATTTGTCCGTACTTTTGCCTTGGCCTCATATCTGTTTGCGTCTCCTCAACAAATACATTCACTATCAAGCCTTGATACTCTATCTGACAATTCTCACCCTCTAACACCAGAACAATGTCGAAGACTTAAAGCAGTGGTGGCTTGCTTTCCATCATTCGCTGTAGAGGGATTGGGAAAAACAACTCTCATAAAGCATGACATCGATACGGGTATCCAGAAGCCAATTAAAGAACGGCATTTCTCTGTGTCACCTGCTGTCGAGAAACTTCTATAGAAAGAAGCGGATCGCATGTTGTCATTGGGAGTAATAGAGGAATCCAAGAGTGCTTGGTCTTCACCTGTAACCCTTGTGGTTAAACCATCAAAGGTGCGCCTATGTTTGGATGCTCGGAAAGTCAACTTTGTCACGGTGAAGGACGCTTATCCTCTTCCACTGATAGCTGGAATTTTGAGTAGGCTTCCCAAGGCCATGTTTATCACTAGCCTTGATCTAAAGGATGCTTTTTGGCGAATTCCTTTGGAAGAAAACGCTAAGGAGAAGACTGCCTTCACCGTGCCAGGTCGTCCACTGTACCATTTTGTCGTGATGCCGTTTGGGTTGTATAATGCACCTCAAACGATGTCTCCATTGATGGATGTCATAATTCCGGCTCATCTTAATCATCAGGTGTTTGTATATTTGGATGATTTGTTGATTGTTACTGAAGGCTTTGTTGAACACCTTAAAGTGCTTCATGAGGTTGCTTACAAATTGCGACAGGCAGGCCTCACTATTAACGTAGAAAAAAGTAAATTCCTTCTAAAAGAGGTTAAATACTTGGGCCATATAGTTGGCAGCGGCACAATCAAGGCGGACCCTGACAAGGTGAAGTCAATTTTGGAATTTCCTCTTCCTACCACAACCAAGCAATTGTGAAAGTTTCTGGGAGTGTGTGGGTGGTATCGATGATTCGTCAGGGAATACGCGTCATTGTCCACTCCGTTGACGGACATGCTCTCAAAAAGGAGTGAATTTGTGTGGAATGATGAGAGGCTAAGTGCTTTCAATCAGTTGAAGCAAAGCCTCGCTACTGCTCCAGTCTTCCATAGTCCTGACTTTAACAAACCATTCTCCATCCAATGTGACGCAAGTCAACATGGAGTTGGGTCCGTTCTAGTGCAAAGGGCTAAAGAAGGAGATGAAGCTCCCGTCGCATATATGCCACACAAATTGAGCCCTGCTCAGCGAAATTATACTGTAACAGAGCAAGAATGTTTGGCTGCGATGTTGGCAATAAAGAAGTTCAGAGCCTATGTGGAAGGTCACGAGTTCGAAGTCGTTACTGACCATGCGTCTTTAAAATGGCTGATGAACCAGCAAGATCTGCATGGCAGATTAGCTCGATGGGCTTTGAAGCTTCAAGGCTTCAACTTTACAATTATTCATCGAAAAGGAAGCCAAAACATAGTGCCTGACTCTTTATCACGCGTGTTCTGTGTCGATTAGTTGAACCCATCCGACAAAAACGAGACTTCAATAATAATAGATTTGGAATCTCCGCATTTTGAAAATGATTCATACAAAGACTTAGTTACCAAAATAGAAGCTGATCAAAATCTATGGCCTGACCCAATAGTCATCAACGGATTAGTATACAAATGAAATGAGTATGCGACCGGTAACAAACTTCAGGATCAAATGGCATGGAAGTTGTGGGTACCGGCCGAATTGACAAACGACTTGGTGAAAAGAACCCTCATGGAGGAATAGCTAAAACCCTTAGCCGCTTGCGGCAATAGTTTTACTGGCCCAAAATGGCGTCACAGGCTAAAGATTATGTAGGATCGTGTGAAATTTGCAAAACCACCAAGGCACCTTCACATACCCTTCGACCGCCAATGATATCACAGTCCGTTCCAGAGCGCATATTCCAGCGTTTGTATGTGGACATTATAGGTCCGTATCCGAGATCAAAACCTGGTAACATAGGAGCACTAGTAATTTTGGATCACTTATCACGATCCCCGTTTGTTGAACCTTTGCGCAAGTTCACTGCGAAAGCTATTGTTGAAATTCTGAAAAAACGAGTCTTTCACTTAGTTGGAGTTCCGGAAGTAATAGTTACAGACAATGGAGTCCAGTTCCGTTCGAATGAATTTAAAAATCTTTTGACACCTTTTGGTATTACTCACACTTTAACTGTGGTTTATTCACCACAAGCTAATGCATCTCAGCGCCTCAATCGTTCTCTTATTGCAGCCCTCCGAGCTTATGTTCATCCTTCCCAAAATAACTGAGATGAGAAACTGTCTGACGTAGTGTGTGCACTTCGTTCGACACATCATAGCACTACTAATACCTCCCCTTATTTTGCTGTCTTCGGTCAACCTATGATTACGAAAGGCAAGACCTACGATCTTTTACGAAATATTCAAAGGCTATACGACCCTTCGGGTTTGCCTGAACGTCCTGATTACCTTGATATCATTCGTCAAGAAATGCGGCAACGCACACTAACGAAACGTTAAAGGATATAATCTTCGCTCTCGGCATATTTCATATCAGCCAGGAGATATTGTATTTCGTCGAAACTTTCGACACAGTGATGCGGCTGCTCACTACAATGCAAAACTGGTTCTTAAGTTCATTCAGAGTAAAGTGCTAAAGAAAATTGGTGGAGCCTATTATTAACTGTCCGATATGAATGGTCGCAACGTAGGTGTTTTTCACGCTAAGGATATTACTCTATAGTATAACTATCCTAGAAAACCACCATTCTTTAACTTCAAATGCACTAAACTAATCACACTGCGTTAAAACTTGACAGGACCACTCATGCGGCATTTGAGCAATCACTATGCTCTCCGCGGGAATTGGTCAACACCAAACAAATATTAGACTTCCTTGAATTGCGTTTCCAGGCACTTGAGTCACTTGGAGAAAGGGCAATAAAGGCAATATCAGGAAAAACACATGCGGTTATAAGACAGCCTAGATCGTCGTCGTTTCTAGCCGCAACTGAAACCAAGTGCGTACTTTGTGAGCAAATCCACCCATTACACATGTGTGAAATGTTTTTGAGTGAAGGTCCACGCGAAAGAATCAGTCTGCTTAAACGGCACCAATTGTGTTTCAACTGTATGCGGGAAGGACATTCAAGTACCAACTGTGCATCACGTGGATGCCGAAAATGTTCAAAAAAACACAATACGTTGATTCACCTCGGCAATTAAATCTCAAGGAATGGTGAACTTACCCTATCCAGCATAAAATGTAATGGCATACCAACTTCGAGTGCTAAAACAGTTTTAGCGACACAAATCGCTCCGAAAATGAAGGGAACCGTCTTACTTAGCAGATAGAGTGTCGAGCCGTGCTTGACTCGGGTTCGCAGCTGAATTTTATGAGCGAGCGGTTAGCGAAAAAAACTGAATTTACAGCAAACATTCGATCCGCTAAATATTCAAGGTGTGGGATATGGTATGATTCGAGCGCAGCATAGAGTCAATGTGCTCCTATATTCAAAGGCAACGGCATTCTCCACAACAGTCGAAGCATTCGTCCTACCTCAAATCGTCGTTCAGCAACCGGGATATTTCATAGATACTACGAAGTGGCCGATTCCCAATAACGTTAAATTAGCTGATCCTCAGTTTTTCGAGCCTAGGCACATAGATATGCTATTAGGAGCCGAGCACTATTTCGAACTGCTATCAGTAGGTCAGATTCGTCTGGGGCCTGACCTACCAACCTTGCAAAACACCTTACTTGGATGGATTATTGCCGAGCGTATAGTTAATGAAGAAGGGCGCAATATAACATGCGGAATCGCCACCCCTGAAGACACTCAATTCAGCATACAAGTGGAACGTTTCTGGAGATTGGAAGAGCCGGAGAAGAATCCGAAAAGACTGTCTTCCGCTGAGCAAAGGTGTGAAGAACACTTTCAACAAACGCTGAAAAGAAAAATTGATGGACGATTCATCATCAAACTTCCGTTTGCTGATAGCCCCAACCAACTAGGCGAGTCTAGAGATATCGCAGAGAGACGATTTCACTCCTTAGAACGGAGACTCACAAAAAACCCAGATGTGAAACATCAATACATTGAGTTTATGCGTGAATACATTACGTTGGGACACATGGAAGGGTGTGATTTGGAGAAAATCCAACACCCATATTATTTCCTTCCACATCATTGTGTTATGAAGCCTGAAAGCACATCCACGAAGTTACGGGTAGTTTTTGACGCATCGTCAAAAACATCCACTAACATCTCACTGAATGGTGTACTTCTCACTGGTCCTACCTTACAAGATAAACTCTTTTCGATTCTGCTTCGATTCCGACTTCCACGCTACGTCTTCACAGCTGACGTAGAAAAAATGTACCGTCAAATATTGATTGATGACGAAGACAGGAAGTATCAGTTGATTGCTTGGCGAGAGGACCCAACCAAACTGCTCAGATACTACAAACTGTGTACCGTTACGTACGTAACAACAACAGCACCATACTTAGCAACAAGGTGTCTTCAAGAACTAGCAACGCAACATGCCGCACAATATCCGTCAGCTGCTAGAGCTCTCACAGAAGATTTTTATGTCGATGATGTGATGACTGGAGCAAATACGGTAGCCAAGGCATTAGTAATACAGACAGAGCTGAACAATGTACTTAAAGATGGAGGATTCAAACTACGCAAGTGGTGCTCAAACTGCCCTGAATTGCTCTCACACATACCAGCTGAAGACAGAGCAATTCAACTTGATTTAGATGATCTTGACGATCATTCTGTGAAGGCGTTGGGGTTAACGTGGCTTCCGAAATCAGATGAATTTCAAATTAAGACTCATTGGGAACCTTCAATTAAGGTAAACAAAAGAAAGGTGATATCTGACATCGCACATTTATTTGATCCTCTGGGCCTGTTGTGCCCAGTGGTTACAAGGGCTAAGATATTTCTGCAACAAATGTGGACTCTCAAGTTGGACTGCGATGCCGCGGTACCAATCGAGATGCATACAGCTTGGCTTCAATACCGTGATGACCTCAAGGTGCTCAACGATATCCGAATCCAACTACACATATACTCGGGAGAGGTAGCTCAAACAAGTGAACTCCATGCATTTTCAGATGCTTCAGAAAAGGCATACGGCGCCGCGTTATACATACGTTCCAAACTCCAAGATGGAACCATTATTGTCAGGCTATTGTGCGCGAAGTCAAAGGTCGCGCCAATAAAGACCATCACCTTGCCACGATTAGAGCTATGTGCAGCTAAGTTGTCCTCTCAGCTTGTGTTTCGCGTGAAACAAGATTTGAAATGGGATCAACCTTGTTACTTTTGGACAGACTCGGAAATAGTCTTAGCATGGATCAATTCATCACCATCAAGATATCATACATTTGTAGCCAATCGCATTGCAGCCATTCAAGAAGTCACGTTAGCTAGCCATTGGAGGTACGTCCGATCAAAACAAAATCCGGCTGATTTAGTGTCAGCAAAGGTGTTCAAAGAATGCACTACGTGGTTCTATGGACCTATATTCCTTCATGCTCCAGAATCATCATGGAGTTTTAAACCCACAATCTCTGAGACGAACTTAGAAGTTAAACAAGCAAAAATAATTCTGTCAGCTACGCTTGAGCCTTCGTACTTGACCAGTTCAATTAACCATCGCAACTCGTTCGGTTGTTTGCAACGAGTAATAGCCTACGTTTTAAGGTTTGTGCACAATTGTCGTCAGCAGAAGAAATTACATTCAGGACTTACGGTCAAAGAACTAGAAAATTCTCTAACAATCATTATTAAAGAAGCTCAAGAACAAGGATTCGGAGACGAACTAAAATAGCTTAAGCGCACGGGCAATGTCAGTGCAAATAGTAAACTCAACACCCTTACTCCATTTCTCGACAGCAATGGGATTATAAGAGTAGGAGGGCGACTGGAACAAGCATCCATCTCATATGATGCTAAGCACCCCATACTGTTACCCTATGCTCATGATGTCACCAGGCTGCTCATGGTTCACACTCACATCACTCACTGCCACGTTGGAGCTCAAAACTTACTCGCCCACATGCGACAGCGATTCTGACCGATTAAGGGAAAGGATGCTGCACGGTTAGTAGTGAATCACTGTGTACGCTGTCACAAGTCGAAGCCGAAATTATTGAACCAACTTATGGCGCCATTGCCCTTAGAAAGAGTTGAACCGGCTAGACCATTTTTGAATGCTGGTGTGGAATTTTGCGGTCCATTCTGGATACACTACAAGATTAGACGAAAGCGACCTGAAAAGGCTTACGTCGCAATATTTTGCTATTCCTCAACAAAGGCCATTCACATTGAAGTTGTTAGTGATTTGACAACAGATGCCTTCATAGGCGCATTAAAGCGTTTTGTCAGCAGAAGTGGCAACTGTCGAACCTTACATTGTGACAACGCCACTAATTTTGTGGGTGCGAAAAATCAATTACATGAATTAAAGGACGCAATATACCATAGTAAAGCTGAAGAAAAGATATATCGCATCTGCGCCAGTAAAAACATCGACTTCCGCTTTATTCCTCCCAGAGCTCTTCACTTTGGAGGGCTGTGGGAAGCAGCCGTAAAGTCAGCCAAATATCTGCTTCAAAGAAATGTAGGCCCTGCAGAGCTGACATACGAAGAGTTGGAAACTGTTATGACTGAGATTGAAGCCATTTTGAATTCGAGGCCATTAACTCCACTGTCGTCCGATCCCAATGATCTATCCGCCCTGACACCAGGTCACTTCCTCATTGGAGAGCCATTAACAGGTAAAACTGATCGGACCACGACTTCACAGAAAAGAGGTTTGCTGCAAAGATGCAAACTTGTCAACCACCTAAAAACCGAGTTTTGGAACCGATGGACGAAGGAATACTTAAGCGAGCTCCAACATCGGTACAAGTGGAAGCAAGAACATGTCAGCATTAAACCAGAAACAATGGTCATAGTAAAGGAAGACAACGTGCCTGTGCTAAAATAGCCCTTAGGAAGAGTTGTCAAAACCATCGAAGGAAAAGACGGCCTCGCCCGTGTGGCAGACGTCCGAACAGTTTCAGGAGTGTTCAGAAGACCAATTCATAATCTGGCTCCACTTCCAATCGCGAATCCTAGTGAAGACTCTCCCACTACCAACGCTTCACCCATTGGAGACTCGGCTGAAGCACGAGAATCCAATCGCCGAGTAAGGTCAGCAGAAGACAATGAGGGGCCATTGGAGTCCGCAAAACGACACCGCGCTACTTCACACATTTGAAGGCTTCCAACCAGTAAATAAAATACACCAACTCACCATCATCCGCAGCTTGCTGTATCAAAACGACTCGTCGCTACAGCAGCTAAAGTTATCTTTTAAAAAATTTCGTTCCAACACCAATTTAGCACCTTAGTTGAACGTCGTTCAAGGCGGGGAGGATGTTCAGATTAACTTTAAATTTTTCGCGCGCATTCATTAATACTGCGCTCGAAACGACGACGGTGTGACCGGGAACTGAAATTAATATTTCTTTGTCAATTTTTATATTTGTAAATAACAGTTAGTTTAGTATATAAGAAATCAATCACAAATAAAATACTCTCAGTCTTGGTCAGTGTTTCTTTTCATTAACCGGCATTAAAGTGTTTGTTATCAGTAATAGAATCAGGTAATTAGACTCGGGTGCATCACTCGACGTCAACAGGTTGAAGGTAGTTTCGGGTGTACGACTCGAGGCGTAAATAGTCTGGCGAATCGCTATCACTATTTGATTCACGGCAATATCATCTTTCGGGTGTATTATTCGAAGGAAGGTTAGCGCTGAGACTCGGGTGCAACACTCGAAGTCACACTAGTTGGGCGATCGTTGCGGGTGCACCACTCGGAACGAAGGAAGTGTGGTGAAGCATCATACTTCTCCGGCGGTCAATAAAAGCATTGGTCGCGGTATAAACATTCACTTTAATCGCTCACTCCGTAATCATCTGGTCAGTTTTCATTACTCTGATGACCTTGACTCACTTACTTGTCTTGGCGCAGATTTCTACGTTGTCCCGATCCACTGGTGATCTTGGTTGTGAAGCACTTAAGGACCCATTCACCGGGATTCCAATATTTTTCTTCACTTTTGTGAAGTTTACTACTGATGCCAGTGTTTAAGATTTCATCTTCCATATCTGTAGGTTCTTGTGGAATATATAATTCGCGAGGTTTTTCCTTGTGTTTATCTGGATTGGCATCGTCATTATCACTGCAGTCTGATCTTTCGTGATCATCTACTTTTCTCCAGTATGGCCACCATTCTGGTCATCACCATCTCAAGTATTTCATATTGCTTTCAAATTTATCTTATGAACTTTCTGGATTTCCATCATTTTCGCTGTCCTCGAATCTATTTCTGGCGCCCCTAAATCCATTTCTCTGGGCGTCTCTGTCGCATCGCTTATAGCGTCATTATACTTGTATGAGAAACCCTTCTCGATATCATTCAAAAACGAACTATTCAACTTCAAACAAGAATGTATTTAAATTATTGAGAAACGAACTTATTAACTTTCAAACTATAAATGTATTTAATTAATAGCCAAACTGCTCCTTCTGAACGTATGTGGAAGACTCCTCAAAAACAATATTTTTTCCCACTTGAATGTTCAGAGCTAACTTGCTTACATAAAAATCTATTACAATTGAAAATGTCAACAACACAAAGTGTTTGAGTGTTGTCAACTTCTAATCTCAAACATCCTGCCCGGCTGAACTATCACGGTTCAGGACATCTTCGTCTGCTTGAATTAGTCGACATAGCTTCTGTACTGGTCGCTTGCACTGATGCTTGACAGGGTTACCATTAACACCCTTTTGATCGCTAGCATATTCGACAGTTGCCACTCGAACGAGACCATCGCAACCCGGATGAACGTCGATGATGCGTCCGAGCTTCCATCGAGTTGGAGTCAGATGATTGTTCTGCATAGTGACGATATCGCCAATTTGTAGGTTCGGTTCAGCTCGCGCCCACTTACTACGTATTTGCAACGTTGATAGATATTCATGTTGCCAACGCTTCCAAAAATGTTCGTACATGCGCTGTACGCGTTGCCAATATTTCAAACGATTACCAGGAATATCAGGTACGCTCGGCTCAGGTCGAGCATTAATAGGACGACCGATTAAGAACTCTCCAGGCGTCAAAGCTGAGATGTCCTCTGGATTTTCGTGCAACGCGATAAGCGGACGAGAGTTGAGACATGCTTCAATTTTTATTAGAAGCGTATTCAACGAGTTATATTGCATCGTCTGCTTGCCGATGACACGCAACAGATGTTTTTTTGCAGAACGAACAGCAGCCTCCCACAGCCTACCATGATGTGGAGCAGCGGGGGGAATAAAATGCCAATTAACACCCGCATCTGAAAAAGACTGCCTCGATTGAGCTGCATTCCACTGACAAAGATCGCGTTTCATGATGCGGTTCGCTCTAACAAATTGTGTTCCGTTGTCACTAAACAGATTCGTACAATTGCCTCTTCTACTTACAAACCGGTCAAAAACATCCAAAAAAGACCTTGTTGTTAAATCTTGAGCAAGCTCGATATGTACGGCTCTAGTCGACATGCATATAAAGATAACTGCATACGTTTTGAAGATAGCTGTAGTACGCCTACTACCAAGATGAATATTGAATGGGCCACAATAATCGAGGCCTGTATTGGTGAATGGAGGTGCCACCAGAACTCGCGATCTTGGAAGACAAGCCATCTGTTGTTGTAGCATAACTCGGCGATGGGTTTTGCAAATAATACATTGATGAATGTATGATTTCACAAGTGCACGGCAATGTATAATCCAAAATCTTCGACGCAGAAACTGTAGCATCTCCTGAATGCCACCATGCAAAGTTACCACGTGTGAATTGTTAATAAGCAGTTTTGCGAATGTGCTTTCCTTTGGAACTATAGCAGGGTATCGTTGATCATATGAAAGACTTGCATTTGCTAGCCGACCTCGAAGACGCAGAATACCACTATCGTCTAAGAAAGGGTTCAACGGAAGTAACTTGCTATTCGCATTGATACAAGAATGAGCTTGGAGGTGGTTGATTTCAGTCATATACGCATTTTCTTGTGCCTCGCGTAAATGCCAAAACAATGCTACTTCCGATTCAGCAGATGAAATAAAGGGTTGCTTCCAATATTTCTTGCCAGAAGGACAAAAACGCATCACGATAGCGGTAGTATGCACTAGTCTCTGCAAAGTGCTAAACCTATCAATCAGAGACAATTCTTTACCGTCTAGGGTTCTAGTTATTAACCTTGATAAATTAGTTCGTCCCAGTAGCACATTTAATGGTTTTGATTCCAAATTAATGACCTCGGTCTCGATGGATGTTAACGACGGTGTAACCAAATCATTTTCAGTGTGCTTTTGGATACATGGTGGGCCTGTCCACCACATTGTATGAATACCAAGAGCAGCTGGAGTTATTCCGCGGCTAGCGCAGTCTGCAGGATTTAGATATGTTGTAATATGCCGCCAACGGCTGACGTCGGTATGCTGTTGGATGAAATTAACACGATTGGACACATATTGCTTCATGGTTGATGCTGGTTTCTTTATCCAACATAAAACTATAGTAGAGTCGCTCCACAGGGTGTAATCCATGTTGACTAATTGAAGAGACTCGCGAACTTGATTGAGCGTGACCACGAGTAGATGTGCAGCACAAAGTTCCAGTCTCGGGACAGTAAGCGCCTTCATTTCGGCGACCTTTGTTTTTGCAGTCACTAATGATACATGGCTTTGTCCACTGTTATCGACGCTCTTGATATAAATTACAGCGGCATAGGCCTTATTACTAGCGTCACAGAATCCATGCAGTGTGATGGTGGCGGAACGATTCATGCCCAGCCAACGTGGTACACGAATCTGTGTTAACTGAGGTAGTGCATTGCGGAAGGTTAACCACTGATTCTGCAAATCAGAAGGTATAGGAGAATCCCAATCTAGCTTCGCTTTCCAAAGAGACTGAGTCAGTATTTTCGCTGTGATGATCACTGGAGCTAGTACCCCCAATGGATCATAAATTCTCGCTATCTCACTAAGAACAGAGCGCTTAGTCGGTGGGGCCAGATTTCCGTCATATTGAAACTTGAAATAGAACTCATCATTAATCGGACACCAAAACAGTCCAAGAACTGATGTTTCTGAGTTGTTGAAATCAAGCTCTTTATCAGACACCGTAGACCCTGTTATCGCAGTAAGTGTTCGTGTGTCGTTTGAACTCCATTTTCGTAGCCTAAACTTGCCTTGTTGTAGAATTGTATCGAAATCAATCGCCAGATTCAAGGCTTCATCAGATGAGTCAGCGCTAGCGACAAAGTCATCTACATAGAAATTATTTAGTATGCTATCTCGCGCTGTCACTGCTCGGTTTGCATCGGCAATAACCAGATAATTATCTAGAGCACATTGTCGCAATGCGCGTATTGCGTTAAAAGGCCCACATGCCATACCATAAGTGACAGTCTTTAGTTGATAAGTCCGAATAGGTTCCGATGGTGACTCTCGCCACAGAATCTGTTGCCATCGACGGTGACGCTTATCAACCAGCACTTGTCGAAACATTTTTTCGACGTCTGCAGTGACGGCAATAGCGAATTGACGAAAACGAAATAAAATATGAAATAGTACATCTTGCAACGGTGGCCCTGTCAGTTGTGTGTCATTCAATGACACACCGTTAGTTGACCTCGCTGAGGCATTGAAAACAACTCTGAATTTGGTTGTTACAGCATGATGGGGAATAAAATAAACCTGTGATGGGTGACTGTGCTTGTACGATGCCAACTCCATGTGACCTAGTGCTAAGTAATCACGCATAAACTTAACATAGTTGGCTTGTAACTCTGGATTTGCTGTTAGTCTGCGTTCCAACCGATTAAACTGACGCATTGCAAGCTGATGGGAATTTCCAAGTGGTGGGGGATCCGGATGAAATGGTATCTGCACCACGTATCTACCTTCCCTATCACGGGTGAAGGTGTCCTTAAATATTTGCTCGCAAATATCTGATGTCACATTCGTCAGAGATGGCGGGTCTTCTATTTCCCAAAATTTACGAAGTAGCTCGTCAAGCTTCTGTTCACTATCACCTTTCTTTAAGCGAGATGTACTCTCATCCTGAAAACTTATTTTACTTGCACATTCGTCTGTCCGAGACATTGTGTGAGGCGTCGGTTCAATCTTTTCGCTAGCATAGTTTTCTGTCCAAGAATGTATGCGTCGCGACTGTTCACTATCACCTTCGCCTGTCATAGGGAAGGTGAGTCGTGTGGTGGCATTGACTGCCGCCGGACCAAATACAACCCAACCAAGATGAGTGCATATCGCACATGGCTCGTCGATGCTGCCTGTGATGATTCCATCACAGATAATTCTACCCCATATGTCAGCACCAATGAGTAAAATCAATGCATCCGGGCGTTCCGAATGCCGGGTCAGCAAATGTCAGATTTTTCAAATGACTCCATTGTGCTGTATTAATATGTGTCATTGGTGTCGTTGTTGTAATCGCTCGGATAACATGAGCATCAAATTCTATTTCAAAGTTCTTGTCAACTGTTGAAAGTAGTGTCAGTGTAGTTTGGCCGCAAGTGTGTGTGGCGGTTGTGCCGCCGACTCCTTCGACCCTCAGTTTGCAATTTTTTCTATGTAATTTCAACAATTTTAAACATGATTCGGTAAGGAAGCTCACCTGAGATCCTGTATCACACAACGCCCTAAACTCTTGTGGGTTTCCTTGACAATCCATGATCCAAACCTTCGCGGTTGCAAGTAGTACAGTTGCTTCGTTGTGTGCTAAGTATGACTGCACCTGATCGGTCAGTCACTGTCTTCTTAAGTGAACTTTAGGTGCTGGGCAGCCAGACAATAGTTCAGGCCGCAGCTGAGATTCAACGGTTGATGTGCTTCCTACTGGAAGTACTCCGGCTCCATCATCTATGCCGTGGCATAAAAGACTGTTATGTTTTTGCGCGCAATGTATACACATTCCAGCCGAACATTCGCGAGCACTATGGCCAGATCGTAGACAATTAAAACACAAACTATTTTTCTTCGCTATCTTCCATCGATCCGAAACAAAAAGGTTCTTAAACTGCGGACATTTTGTCAGTCGGTGTGTTCCACGGCAATGTGGACATAGTACTTCACGTGACCTATCAAAAGCTAACTCAGCATTCCGTGGCAAATTCGATGTCACAACGTTTGCTTTCATAGCGCCCTGGAAGTTCCTCCGTTTGATGGACTGAATGCAACTTCCACTACCTGATGTTGGCATATTTGTCGCTCGACGTTCAATAAACGCGAGTAGCTCCTCCAAACGTGGGATCTCATTCGACTGGAGACTCATTCCCCATTCGCTCCGCGTTGTTGATGGTATCTTGGTTAGCAATATTGGAACAGTAAACGAATCCCACTGGTCCACTGGCAAATTCATCACTACTAATGCACGCATGGTAGTCCGAACACAATCTACAATGTCCCGCAAGCCCCTCTGTGTTTCCGGAGGATTGATCGGTAAATCCAGCAACCGGTTCACATGAGTTTCCACAAGTAGACGAGGATTATCGTACCTTCTCAAGAGTTCTGTCCAGACTTCTTCATAGCCGCCAGTATATATGCCACTGACCATAGGCACGCTCTCCGCCTTTACATATTGCCGCAGCTTGCCTAATTTGTATGTCGGAGTCAGATCTGAACGTCTATGGACAAGTGTCTCAAACATGTCCTTGGACTCTAGCCAATTCTCGGGGCGACCATCGAAAACAGGAATAGATACAGGATCCAGCCGCATGTCCGTAACGTGATTTCCCGAATCATGACTTACATTATTCACCACCAGCAAGCGCCGTAATTTTATTGACGCGTCATTGTATGCCTGTTCCACGTTGGCATATAGGATATCATGCTCGGGCAACTCCTCTGCTTGCGCCAAACCGACTAATACATAATGATTGTCGCAGAATCTTCCATAATGTTTGACTAACGTCTGTAACTGCTGTTCAGCCTCCACCACATCTGCTCGATAGTCTTCGGCTAAGACCTGTCTTTTGATGCGCTGGATTGAAGTTTGTGAAGAAGCACGTAAATTTAAAGCCGCCATTTCAAGTCAAGTCTTCCGTACTAGCAGTTTAAAACCAAAAAGTGTTCCCTAGTATCACACTCGATAAGCAAATACAATGAGCCGTCAATCGCCTTAAACCTTGATTTTACTCAATTCCTCACAGGAGGCACCAAAAAATGTATGAGAAACCCTTCTCGATATCATTCAAAAACGAACTATTCAACTTCAAACAAGAATGTATTTAAATTATTGAAAAACGAACTTATTAACTTTCAAACTATAAATGTATTTAATTAATAGCCAAACTGCTCCTTCTGAACGTATGTGGAAGACTCCTCAAAAACAATATTTTTTCACACTTGAATGTTCAGAGCTAACTTGCTTACATAAAAATCTATTACAATTGAAAATGTCAACAACACAAAGTGTTTGAGTGTTGTCAACTTCTAATCTCAAACAATACTTGATGTCTATTTTCAGACATGGGGCTGAGATGTATCACAGACCATTACTAATTACATTCAATAAAGAAATTCTTTATAATGCAAGGGAATAATGATGGCACCTTTATCTGTAACTACTTGCGAAACCGCTTTTCACCATTTCAGTGTGTACCTTTCTTTTGGAGGGAATTTTCCCCTTTATAGCGCTGTTCGCGCGAGCTTACCTTTTTACCAAATTGGCAGCTTGCCTTTTTTCGCTCCCTCATATATACCTCTTTTGATGTGTAGAATTCAGCTAGTTTAAATGCTTCTTTAAATCTGGAATTAATTTCCAGATCACTATTCTTCTTTAAACCTGCTCATACAGGAGAATTCTCCCCTTCTGGTGAGTTAATCACGCGTATCCCTCCTGTCATTTTCGCTGTAGCCACAGTATCCACCTCTTTTGTACTCCGCATCCTTTCCTTCATCATCTCCGATTGTTCTTCGCTGACGATTCGTCTTTACAATCAGGTTGTCTCTTCTCTGTTCTGTAACTTGGTGGTCACTTTCGGCTCGTTATTTGAAACATAACCACCGCACATAATTGATTTGTCGCTCGACTCATATGGCGTGCACTCTTCTTTACATTCGTCGACATTGCTGGCGATTGGAACTTTGATTTAACTGCAACAATCGGGAAATAATTAAAGTCACTGACTTTTAACGACTTTCCCTCGCTAACTTTAAGGATATTAGTAAATTTGCTAGTGATTCATCTCTATAATTCTCCAATGAAATCACTTACTCTTAATCAAGGGACTTATCACCCATACTCTTTGTGGACTTAATTTGGGACAAAAATCCTTCAGCTCTTTTCCCTCTGTTTTCCTCGTGAAAATACCTGTGTTGTAGCAACCGCTTACAAAAGTCCCATCGGCGACCTGTACTCAGCATGTGCATGGCCTCGTGTAGAGGTACCCTTATGCACCTATGCAAATGCACTATGCATAAATACCCTGATTCGCATATGAATCTCAGCATGCATATGTACCCTTATCCTCATATGCAAATCCAATATGCATAAATATCCTGATTCGCATATGCATCTCAATATGCATATGCACCCTTACCCTCATATGCAAATCCAATATGCATATATACCTTAATTTGTATATGCATCTCAGCATGCATATACATCCATATCCTCCTATGCAAATCCCACATGCATATATACCTTAATTCGCGTATGCATCTCAACATGCATATGCCTCATTACCCATCAATATTCCATTTTTCACAATAATTGCTTCAAAACGCAATTTCAGCTCGAGGATTCTTCCAAATCCAATAACAACATTGTTTCGGCATTTCCGGAGCTCATTCCCAGCTAATATTAATTACTGGCAATGAGCTCGGAACCATGGCATTGTTGTTGTTGAATTTGGAGGAAATTTCGAGCCGCCACGACTCAAAATATTCACAACGACGACTTTGTTGTTGCCCGGCATGAAAATTCGCTAACAACAACCATGGATCCAATGCTCGAGCCGAACCAAAGAATGTCGCTAATGATGAACGTGGGAAAAAGTTCATGCGACCGAACATTGTACGATCGAGTTGAAAAAGTGGCGAGAAAATTCTTGAAACCCGGGCGAACTGAATATCGCCAGAAAAATGTTTGAAGGGAAAAATATCAGGAGTTGCGGTTGAACAGCCGATGAAAGAGGAGTTAGCCTTGAGATCGCAAGTTTGCTTTAATTCGCCGAGCTGCGTGCACTGGGAGTTGGTCAAAGTGCCACACAGAAAAGGATCGTGTCCGTCTGCCTGTGAAAGAGTCGCGATAAGGATTTTTTGTGGTTTTAAATAACACATGCTACAATTTTAAGAAAACACACGCTACAATTTGAAGAAATCTGTCCGTATTATTTCAAATCCAAAAATAAAATTCTACAACCCGACCGTCATTTCGCGAGTAATCGAAAATCCAACGAGAGTGCAAGCTTTGACGGTGCAAATCGAAGACGTTGCTAAGTGCATGGTGTTGCAGAGAATTTGGAATGTTTCCGTGTTTTTCATTTCGGCAAGGCTTGAAGTAGTTTGTGTGGCCCCAGGTGCTTAGCAGGCATACATATGCATCGAATCAACTGCAACAAAGGGAATAGTGTTTTGCTTTGTTCCTGGTTACGCGACGAGGGCATTGATCTGAAAGGTCCTTCGCGATAAGTGTTGACAAACATCCCTTGAGTGGCCTTAGCTTGCATTATTTTCTGCATAGAACGTTCTTCCGAGAGGAAAATGATTAACGCGAGACTAATTCGGGAGGATTGTGCAATTCCGAGAAGAGCGAATCTGTCGGCGCGTGTTGAATTTGTCATAAATTTCTTTTGATAATATTGGAAAGTCTTACCTTTGTCGATATCCCGAAGAAGAAGTCTCCAAGTGTAGCGGTAACGTTTCACAGCAAATTTTCCCACCCACCCCAAACATAATACATTGTTTTTGTGTTTCTGTGTGAAAAGCCAACATAAAAATGAACGAAAACAACAGATACTCCTGAGTTTACACAAAATAAATAATTGAAGTTATTGCAATATCAAGGCCATGATTTTCGATATTTTCATGATGTGAAGGAAAAACAAAAACGATGTTTTTTCGTGTTACTAATTTTTGGGAAATTATTTGAGGAAGAAAGGGCGCTGTCACTGGTGGATCTATGGCATGTAGTCTAGTTAATAATTAACAAATCAAGGTGCGGGATGGAACGTGACTGCGCTTGACTGTCAAATATGTTCATCATTGGAGTGTGAATTTCTCTTCAAAGGTGCGTCACTCGGAGTTCAGTAAGCCAAATTAATGTAGCGCAGCCGTATATATTTGCAAATAATAAATTACAGATAACAGACGAAAGTACGCAGAATTCGATGGTTGTTTACATTTATTAATGAATAAAACCAAGGTCAATATGTTCTTAAGTTCCCTTTTTACATAGCACTCAGTGGATTATTCGGCCTGGCTATACGTCGTTCTTGTGGATGAGTTTACAGTTACTTTGCATCATATATCAATGAAGTCAGATCAGGAAGAAGAATGCGGTAGACTTATATGCCTATTTGTTCTGGGAATGGCAGGGTCAGAGAAAACGACATGTGTGAAAAAATATTATTAACATTGATCCAGCGTGTAAACATGTATCATATCAACCTCACATAGATATTCGAGATACAGTTAATGACAAAGCAGTAATGAAGCAATATGATCTCGGTCCAAATGTAGGTATTGTGACGTCTTTGAACGTATTTTTGTAATAAATTCGGAAAAGTGGTTGAATTAATTGAAAAGGCAGGTAATCTGTCGGTTGAAAATAGAAGCTGGAAAACAAAAAAAAAAACAAAAGAGAGAATACCGAGTATAATTTTTCAATATTGTCCAAGTGCAAATTTTTTTTGAAAGGTCGTTCGTAAAAATATCCTGGAGTTAATAAAACTAGCTATTTGGGAGTTGATTTGATTATTTTAGTATATAACGACCAAATAGACGACTGTAATTCAGGGTAGAAAATAATTGAGTTCTCTTTTAAATATTCTTGTCCAATGATCTAGTACGTGCTAAAGAATATAGTGCTACATCGATAGGTAGTTACAGATTATGGTCGTTAGTATCGATCAAGTCGGGATTGACCTTAAATCCGACCTTATTTGTGGAACCCTTAATTATTTGGGTTGTTTTCTAAACTGAAACATAGATTTAAGCAAAAGCATTATCGATATATTGATAACTGATCAATTTATATATGAATGTACCTTATGAAACTTTATTGAAAAGTCCTCGTTTAACCATTCGTTACGTTTACTTTGGAACGCAAGCATTTTTTTTATCAAGTTATTTATTTTTTTGATAAGATGGAAATAAAAGCAAATAATAGACATTAAATTTAAACGAAACAACAACAAAAACAAAAACTCTTTTCAAAAAAATAGCTTTATATACAATAAACTCAAATGTGTACCAGGCCTTTAGATTTATAACTCACACAAAACACCAAAATTATGATAAACAAAAATTCTTTTCTAGCAAATAAAAAAATTTGTTGCAACCGACTAAACTCTGTCGAGCAGTCGTCAGTGCAGCATATATTTACTAAGAAATCTTCCTGTTCTTGCCCGGCGTGCCTTTTCCCTGCCGACTAGCTCAGCCTAGCGTGGGTTTGCGGGCGGAAGATTTCTTCGTGCTATGGCACGCTGACAGTACAACACTCATCAGTCACAAACAGAAAAAGGAAGGAAAACAAAGAAGTCCGTAGAAAACATTACTTAACTATTTATTTTACATGCATTATGACAACTAAAAGAACTCAAAAAAAAATCAAAATACAATCAAAAAGAAACCAAAATAAAAAATGCTCAAATCAACTAAATCTAATAAAATAAATTCAATTCAAAACTTCATTCCAATCACTCAAATCAAATGAACATCAAATAAAATAAATTCAATCCAAACAGTTCAAATAAAAACTAAAATTCATGAAGAATTTGGATGGGGGGGTTTTTTTTTGTACTCAACCCCGGCCGGGATCGGTTTATACCGATCATACAATATTTCTGAGAATTGTTAGATAAATAATATACTATGCAGACCAATATATATGTGCGTAAATTAATTTCCAGTATAAACCTATAATTATGATATAGTAGTATAAAAATACAAATTCCCCACCCACGGAATTGTAAAAAAAATAAGTAATACTCAATTTAACAATAATTGTTTGAAAAATAATTTCATATATGATTTGTACTTATTTGTTTAAATTTAAAAGAAATTTCGTTAACTCCACAGCTCTTCGTCGTGCAATAATAGTTTTATTTCCCTGGTATCATACGCGTGAATTCAATCTATGTCTTTAAATTAAGAAAAGCATCCTAAGACGTGCAGTCGTCATATTTGGTCGTATCTGCATGGAATTTCGCATTTACTGATTTAGTTGTAATAACTTTTTGTTTTTTTTTGTGCCCGCCTTCGACTTTATACTATTCGTGCATGCCGTTCAAATAACAAAGGAACAAGAGTTACTTATCTTATCCGTGTGGTTTTTATATTTCCGATGAAGAATGCTGAAACCACTCAGTTAGCCTGCCAATTCCACACAAAGGTGCCGTCACTTATATATTGAGTTTTCCCCAGTCGTTATCCAATGAAGTAAAATGTTTCTGCCAACCAAATCTCCTTTCACGTCTTTCAGGTGTTTAAACTTTTACTTTATATTTATTTAATGAATTTCTCACTTTAACTAACTTTAATAACTCATACACTTTGACTTTTATTCAAATTTCTTCCAAACCACCAAAAATTTTAGACTTTCTCCTTCGACAGTTAATATACAACTTTTTTCCAAACCACCAAAAATTTTCGACTTTCTCCTTCGACAGTTAATATTCAAAATATCCACTTTCTTTGTTCCGAATAGAAAAATTTTCATTATCCCGCTAGGGCGGTTTCTTTCCAATTCCCATTTTCCTATCACTTCGACACAACTAGGGCATCCCCAACACAGTAGATGCAGAAATCCACCACCAGGTTCGCTGCGCTGCTTTTTCCCTGACATAGGCCGTGTTTATTTTCAAAGTGACAGGAGGTGACGATCGCAACAAAGCTGTCTGATCAACTAGATTTGAATTGATACTGCCGGTTGAATTCATATCTGAGTCGAATTAAAAGAAACAAGCAACCTGTCGTTCAAATCAATTGATGGGAAACGAGACGAATACCGTAGCAGATTATGTTGGACTCACTGCTGGAAGAACGGCGACGTGGTCTGCACCGATGGCTGCAGATTGTTTGTCAACATCCAATTGTTGGGATCGGTCTAATGTTAGAAAACTTTCTCACAGATACGTCGACCGATCATCAAGATCCTTGCGTGCTGTCTATGCGAGGGAACTAGATGAATTCTCGAAATTAAGTGATAATGCTGAACTACCACTCGAAGACCAGGGACATTTGGCCGCAAGTCGAGAAATGATGAGAATCATGCTCAATTGTGTTATTAGATTGAAAAGATTAGCTGAACAACAGACAGCCCGAATACACAATCAGAGCTACGACATGAATGAAATGTCGACAGTGACAAACAATATAAAAAATATCGAGTGGATGCTTCGAATCCGGTCTAGCAGAATGAATCAGAAGAAGTTGCAGCCGAAGACACGGATGAGAACGAAGGGAAAGATACGTCGAACATGACCGAGTCTTCAGATAATGATCAAGCGATTGGAGCTTCAATGACAGAAGAGAAACCTGAATCGATTGACCCGATGCCGGATGAAAAACAAGCTTCTGCAGAACAGAAGGTAGGAGAAAATGCTCAGTAATTTTTTTGTTCAAACTCTGTATATATTTCAAAACTTCTTTTCGAAATATCCGTTTAAATTGTTTTGAATCTTATCCACAAATGGATAAAAACATTCCGAATTTTTTTTTTTTTTTTTTTTTTAAAAACCCGTTGATTACTTTTTAAGTTTGAAATATAACAGAATTTGATATAAGTTCCGTAACACTCGTGGCGACGACCCAGACCCTGAGAGGTCTCATATTGCCGGGCACTACTCACTGGCCTCCGACTGTGAACATCTTCCGTTATCACGCTTTGATGTCCTTAGCGTGGTAATTTCCCAGCACCTTTCCTTTTTCGTCTACCAACTCGTAGATGACCTGCCCCACTTTACGCTTGACCGTTGCCTTAATGAATTTTGGGGCGAGTTTAGCAGCAAATCGGTCAACCGCACAGCTTAGCGAATGATTACGTACCCATACATCTTGACCGATGGAAAAATCTTTTACACGGCTTCTTAGATTGTATCTTTGCGAACCCTTGTTGTATGCCTCAGTCATTTTGGTTTTGACCTGACAATGAATTTGACGTAACCGGTCACAATTTGGTACTGTCACTACCTCTCCATCCTCAAAAGCCTGTAAAGACTTCAAAAGCGCGTATTCAGAACCATGGTGGATAGGTTGGTACCCGAACATCAGGAAATGGGGCGAACAACCTGTGGCCTCATGTACTACATTACGAAATGCGGCACATGACTCCGGCAGGTTAGCGTCCCAATTCCGATGGTCGTCCCCTATGTAGGCTCGAATAGCGGTTAGGATAGACTGGTTGGCTCTTTCGGAAGCATTAGCTTGGGGTGAATAGAAAGGGGTGTAGCAATGGTTCACCCCATATTGAGCCAGGAATTCCGAGAAGAGTTTGGACACAAATTGGACTCCATTGTCAGTATGGACGATTTCAGGCACGCCAAGGGTCAAGAATATGTGTTCTTTTAAAAATTTCACCATCGATTCAGCTGTTGCCTTGGGTAGGGCCTTGAGCCAAATGAATTTGGTATAGTGATCGAGCACCACCAGCAACTGGGTGTTACCTAGCTTCGAACGAGGATATGGGCCCATAAAGTCAATAAACAAGCGTTGCATTGGCCGATCGGTAATCCTGGCAGCACCCATAGGTGGTCTCATTGTAGCATTCGTGGCCTTAACTTGCTTGCAAACAGAACAATTGTTGACATAGCTGGTGACATCTTGACGCAGCTTCGGCCAGTAATAATAGCGTCGCAAGACTTCTAGTGTTTTACGAACCCCACAATGTGACCCCAAAGGGCTGTCATGACTACGTGCCAGCAACACTTGTCGTCCTCCTTCAGGGACCCACACCTTTGCACTGGGAATATCTAAGTCAAAACCTCCGTGTGAACCTAGATGAATATACACAACTCCGTTCTTAGTGTACAGGTTTTCGAACTGATCCGGATGTTGCTCAATCTGGTTGACGAGATTCATGTAATCAGGATCCTGAAAGGCCTGTGATGGAATGTTCCCTAGCAATTGTTGATGCTCAGGAAGACAAACAACGGCACAATGAGGCCCCCCTTCAGAGTCGCGTGCTCGTGATAACGCGTCTGGTACGACATTTTGAGTGCCTGCTCGATGTTCAATGTTGAAATTGAACCCTTGTAATTTTAGGCTCCACCGTGCTAACCTCCCCGACAGATCTCTCTGGCCCATTAACCATTTCAGACTGGCATGGTCTGTGATAATGGTGAAAGGCAGCCCCTCGACATATGCCCGAAACCTTTTGACACTCTGCACCGCAGCCAAGCATTCTAGTTCGGTAACGCTATAGTTGCGCTGCGCAGCATTCAACTTCGATGACATAAAGGCGATGGGATGCTCCCCACCATCATCATCTTTCTGAAATAAAACACTGCCGATGCCGGTGGCACTTGCATCGCACTGAATATAAAAATGCCGAGAGAAATCTGGATTGATCAACACAGGTGCAGACACTAAAAGTTCCTTCGTCCGTTCGAAAGCCTTATTAGCAGCCTCAGTCCATACGAACCTTCTTTTACCCTTCAGCAGATCCGTCATAGGTGATGTGATAGATGCAAAATTTGGAATGAAACGCCTATACCACCCAGCCATCCCCATGAATCTCCTCACGTCCTTTACCGTTTTGGGTCGTGGATATGCTATGATGCCGGACACCTTTTCAGGATCCGTCTTTAGGACACCATCACTTATCACATAACCTAGGTATCGAACTTCTTTTTGGACGAATTTGCTCTTCTCAACATTGATGGTCAAATTCGCCTGCTGTAATAAATTGGCCACAATAGACAGCAATTTGAGATGGTCATCAAATGTTGGACTTGTTATCAGCAAATCGTCCAAATAAACGAATACCTGGTCATGCAACTCGTGAGGGATGACCTTATGCATCAATCGACACATAGTCTGTGGAGCATTGCACAATCCAAAAGGCATGACAGTGAAGTGATATAAAGGGCGTCCAGGTACTGTAAACGCTGTCTTTTCCCGCGATTTTGCATCCAAAGGAATCTGCCAAAAGGCATCTTTCAGGTCCAGACTGGTTATAAAGCGTGTGGACTGCAGACGTGCTAACAGGCCCTCGATCAACGGCAAAGGGTACGCATCCTTGACAGTCACCTCGTTCAATCGTCGAGCGTCCAAACATAATCGCACCTTACCGTGTTTTCTTACAATAGTGACTGGAGAGCTCCAGGAACTCCTACTCTCCTCAATTACCCCCAAAGACAGCATACGGTCCAATTCGTCGTACATCAATTTCTGCACCACTGGTGACACTGCATAGTGACGTTGCTTAATTGGTTGAGCATCACCTGTGTCTATCACGTGTGACAACAAATTGGTTTTGCCCAATCCTAACTGGTTAAACGACGGAAATTGACGCACGATTTCATCGAGCCGTTGCTTATCCCTCGGAGACAACTGATGATAACCAGGGTCCTGTGGAACTAACTCAACAGCAGAACAATGCGGTGCAATTTTGAAAGCATCCCAGAAATCTATGCCCAGATAAACTGAATTGGTTAAACTGGGGCATATTAGGAAGCGTATTAGCCTCGTCTTTTCATTAAATTGCACCAATGTGCTTACATACCCGAGAACAGGCGCCTTTTGACCAGAAGCGGTATGAACTTCGGTAGGCATTGAATGTATATTCAAGCCCAACTCCTCAACCAGCTTCAATGCTCCTGCTCCCAGGATGCTTACACTTGCTCCACTGTCAAGCAAACCAGTCAACTGCCGACCTTGGATGGAAATGGTGGCAAATGGTCGGTTATCTCCATGGATGGATACAATAGAATCCAGACAAGCTTTCCGCAAAAATCGCCGAAGGGTGAAATATTTCCAGGCGCGATTAAAACGCCTTGATGACTGTTTAGGAGCATCATGTTTTGAGTTGGTAGACGTAACAGAAGGACATGGATTTTGGGGTGTATTTATTGACGGCGTTGCAATTCGGGGTCGACATTGGTGGCAACGTCGGTCTTTTGGGGTCTGGATGAGTGAATAGCCAGCGGAATACGCATCCTCCCCGGTGAAAGCGCATTCCTTTTGGAGTTTTCTGCTTGGCATCTAGGGCATTTAGGTTTCAGTACTCCTTCCTTACCACATCCGAAACAGAATATTCGCTGAATAGGAGCGGGACAGTCCATAAAACCATGACCCAGGTCACGACAATTCCAACACATTCGGTATTCTCCTTTTCCTTCTACTTCACGACCTTTATTTAGGAAGGTGCTGGAATTTGTTTGTACGGCGTGCACTTCCCGTTTTGTCAACACATTTGAGGGTGTGGAATTTACAAATTCAGAAAAGTAACGAGGGGCTGGTGGATTTGAAACTACGTGCGAATAACTTTCACCATCAAGTCTGGATTGATTTTCTTGTGCAAACCTTGTATTATAATTAGACGGTCTTAAATCAGGATCATTAAAAGAGACACTTTTAAGACCCGATTGAATCACCTGCACATTGTTTTGTACACCATCATCAGATGGAGCATATCCCTGATCCCATAACGGATGACGAGCGCGCAAAATGGGTTCAATCAGTTGACTATTGTTAAGGTAATCCGAGTCAAAATGCACCTCTTGCACTTGACGAGGCCGACGATTGATGTCTCGGTCTGAGTTCATTCTAAAAGTCTCCATTCGGATTCCACCAGGCAACAACGTCTGACTAACTCTCGAGTTGAAGTGAAGTCCACTCCAGCTAAATGTGCTCTAAGAGCAGGAGCCATATTTCTAAATACCACACATTGAAAATCTACATCTGATAGAGGGGTATTTAATTGTAAAGAAATATTCTCGAGGGCGTCAAAGAACTCCTGAAAGCGCTCACCCGGGTTTCTGCAGTCGCCCATCTAGCATTCTTCGTACATCTACATCGGACCTAAATGAGCTAAATCTTTCCAAAAATTCTATACGTAATCTATTCCACACCAGTGGATAATTCATCTCGCGGAAACGCCAATACCAGTCGGCAGCTTGCCCCTTTAAGAGTAAATGAAAGTCTGTGGCAAGTGTGGTATAAGAAACGCGATAATCCTCTGCCAAGGACAGCACCCTGAACATAAACTGTCTGGCCGTCAACCCAGAAGTTGAGCCATCAAATACTAAATTCCATTTCGAAATGGGCAGCCTTACAGATGACCGCTCACCTGAATCCATCTGCTCTCTAAAAGTTACTCGTGGTGGTTCGTTATCAGCTGGTGCATTTGGGTGAGGTGCTCGCTCCTGGTGAATAAATGAATTTTCTCCGTGAGTAACCCGTCTCCTCGATGATTCAGTGGCATTTACTCTCATTGACTCGGAAACTCGAGTGGCTTGAGCAGCTGAAGGCGACAGGCTCAGGCGTTCTAACTGATGCTGGAACGGAGTGTAGCTTGGATCCCAACTATTTGTTCGGCGACGCATTGTTCAAGTATGATATATTTTTTCAATTCAAACCGAATTACTCCACAATTAAGTATATTTTTGCGGATAAGTATTACCAACAAACGAATAAGATTCTCAATACAGAAATCTTAGGATTCTTCTCACATATGCTAAGATGATAATACAATTATGTGCAGCATGAAATAGTTGAATACACTCGTGATGTAACGACGGAATAAAACTACTTCGTATCTAATGAATATTAATTCCAATTCAATTCATAAAAAAAAATAATGATTTCTACGGATCTTCTTCGTGACAGGAATTTAAAACAGGAAGGGAAAAGGTAAAAAAAATTGACACTAAATGATGAAATGGGACTGGGGAAATCAGGAGAATGCAGATCTCTTGTAGATGCCTGGAAATGTCCTAATGAACATTTGCTTTGATCCTGCTCAATATAATTCAATTGACTGAATAACATCTTACAGATGGACAAGAATCAAGACTAGCTCATGGGTCATCTCAATGGACAGCTTCCTCCAGATGCGGCAAACTCAGATTAATCTTTCTACAAGATTGATTCGGTTAACAAAAAGATATTGCCCCATTTTAATTAATTAATCTGGCGGTAATCCTACAACCACAAGAGTCTGGTCAGCATTTAAAGAGACGAGCTCTGTTAAACACATAAAACGGAGACAATAGCTCGAGATGGGCGCCAATGCTGCATTGACGACCGCTCGGCAAGTTGATGATAGCAAATAGAAATAGTCAGGTATATGACTGCAACCATAGCCAAAGAAGAAAAAAAAAATGGCTGAGGCAACAAGATGCTCCTATTAAACATTTGCCACCCCAGCCGAAAGCATATCTGCCAAAAGAAAACCTATAAAAGAAAGCCAAATTGTTTGGGCGCCAATTGTTGCAACCGACTAAACTCTGTCGAGCAGTCGTCAGTGCAGCATATATTTATTAAGAAATCTTCCTGTTCTTGCCCGGCGTGCCTTTTCCCTGCCGACTAGCTCAGCCTAGCGTGGGTTTGCGGGTGGAAGATTTCTTCGTGCTATGGCACGCTGACAGTACAACACTCATCAGTCACAAACAGAAAAAGGAAGGAAAACAAAGAAGTCCGTAGAAAACATTACTTAACTATTTATTTTACATGCATTATGACAACTAAAAGAACTCAAAAAAAAATCAAAATACAATCAAAAAGAAACCAAAATAAAAAATGCTCAAATCAACTAAATCTAATAAAATAAATTCAATTCAAAACTTCATTCCAATCACTCAAATCAAATGAACATCAAATAAAATAAATTCAATCCAAACAGTTCAAATAAAAACTAAAATTCATGAAGAATTTGGATGGGGGGGTTTTTTTTTTGTACTCAACCCCGGCCGGGATTGGTTTACACCGATCATACAATATTTCTGAGAATTGTTAGATAAATAATATACTATGCAGACCAATATATATGTGCGTAAATTAATTTCCAGTATAAACCTATAATTATGATATAGTAGTATAAAAATACAAATTCCCCACCCACGGAATTGTAAAAAAAATAAGTAATACTCAATTTAACAATAATTGTTTGAAAAATAATTTCATATATGATTTGTACTTATTTGTTTAAATTTAAAAGAAATTTCGTTAACTCCACAGCTCTTCGTCGTGCAATAATAGTTTTATTTCCCTGGTATCATACGCGTGAATTCAATCTATGTCTTTAAATTAAGAAAAGCATCCTAAGACGTGCAGTCGTCATATTTGGTCGTATCTGCATGGAATTTCGCATTTACTGATTTAGTTGTAATAACTTTTTGTTTTTTTTTTGTGCCCGCCTTCGACTTTATACTATTCGTGCATGCCGTTCAAATAACAAAGGAACAAGAGTTACTTATCTTATCCGTGTGGTTTTTATATTTCCGATGAAGAATGCTGAAACCACTCAGTTAGCCTGCCAATTCCACACAAAGGTGCCGTCACTTATATATTGAGTTTTCCCCAGTCGTTATCCAATGAAGTAAAATGTTTCTGCCAACCAAATCTCCTTTCACGTCTTTCAGGTGTTTAAACTTTTACTTTATATTTATTTAATGAATTTCTCACTTTAACTAACTTTAATAACTCATACACTTTGACTTTTATTCAAATTTCTTCCAAACCACCAAAAATTTTAGACTTTCTCCTTCGACAGTTAATATTCAACTTTTTTCCAAACCACCAAAAATTTTCGACTTTCTCCTTCGACAGTTAATATTCAAAATATCCACTTTCTTTGTTCCGAATAGAAAAATTTTCATTATCCCGCTAGAGCGGTTTCTTTCCAATTCCCATTTTCCTATCACTTCGACACAACTAGGGCATCCCCAACACAGTAGATGCAGAAATCCACCACCAGGTTCGCTGCGCTGCTTTTTCCCTGACATAGGCCGTGTTTATTTTCAAAGTGACAGGAGGTGACGATCGCAACAAAGCTGTCTGATCAACTAGATTTGAATTGATACTGCCGGTTGAATTCATATCTGAGTCGAATTAAAAGAAACAAGCAACCTGTCGTTCAAATCAATTGATGGGAAACGAGACGAATACCGTAGCAGATTATGTTGGACTCACTGCTGGAAGAACGGCGACGTGGTCTGCACCGATGGCTGCAGATTGTTTGTCAACATCCAATTGTTGGGATCGGTCTAATGTTAGAAAACTTTCTCACAGATACGTCGACCGATCATCAAGATCCTTGCGTGCTGTCTATGCGAGGGAACTAGATGAATTCTCGAAATTAAGTGATAATGCTGAACTACCACTCGAAGACCAGGGACATTTGGCCGCAAGTCGAGAAATGATGAGAATCATGCTCAATTGTGTTATTAGATTGAAAAGATTAGCTGAACAACAGACAGCCCGAATACACAATCAGAGCTACGACATGAATGAAATGTCGACAGTGACAAACAATATAAAAAATATCGAGTGGATGCTTCGAATCCGGTCTAGCAGAATGAATCAGAAGAAGTTGCAGCCGAAGACACGGATGAGAACGAAGGGAAAGATACGTCGAACATGACCGAGTCTTCAGATAATGATCAAGCGATTGGAGCTTCAATGACAGAAGAGAAACCTGAATCGATTGACCCGATGCCGGATGAAAAACAAGCTTCTGCAGAACAGAAGGTAGGAGAAAATGCTCAGTAATTTTTTTGTTCAAACTCTGTATATATTTCAAAACTTCTTTTCGAAATATCCGTTTAAATTGTTTTGAATCTTATCCACAAATGGATAAAAACATTCCGAATTTTTTTTTTTTTTTTTTTTTTTAAAAACCCGTTGATTACTTTTTAAGTTTGAAATATAACAGAATTTGATATAAGTTCCGTAACAAATTTTGTAAAATTTTGTTCCGTAACTAATTAACACCTGTGATCTTCTTATTAGGTCTCGACCCATGAAGGATTTTCAGCGATAGGTGCGTACTGGCCTGGCTGGCTTCAGTTTTTGATAGTAGTGGTATTTCGACTATGTTGTTTAGGTCGAATTCAGTGGGTGGCGTTACCGCGCCTATATCAGGGGTAAATGCCCCATTCATATCAGGGCCTGAGGTTGTGTGCTTTGCCTCGGATTCGTGCAAGATTCAGGCAACTTTTCCCCCTCGTAATTTAACGTAACGTTTTGCAGGTTCCCTTACGTGTGTTGACACGTTTTGGCTGAGTCTGGCGTCAGCTCATGCCTGAGAGTTTGGTATGCCGGTTCTTTACGAGCTTATGCCTTTAATCCCTTTTTATATTTGCACTTTGCGGTTACTACTTTGTATGACGGATGAAATACAAGTGGCAGTCTTTTCTTTCATGGAGCTTATCCACCCTATTTCTGTAATGACCCACCCCAGCCGCGTAGAACTAGCAAAGCGGCACACCAGCATCCGTAGGGGTCGGATAAAAAGGTGTTCCGCTAAAAGCGGACTAGGGGCCTTTACGGCCAATTTTAGAGCACCCTGCTCCAGGGGTAATTAATTATTTTTTTGCCTCATTGATGGCTCGCCATCACGCTCTTCGCTATTCCTTGTCGGTCTCTCATATAGTGAAAAGTTATTTCCCAAAAGTGAAAAGTTATTTCCCAAATAAATCAAAATTGCTACAGATCTTGGGCACACATCGACCGGTATTTTCTAAAACAAAACGAAGCCAGCAACAATAGGCTGCAATAAATAAAAGATATTACTAATCATGAAAATACAAACAAATTTATTGCAAATGTTTCAAATGACATTTCATTCTCTTTTTAAAAATTTGAGCTTCATGAATCCGCCTCTGGATTCATTCACTCCTTCAAACACCATCTGTCCGGGATCTTTATCGAGGTGTTCATTCTGACGTTGTGTTTTAATTCTGTCTGCAAAACGTGGCGGAAGAAAAACATATTTGTCAGGATGTAGGTGTACCGTCACTCTACTCCCAAACTTTGTGTTAACCAACCGAAAAAAAAAAATTATTTTTATAGGTTTTTCCAATTTCCAGGGAAATGATGGACATCAGAGTGTCCTGACCACCTTCAGCGATGGTATACAATAGTTCGAAGGTGCTCTGAAATTATTCCGTGTTAAAAAAAAAAACACTTAAACATTTCTAAGCATTCAAAAAAAAAACTTAGAAAAAGCTCAAATGAATATTATATTTGAAGAACTTACCATTTCAAATCTCAAATTCTTCTTGGTCTTCAGGCTCCTGCTAGCTTGCTCTCATGAAAAATCCTCGCCTGGCACCCTTTATATACTCTTCTACAATTCTTTTTTCTCAATGTAGAAAACACCCTTCACGTTTAGCATTAAATTCAATCAATTGTCAAACAAGTCTCGGTATCCGTTTTAAGTTCATTAATATAGTTCTAGGATGACATTTTTATCATGCTGAAAAGATAATTCGCTTCTTACATTACACTACAATGTAAGAATATGTAGACTAGATCATAGATATTTTTGTAAGTCATGTTGGATATACTTTGTTCTTAAATGGTATATTTATCATGCTTGGAATGCTTTACGTTTCTTACATTACATTACAGTACAATGTTCACCTGAGTATAAACATTAAATTCAATCACTTGTCATACTAGTCTCGGTGTCGTTTTAAGTTCATTAATATAATTCTAAGATTACATATTCATCATGCTTAATACATCTCTTACATTACACTTCAATGTAAGAATATGACATGCTCAAAGTTATTATTGAAAGAAGGGATGTTAAAATGGTATAAAAACGAAGCATCAAGACCCAAAATTCACACATCATCGTGCTCTGGAACTTCTTGAGGACGATAACCCGTCTTGGAACTTCTTGAGGACGACTAGCGAAGCCCTGTCGGAGTTAACAGCGATCATCACAACAAAAAAGACCAGCCCATCTTCCCGTTTTTGATGACAGCATCTCACGAAAACGTGGCATCAATCGAAGCGGAGCTGCTTAAAGAGAGATGTCGGCTTTTAGAAGCACTTATCCGCAATACGGATAAATTGCTGAGCCACCAGGTCACTGCCGATAAGAAAGGTAAAAAGGAGAGGAAAGCTGAAGAGGAGAAGAAAGTTGAAACTGTAACAAAGTGTTCAGCAGCATCGGCAGTAATCCCCAAACGGAAACTCGAGATTTCCAAAAGGAGGATTAGTGGCAAAATTAGTATTAGACTAATTACTCCCATTATAATTTTGCAATAAACTTTTGCAATAAAATTTGCAATAAACTTCAACATCCCTCTCACGAACTGTGTGGTGAGAAAAGCGTTTGAATTTATAAGTAGTAGTGATGGTGAAAAAAATAACTCCGCGGTTGAAACTCTTGATTTAAATAATTATCCTAGTACTTCTAGTGAAATAATACAGTATGGCGGTAGTACGACCTCTACTTACGAGCTATTACACAAGAATAGAAAGTTTTACAAAAAACTCAATGTTGAGGGTGTGAAAATGACTTTTCGATTAAACGATTTTTCTAGCACTTCTGAAGACTTTGATTAATGAATGGAAGAATTTTACATATTTGAAATCAAGTTCTTTATTCAGCCATGTAACGATATAGTAGTAATAAAACACTAACGTTTTTTACTTATGATTCATGTCATACAATCTTTTACAGACTAAGTATAGGCCAATGAAAACTCCACAAGCAATCATTATAAAAAGAATACTATCTATTATTGTACAGCAATAGTTTAAAATAGGTGTTCGTTTCTGTTTTTTCACTACCATAGGAACGTCATAAGGTTCACAGACATCTTTTCCGTTGGCATAGCAGCATTCTGGCGATAGTCGTAAATGTTCGTCTTCAATGTCATCAGGTGCAGTAGCGGCGCTCATAAGTAGCGAGCAAAAATAACACCTCACGAGATCTTTTATGTTGGTGTAAAAAATCCACTACGTGCGAGTTTTGAAGCTTTTCTTTCATCTAGAGCTAGCTTAGCAAAGGTTTTGAATCGGACATACTCGTACTTCAATTTCAACATGTTGACTGTTAGCTTCAGTCGTTAAAAGACGTCTTTTATATTAATCCAAGAATTATGGTAAGCTGGAAAACCAAGCCATTTTACAAAAACTTTATCACCCTATCTATTTATAATTTTTTCAACAAGCTATGTGCCGGGGTATTTTACTGGAGACAGCTCTGGTTCATAAAATCCACCTTGAATTACATTTTCTTCATAATCTTCCAATGTGTATGTACGGGGTTGTGTTTTTCTTACTTCCTTTATTTTAAATATTCCCGTAGACCAGTTAGGAGTGTATCCTTTTTCAAACATCTGTTTATGTTTACTTATGCGCACATGCTCGCTAACTTTAAATATGGGCTGTGATGTTACCTTAACTTTCCTGTAAACATCCGAGAGTATTTGCACTTCGTTGGATTTTTTATTTACATAGAATTTTTTATTTACATAGAAAATTTTTATTTGACAAAGTGGTTTCGAAAGTATGCTTTGATTCTCATCAGACACCAGCACACAGTGTATACTTGACTGATGTGACCACTTGCAGTTGGAAATCATTAATTTTTATTTATGCTAGTTGTGACAAATTTTAATATCTCCGACTTATATCCATCGAAATATTTACTCATAAAGGTTATTGATTTGTGATCATTGTTCCCTTCTTGTCTATAAATCAGCATAGGTTGTCTATGTCTATGTATATCGTCTCTAAAGCTTATCAAAGCAGAGAATATTGATAAGGGAAACTCGATTGTTTTGCGGAATAAGCCTCCGAAGCCGAATCAAATTGAAATTGTTTTGTTAAAATTTGTCACAACTAGCATAAATAAAAATTAATGGTTTCCAACTGCAAGTGGTCACATCAGTCAAGTATGCACTGTGTGCTGGTGTCTGAGAAGAATCAGTGCATACTTTCGAAACCACTTTGTCAAATAAAAATGTTCTATGTAAATAATTTTTTTTTTCAATTTTAATGATCCCGCAAAACAATTTCAATTTGATTCGGCTCCGGAGGCTTATTCCGCAAAACGATCGAGTTTCCCGTATCAACATTCTCTGCTTTGATAAGCTTTAGAGACGATATACGTTGGCTATGCCAATTTATAGACAAGAAGGGAACAATGATCACAAATCAATAACCTTTATGAGTAAATTATTTCGATGGATATAAGTCGGAGATGTAGAAATTTTGATTTGCTTATTTACAACCGATGATTTGGCTGCGTCAGCTGTAAAAGCTATAAAACGACAAGCGGTCAAGACCGGTAAATGTTATTATACAGGAGGTTGGTAATAAACCTCTTAAATATCTCTTAAGGGGTTAAATACAGTTCAAATCGATTTTTTATTTTTTGCATTTTCAGAATGTATATTTAACTGATAATATTCCCTGAAAATTTCAAATCGATCCGACAAGTTTTTTCCGAGATATACGCATATTTGCGGTCACATCTCGGACTGTTAGAAAGTAGGCGGAGTGCAGACCGAAGCGCATGGGAGTAAGCGAGAGGGTAGAATGGCTCGTAGACAGCATCAAATCGAAGTATTAGAAGCTGGTGAGGCTACAAAGTGTACATCTTATAGCCCTAGAACAGATGATTTCATGTAACTAAAAAAAAATAATCTATGTGTTAACTTTTTCCAAAACTTTAAACGCGTTTTTCTCAAAACTATGTTTCCAAGTCGGTGACCAAGATTTCTAAAAAAACGGCCCAACCAAACGGTTTGAAATTTTAACACAACTTTTTCAGATATATTCCTCAGATATTAATCAAAGGAATAAGATTTTGGATAATTATTTCTGTTTTTTTTAAACAATTTTAAATGGCAATTTTGGTCAAAAATTCGATTTTTTTTTTTACAAAGCTGCCATTTTGTCAAAAATCTAAATATCGAATATTCCTTCGATCAATACCTAGTTTTATCTATCTACTAAAATAATCTGTTTGGTTTTTTGACTTCAGATGAATTATACCGGAGAAATCGTGGTCACCGCCGAACACCTTTTTTTGGAAGACCTTCAGGAGATCGTCTGCAGGAGCGCACCAGATCAATATTTTTACAAATTATTAAAGCCATTATGAACTTAGATGTTGGCACTAAATGCATATATACTTTTTGTTTTTGTAAATTAAAATACCTTTTCACAAAAATTTATAAAAAAAATCTTTTTCCGGCATTCTAACTGTATATAACCCCTTAAGAGAACACGGACAAACTGCAGCACAGGAGTTAGGTCAGAAAGGTATAAACAAACTTTTTGATAAGATGGATGGTGCTAGTAATCGAATGGCTATAAAAAGGGCTAACCCGTTCACAACAATGCAATTCAAGTCTCCTCTTAAGGGACGTACAGCTGGTAAATGGAAAAAACTGTAAAAAGAGCGTCACGTAAAAAGAATATAAGGGTTAAAAGTAAACGAAAAGTTATCAAGAAGCGTGCCTTGGACATATTTGATAAGTAATTAACATGTCCTCCTACAAAGAATGCATTAAATTCGAATTGGACATTTGGACAATTGGACATTTTCTCCACATCACCGATTCAAAGCAACATTTTAAAAACCGAAGAAGTTGCATACAAGCCGATAGCTTCATTGGATAACTCATCTGTACTGGAATTCATCTCTCTCGGCCATGGTGATACGTATCGTGATTTATCCAGCATATATCTACGTCTCAAAGTGCAGATGGCTAAGATAAAGGATGGTAAGGAGGAGTTATTCACAGGGACTGAAACAATTAAGGGCGCTGATGGTAGGGAAGTCGAAGCTGATCCAATCGGCGTCGCAAATAATTTGATGCATTCGCTGTTTAGACAATGTACAGTGCAGTTGAATGGGAAGAATATAGCTCAAACAGACAATAACTACCAGTACAGGGCATACATGGAAAATCTATTGAATTACGGGAAAGATGCAGCAACAACTCATCTCGAATCGGTTGGATGGTATCTTGACCAGAATGAAATGGAAATGATTGAAGGCGATGGCCCAAAGTCTGAGACTAAAGGTGTTAATTATTAGATTTAAAGATTTTTCAACTAATTGCAGCAAGCTCATTTACTTGTTACTTTTGTTGAAAATCAATTGCAACAAGCTCGTATACTTGTTACGTGAATTGATAAAATCTCTAAATAAAACGCTTGATTCAATCTCTTAAAACTGAATGAATTTATTTGCTATCATTTCTTCTTTATATCTTAACAAAATACTTAACGTAAACATAAATTTCAATTAATAGCTTCATATTGCATTTGAATTAAAATCAATGGTTTTGTGCTTACACATGCAATATGAAACTTCACATGTCGATTGCGTTTTAGCACAAAATAAATAAAAATACTGTGAAAAGAACTATTGCTGACCACATAGTTCATTGACTGTCTCGAAGAATTTATAAAAACGGTAATTTGAATGCATATGCAAGCAAAAAGTAATGAACCGACAAAATTGAATAGAAAGAAATTTGATGCAAATGAACTTGATTTGAGTAAGTTGTTATCAAGGTGATTAGACTTTATTGATTGTTGAGTAAGCTTTAATATATTGTGGTAGCTGTAGCAAAATTAAGGTAATTTATCATGTAGTAAAATTAAAGTGACTTATCATACAAAATCTAATTTCATATAATTGATCAATATGCTAACTATAATTTAACAAAAGGTTATCTTAGTAGCTATTGGAGAAAAGTAATGTCGTCGAGTTAATAGCCAAGATCCATAGCGATATATTTAACCAAGAAAAACTATTGATTGATGTTGTGGATTTGCGCGTCATATTATCATTAGAGAAACCTGAATTCTACATGTACTCGAAAGATGATAAATTCTCGCCTCGAATTCAAATACTGGAAGCAACAATGTACATGAATCATGTAAGCGTCAATCCCATTTCTCCTGGCACACGAAACAGTACTGCAACGTTCAAATGCAGTATACCCGTTCAAACGCGTTGAAGTGAAAACATAGACGTTGCCAACAAATACATTCACACTATACTGGACAATGTAGTGGTGGGTCAATTACCGAACTTGCTCATTTTCGGGATGGTCGACAACGATGCCGATACCGGAAAACGTACTAAAAATCCATATAACTTCAAACACAATAACATCACGAGATTTAATTTGTCAGTTAATGGCGTTTAAGTACCAAATCAACCTATAGAATTCGATTATTCAAAAGAAAAACCGCTGAGCACCCTGGGGAACTTGAGCCTTTTCAAGGGTACTGGTATCAATTATTTCGATAAAGGTCATCAGATATCTAAACAATTCTTCGACAATGGCTGCTTTTTGCTAGCATTTGACTTGACAGCGGATAAATCATACGAATCAACTTGTGGCAGTTTATTGGATCAAGGTGTTGTGAGAATCGAGGGAAGATTCAAAGAGGCATTAAAGAATAGTGTAACATGCATTGTATACGCAGAGTACGATACGAATATTGAAATCGATAAAAATCGAAACGTATACTCGAGTCTATAAAAAAGTATTTAAACACTTTTCATGCATTTATTTCTTTACCTGAGCACTGGCTGGAGATAACTACAGTACCATGACTCATTGTCTAGTAAACACCGAGTATTTTTCAGAGGGGCACTTTACATTCTTTAAGAAAATTGTAGTTGCGGGTTTTATTTCACCAGATAAAGTGTATACAAAGAAGATCGTTTACAAATATCCTACATCAGCAGCTAGCACTACAGATCATACTGGTGTGTCTGGAAACCTTGAACTTAAGTGTCTGGATGAGGATCTTATAAAAACCCTCGCAAAGTTTTCAACTATTTTCGTACATGGAGAGCCAACAAAGGAATTCCTTCAGAGCTACGTTACGCCTCGTACTAGGATCATTAACCTTGAAGCAATCACCTCTAAAGAACAGGAATGAACACGATCGAACTTGATAGTTCACTAAAGCGAAATCATGTTACTAAAAGATTTTTCAAGGGCGTTTTCCCGTGCGATCACTTATCCCGTCATATAAAGAAACCTACTTGTATTATTGCGAATACAGATCCAGCTCATAAAAGTGGAACGCATTGGGTGGCGTTTTACATTCCTAGAAAAGGACCTATCGAGTACTTTGACTCTTTCGGTACATATCCTACAAACAAATACTTCAAAAGATTCCTTCGTCTCAATGGTAAAGTTTTTGTAAAAAATAAGCAGAGACCACAGAGTGCCTTCTCAACTACATGTGGACAGTATTGCTGTGTTTTTCTATATGTTCGCTGCAGTGGTAAGAGCTTCAGAAAATTCCTGAACCGATTTTCCTCTACAGATTAACATTTTAATGATGGTGAAATAATTGATTTATACAGAACAATTTATGTAAAGCCCGCGTCACAATAGGGGGGGGGGACTATATATTAACCAGTCATGTAAAAGACTGCAAGTGTAAAAGGGTAACATTTGAAATTGAAAAATGGCTATCGAACCAGGAAAAAAAATCGTCATGCACCCGCAAGCGGAAAAAGGCAACGCAAACAACATCAGAGGCTACTCCTTTCAAATCTCCGAGCGTTAAGCAAAGGAAAAATACTTAGACTCGAAAACTATCAAAATCCCTAGCAGATAGTGAAAATGTCTTCCTAACTACACATACTATCTGGGCGATTGTCATAATTTTAAAGTTACAATCGGCTTCGACCCGCAGACATTTCATCCAAAAATAATCTTCCGCTATAATGGACAACCCCCGCCTGCAATAGATTACAAAAAATTGACTTCACTGCACACACACCTAAAGCATCTGAAATCTACCACGGAAGAATAACCCGCGAACCAGCTAGGGCTCCTGGAGATATATCAGATACCTATAGGTAACGAGAGTATAACACTTAAACATAATGAACTATTCAAACTTTTTTCGATGATGGATTTCTTCAACATTTTGTCATGTATCACAACAACCTGGCCGGAGAAAGCGTGAAGGAATATTTTGATCAATATTGTGCCAGATGCAGGGAGAAGGATAAAATTCAGCTTGATAACGAGGATTTCTTCATACCGCCTCGAACATCGTACGTACACATTAACTATTCAAGACTTTTTTACGAAATACCAATAATTTGTGGTTGTAACTTACTTTTTGCAGTTATGAAATAAAATACAAAAATTAAAACGAACATAAATGACTATCTACTTGCAAGAATACATACTATTTGTTAGGTAATACAAAAAAGGTTTACACAGTTTTGAGCAGCACATCTAGTTATTGGAACAGTTCACACCGTGAGTTCAGTGGGAATGGTCATATTCCGCTGAGAATCTCGAAGTGCCGTTGTCAGTATTGTGCTTATATACAAGTTTTAATTGAAAACCTAGCTTAAGCTAATAAGTGATAATCAGTGAAAATTAAGTGTTAAACATATCCATCAGCAGTAAAACTCCCAAAAGGAGTCATGAAGACTCCAACGAACTAATGCGACACAATTGGAAGCACTTTAAAAATATGGCAGGAACCAGTTCTAACTACTATTTACCGCTGCAATCGCATGATAATGACGACATGAACGATAATCAGCTCGAGACACTACCAGAATGTAAAATTAAAATTCCTCCTATCACGCTCACTGAGTGCTCACTGAGATCGACAGGGGAACGATCGACGTCGTAATGAAAGGTTTAAGTATTGCCGAATACTCAATAAAACTTACTTCTGTAGGCAAAAAATTGTTCGTTAAAAACGTCGAAGACTTCGACAAAACTTGTGAACATTTCGTAAATAAAGACGTACGGTTCTACACGCACAAACTACCAGGTAACAAACCAACCAAAGTCGTACTTTCGGGTCTGTTTCCAATGGACGTAGCCCAGCTCAAAGCACACTTGCGGGAACTAGAGATTCCGGTTACTGACGTTAAACTACTTTGACCGCAAATCTGGAGTCAAAGTTTCCGATCTGCGTAAGCACAAATCCATTCTGAAAATGATGGTAAGCTGGAGATACTATAAAAATAATCGGACGGGTCCCACTCAATGCCGAAGATGTCAACGGTATGGACACGGGTCATCTCCATGAAACTTGCCAATCAAATGCATGCTATGCAGCGAAAGTCACGCATTGCTTGTCCTCTTAAAAATGAAGACACTGATAAAATTCGTTGCGCCAATTGCTTAGGGAATCATATTTCTTCAGTTTTCGACTGCCCGAAACTAATCGAATACAAAACACTAACGAAATTTCGTGACACTAAAAACCGCACAAATGCGAAAAGAGGTCCAGCACAACGGTTCGATATGTCTCGAAATAACTTCCCACCACTGACAGGCAATATTACATCAAATGTTCGTTCTACAAACATTGAGTGCTCAAACACTTCACAAACATACGCGAATGTTATGCGGCAATAAACCACTATATTTCAAGAAAATCAAAATAATACTGGGCCCAATCAACTGTTTACTTGCGAACAACTGATCGAGCTGTCTACGCAGCTCATTGCAAGACTCTCTGCATGCACATCGAAGCAACAACAACTACAAGTAGTCTTCGAAGTCTCTTGTCGATTCTTATACAATATTGCCAAATAATTAGCAACAACATCAACAATATTAATTGCATTCTATGGAACGCATAAAGTATTCGGAATAAATTTGCAGAAAATATTGATTTTATCCATTATAAAAAATTTGATATTCTAATGATCACAGAAACGTGGCTTAGACCTAGTGATAAGATATATTTGCCTAATTTCAAACTTAACCGCCTCAATAGATTAGAGCGAACTGGAGGTGGAGTAGCAATTGCTATAAAGAACAATATAAAACATAAACTCTTGCCGATTCCTAAACTAAAAGTGATTGAAACTATTGCCATTGATATTCCGATTTGTTAACGCAAAATTCGTCGTCGTCGTCGTCGTAGCACTACAGCCCCTCTCGGGCCTTGGCTTCTCGTAGGTGACGCCTCCAGTTGTCTCGGTCCAATGACCGCGTCCTCCAATTCCGAAATCCGAGCAGCTTTGCGCAGTCTTCGTCGACAGAGTCAGACCAGCGTTTTCTGGGTTTTCCCACTGGTCTTCGACCCTCGGCCCTTCCGTCGAATACCTTCTTAGGTACTCGATGCTCGTCCATTCGTTGCACGTGACCAGCCCATTGCAGCTTCCGCAGTTTCACCATTGTAGCAACCTCCGGCTCGTCAAAAACCTCGTACAACTCGTGGTTGTATCTTATCCGCCATTGGCCGCACTCTTGCTTAGCTCCAATTATACGCCTGAGGACCCGTCTTTCGAAGGCGTTCAACATATTTGCGGATGCTTGGGTAAGGGTCCAAGTTTCACATCCGTAGCACAACACAGGTCTGATGATTGATTTGTAGACTTGGAGCTTCGTCTTCCTGTGTATGCAGCTGGTCTTCAGTAGGGCCAGAACGGAGTAGAGAGTTTTATTAGCGAGCTGTATTCTCCGTTTAATTTCGTCAGTTTCACTGCCTTTCGTTGTCAATTTCGAGCCTAAGTATATAAATTCGTCCACATTCTCTAAATTATATTCGTCAAGTATTATATTTTGTCTAATGGAGGTCCTCTTTCTTGTTTGCGTCATGATTTTTGTTTTCGTCTGATTGATCTTCAGGCCTACTTCCTTGGCTTCCTGGTCAAGTTTCAACAGGAGCTCTTTGGCGGATGTGAAGGAACGGGACAAGATGTTAATGTCATCCGCGTAGGCCACTAACTGGTTCGACTTATACAGAAGCGTACCCCCTGTGTCGACAGGAATCTTCCTTATCACGTACTCAAGTGCTAGGTTGAACAGCAGAGGGGCCAACCCATCCCCTTGCTTTAGTCCGACATTTGTGTCAAAGGCGTCAGTCAGACTGTTGTTGATTCTGACTTGTGATACTGTCGACGTCATCGTCATTTTGGTCAGCCGAACTAGTTTTGCCGGGATGCCGAAGTATAGCATTATTTTGTACAGTATGTTTCGGTCAATACTGTCATATGCTTGTTTAAAATCCACGAAAATCTGGTGGACGTCGATGTTAAATTCCCAGCATTTTTCAAGCACTTGTTTGACTGTGAAGAGCTGATCCGTAGTTGATCTACCAGACCTAAAGCCTCCTTGGTACTCCCCAAAGACCTTTTCAGCGTATACATTTATCTTATCCTTTAATATTTTCGTCAGTATCTTATAGGATGTACAAAGTAGCGATATGCCTCTGTAGTTTTCGCACCGAAGTTTGTCTCCTTTTTTGTGGATAGGGCATATGATGGATTTGCACCACTCCTGCGGTATTTTTTCTTGACCCCAGATGTTTTGGATCAATTTGTGGATGGCTTTTATAGGGCAGCTTCCACCGTATTTAATTAGCTCGACCGGAATCTCGTCAATGCCCGGCGCTTTGTTGTTTTTCTGGCTTTTTATGGCAGACTTGACTTCTTCCAGCGTTGGAGGTGCGATCGGGACTTCGTCAGAGATGTCTATCGGCTCTGATATTATTGAGCCATGTGCAGGATTAAGGAGTTCTTTGAAATAGCAGGCCCATCTCTCCTTAATCTGGCTATCTTCGGCGATGATGTTGCCGATTTCGTCTTTACAGAGTGTCGTCTTGGGCTGATATCCGCGTCTTAAACATTTCGCAAAATTAGTTGTCACTTATTTTCCCGGGACAAAGCTAGATACTGCCAAACTTTATAACTTTCAACGTGATATTAAATGGCTGTTTCGAAACTTTTCGCGGGTCTTGATATGTGGTGATTTTAATGCCCGGCACAGAAGTTGTAACTGCTTTGCTGCAAACAAAATGGGGAAAATAATGTTAGAAGAGCTGAATAAATTTTACTTTGGGGCATATCCTCCTACTGAAGCAACCTACTATTCATCAAGAGGAAGATGCTCTACTTTAGATATAATTTTGAGCGATGGGATCATTAACTGTAATCAGCCAATTACTCTCCATGAGGTGTCTTCACCACATTTGCCCGTAAAATTTTCAATTACCTCGTCACAACCAATTACTAGGGAACTAAAGTTCAAATATTTAACTTCGACTTTAACTGGACACGATACCGGAAGACCCCCCCCCCCCCAGCTTTTTTTTTCGCAATTCCATATCCAATTTACCTGACTTGCTACTTCCCAATACAATTGATGAACTAGTTCTTACCATCAACTCAAAAATACAGAAAACATTTCAAAAATTCACACCAAAAATTCCTATCTCTCGGCCAGATAGGCTACTACGTCCCCACATCAAACTCATTATAAATGAGAGAAATAGACTCAGGCGGTATTGGCAAAGAACAAGAGATCCAGAAGTAAAAAAGAGAGTAAACTTCCTGAACAAGAGTGTTAAAATCGCAATCTGCCAGGCCACAAATAAGGAATGGGGTGAGCTGATTGCTCAGCTTGAAAAAGCTTGCAACAAGCTATGGCACTTCAATAAACTTTTCAAGAAAAAGAGGAGTACAATTCCTCCCCTTAAAAATCCCCAGCAACATTTTGTTTTAGCTAATCGTCACACAATTTAGCTAATCGTCACACGGAGGACATTTAGGGATCTGCAAAGCTTTGTTGAAACTCAAACAGCGATACTGCTTCAAATTAATATATTCTTTAAATAAAAAAATACTATTTAAGTTTTATTTTGTATATGTAATAAAATATTTAAACAATCATTTTCTAATTAACAAACGATAATATCTTTCTATTTCGACAACAACACTTTCATTCTACATCTCAAGAAAAAATTGACATTACATTTTTATTTTTATTTTTTCAATCATTTTTAAACTTAGCCTACTTGATGTGTGAATTTTGATGTAGTGTGTATGATGTCAAGTAGTGTGGTGAGTTGTGGAATGTAAGTGAGATAAGTGTAGGTGTTTGTGTATCCACATTGTCTTCGCTGACAAAGATAAAGTTAACTGCCTGTCAGAAAACTTTTTCAAATACCACACTACTTATGTTTCCTTTAGTGACCAAAGTACTGAAGCGATTGTTAAAGAGTGTACCTAAATATAGAAGGCAGCGTAATTAAATGGGCTAAGAGCGTAAAATATCTCAGCATTGAACTAGACAAAAAGCTAACATTCGACTCTCACGTAGATTATGTGGCAGAAAAGTGCTCAAGACTCATAAGGGTCATGTACATAGGCGCGCCGTAGAAGGGGCCAGGGGGGCCGGGACCCCCCCAGATCCTAGGTTGGCCCCTCCCAGAAAAATAAATATTTCCAACAGCAGACACTTAAGTTTTCGCCTCTAAGGTTTTTGTGGTTACAGCAAGAGTTGTGTAGTGCAGTAGTGTAAGCCTATACCAACTTACGCTACTTATAACATAGAGACTGTGTTACTTGCGGTATTAATTACGATGTTATGGGACTTGTTTCGAGATATGGACGGCAATATTTAATTTGGACAAGTTATACGTTAAGAAAAAAACGAATCATCCTCGCCAATCATCCTTTTTTTATTAAGATTATCTGTTCATTCCTACTAGGCAATATACAGGTATTTAGATAAGAGTACTTTTATAATCTGGCGTTTTAAGAAATTATGTTTTTCACAAAACATAGTCTAAGTATTAAAATGGTAGGCAATAAGGTAATTAACATTGAATACAATTTTCGAAGTCATTTGGAGAATAAAAATGTTATCCCTGCCACTTTTATGCTATCTATGACCTAATTGGTTTACACTCAGGTTAAATGCGTGTGAATTTCATTACAATTTGATAACTGGATTGGAAGTTAAAAGGCATAGCACTTCAATTTCACCGAGCGTTTTTTCATAGTGACACAGCCGCCACATGGTTCTTATCATATTCATTGAACTTTTGTCAAACCTGTATCTACTCAAGACCAGTATATTCTGTGAATTTTATCCAGTTGCGAGATACCGTAAACGCAAGTTCCAGTTGTTAAAAATATAAATAATTCGGTGCGATTTTTGTGCGATTGGGAATTTTACAAGTTTAGATTTGACTGTATAAATCTAGTATCAAATTCATCAATAATTTGCATTTTATTCTAACAGCCGTGTGAAAGATTTATGTTTACGTACTTATGGTAGCTACAAGCTTGCCCAGACATTATTTAAAAACGACAGAAACTTATTTTTTATGCCCATTGATGGGTCTTATAAATTTTGTGATGATCTGATGACTCAGTGTGAAGTTATCACAATGCGAAATTTTCCATAGAATTTCCATTGTCGCCAAAATAAACCAAAATTTCAGCTCGACCAAACTTCACGATCCGGATAAATTATCCGGATAGTAAAATTCATGCACAATGTGAAAACTTTAATAGTACTTGGAAGACAGTAAATGATATGGTGCTTGAACAGCCTTGGAATATTGTCAAGATGAACCAAAATTATTTGAAAAAGGTTATCGACCTTACGACGTATCTCAGTCGCCAAAGACGTGCTTTCAGAGGACATGATGAAAGTAGTGCCAGTGATAACCGTGATTTTTTTTTGGAATTTTGTGAATTATTCGCAAAGCATGATTCAATTTTTGGAAATAATTTTAAAAACAAAGTTGCGAACTACTGTTGTGGCAAAACATAAAATGAATTGATGAAAATAATTACTGAAATTGTTCGCGAGGACAATACAACTGAAATAAAAGATTGCAGACTGATATCCACTATGGCAAACGAAGCAAGGGTCCACAAAAGGAACAACTCTCCATGGTTGTCAGATTTGCTAAAGCGTTAGCAGTCGAAGAAAGGTTCTCAAGCTTTGTAGACTGTGCAGGAGCTAGAAATGCCTCGTATTTAGTAATAATTTTGAGCCTGGAGCTTGAGTAGCCTAGTGGGTAGAGCACTGGCTTCTTGCGTGTGGGGTCCCTGGTTCGAATCCAGGTTCGGACGAGGTCCGCGCACCAAGCTTTGAGTTCACCTAGCTCTGATTAGGTACCTGATTTAAATCAGGGGTAAAGTGAGTCGTGGAACTAATCACTCCACACTCGTATTCACAATGATAAAAAAAAATTTTAATGAAGCTTTCTACCAGCTTCAACCCCTAGACCCGTACGAGGGTTGTCGTGGGATTACTTAATTTTGAGCCTGTTAAACAGCTACGGACATAGCGAAATGTCTGTTGTTGGGCAGTCTTATGATGGTGCTAGTGTCATGTCAGGACAAAAAAAAAGGTGCACAAATCTAAATTAAGATGAAATTAAGATGACAATTGTACACTGTCTAGCTCATAAAATTATCCTGGTTGTGATTGACACATTTTTCACAATCGAAATGTGTGCATCCTTTTTCAATGCCATCGAATCCCTTTACCTACACTTTTCGAAGCCATCACAACACAAATTGTTGAAGCAGCTTGAAGAGGCAGTTGGTCTAAACACAAGGCATGGAATGTGAAGTTTAAGCTCGACTCGTTAGTCAACGATTTTGATCGATAGCTATGGGACTATGAAAGAGGCTTTAGAAAAATAAATAAATGAGGGAAAATACACATTGGGGATCCTCTCATTCAATCAGTAATCCTAAATTTGTAGTAAATCTATTCATCTTTCACTATGTTCTTTTTATAACGAACATGTTAAGCATATATTTCCAAACTAAAAATGCAACTCTTAGGGATGGGATAAATCTTGTGAATGGAACACTACTAAGTGAGCGAGAAGACTTGTATGTAGTTTGGGAAAAAATTAAATCATTCGCAGAAAAGAACTGTCTGGATCTCACATTTACCAGAGGATCGCGAAAGCGGAAAACAGCAAAAAGCACTAGTTCCAAAGGTTTTGATGTTTTATCTAGCCTCGGACACGCAGTTAGGGCTACAAAGATATTTCTGCAAACCAAATGGCTCGAAGAGTAAGATACAGCATTTTTCATCTTGCCAAATTATTTTCGCTTTTTCTAGGTTTTCTAGATAACAAATGTTAGAAGCAAGAGATCAATTTCTTCCTTCTAAGCTTAATATATTCCAATTTCTTCAAAGATATTTTGAAACTAAGTATCCTCTTCTTCAAGTATAAGTTGAAATATATTTAGCTTCTAAACGAAGAAATATTCTTTCATTTTAAATTATTTCCATTCTATTCCCGTATAATTCATACAAGCTTTCTTTCTTAGCGGTCATTGATAATTCATGAGTAGTTCATACCCACCATTCAAATTATATGCATGTGGTAGTAGCTCATACGTATTCACAGACAAGAAGTTTATTTGATAATGTATTATGCATTAGCAAATAACAAAGAATAAATCAACAAAAATATAATGTATTAGTAAATTTTATAAGTTGTATGAACAGTACGTGTACAATCAAAAACAAAATCATCGCATGTTTTGAACCTTTCAGTCCCTGGCCCCTTCCAGATTTTAGGCCACGGCCCGCCTATGGTCATGTACCCCCTTATCAACAGAAAATCCGCTTTGTCCCTGGATAATAAAATACTTCTGTACAAAACGATTGTCCAGCCAACAATCGTTTATGGCGCGCCAATTTGGAATTCTTGTGCGAAAACACACACATCAAAACTACAAAGAATACAAATCAAATAGCTAAAGATGCTTTTGAGCAAACGATGGTACGCTTCAACCATTGAGATTCATATGCAAAGTGGAGTCAAAATAGTAGATGACCTTGCCACTGAATTAGGTAGCAAATTTAGGCAAAACATTATTTATGACTATTGCAGACTCCACCTAGCCAACCAGCTTTGAATTGTAATGATGTATTAATTACTATCTACATTCAAACAAATCTCTTTCGGTAAATCTTTAGGGTAAGTCTAAGTTAAGATACACTAGGATAAGTTTTTAACAATTAAGAAACTAGGGTTTTCACCGTGCCAATTTACGAACTAAAACACATCAAATATGCATCAAAATACTAAGTATATATAAAAAAACTCTAGCGCACCTGAACCGCTAGAAACACTAATGTTCGAAGAACAGTAGAAGAATCGTGCAGGTTTTGAGTGCATATTCCACCACATGTGCTGCTTATTACGACCAAACTGTTTCAAATGCCACGTTTTACTTTTGTCTCAAGAATGCATTATAACTCATATGGTAGAAGGTTTCAGATATGAATACTGGCATGAATTTCAACGTTTATGAGAGCAAAACACGGGTTAATTATATTGTTGTTATCAGTTGCTTATTTCACAAAATTTTGAAAGCAGCATCTCATATAATATCAATGAAGAAAATGCTCAGTGCCTGCAGCACTGTAACTGAAGTTGGAGTTTAGGGCTGCGATCCGAAAA
>OZ022264.1:132663147-132865647 GCA_963978885.1 Nemotelus pantherinus | reverse complement strand
AGAAAATTATTAGCTTTCGAGTATAACCAAAATTTTGATCGTTGTTGAACGCAATCAGAAATGTCGCGAGAACAAAATCAATATCGTGAAAAATTACACTATTGCAACAATTAAATTAATTGAATGGAAATGTTATTGTTGATTTGTGATTAGAGCCTAGTTGTGCTGTTGTAGGCAGTGAACTTGCCCTCCTACGCCTTAATTGACCAATGAACTTTTTCATAATAAAAATAAAACCTTTTTCCTAGGAACATGCGGCACCAATCCACTCCAAAAAAAAGTGTAATCATACCTTATAGTTTACTTGCTAGTAGTCCATCGCCAAAGTGTGCATATGAAACTTTCAGCTACATGTATATATGTAGTCCGGCGAATCGACTTCTTTTTCTGACTTATAGTTTCGGTCAATATTCTAAACATAGCCTTATCCGCTGATGATCAGTTTCTTTCCGTTCACGTCATTCATCATGATCCAAATCCAAACCAGGACATCAATGAGGACGAAGGGGACGAATCCGTCGACCGATGGACTCGAAAACGAAAACTTACCAGAAAAGTTTCGACATTTCCGCGTTGCTATGTTTACGTGTCCCAATGCTTTCGGCGTGTGCGCAATATGCACAGTCTAAATTCAGATGTAGACTTCTTTCGCCCGTGTAACTAAAGCCTGTCAAATGCTGCTACGATCGCTTCTTCTTTCCCTCTCCAATAGGCAAATCCTAGACTTTTAACACTCCACAAGCTCTTTTCATTGCTTATGATGCGAATAAAGTTGATAGCGTTGCGTGATTGATTTCAACGATTCACGCACTCTATCCAAGCTCATAATCCCAAAATCAAAACAATCACCAATCGAAAAGGTTTGTCGGAATCGCATGGACCTACACGCAAACTGTCACTGCTTCCGTAGAGATTAATAAAAAACCCCGGGTGGAACCAGTCTGGATTACGTACATCTTTGACTCTTCCGATTAGTCCACCTTTTCAGCTCACGATGGCTTTCGATCGTCTGCGGCGAGCAGTTTGTCGGGCGAAATTCCGTCAACAAGAGGAAAGAATACAACGAATGCCAACCAGTGACACTCTGCTGCTTCGCGTAACTTCTTTTTCTGGTCTCACTTATGACCGTCACTGCATGCAATTGGATAATCTACTTCCAGCACTGCACATTGGAATTCAGACTTGTGTCACCATTAGCCGGCACAAAACATGGATAAAACTCGGCGACTAGTCCGAAACTATCCCACCGTTCTTTAAACCAAAACAGCACTGCACATTGGAATTCAGACTTGTGTCACCATTAGCCGGCACAAAACATGGATAAAACTCGGCGACTAGTCCGAAACTATCCCACCGTTCTTTAAACCAAAAGTCGACAATCTTTTTGTCAATCAACAGCGCAGTCAATTCACGGAGACGACACCCGATTTTCTCACATGTAAGCCACTTATACACTTTTATTTTCCTCACTCAGCGTCAATTTATCCTGTGCGCAAGCTATGAAAGCCGTTCATAAAAAAATCACACCACGAGGTGCCGTGCAACACGCAAGGAAAACGCGCGTTACACACATGTTTTTTCAACAACCGATAACATATAAATCAAGATTTCCAGACGATTTTCTCACGCTCGTATCTGATTTTTCTTTTGATTTGGGACGGGACCGTGTACAAAATTGTGAAAAATAAAGAAAAAGCAAAAATCTCAACTCGGATATGACGACGACGACGACGGCGAACATCGCCTCAACCCGGCCGCGATCTCAGTCCAACTGTCCCGAGTCTATGAGGTCTCGTATCTCACTTGAGTCGAAAACAATATACCGTAATCGGGTTTTTCGCTCGCCTCAAATATAAAACCAGGCAATGTCATATCGTACTAACTGTAACTTGTTATTTTTCAAATCGAACAACAAGTTACAGTTAATCCGATCGAAAAATACATTATTTTCGAGCGCGTTACAGTGCGCGTCGAAATATTGCGTGCAGAAATTTCTGGGTGAAATTTCTGGATGTTACAAATTATATAGTGCAATCTTTGAGCTTTTCCAAGATTTCCGGAAGCTGGTTGTAATTAACGTCACCGTTATCCCATCGTAAGCCATTTATGTTGTGGACATCAAATTCGTGTTGTTTTTGAGCTCGCGTAGATAGTTCTTCGTATGGGTCAGGAGGTGTAAAGTGGTAAACTGTTGGCTGTATTGAATCAAAACACATGGCAAGCTCTTAAGCAAAATATTGTCCATTATTTTCACAAATGAATTGGATGTCGATAACAAACTCGGTCATGTTGATGAAGCGGATCAAAATCATACAATGAGAGTATTATTCACACTGCTTTCAGTATTTATTTCTTTTTACTGAAACAACTAAACATTGTATGTTTCTTGTTTTTCTGCAAACTTTAACAAAGAGAAGTTTTTACAGTTTTATAATATTAATGATTTTTTTTACAACTTTTTAAATCATATTTCTTAGCAGTTTAACTAATAACTTAGCATACAGCTCAACTTTCGAATCTTATTTTCTTGAACCCATAAGGGTAAGAAGTATAATCTTCTTTAACAACTCTTTTATCGAATTTGAATCGAAATTTTGGTCTTCTCGGTGAAGAAATAACTACCCCTGGTCTTTTCCGTTTAATTTTTCGTTCGTTCTCTACATAAATCGTATCTGTATCTAAATCTCCAATAACCATTGATCTGAACTTTTCGAAATTAATACGGTCAGAATCTTTGAAAGTAATTGTTATACCTTTACATTTGGTGATATATTTGAAATCTTCTTTACATATAATTTTCAAGCTATAACTTTTTGGACCTGTACTTACAAACTCTGAAATAAAGGAGTCCCGACCATAACATTCAATTTCATCTGCCAAATCTCATAAAAAATCAAAGATTGAAAATGGTATAGAACTTGACTTCTCTTCAACAAAAATTGAACTACCAGTATCACAATAAAGTAAGTTATTTCCAACTTTTTCTAAAGCCTCGTAAAAATAAAGTCTTGCAAAAGCAGTTGTGTAGGCCGCAATTGGTAAATTACTGTGTGTTAATGTATTGATGTTTTCTTTCAAATTCTTCCATGTCAACCACATTGTCTTTTTATCTGCAGGAAATAAAGAACAAATCTCTATTTCAGGAAAGTTAATAAAATCACAAAACTCTTTATAATCGCTAATTACTTTAGTGTATGTGCGGTCTTCCCTTTGTGCAAACTTACCCCAAAAAGAATTTAAACAACTCTTTGCAGTATTGCGTCTTCCCGGATTGTTTTATTATATATTTTTTTTTACAAAATAAAATCTTCTCTAGCCTGATAACTTCTCACAAATTCACCTTTTTCAGCCTCTGACAATGTCTTACTACCCCACCCGCTAGATGCCTGTTTAATTTTTAAGAAAGTGTTGACATATTCCGTGAATAAACCGCCTGTTTTTGAAATCGGATCGTATTAAGTATACTCATATTTCCAAACCTCAAACACATGTGTTATTTTATAGCCTTTTTCAACAGCTAAATTGATTTCTGGGATAATCCACGTATCGGTAAATAGCCTTTCTTCAGTTTTATGCTTACATTCAAACAAGTTAAGTTAAGTTCGGTACACTTTTTACAAAGAGCAAAATAAAGCTTTTTATTAGTTCTGAAAGGTAGAACCGGAAAGTGTAAGGTAGTGGGTGCTAAAACTGAACATTGGATAAAACCATGCATGGAAAGAATATCTGAAATGGCGGAAATATTGTCATTACGTAAAATATCAGGATGACCTATTGAGTAAAGAAAATATTTATTAATGTATGGATAGAGACTAGTAAAGTCCAAATACCGTATAATTTCATCTTTTGCAGCCATATGATACAGTTTGAAGACCTCAGTACGACTACCGTAAATTGCATCTCGTGGATTAAGTGGTAGAGAATAATTTGAGATACACACATTTAGTGTATTATTTACCTCTTTGTTTTTTCCAAGTATTTACTAAAACTACATTCCCAAGTATATTCAAGTTTATATCCAGAGCGTTTAACCACTTCAAGTCTTTTAAGAGTGCTTTCATTCCTCTGTTTCAAGCATGTTAAATTAAAATTTGACCTATCAGAGAGATGTTCTATTTTAAAACACTTATCGCACCCATGATGGAAACATCCTAGGAATTCATACACGGTATTTGCTTTAGGATCAAATCCATCTGCCTGTAACCCGCTTTTTTCTAAATTAACTTCCTCACTATTTAGGACTGATAAAATTTCGTTTCCTGTTTTCTTACTCATCCAAACAAGCCATTTGTATGCAATTCTGGACTGGTTTCCAGCATTAAAATATCTATTTTTAGGCATTAAACCTAACGTGTTTTTTGGTAGGAAGTTCTTTCTGAAAACAAGCATACAGGCTGAAGCAATAGTTAGACTCTCCACAAAAGGATCAACACCACTTATGTAGTGAAATTCTTGCATGAATTGCAGACAACCGAGACGTAATATGTCAACATCGTTCATACAATATTTCAACATTTCTTTTCTGTTGTCAAAAATTCCCTTAGCTGAATTGTTATACCATTATAAAACCTGTTCTCTTTCATCAATCCTCATAGTGTTCTAACCATACATTTTCCCGACATAATTAATATTATTCATGGTGTTAAAAAAAATAAGGGTATTACCCTCTCATATAATCGGTAAATCCAAAAACTTGAGGGAACTTGGAAAGAGGAAAGGTCAACAAATTCAATGAGTCTATAAAAGATACTTTACCACATTTTAGCTTCATTATCTTCGTCCCGTTCATAATAGGATCAATTTTCATTTTTCTTTTTAATAGCTCCGAAATTCAAAAATGACCATCATAGTCTTGTAAATTGTGTGCAATACAAAATACATTATTTACAAATTTAAAATCTTGCATACAGTAATCGATGAACCTGGATATAACAGAACTGTTTTTGTCATCATATTCAAAAATATGCCGTCTAACATTACAGACTTCACAATTTCTGTTTATGTCAGAGTCTTGAAAACAATTATTGCAAACCTGTTGCACAACTATCAAGTTAACTATCATGCACAAACAATGTGGAGCTGCCTTGAAAAGAAGTATTTTGGGTGCTTTCGCAATAAAAAAAAAATCAACAAAAATTTCATATTCTTACCTGAGTACGGTTTAATATAACATAAGTGGTCTTCGGGAACAACTTTTGAACAGAATTCACAGTAATATTCGTTACAAGTGCCAACAAACCCGATCTGAGCGAGAGATAAGATGAACGGAGGTGAGGATGAGTATCAAGAGAGCAGTCAGTCAGTGCCGAAACGCCGCCGTATTGACATCGCGCACAAACCATTCATTGTCAATTTAGTTAATATTAGCATTTTTCAATAAATCTTATCTAAAATTCCCGTTCTTGTTTCATATTTGACAACTTCAGAAGTGGGATAAAACACACAACGCGCCGTGTGAGTTATTAATATCCTCGAGTGATAGCAAACATGTCAGCCCCTCTTCAATCTTTGTCGAGCAAAGACTTGAAGGCCGAGTTGGAGAAACGAGGCTTGTCTACAACCGGCACAAAGTCCGAGTTACAAATAAGACTAAGACAAGATATCGGTAGTGACACGGTTAAAACTGGTGAAATGGTTCTCGAAACAGTGAGCCGCAGTGAGTTCGAAAAGTTAAAAACAGATATCGCGGAAATAACGTCGATGCTGTCCACGCTTGTAGCATCACAAAATGGTGGTGCATCGAACACAAGATCAGGTATAAGTAATAGTGCCGCTGACACCAATCCAACGGCAGTCGAACCGGACCGTGTATTAGATTTTACGACCGACGTCGTGTTAAAACCCTACGTAAAAGGGACGAAAGAAGAGACCGAAGCAGACTCATGCATCAAACGACCGACCGCCAGCGCAGTGCCAGCCAATGAATTCCCGGAACGAGCATCATCCGAATCGCCGTGGACGAAGCCGTTCAGCATTAGTGAGATTGCCGAATTGTTGCCCAAATTCGATCCATCGTCGGAGTTTTCAGTCTCTACGCAGCAGTTTATAGATCGAATAAATATGCTGAGAGACGTGTACAAACTAGAAGACAAGCTTATCCTTCTTGATATCCCCGGAAGCCTCAAAGGCCTCTCAAAATTGTGGTATGAGAGTCGCCCGATCGTGCATACTACATGGGACTTGTTCTCATACGAATTGTTGTGTGCGTTCCCCAGCGAAGTGGACGAAGGAGAAGTTCATGTGACTCTGATCAAAAGCGAACGGCAGCCAAACGAGAGCGTCGAAGGATATTACCACAGGATGAGCGCTATTGCCCGCCGAGGACACATTAGCGAAAAGGCGACGGTTAGGTACATTCGTATGGGACTCCGTCATCAAGCCTTACAGAACTCTATCGCAGGTATTGATTTCAATACTACCGCCGAAATGCTAAATACAATCAAACGATATGTAGCGAATATGAAGATGGGAGTGTGGCCTTAGCACAACCTAGAACCAGACCGAAGTCCAGAACCAAGAGTGCTAAGGTCTAAAAGTGGAATGGCTAATGCCATTCAAGAGGCAAAACCAAAAAAAAAAGAATTGCCCCGAGAGCAGGGTGCCCTAGAAATGGCCGTGAAGGCCCCTCGTCCGCATTAGCGGAGCACCCTTTAACCAACCCCGACGGATGCTGGTTTGCCGCTTTGCTAGCTCGCTGCGGCTGGGGTGGGTTCTTGAAAATGGAGTTGGTTGGCTCTCAAGAAAACGGGATGCTACGTATATTCATCCGTCATGAATTGTAGCCGCAAACTGATATGTAATCATATCCAGGGACCAAGAAGGGGGCATAGTTCCGTAAAGGAAACCACCCAGGCTCTGCAACATGGGCTGACTAATCAGACCCAGTGCTCGCGACAAAACACGGAGCCAAAATTGAAAATCTAATAACGGAAAGGGAAAACGCGCTACCTCTCTTTTACAAGGAACCCGGGTGAGGCAGACAGCCCCGGGCCCCCGATGTTCGTGGAGCCCTGACCCCGATGGTCTGGGGTCCTCCACCCTCCGATACTGGCCATATCAATCAAAAATCCAAAAACAAGCTAAACAACAACGGAAACTATCATTACGGATGGCCAGTATCCCTCCCTTAAAGACGCTGAAAAAAATTGCTAAAAATCATGAAACTATTTCATTTGTAGGCCAGCCAGGCCATGCGTGGACCCTGAAAAGAAAAGAACTTCTAGGGCCTTCGCCCAATAAGAAGGCCAGAGAATTGGAATTCTACAAATGCATTATTTATTAAAATTACTGCCAATCAATCCAAACTTTTTGTTTACACAGAAGTTACTTTTACATAAAATAATAGTGATTTAATCAAAGCTCAATCGGTAAAGAAGTACTTTCCAACTATGTTTTCTTTTTGTTTTCCTCAGCTTTAGTAATTTCTATTATTGTATCGCAATGTACGAGACTCACTGTCTTACAATTAATCATGAGTCGAATCACTAGAATTCGAAAACGTATTAACTGCTCAATTACAAATCCAAATAAAAAAATTTAATATTGAACCGTATCACCTCAAGAACAATTTAGGAAGTCTACTCATTATTTGAGTCATGCATATCATGTTGGAATCCAAGAAGATCATAATAGTACTTAAAAGGAACACTTATTAATTATATAATGCATCATATTAAATGATATCTGCTCAAACGTATTATATTAACTTCATTGATATTAATGGCTGCCTGACATAGACCCAAAAATAATATGAGAGGCTAAAAAAAAAGATAATTGATTTTATAAGATATTTTCTTTTTCTGAAATTAGTCAGCCTTCATTTTTCAAAACAAAACACAACAGAAATGTAAATTTAAATTTGGACCAATGAGCTCCTTGTGAGAGCTGTCCTGAGTGTGCAGCATTAAAGGAACATTGTTTCTCTACGAATCAACTCTTCTATTCGATCTATCCTACCACCAAACTGTAATCTGTTGCGCAACGATTCCCTATTTGGTCGGCTACACTACACACATTTTTCCCTTCCAAATTTTTTTTTTTTCCAAAGTTTTTTTTTGTCTGCAAATATCGTAATTTCATGTCAACGAAGAAAAATTAGGAAAAGAAAGATAATGAGCTTGTTAGACCCTGATTACAAATACATCGGATTCAACTTCTTTTCCGCTGGGCATCAATAATTTACCATTCGAACTTTTGTCACAAATTTAAATAATCCAAACATTGCATAGCAAACAATCGAAATTGATCTCTCCTTTTTTTTTGTATGAGCCATAACTTGACGTGTAAATAATTTAAGATTTTTATGCTTACACTACGTTTTACCTAATCTGCCACTACCGCTTTACTTGCCATCAACTTAAGTGTCCATATCAGCTTCAATTCTTGCAGCAGTCGTCTTGCATCATTGACATTGAAAAGGGCATCCTCAATGACAGCATGATATCGCTTTCGCATCCTCTAATGTGGAACTGGTTGTGATCATTTGTATCCACGATTCGCTTCCTTCGTGCGTGCTGCTCTCCATAACATACCTTTTTCCCCCCGTTCTTCCCGCTCGAAAACAACGAAGATACGATTCCTTCAGCGGCAGCCTTACGACAACAGAAATAAAACTTCTCCAAAGCAGGCAACAATCAGCGATTGGATGGAAAAATCACTCTTACACAAACAGAGGCACAACATGCGATTTTTCCAGCCTTTTAAGGTAATTTTTCTTGGTGTATTTATCACCATACGCATCGGGTACAATATGTTTCGTTCAGCACCACCGAATGGCATTTTCTTCAACAAGGTACTTTCGCAGGACCGACCGTTGACCGGGCGATCGAAAGTAATTAAAACGATCTTTATAAGTGCTCTGGCTCGGTACTTCTGCTCAGCCAGACAGAAAGAAATCCAACATTTCTCTTCTTTTCTAGGCACATGTCTTCACCGTGTCACTTTTCACACGCTCTTTCGTGCTTGATGCCCACTAGCGTTGGTATCAATAGGCCGTGAAAATTTGAGTATTTCTCACACAGCTTCGAAACTAGTTTGGAAATTTAAACAACCTGGCCGCACTGAATTCTCATGCCAAAATAGCACAATTGCACTAAACTCACTGTACAACCAATCAAGTAGAACAACTCTGCATCTTCACAATATGTATTAATCCAAAAGTTTAGCACACGAAACAGTTTATTAAACTCCCAAACATTGAATTCGTTTGGTAAACTGTACTCAAATCTATTGCACACACTTGACGTTAGTTGTCGTTCCGGGCCAACATGTCTTGTCACAACTCGAACGATCGCAAATAGGCACGCGATAAATTGAATATTCTGCACTTCCCATCAACTTGGGCGAATCACGATCGTTCTACACAATGTTACTTTTACACGAAATACACATCGCATACTTCCTTAGCTTTCCCTTTCAAATTGAATTATTTCCGTTTCTAATTGAAGAAACAGGCAATCCCGCTTAGCTAGAGCACTCCGCCATCACACGGTTCTTCTGTCTTAATTTCATCTGGCTACATACCTTCGTAATCGTAGAATCGTTGCTATCTACCGTAATTGAAAACGCACGGATTTGACCTTGATAGGCACCGCAAAAATTTCAAGTTCATTGCGTGTGACAGCCCGAACCTCAATAATTTCACTTGACCACGTTAGTATTCCCGAATTACGAGACACCCTTCTGCTCATATCGAGAACGTGTATCATTGAATTGTTGAAAATTGCGAATGCAGTATATATCACTGAATCTTTCGGATTTTGGGTATTTATTTCCGAAATATGACTAATATTTATCATGACGTACTCGTCAGCACTGTTTGCACTCAATTCACTTGTATCAACTCCGGTTCTTTAATCGTTAGTTTTGCGCCAAATGCGTAGCTTAGAGAATTAAAATCGAAAACTTCCCAACTAGCAATTTGTCTTCGGCTTCCTTTTTCACTCGCTTCCTTAATTGGACCATGTAATATACAACAGTTAGGACAAAGAGGGGTAATTAAGACAGCAGTTTTAAGGGGCACATTCGAATATATTTCATCAGGCGAACACTGGCAAAGAACACATCGATGAATCTGTTCATGGGATACGAGGCCCAGATCGCGTTGCCACGGCGGACGTGCAACAAGCTTTTATATACGGAACGACGCAAAAACCCATCGAACCAGAACACTCATCCTCATACTTCGACCAAAACTATGAGGAACCATGAAACTTTAAACCACGTGACGGTTCTTACACTGCACGCCCGTCCACCACGATCTTAACGACTCTCGCCACAGCGAATTCAAACCCGACTCGCTTCGCCACGCCGTCTGGCCTCCGCCAAGAATTGCGATCGACTCCCGTGACAAGATATAACGGAACGTCAAGCACATGGAGCACTATATCATACTGGCCATCGTGTCTCGCGTATGAAAACTTTTCTCACCGAAATTCTCGAATTGAAAAATCAAATATGCACGATCGAAACTGCCTCTTGGTCAGTTTGCACAGTTGATGGAGCCAAACGTTAGTAAACCGCGGCGGCTGGTTAACTCATCGCCACGACCATGCAACGCCTCGACCGCCCAACCAAGACTTCTCGCTACAGCGACACTCCAAAGACTGCCCCGAATTAAGCGCTGCAGGCCCGCAATGCGCGTTCGAGCAGCAAAACAAGATCCCGTTAGGAATTTGTTGCTGCTCGAATTCAATAATAAGGTCGCCGGGGACTTGCGGAACTTATTATTGACTCAAATTGAATTTGGTTTTTTTGTTTTTCAAATTTGAATTTGTGGAAGCGTCTCCGATCACATACAGTGTGGGTCGGAGGTATGAGTCCAGTAATTTTTAAATATATAAATATTAAAAAAATTACTGGGTGCTACAGATACCTTGCGAACTCCAACGAATGTGGTCGTGAGCGAATTGATCGTCATGCAAATATACCGACAACGAATATGCAACGAATTAACAGGCAACATGAAACCGTCCACACACCATGGGCAGCCGCACACTTAGAAAGTCGGTGTGTTACAATTGTGGAGAACCGGGACACGTATCTGTAAATTGTACACAACCACAACGCAAGGAACGCTGTGCCATATGCACTCGCACAACCCACAAGACAACACAGTGCACCGAAAAACCGAATGTTCATCGGATTATGAGCACTAAGGAGAAAACGCCGTTATGTGCGAAAACAATACATGTGAACGGCCAAGAAGTGAGTGCATTTATCGACCCTGGCAGTGACCACTCTCTCATCCAGAAAACACTCGCATTTGAACTCTCTGCTGTATCAGATAGAGCGCCATTAGTATTGAAGGGATTTGCAGGCGGCACATTTACAAGCAAGCAATGTGCAACAGTTGTAGCAACTATGGATGGACACGCATTAGAATGCGATTTACTTGTTGTTGACGACGGATTGATTCCGGCTCCTATACTATTAGGTAGCGACGTGCTTTGTTCGTCGAATAACCGTCTTGTGCTTGAGTCTGGCCAGTGCAAGTTAGAGCGTTTGAACACAGAAAATCTAACAGTAGGAACGACATTGACAGAGGAAGATAAACGTAAACTTCATGATCTGGTCAACGAGTTCTCAAATTGTTTCGCTAACAAAATGAGTGAAGTAGGACGCTGCCGTACTGCGTCAATGACAATTAAACTGAATTCGGAAAAACCTGTAAATTTACGACCGCACCGATTGTCATTCGCCAAAAGAGAGTCCGCGGAGAAAATCATACAGGAGCTGCTCGACAACAATATCATTCGACCAAGTGCATCTGAATACGCGTCACCAATCGTAATGGTGAAGAAGTCAAACGGCGAAGATCGATTATGTGTTGATTATCGATCTCTCAACGCTATAACTGTCAAGCAGCCATATCCATCACCAACGGTTGAAGAGCAACTATCGTTTATTGCCGGAAATCGTTATTTCACGACACTCGATTTAATGTCAGGGTATTACCAAATACCAATCGAGGAATCATCGAAGAGATTCACAGCATTTGTGACGCACGAGGGCCACTACGAGTTCAACGTCATGCCTTTTGGACTTGTAAATGCACCAGCGGTTTTCCAGAAAGCATTATCGCAGCTCGTCAGTAAAATAAAAGGACAGGTTATCATGTATGTCGACGAAGTTATAATACCCAGTAAAACAATGACTGAGGGCCTTGAAAAACTAAAAACATTCCTTAACATTTTACAAGATGCCGGTTTGACACTTAGACTATCAAAATGCGTTTTCCTAGCTGAAGAAACTTCGTTTTTGGGCCACCGCATATCAGGCGATTTAATCAAACCAGGATCAGACAAAACAACTGCCATTAAAGAGTTTGCTCGTCCTAAGACAGTCACTAAAATTCGCAGATTTCTTGGACTTACAGGATACTTCCGCAAATTTGTTAAAGACTACGCTCACATATCACGACCACTTACTCAATTGTTGAAGAAGGAAAATTTTGGCTTTTCATGGAACGCTGAGCATGAAAATGCATTCCAAGAACTACGGAACATACTCTGTCGTGAACCTGTCTTAACGATTTACGATCCAAAGCAGCAACATGAAATTCATACTGATGCTAGCAGTAAGGGCCTTGCTGGCGTACTTTTGCAGTCGACACCTGAAAACTCGTGGAAGCCTGTATTTTTCTACAGTCGATTATGTAACGAGAGTGAACAGCAGCTGCACAGCTACGAGCTGGAAGTCTTGGCGATAGTTGAAACGCTGGACCGATTTCGTCTATATTTACTGGGAAAGCATTTCCGTATCGTGACCGATTGCTCCGCTATCAGCACGATGAAGGCGTCGAAACCGCTAGCACCGAAAATGGCTCGTTGGTTACTCCGCCTACAAGAATACGACTATGAAATCGTTCATCGAACTGGGACAAATATGCCGCACGTCGATGCGTTGAGTCGTGCTCCAGTAGAACATCCGAAGGAAGCCACTGATGTGACCGAACGCATTATGCTGGTAACAACGGATACTGAAGACTGGGTGGCCGCTATGCAACTTCAAGATGTCACGCTCCGAACAATTATATCATCGCTTCGTGGAGAACTCAATTGTGAACAAGCCAGTCAGTATAAAAAGGAATATCGCTTAAGAAGTGATCGATTGTATCGGATCGAAGATGGTAAAGAAAAATTTGTTGTACCACGTGCCGTACGCTTGAAAATTTCAAAACTATACCATGACGGCGGTCATTTCGGCGTCGATAAGACTATCGAACGCATACGCGAACGTTTTTGGTTCCCCAGAATGCGTAACTACGTGAAGTCGTACATCGCTTCTTGCATTGAATGTTGCTACAACAAAAGTGTGAGAGGGAAAACAGAAGGTCAGCTACACATCAACGAGATTACTCAAGTTCCATTCCGAGTGCTGCACTTAGACCACTTAGGTCCTTTTTCAAAAAGTAAACGTGGAAATTTGTATGTCATCGCAGCATCAGATCCATTTAGCAAATATATAATTTTAAAAGCAGTGAAAACAACAAAGTCGAAGCCCGTGATTGAGATGTTAAATCAATTAACAGTATTCTTCGGACTTCCCATCAGAATCATTAGCGACCGTGGGACAGCTTTCACATCTCCTGAATTTGAAAGTTACTGTTGAGAAAATCAGATCGAACATGTGAAGACCGCTGTTCGCACGCCACGTGCCAATGGTCAAGTCGAAAGGGCCAATCAAAATATTTTAAATTTTTTGCTTACTTCAACTACTGCTCGTAACACTTGGGACCAACTTATCACAAACATGCAATGGTCGCTCAATACGATGAAAAACAGTACGACAGGATTTTCGCCAAACGAGATAGTATTTGACTTCGATCGAAGGGATGTTGTTCACAACAATTTACTTCTCGCTATCAAATCCGATCACCCCTGCTCCGAAAAGAGTACGTTCGAGAGTAATGATTCCGAGTCGAAAGAACCAAAAATGACAATTGCCGAAAAAAGGGAACGAGCTGCCGAGAAAATCATCGCCGAACGAGAAAAATGGAAGACTAGATTCGATGAATCGCATCGAACACCTCGTCGCTATAGCCAGGGTGATCTTGTAGTAGTCGAAACCGCTCTACCTTCGACAGGCAAATCGCGCAAGCTAGAACCACGATATCGAGGACCCTATCGGATCAAGAAGGTTTTACGTTTTGATCGATACATTATAGAAGACTTACAGCCAAGAAACGCAAATCGAAACCAAAGATATTTTTTAGCAAATATATTTTTTGATAAAATTCCTTGAAATTTAACGAGTTGGATTCGGTTGTGGAGGTAGGAACTGAGCCAGCTTAGTAAAGATCCGGCAAGCCCGAATTTGTGCAGCTTAAGGATCAATATAGAATGGTCAACTCTGTCGAAAGCTTTGCTAAAGTCAGTGTAGACTGCGTCAATTTGATAGCCTTTTTCCATTTTACACAAAACGTCCGAAACTAGGATTGTCAAGTTTGTGATAGTTGAGCGACCTTTTCTAAAGCCATGCTGTTGCTCATTCAGACGGGAGTCAACTAGTGGGGAAAGTTTATTGTATACAACCTTTTCAAAAAGTTTTGGAATGGAAGATAAAATGGCAATGCCCCTGTAATTTTCGACGCAGCGTCTATCGCCATTTTTGAAAATTGGTGTCACATATGAAAGTTTCCAACAGGATGGGAAAACACCGGATGAAAGTGACCTGTCAAAGAAAATATGCAGGGGTGTTATTAGCTGCTCTACGCACCTACGCAGGAAGGACGGTGGAAGGAGATCAGGACCAGGGCCTTTGTTGCAATCGAACTCCAAGATAGCTTTACGTATTTCATCGCGTGAAATTTTAATTTGGCTGAGAAAAGTGGTTGGTGCTGAATTAGAAGGAGAAACATTTGAGTTAGATGGGTCTGATACAGTGAAAATTCTCTGGAAATTAGCTGCGAATAAATCGCAGATATCTTTAGGAGAAGCAGAGGTGATATTATTATAGGACATTGACAATGGATAACCGGTAACTTTCCGCTTCATATTTACAAAATCAAAGAATTTTTTTGGGTCGTGGATATACTTTCACCGGTTTTCTTAATATAATTGGCATAAGCATCGCGAGACTTTGTCGAGAATTCCTTAACTACTTCATTATAAGCTTCCTGAATAGTAGAATTAACATCAATATTTTCCTTTAATCGTTTATATAGTTTGTTTCTATGATTTCGCAAATGCCTAAGTTCCCTATCAAGCCATGGTTCAGACAATTTTTTCTTTTTTTTAATCTTAGGTACATATCTTTCAACGGCGTCAAATATTTTATCGTAAAAAGTTGAAATGGCTACCTCAAGATCTAGCGCTGAAAGAGTATTCGTCCAATCTATAGAGTCAAGTACATGGTGAATACTTTCGTAGTCAGCGTTAAGAAAGTCGTATACAATTGAATTATTGTACGTTTTTAAGTAAATAGAATCAGGAGTGGGAAGTTCAACTGATAGTGCAGTGTGGTGTAAACTATTTGAAAAGAGATGCTCTGCATCATTAGTTGGACTTACCACTACTTCGTCATAGACGTTTGTAAACACAAGATCCAACCAATGACCGTTTTGGTTGGGAGTTGGAGAGACTTGCTGCAAATCGTTACCATAAAAAGTACTCGCAAGGTTGAAATCATTAGAATCTGAGAGGTTAACAGGGAGAAGAAATGCGTCGTTTTCATCGGGGATAAAACATAAGTTGGGACGATTGAAATCCCCTAGGAATATTATTTTGTCTTTTTCATTCAGAGACGTTGTAATGGAAGATACTAATTCACAGAAATGGTTGTAAACTGATTCGTCCGATCTGGGTGGAATATAGGCCAAACTAATATAAAGGAAATGGTTATTCAAAGAAACACGAATAACAAGGTGTTGAAACAATACATTGGGGGTGGTGTCAATAATCTCACTTGAAAGTGTGTTGCTAACCGCCAGCAAAACCCCACCGCCTCGCGTTTGACCTGTGGAACAATAGTCACGATCGCTTCTGTAAACTGTCCAACTGCTATCAAGGATCTCTTCATTCTTATGGGAATCATTTAGCCATGTTTCTGTGAAGGCGAGTAAATTAAAGTGGCAGGATTTTGCGTCAAGATATAATTTATTTAATTTCCCTCTCATACCACTACAATTGTGGTAAAAGAGTCTGAGTCCATTTAAAGAAGGTGTTATGTTAGGATAAATGCCTAACAGAGTTGACTGCTTTTCGACGAGAAGCAGTTGTCATCAAATTGCCAAAAGAGGTAGTATTCGTAGTTGCTTCTGTAGAGGCGACATGGGTGGCCAGCTGGCTAGAGGATAAAGAGGAGCTTTAATTCGACTGTCCCTCTCATTTTTCGACCAATATGTACCAAACTTATATATTGGCTTGGCTGCAGTAGAAGTCAATTCTTTGATAGGAGACGTAGCCATGTCTTTTGTGATCAATTTCGGCATGTTGCTGTTAATTTCGGCCATTGATAGCTCATGCAGAAGCGAATGCTCGAAAGTAGATGGCCGATTATTCATATCTTCCAGTGGGTTTTCGCGCTGGTGCTCAAAGTGTTCAAGCTTATTATTTATGTTATTTAATTTTAGTGCTTGTTCCAAAAAGGCATTAGTTAGTAACGTATTTTGATTGTCGATCATTGAAGAAAGTTTTTGTTCACCATTCTCGAGCATATTTGTAAAGTTTACTTGGCGAGAGCTACTTGGGACAGAAGTGGCTGAGATAATTGAAGATAATGTATCTAATTTTCCATTCAGAGAATCTATTCTCTCTTCCAGTGAGACAAGAGATTTTTCGACGCCATTATTGTTGTGGTTAGTCTTCGAAAGAGCAGATGAAAGTACATCAAAATGTTGCGAAATGTCTGCCAGAATATCGTCATTTGCTCTAGCCTGAGCTTGATTTTTCAAAATGAGATGGTCTTTTTCAGCATTTAGTGTTCCAATGTAACTGATTATGTTGTCGTACATGCTTTTCATCAGCCGGTCTACATTTTGACAATCTGAGCATATGAAATGGCGTTCTAAGTATGGATGGTACCAATCCCGAGGAGCACCCATGCATGCACCATGTAATTTCCTGTTGCAGAATGCTTTGCAACGCACAAACTTCATGGTGTTGTCGAATGCGAGACAGTTCTCTAAGCTGCACTTGAAACTCATTATTGAACTGCCAAGAAGTATGCAATTTTCTACGTAAATGTTATCACGGACACGAACCGGTTAAGTGAGGTAACAAATATATGTAGCTTAATCCCACAAAAGCACAGCTTGGCGGTAGTCGATGTGTTTCAAGTTGAAATTAATCAATTTTTTAATCTTTATAAGCTGAATTTGATATTTGTGATTTATTAAAATCAAGCAATATAAGTCAAAAATGCTCGACACTATTGGGATCCGAACCCGCAGTTCATGTATTTGAAAGCCGATACCGTACCCACCGATCCACTTTGATTTACGTAAAAGTCAATATGAGAAGTTGATATAAATGTCCGGATGTGTGGATATAAAGTTGATTGAAATTATTCAGCTTTTTATTTGAAATTTTATTTGAAATTTATATGAAATTTATATGAAATTGATAAAAATTGTCGAATAAGTCAAAAAAATACTTCACACTGTTCAAAATTGAACCCGCAACATCAATATCCGAGAGCCGGCACTGTAACCACTGGACTACGTTGATCGATGAAAGGGGCTAAAGGTAGAAAGGATACAAATGTCCGGTAAGTAACGCACTGGGTTTATTGAGAAAAATGTAACTGTGCAATTGAAGATTTCTTTGAATGTGCACTTTCGTACCCGCACAAGACGAAAAACTTGATTTTGCGACACACACAGCCCGCACGGAAGTCAAATGTTTGCAGCAAAATTACCGAGTTGGATTTTTGAAGCTAATCCGTAGACGTTATAGAAAACACAGTGTTTCACGGCTGCAAACAGACTTTTATTTGGGGGATTCCCGTGGAGTTCAAGGATTTCTTTAAAAAGCCGTATAATGCAGAATTTGGGTGACGAAACGGTTAAAAATACTTGCTAAACACTGCCGTGGGCTTCAAATTTAAGGTTAAGCACTTTTGAGGAAGTATTTTTGCACTTATTATTTAATTTTTAGGGATTTTTTGCACTCCGATAAGTACGCACTAGCCACTCCTCTTGACAGCTGTCACAAAGGAAATAGCGCAAAAAAAAATCGAATGACGCTACTGACTACCGTTTGACTGTCGACGACGTCTTAATCGGTTTATCTCGACCGACACAAACACGTTTTTTTCTTTCACGAGATCCACAATGTGTCTAATATAGCGACTGATTTCATGGCGCCATCGTGCCTGGCGTCAGATCAGCTAAAACGTATGATAGATATGTGTATATTTACATACAGGCATGAGATCAGGTAAAACGTATCATAGGTCTGTGTATATTTACATACAGGCACGACAGGCAGATCGATTCAACGAGTTTTTGATCAAGCCAAGCGTATGATATACGTACACTTGATTCTGGGTAAGATTTTCTGATCGCCTGGTATGCATTCCCACATTATGTAGTAGTTATCGTATAGACATTTCCTTCATGGCGGCGGCAATTATAGAGAGGCATGTCGAAAACTACTTAAAAAGATTCGGGTTTGTTGTAAGTGATGCAAATGAATTTTGTGATGGCTGTGCATATGGCAAACATCACAGGTTAAGTTTCCATGAGAAAGGTGAACGCGCTAAGCAAGTAAGAGAAGTTATTTATATAGATTTCGGTGGCCTATGGAAGTTGAATCTCTTGGCAAGCGGCGTTGTTATGAAATTTTCAAAGATGTGTTCTTTGGATTTAGACAAATCTATTTTTTGCGTAAGAAATCAAAAGTTTTTGATAAATTAAAATTATTCTGCGTGGGTATTGAAAATCAATTTGGAGTCTCTGTGAAAGAAATTCATAGTGATGGTGGTAAAGAGTTTATTAATAGTAATATAAATGTATTTTTGGGGAGTAAAGTCATAGAACATTCTGTCAATGTTCCACACACCAGAAAAAAATGGTTTAGCAAAACGTGAAAATCGTATTATAGTTGAAGCTGCGCGATCAATGCTGTATGCAAAACCAGAATTATGGGCTGAAGTTTTTATGGGCTGAAGCAATGAATGCAGCCGTGTATGTTATCAATAGAATAAGTCCAACGAAAATAGATAATAAAACTCCTTTTTAGCTATGGTATGATAGACCCATGAATATATCAAAATTTAAAGTATTTGGTACATAATGTTTCGTACACATTCCAAAAGAAAGAAGATCTAAACTTAACAAAAAGTCGATTAAAGGATATTTTGTTGGCTACGTAGAAAATGGTAAAGGCTATCGCGTTTACGTTCCGGAAAAACATGATTTAATTTTGAGTCGTGATGTTTTGTTTAAAGAATAAAGTTTGATCTCTAATAAAGTTTATGTACAACGCACTCGTGGTAGTTTAATGGATTCGAAGTCATTACGTGTTCCTGATATTTCAATATCAGAGCCCGAAGTCAGCGATATTCCAAAAACTAAAGTGTAGAGTCTAGAATCTAGTGATGTGAGTGACTATAGAGACCCGTAATTTGAGGGATAGGATCACGATTAGGCAACCAGCTTTTTTGGTTCTCCTATCACCTTTTTCTCTGAAACCAGCCCACTAAACTATAATGAAGCTATTAAATCTGAGAATAAAAAAAAAATGGAAAACAGCAATGCAAGATGAATTTGATTCTTTACATAAAAATAAAACGTGCATGCTCGTTGAAAAATCTACAAATCACAAAGTTATCGATAGTCGTTCGGTATTTAGAATAAAACTAAATCCGGATGGTACAGAGCGTTATAAAGCTCGGTTAGTGATCAAAGGTTAGTCTTAGGTTAAAGGTATTAACTGTAATGAAACATTTAGCCCGGTTGTTCGTTTTGATACAGTTAGAGCACTGTTAAGTGTAGCTGCTCGTGGTAAACTGCTATTGCGTCGATTTGACATTAAAACAGCCTTTTTGCATTGAAAACTAGACGAGCATATTTTCATGAAGCAACCAAAAGGTTTTGTAGATGGAACGCTTAGGGTCTGTAAACTACTCAAAAGTTTATACGGTTTGAAACAAGCACCAAGGTGCTGGACGGAACATTTTTCAAATTTTGTTAATAAATTTGGCTTTCGAAAAAGCACAGGTGATCCCAGTTTGTATATATATAAAAACGGAGATAAGAAAATGTTCTTGGCTGTTTATGTTGATGATGGGCTGTTGGCTGCGACACAGGAACAATTTGCCAATGACTTTTTATCTGAATTAAATAATGAATTTGAAACTACATATTGCGTAACTTTTTAGTATGCAATATATAAATGAAACACTCTTGTTAAGATGTAACGTAAGTTTCCACCTTAGCTGTATCCGTCGGCACATTAACCGGGATACACGAAGAGTCTAATGTCCTCGGCACTTTAACCGATACATTAGCTAGTTTTAAAACAGAAGAAATCTGCTTTAAGGAACAACCAACTGATTAGGATAAAATATTGACGGCACTTGAACCGTAACAAGTTATCAATAATCTGTTGTTGATCTATTTGTTGCAACAACGGCACTTAAACCGTGATGCTACTTCTCAAACACCTCAAGTGAATACACAAAAGATCGATTGAAAAGTGATTTATTTTCCTTAGCATAGTCTAATTTATAGTACAATGAATATCTTACTTTCTACAATGTAAGCATAACTCACTGACACGAATTTTATACATAGTTACAAAAAATGCAGGTAAGTAGCACACTATTTCAACAATAATAACTCATGAGCATGACTTAATCATAACATTTGCAAACTTATTAAAACGCAACAATTGATGACAACTTGAATTACTTTACGTACATATGTTATGTAAACAAAAAACGAACTTATTCTTTGTAACCTATTCATGACATATTTATTAATAATCAATCATATGTAAGCAAACTTAATGTAGAACATTGAACATTGCATATTTATTAATATTTAAACATGAGCAAGTGAACTTAATATTAAACATACTCCCCGCGTTGAATGAGAATTCAATCCTTAACCCTCCGAGTACACACCTATTTTTTCGATCATGGAGAACACTTGGGGTCAAATTGACCCCAAGCACTTTTGAACGTCTATAGAATCTCCGCCACTGAAGATTATAATTTGAAAAAATTTGTAGGTATAGTTTGAGACATTTTCTAGTAGTTCTAATACATACGACGTGCCTTAAATGTCCTTAACATACCTAAATAAAATTCGCGAAAAACAGTTTTGCCGAAAATCAGGTTTTTTACTAAAAAATCGTTATTTTTTTAAATTTTCAATATTTTTGGCTAAAAATTTAGACAGATACTCTCAAAATATGACAAAATCATAAAAAAATTAGATGTATATTGGACCTTAAAAAAAAGTATTTATTTTGCATATTCACGGTGGCGATTTTGAAGGTTTTTTATATTTGCATATTTTAAAAAAAATTTATAAATTTGTTAATTTTTAATATTTTGAGCTTAAAATTTATATGGTTAGAATAATACAAAAATCATCCCTATATAAAGGGTTGCAAAAAAGATATTCGTTACGCATATTGGTAGTAGTAATTTTGAGGGTATGAAAAATAATGAATTTTTTCATTTTTGAATAGAAAAAAACTATTTTTTATTCATTAAAATATATAAAAATATTGACAAAATAAAGAAGAAATTGAAAAATTATTCATATCCAACACAATCATTACAAAAAAATGCCCGATGCTTGTCGCACATCGGTCGATCGCAAGATGCGCACACATCTTTTGTTTTGTGGTCCTGTTTTCGAGAGCACAATAAACATCTTGCTCTTTTATTGATCTTTGGACGTTCTGAAGGAACATTTGAGATATTTATTCCTAAAATATTCTCGATCCCTTTTCGAATGTCTACACGTAGAATGGTATTATTTAATTTTTCTCGTAAATATGGCTCGACGAGGTGAGCCACAACTTCTTTCAAGGCAGCAATGGCAGATTTATTTTTGGTAGCGTCAGTGTCAGTGTCTATCGATAGACCGATAGACACTGAAGAAGAAGAGGGCAGATTACCCTCGAAATATCGATATTTGTCACAAAAACTAAATATATCTAGCTTCGAAAGGATAAATCAATTTTTTAAAAACAGTTTTTACAAGCTGGAAAAAATTGGTACATATTAAAAACAATTATTTTTTGGCTGTTTTAAATTAATCTATCGATTTATAAAGTAAAAAAAATATTGAATTTTACCTCAAAATTGACGTCGAGTACACATGGGGTCTATTTGACCCCTTGATCTGCTTCAAAGGCTTGTCAACGACGACTGATGACATGGGACTGTATGAGAACGGTTTAAACTAAAAGTCAAGGCACAGAAATACACTAAGGAACCTACAGTACCCCCCTTTTCCCTCAGGCCTAAGCGCTGCGATTGGTCAAAAAGGTCTCTGGGGTCAATTTGACCCCCTGTGTTCTCGGAAGGTTAAACGTCAACCATGAAATTTGGAATGTTTCGCAGTCGTGGACTTGGTGTTGGCTTCTTCCTACACTTAAAGAGTCTGGAACTATTCCTCCATATAAAACATCCTGTCAGAACGATACCCAATGATAGCGCTGCATACCCAATCGTTAGATGATGAATTCGATGGTTCATAAATTTGTTCGGCAATTCAGCAAGTCGTTGTGTTTTAATGATGTTTTGGAGCTCGAGAATTTCGTCTACATGCGAATTATAGACAGTTGCATTTGTAATCAACATTTTTAGCTGCTTCGGTTCCATAATATCGTCTAACTTAGCGAAGCCTGAATAAGAATTAGAAACATTACTAGTATAAGTCCGCTGTCCTTGAATAGTATATGTTTCCTGCTTGATGATACAATCTGCTCGAAGTGTTATGAGACCTGATCCGTCTAAAATCAACTGAGACACCTCCTTCCCGCAAATTAAGTTTATTCGAGTAGGGGCTTTTGTTGCATACAGCCACTGGTTTCTGGATTGTAATTGTATCCATTGTTCGTTAACTCTGGTGAGGACACAGCTTCTTCGGGTCTCATTATTGAATAGCTCTACTTCACATGAACAGATTTGAGATCCCTTGTGATAAACAGGACTTGCACCTTTACATAAGTATGCGTACTCTTTTATTGCTACGCATTTCGCAAGCTCGTCTTGAGTCAGAGGTAGGTACTGATCATGGTGCAAATTAACGGCGAGATAAGTCGAACATGGATTGATTGCCAAAAGAGAATTGTTGATGACTGTAGGAATTGGCAGCATTTTTAGAACGTCGAATTTATGTTCATCCATAAGAGGTAACTTTATTTCGAAAATGAGTTGATCTTCTAGAAATCCGCTTTTTACCGTCATAATTTCATATAACTGAATGAGATTATCTTTTGTCATCGGTAATCGGGTGGATTCTGGTAAATGGAGCTTAATTGTCGCTATTTCCTGTTGAAGCTGCTGAGGCGAAAATAACATCGGATTAATAGTTCCATGATGTGTATCCGTTAAAGTGGCAATTATCGCGGATTGAGTTTTACGTAAATTAGATGCGATCATAGTCATTTGAATCGATAAGGAAGTCATAACTTGGTATATTTTTATGCGATAAACTTCCTCTCCATTATCTCTTATTCGATTAAGTATCTCGTCGACTTGTTTACTGAACTCTTTGAATTTCACCTCACTTTCTTGCTGGCCTCTTTTCATTATATTCATAGTAGAATCAATGACCGATGTTTGGTTTTTAACTAGCTGCAAGAGGTAGTCCTCGTTTTCAATGACTTTGGATATGGTGCCTTTCATATGCTTTGCATATGACGAGTCTAAAACTCCAAATAATGAATTTGCAACCTTTCCGACGATATTGAAGGCCCCTCTTTTTTTGCCTTTTTGAAAGTAAAGCATTCTCCAAGTCAAGCTCCTCAATTGTATGTTTAAATTGATGGACCATTTGCCCACAGATGCTTTGGGATAGTTGTTGGCACAAGTGTTCCAGGGTCTTTGTTCCGTTGATCAATGAATTATATTCCAGCCAATATGGCTTCAAATCATAATAGATTATAAGTTTCCATTCTGTAGTTTCAAAGTTAATTTCTCCTACATTTTCAAAATACAATCCAACTTGTTTTGAAAACTGTGTCACTTCCGCCTTTTCGGTTTTTTGGGCTGTCGATGGAAAAATTGTGCACGTAAGACAAAGCAGCGTGACAACAATAAAACTTAATGAATGGCGCGAGCTCTTCTTCGGAGGTGTTTCTGACCGTTCCGGTGACATGGCCTTCCGAATTCTGTTAGAACGATCTTCAGCCGCAATAGCCTTGCTTGGGCGTTTATCATCATCAGGGTCACATAATCCTCCATACTCGTCCTGGATTTCAATAGGAAGAGGTGCAATTTTATGTATGGGCCTCTTCAAAATGTTTCCTGCTGTTTTAACCTCTGCTACCCGAACGAAACCGTCTTTACCCTTGAACGTTTGTATTATCCTTCCCAAGGGCCACTTTTGAGGTGGAGTGTTGTCATCATGGATAATGACTACCGTACCAGGTTGGACATTCTTACACTCGACCTTCCATTTGTATCGGTGTTGCAACTCATTTAAATATTCTCTTGACCACCGTTTCCAAAATTCAGCCTTTATATCTGCCACAATGTTCCATCGCTTAAGTGCTGTTGTTTTTAATGGAGTGGCATTGGGATTTATCGACGTAGTTAGAGGTTCTCCTATAAGAAAATGTCCTGGAGTAAGAGCAGCAGGATCATTTGGATCAGATGGCAAACATGTCAAAGGCCTAGAGTTCAGAATGGCCTCAATCTCGATGACTAACGTCTCTAGTTCTTCGTAGGTGAGGGAAGCATTAGCGAGCGATCTTTGTAATAAATGTTTTGCGGATTTCACTGCAGCTTCCCACAAACCACCAAAATGAGGTGCTCGAGGTGGTATGAATTTGAAATCAATCCCCTTTTCGCAGCATTTTTTGGTGATCAATTCTTTAGCTACATGTCCGAAAAGAGTATCTTTCAGCTCTTGGAGCTGATTCTTGGCGCCAACGAAATTGGTAGCGTTATCGCAGTATAACGTCCTACAATTTCCCCGTCTACTAACAAATCGCTTCAAGCACCCTATAAAGGCATCTGTAGACAGATTGCTTACCACCTCGAGATGAACTGCCTTTGTCGAAAAGCAACAAAATACTGCTATATACGCCTTGCTAGGTCGTTTGCCTCGCACAGAGTAATGTACCCAGATAGGTCCACAAAAATCTACTCCAGAAATTATAAACGGACGAGCAGGTTGCACACGGTGACTGGGCAGATTTCCCATTAATTGGTTTAACATCTTGGGCCGTGCTCGTGTGCAACGCACACAGTGCTGTATGATAGAGCGTGCAATGGATTTTCCTTTAATTGGCCAAAAATGCTGCCTCGTTACTGCCAAAAGCGTCTGCGGTCCCACATGTTTATTTTCTATGTGGATATCGGTCATTAGCATTTTAGTGAACGGATGCGAGTGAGGCAGTAATATAGGGTGTTTTGCGTCAAATGATAATGCAGCATCTTCTAGTCTGCCCCCAACTCGAAGGATCTTGTATTCATCTAAGAAAGGACTAAGAGTTATTATTTGACTCGAATTTCCAATTTGTTTGTGGAGCGTCAACTGCTTTATTTCTTCACTGAACTCTTGTTCTTGCATCAATTTCACGATAACGTGCAGTCCCTCACGCAATTCGGTCGTTGTTAAACTTTCAAAACCCACTTTTTTACTGGTTTTGCTCTTAAGGTTTTTTACGAAACGCAAAACATATGTTGTGATGCGTTGAAGTGACCTGAATGAATTCCGATGATTTATTCTGTATAAGAAATGCACTATGTCATCATCTTGAGCCGAGTTTTGCGATTTATTTGCCTCTGCTATATTTGATTGAGAGAGTGATGAAGTTGTAGCCATCGCTTGCTGCACCTTTTCAGATTCACATGATCTGTATTCCTGACACACTGAACTTAAGACTGTTCGTCTTCTTTCTAGCTCACATTTTCCACCTTGTTGATAAGGTGGTGGCCAGATTGATTCTGCTCCATGGAGAAAGTGTGGACCGTAGAACCACATTGTTGATTCCTTTAGCTTGTTTGGCGCTAAACCTCGAGACAATATATCGGCAGGATTATCGTGTGATCCAACGTGTCTCCACTGCTGCGGTATAGATAATTCCTGTATAGATGCTATGCGATTGGCCACAAAAGTGTGGAATGAGGACGAGCGTGAATAAATCCAATCGAGCACTATTCGTGAGTCAGTCCAAAAAAATGTCTCAACATTTTCTAGTTTTAAATCATGCTGCACTCTTTTGGCGAGTTCAGCGAGTAACTTGGCAGCACATAACTCTAGCCTGGGTAAAGTTAATTGCTTCAAAGGTGCAACCTTTGATTTTGAGCATAATAGTCTTACTACCACCATATTTTGACTATTAATGGACCGGATGTATATGACACCCCCATAGGCCTTTTCGGAAGCGTCCGCAAAACCATGAATTTGTATACTACGCGGAACATCCTGTCCGAAAATATGCCTTGGTATTTTTAGATCCTTGAGAGCTAATAAATTTTCTCGGAATAATGACCATTTTTCTTGCAACTCAGATGGCAATAGATCATCCCAATCTAAATTGCAAAGCCAAAGCTGTTGCAGAATCATCTTTGCTGTCACCACTACTGGTCCAATCATGCCTAGAGGGTCAAACAGCCGGGCTATATCAGACGACACGTTTCTTTTTGTGTATTGACGAGCAGGAGTAATGTTCGTTCTTATCGAAAATATATCAGTTTTTGGGATCCATACGAGCCCTAGTGTTTTTACTTGTTCTTCTGTCTCGTCCGCGAAATCAAGTTGAATAGCTCTATGTTCCATCGGAATGCTCTGCAACAGTGTCGGATGATTTGAGCACCATTTTCTCAATTTGAAGCCGCCTTTCGCAAGTATTTCATTTAGCTGGTGCTGAATGCTTAAGGCTGTGGACAACTTGTCCGCGCCCGTCAAAATATCATCCACGTAAAAATCACGTATAATTACTTCTGCTGCCTGTGGATATCTTGACGCTTCCAACTGGGCCAGCCTTTGAAGGCACTTGGTAGCCAAATAAGATGCTGGCGTTGTTCCGTAAGTCATGGTATTCAGCTGATAAGTTTTCACCGGAAGTTTAGGGTCACTTCTCCACAATATTAGTTGATATCGCCTATCTTCTTTATTGACTAATATTTGGCGATACATTTTCTCAATGTCCGCCGAGAAAACGTATTTGTGCAGCCGAAAACGTAATAAAATTGAAAACAAGTCATCCTGTATTGTTGGTCCCGTAAACAAAATATCATTCAACGAAACGTTTGATGATGTTTTGGCTGAAGCATCAAATACAACTCTTAATTTGTTGGTCAAACTGTCTGGTTTTACGACACCATGATGCGGCAAAAAATATCCTTTGCCTGATGTAATTTCGTGCCTTACCTCTGACATATGTCCCAGTTGAATGTATTCATTCATAAAGTTTTTGTATTGTTCTTTCAATATGGCATCTTTGCTTAGTTTTTTTTCAATTGAAAAAAATCTTCTAAGAGCAATATCTTTAGAGCAGCCAAGTTGGCCAGGATTATCTCTAAAAGGCAGACGCACGATAAATCTTCCTGATGCGTCTCTTTCATGAGTTTGATAAAAATGTTGCTCACATTTTTCTTGTTCTGGTGTCAAGATTTTATTGCTTGCTTCCACTTCTTCCATTTTCCAAAATTTTTCAATATCAAAGTTTTCGTGTCGACAAAGCACTCCACAAACTGGTTTTTCCATTTCTACACTCGCGATTTTTCCCGATATAATCCAACCAAACACAGAATTATTCAAAATCGGTAGTTTATCACTCAACTTCACTTTTTCAGAGCACAACAAACTATGGTAAAATTCTGCGCCTAGTAGTACATCAATACGACTCGGTATATTGAATTTTGGATCAGCTAAAATTATATTTTGTGGTATATTCCACTCGGAAATTTTTAGTTGTTGTGTTGGCTGATCAGCAATTATTTGCGGAAGAACGATAGCTTCGACTCTGGCAGAGTAAGCGCTATGTTTTGAGCTCATTAAAACATTGACCCTTCGATGTGCATTCTGAACTGATTGGCCAATACCTTCTATTTTTATTCGTTGTGATGAGCTTGACAATCCAAGTTTTTTGATGACTCGTTCAGTAATGAAATTTACTTGTGACCCAGAATCTAATATTGCTCGGCATTCAATGGTCATTCCCTCCGCATTGGTTAATTTTATTATTGCTGTGCTAAGTAAAACATAACCTGCCTCAAATTTTGGTTGTTGTGCTTTTATCGAAGCGGTAGTAAGCGCAATATTTCTGCTTTCTGTAGATATTGTTGTATCTGTTGCAGCTTGGTTGGTTTTGCGGTCAATGTGTAAGAGAGTGTTATGCTTCTTATTGCATTTGGTACATGCTTTTGATATGCAGTTTGAAGGTCTATGACCTACTTTCAAACAGTTAAAGGAAAGTTTATGCTCCTTTACGAGTTGTAGCCTTTCATCGGCTGTGCATTGTAAAAATTTTCTACAAGAGTATAATGGATGATTCCCCTTGCAAGAAATGCAATTATTCAAAATCGACGCTGCTAAAGTGGACGACTTCGAGTGTCTATTATTATTATTGTTTTCATTTGATTTCGCTTTACTACCCAGAGCCTCTAGTGATTGAAAACGCATTTCCAGAAACATTGAAAATTCCTTTATGTGTTGCAATTCTTTTGGTTGCTTTAGGGTTTGCTCGTATAAGCGACGCGTTGTGACATCTAATCTCTTTATCAGTAAGTGCAATAGAATTGGATCCCAACCGTCTGTTGGTACTCCTAGACTTTCTAGTGCAAGAATGCATTCTTGAGTTGTATCGTGTAGTGATTTTATCGACTGAGCACTTTCATTAATGATGATAGGCTGTGATAATAGTTTATTAATTTGTGCGCTAACTAACAATCTGGGATTCTCATAGCGATCTTTAAGCATGCTCCAAGCAGTAATATAATTTTCTTCGGAAATACTTAAGTGTCGGATCAATTTTTCGGCTTCTCCAACTAAATTGGTTTTTAAGTACCACATTTTCTGACATGGTGCAATTGATTGCTTGTCAATCATTTCACTAAACAAGTCATAGAATTGCCTCCAATGTAAGTGATTCCCATCAAATTTAGGAATAGTTATCTTTGGTAAATTCGCCATGGATTCTACATTATTAGTTGATATTGCATTTGCATTGGGTTTATAATCTCTTTTTTCAGTTAATTTTAAGAGAGCTTCTTGAACTCTTTCTTCTAATTTCAGATACTCGTCAATGTCATAATTTATTTTAGCTGGTTCATCAACTAATTCCCAGATGGCTTGATTTAAGTCTTCAATCTGTGCCCAATAGTCACTTATTTGTCTTAGCTTGAGCTCGTAATAACTTTTGGATTGTTGTTCAAAATTTAATCCAGCTAATATTCTTTGAATTGTTTTTATAATCTCCTTTTGCCGACGTAACTTTCGAATGGCGTCGATGTTTGGAGATCTATTTTCAGTAGCGACTGATGTTTCCTTCTCTTCGAAGCTGTTTTTTGCATTAGATTTAGCAAATTCTGGTTCAAAATTTTCTATTTCCAAGGAAAAATAGCTTTTGTACTCCTTATAGAGTTCGGCAATAGTATCATAATATTGCGTTGTAAAATATGGATGGTTTGTCGCTGTTCCAGGTAATTCTCTTATTTCAGTGTCCGTGGCATCGAAATTTTTCCATGCCTCCTCAAGACGCCGTAGTCTTTCTTTAAAATATGTGCGAGTTTTCCTGGAAGCTGTGTCCTTTTTGAAATTTTTAATAATTTCTTGAAGAACCTTTCCTAACTCGTCTTGCTTATGTGCGAGTTCTTCCATGTTGCTTGCCATGGGAACAATGATTTGTGTCGATTCCACCAAGTATAATGATTTACTTTGACTGTGAGGCTCGGTTATGGTACTCTGATACGGTACTTTAACTGCCTATATATAATAAGTCAGAATTCTGAGATCTTAAAATCTCGATGGAAATTTTATGACATCAAATCGTGTGTTTATTTGAATCAGCTACTTGTTGTCGGGGTCACCAATGTTAAGATGTAACGTAAGTTTCCACCTTAGCTGTATCCGTCGGCACATTAACCGGGATACACGAAGAGTCTAATGTCCTCGGCACTTTAACCGATACATTAGCTAGTTTTAAAACAGAAGAAATCTGCTTTAAGGAACAACCAACTGATTAGGATAAAATATTGACGGCACTTGAACCGTAACAAGTTATCAATAATCTGTTGTTGATCTATTTGTTGCAACAACGGCACTTAAACCGTGATGCTACTTCTCAAACACCTCAAGTGAATACACAAAAGATCGATTGAAAAGTGATTTATTTTCCTTAGCATAGTCTAATTTATAGTACAATGAATATCTTACTTTCTACAATGTAAGCATAACTCACTGACACGAATTTTATACATAGTTACAAAAAATGCAGGTAAGTAGCACACTATTTCAACAATAATAACTCATGAGCATGACTTAATCATAACATTTGCAAACTTATTAAAACGCAACAATTGATGACAACTTGAATTACTTTACGTACATATGTTATGTAAACAAAAAACGAACTTATTCTTTGTAACCTATTCATGACATATTTATTAATAATCAATCATATGTAAGCAAACTTAATGTAGAACATTGAACATTGCATATTTATTAATATTTAAACATGAGCAAGTGAACTTAATATTAAACAACTCTAATGATCTTTATTTGATTCAATTTATTTCGATTCCCGGATAAATAAAAGATTAATGAAGAGGTGTGATGCGCTCATCGCGAATGCTCTGGCTCAAGTACCAGAAGGGCATCACTATCCCACTCTCTGGGTATCGCTAATTCCAAAACTGGTTATGCTGAGATTCTAATACAGTGTCGGCATTCGCGATGAGTCAAAATAACAATTCACGTTAAGATTAAACCGCAACATCACTCCCCCTCGGCTGAAAAAAAATATTTGTACATATGTATAAATATATAGTATGTATGAAATTTTAATTATAATTTTTATATATTTAGTAGTGCTAGCTTTAATACGATCTTACTCTTCAATTTTTTGTCCGTTCTATTTAATTAAATTAAATAAGAATCCAAATATACATGTTTTAATTTCCTTTAATTTCAATTGTACGAACTTTAATCTTTTTTTTTAAATTTTAATTGTAACAACAATTCACTTCTTATAAATATAGTAATGTTTTCTCTTTGTTTTTTTATCTAGTGTTGTAGTTTTGATTATTTGTATCTACGTTCAAAATGTATGCTGGCTTTAAACGGTCTATGTTTATCTTTTCAGTTTTGTCATTTACTATAACTTCAAAAGTTTTACTATCTCGGGATATTACTTTGTGTGGTCCAGAAAAAGGTTGTGCTAGGTTTCCTTTGTAAAAAGGTTCTTTTATAAAAACATGAGAACATGTCTTCAGGTCTAAAGAAACAAAAATATTATTTTGCTTACGATTTCTCACCTGTTGTGGTTTAATTTTTAAAATTCTATATTTGATATCTTGAGCTAAGTTTGTTGTTAAATGATTGGTGTTTTGATCTGAAGATAATAATTCGCGTGGCAAACGCAATGATTGTCCAAATAGTAAATGTGAAGGTGCAACGCCTAAATCTTCGATGAAAGATGAACGAATTCCCAAAAGAATCCAAGGAATATTATTATACCAATTTTTGGGATCGTCTGACGGTTTGATTGCTGTTTTTAACTGTCTGTGGAATCGTTCAACAAAACCATTTGCCTGTGGATGGTATGTAGTAGTGCGTATTCACTGGCTGCCTAAAATTTGACCGAGTTCTCTGAATAATGCTGACTCAAATTGAGTCCCTTGATCTGTCGTAATTGTGATTGGAACACCATAGAGCGAAATCCAGTGACGAATGAAGGCATTTACAACCGTAGTTGCGCTAATAATTCTTAACCGAATCGCCTCAGGCCAGTGAGAAAAACGATCTCTCATTGTTAATATATAAGAGTGGCCGTGAGAAGGCGGCAGCGGTCCAACGCTATCCATATGAATATGCTGAAATCTCCGATTAGGGACTGCAAACTTTCCGTGAGGCGAAAATGTGTGCCGATTGATCTTGACTTTTTGACACGATATACAGGATTTTGTCCATGAATTAATATCGGTGTTCATTCTGTGCCAAAAGTAGCGAGAGGAAATTCACCTTTTAGTCGAACGTATTCTTGGATGCGAAAGATTGTGAATATTTTTGAAAATGTGAAAACGTAGGGCTTTAGGAACATAAGGTCTTTGAATTCCCGTGCTGGTTTCGCACCATATGTGCACGTTGTTTGAAGGACATTTTATTCGTTTAAGTAAGACCTTAGATTCGGCTTGAGGATTTGAAAAGCATTTTTCGAATTCCGTGTCTTTATCCTGTTCCTATGACAAAATTTGAAGATCGATTTCTTTGCAGTAATTGATGAAATCGATGTGTGTGCGCGAGAGTGCGTCTGAAACAACGTTATGTTTGCCTTTGACATATCTGATATCGCTTGCGAATTGGGAAATGTATTGAAGCTGATTATTTTGACGTGGTGTTTTATCTGTTTTTGTAGATAGGGCAGTCGTGAGGTGTTTGTGATCAATAAAGATAATGATGTTTTTTCCTTCAATTAATTACTTAAAATATTTCAGCGCCAAAAACATTCCCAAAAGCTCTCTATCGAACGTGGAATATTTCTTTTCGTGTGTCTTGAGCCTTTTTGAAAAGAAACTTACGAGCTCCCATTTGTTTTGAGATCCTTGTTGCTGCAAAACCGCGCCTACTGCGTCATTTGATGCATCAACCCAAATGCTTATGTTTGCCTGCGGGTTTGGATGTACTAAAAGCGTGTGACTTCCTAATTCGTCTTTTAATGTTTTGAACAAATTTTCATGGGTTTCTGTCCAGCTTAATGGAGTTTTTACTTGTCTCTTCAGTTTAGATATTTTTTGGAGGTCGTATAAAGGTCCAAAGAGTTTCGTAATGTTTGGGAGAAATCGATGATAAAAATTGATCATCCCCAAAAAACGTTAAAGTTGCTTTTGAGTGTTTGGACTAGGAAACTCTCGTATGGCTTGAATACGTGTTTCTGAAAGTGTAATGCCCATTGCCGAAATGTTATGTCCTAGAAAATATATTTCTTTCTGTCCAAATCAACATTTCGCTAAATTAACATTTATTCCGTGATTTGTAAGTCGCTCAAAGAGTATGCGGAGATGTATTTTATGTTCTGCAGAAGTCTTACTGCCAATCAAGATGTCATCGACATAAATGAAAATAAAATCTAGACTTGTTAGTATTTGATTAATAAATCTTTGGAAGGTCTGAGCACAGTTTCGAATTCCGAAAGGTATGCGGAGGAATTCAAATAACGCGAATGGGGTTATTACAGCTGTTTTGTATATATCTTCTTCCGCAATAGGTATTTGATGATATGCTCTGATTATATCGATTTTGGCGAAGATTGTACAGCCGTAAAGATTAACGGTGAAGTTTTGAATGTTAGGAAGTGGATATTTATCAAAAATTGTTACGGTGTTCAATTGACGGTAATCTCCGCAGGGTCTCCAGTCTGAACTATTCTTTTTTGAAATAAGATGAAAAGGTGAAGCGACGGAAGACGATGATGGTCTACATATTCCTAATTTCACCATAAGTTCGAATTCTGCTTTCGCTAGTTTGTATTTCTCCGCGTTGAGACGTCTTGCTTTCGCACATGGAAGTGAACCGTGCGTGTTGATTCTATGAACTAGACATGTGTAACGCAGCGCTGCGCCGCGCAATTGCGTTGAAGCACTAGCCATGATACCACTGCGCTGATACCGATTGTCGGTATCAGTTGCGCAGTAACGCACTTCGGTATCGATGGTGTTGGCGCAGCTGCTTTGCAATGCTAACACCATTTGTCTTGGCGCTATGCTACGGCGCGGTGCAAAGATATGAGTTGAGTATACTTACCTCAAGTCTGTTTGAGTTTGAGTTTGAGACTACAACTAAATAATACCTTTATGGTATATCAAAGCAATGATGTTAATACTTGTCTAATTTACACTTAACAAAATGTCAGGCGTACGCACGTTTGGAAAGATACCTGAATGGGTACACGCTGCGCCGCGCAATTGCGTTAAAGCATTAGCCATGATACCACTGCGGTGGTATCGATTGTCGGTATCAGTAGCGCAGTAACGCACTTCGGTATTAGTAGCTCAGTAACGCACTTCGGTATCAATGGTGTTGGCGCTGCCGCTTTGCAATGCCAACACCATTTGGCTTGGTGCTATGCTACGGCGCGGCGCAAAGATATGAGTTCACCTCAGAGTCAAATTCTTGCCAAAGCATATTCATTCAAATTTTTGTATGAGAGTTTTTCTCGAACGGAAAATCAATAGCAGTCCAGCTTATATTTTCTTTTCCGATCGTGTCGACTCAAGCCACTTGAGTTTTACAGGCTGCATGTGTACTTCAAGCAAGAACCGCTAGGTAAACATTATGAAAAGCGATGCGATCGTGGTATCATAGCGTCATGGTATCAGCGCAATGCTGCCAGCGCCGTATGTGAGTCCGAGAAGCGCAGTATCACACATAGGCGAATGAGATCATGGTATCATAGCGCAATGGTATCAGTGTATCAGCGCCTCAAAATTTGCTGCGTTACCCATGTCTACTATGAACATTATGCTGAACAGGCACATAAAAATTAGGCGGTGCTTTGAGGGACGGAAATTCGTCTAAAATACTTCCATATTACTCTTTGAACGAATAAAGCTTCGGAAGACTGCAGATTACTGACGTTGCATTACAATTTACGGAAAGCGTGGTAGTTTGATCTACTGGTCTTCTTTGACGTATATCAACTAGTAAGTTGAATTTATACAAGAAATCGGCTCCTATAATGGGATGATCTTGTAGCATCCAGTAATTTCCAGCGAAATTACTGGGCACTTAATTTCGACGCACACTGTACGTGCTCGAAATCGCTACATTTTTCAAATTGAACGTATTTCAATTTGAAGCAATAACAAGGTACCGCAAGTCCCCTGCGACCTTATTATTGCATTCGAGCAACAAGCAAATTCCTAACGGAATTTTTGCTAGTTCATTTCGACGAGCAGTCAGCATTTCGGCACAGTCTTCGGAGAGTCGTAGCGACGGGCGGCCGCTTTTGGCGTGGCGGGAAGATGCAATCGAACGGTTGCAGTATTTGTTTCCAAGTTTGAAGTACATTTTGGCTAAGAAACTTGCGTACGGACAATTAATAATTTGCGAATCAACGAGTTATCGGTTGTGATTGTGTGACGAGAGAGAAATACACGTTACAGCGGGCTCGAGGTTTTGTGCGCGATATAGAAAATTTCCGCAGCGTAGTGCAATTAAATTCATCAAGCCAAGTTCGAAGAGGCGGACTCCCGGAGACAAGGACGGATATAGCTCCGATCGGAACATAGATCGAATAAGTGAGTGTCACGTTCGGACATATTTTTCGTCGTGAACAAGCAATTGGAATTTCCCTGTTCGGTGCCATTCTGGTGTAAAAGATAGTTCTCGAAACGTCCAACCCCTCTCCTGGCACGTGTTATATTGGATAATAAAACGCCGGTGCTAACTGGTTTAAGGCTGATTTATTACTAACCTTTTGTATTTTACTTAACGGTACTAAACTAATATAAATGTATTGTGTGAGCTAGTGTAAGTGAGACTCAGACTCAGATTAACTAAAATTAATGTGGATATTTCAGTGTTTCTCAACACTCTCCCTCACTGAAATATTTAATTAAAATTCATCAGTTTTTCTTTTAAATTTATGAACCTTTCTTTAGGTAAGCTTTTTGTGAGAATGTCTGCCTTCATTTCATTTGTGGGAACATACAATATATCAATTACTCCATTTGCTTTTAATTCTCTAATATAATGATGCTTGATATCGATATGTTTTGTTCTCTTATTATTAATATTATTTTTAACTAGGTTTGCTGCTCCTTGACTATCAGAAAAGATATTTACTGGTAATTCAACAAATTTTTCTAAATTTAACTCAATGAACAAATTTTTAAGAAAAAGTAATTCTTTGCATGCTTGACTTATTGCCATATATTCCGCTTCGACACTGCTCAATGCTACTGTTGGTTGTTTCTTTACTTCCCAGCTGATTGGTCCATTTGCTAAATCAAACACGTAGCCAGTATAGGATCTCCGGTCTGTTGTGTCACCCCAGTATGCGTCTACATAGGAAGAAAGAGACTTGCCGGTTTTCTGGAAATATAGGCCATGATTAATTGTTTCTTTTAAATATCTTAAAATCCGCTTAGCCGCGTTGAAATGCTCTTTCTGAGGCTTCTTGTTGAACGGCGACAGGTAGCTTATCGCAAACATGATATCAGGTCTCGTATAAACTCCTAGGTACATGAGCGATCCGACTAACGATTGATATTCACTTGAATTTACTTCTTCACACTTATTACAAGTTCCCGCTTTACATTGTTCAAACTTTATATTTATTTCCATTGGTGTTGATATTTCATTGCATTTAGTCATTCCATACTTTTCCAATAAGTTTTTTGTATAGTTCACTTGTTTCATAGTCACTCCTTTATTATTTCTATTAATTTCCAGACCGAGTATAAATTTAAGTTCACCTTTATCTTCAAGTTCAAATAAATTCTTTAAAATATTCTTTACATAACTAATTTCATTCACGTTCTTTGACATTATTATAATATAATCTACATAAACAGCTAGTATCACTGATTTGTTTACGTATACACACGGATCCGATTTTAATCGTTTCAAACCAATTTTCTCAGTGAGAGCTATATTTAATGCGTTATTCCACTCTCTCCCTGATTGTTTCAATCCGTATATGCTCTTGTTTAATTTGCACACTTTATTCTTATCAACTGCAAATCCCGTTGGTTGCTCCATATATATTGTATCAGGCAACTCACTATTTATGTATGCGTTTTTAATGTCTATTTGATGCATTTGCAAGTCTTTTTCCACTGCTATCGCAATTAATAGCCTTAATGTCGAGCTTTTAAAAACTGGACTGAAAGTTTCGTTATAGTCCACTTGATATTTCTGATTAAAGCCTTGAGCCACTATTCGAGCTTTGAATTTGTCAATTTTGCCATCTTCATTATATTTCGTTCTATAAACCCATTTTGAACCAATAATATTTTCATTTTTCGGACGATCGACTAAAGTCCACGTATTATTTTTTACCAAGGCATCATATTCCTGTTCCATTGCACTAATCCATTTATCTCGATTAACGTCCAATAGTGCTTCTTGTATACTCTGTGGATCTTGCTTTAAAAAAAACATTATTTAATTAAAGTCTGGTTGGCTGCTTTAATGTTGATCTGTCCCGTAATACCACTCTTCCCACCGATTCCGGTGTTAAAAACTCATCTTCGCTTAAATTACTTTGACCACAATCACATTCGTTTTCATCTTCATCAGTCTTAAGTTCATTTTTCATTGCAATATTTTCTTCCATATTATTGTCTTCCTGTTGACTTACGTTTTTTGTTGTCGGTTGCCATTGGTCGTTCATTTCAAATTGGTTAAAGTATACACTCTTCAGATTGATATCTTCGTAAAATTTGACGTCTCTTGAAATTACTATTTGTTTAGTGGATTTATTCATAACTCTATAGCCTTTTTGTTCCTCAGAGTATCCTACCAAGATATACTCCTTTGCCTTTGGAAGAAATTTGTTGTTTCTCTCTCCACGTTTTAATGCTATCACCTTACTTCCAAAAAGCCGAATATGTTTCATTGTAGGTTTTTTGCTGAAGTAAATTTGATAAGGAGATGATCCATTTATTGCTCTGCTTGGGCATCGATTTCTAATGTAACAAGCGGTATTAACGGCTTCTCACCAAAGTTTCTCGTCCAAATCGTATTCAGCAATCATACCTCTTGCCATTTCTATCAAAGTTCTGTTTGTTCTTTCGGCAACGCCATTTTGCTGTGGTGTATGTGGAATTGACGTTTGGTGTTTTACGCCGTTCACTTTTAACAATTCTTGAAATATTTTACTCTTATATTCACTACCATTGTCACTTCTCAAGGTTTTTATTTTCTTCCATGTTTCATTTTCTACTATAGCTTTAAACTCTTTGAGCTTCATCTTTTGTTTTTATGATGAACACTTTTATGTATCGACTTTTGTCGTCAATAAAAGTTATGAAATATTTCGCGTCACCGTATGATGAACAACTTGCTTGGCAAATGTCACTATGAACCAATTCCAATAAGTCGTTGGATGTATTTTCGCTTTTCTTCGGAAAAGGTTGACTGCTCAGTTTCCCTTTAGCACAAGTGATACATTCAAAGTTCACATTTTGTATTCCTGACATCCTAGGTAGTACATCGTTATTGATCAAATTTTTGATATCTTTATTGTTCAAATGCCCTAGTCTTTTGTGCCATTTACTAAACTCGAAATTTTTATTTTCAATTGAATTTAGATGCTCAACCTTGCCATCTATTATAAATAATCCAAATATTTTAGTTGCATTCATTATTGTCTTTCCATTTTTTTTAACAAACGCTTTATCTCCGATAAAATTCACTGAATAGCCATGTTGCGTGGCTTTTGAAACCGAGATAAAATTCATTTTTATATTAGGTATGTATAGCACTTCATTCAAATCTACCTTTCCGTACTTTGTATTTAGTGTGATTTGCCCACAAATACTGGTTTTTACTTTTCTCTCATCAGCTAATTCGATTTCCGTATCGATGGAACAAACTTCGTTCATCATATCTCTATTATTTGTCATGTGACAGCTTGCACCACTATCTACGCACCATAGCTCATTCGACGGGTTCGCAAAATATGCAGAGGCGAAAAGAGCATTATTTTTCTTGTGTCGGCACTCATTTGCGTAATGCCCCTTCTTCTTGCAAATGAAGCAAGTTCTATTGTTTTCTTATTTGTATTTTGCTTGCTATCAAAAACTGTGACTGGTTTGGTGCGAGTACGCATATTGTGCGAATACAATACAGCTTCACTATTTTCCGGTTTTGATTCAACATATTTCTTTCTTTCTTCATTGAGCTATATGAGTGATGGTAATGAATCTCTCGTTTCTATTGCTATTACGAAGTTTTCGTATTGTTGTGGTAGTGAGCACAATAGCATAATGGTTAAAATTTCTTCGCCGATTTTAATTTTCAGTTCACCCATTTTATCGATGATTTGGGAAAAATCATGCAAATAATTTTGCATACTATCACCATCTTTAACACGTAATTGTATTAATGATTTATATAATGATACCTTCTGCGCTGGTGTATTCCTTTCGAACATGCTTTTAAGTACATCCCAGGCTTCGTTAGCAGGTTTACTGTACTTGATGTGCATTAACTGGGCTGTCGAGACACTAAGTCTTATATGTGCTAATGCTTTTTGGTCTTTCTTTTCCCATAAAGTGATTTTTGCCTCGTCTTCTTCAGGACACAGAATATGGCCGGACACATAGTCCCATAAGTCACTACACATCAAAACACTTTGCATTTGCAATTTTCAGCTTTCGTAGTTGGATTCCGTGAGCTTATCGATATTCACCGCCGCAGACGACATATTTGTTCGCCGATATGTAACGTTTATTGGAACGATTATTATTATGATAACGATTTTTAAATCACTTTCATTTGATGGTTCTTTTTACTATATTAATTGTTTCGGATAGACTTGGGCCCATAACCTATTGGATAATAAAACGCCGGTTCTAACTGGTTTAAGGCTGATTTATTACTAACCTTTTGTATTTTACTTAACGGTACTAAACTAATATAAATGTATTGTGTGAGCTCGTGTAAGTGAGACTCAGATTCAGATTAACTAAAATTAATGTTGATATTTCAGTGTTTCTCAACATGTTATTGATATTGAGACGAAAGTGTTTTGTCTGTGCCTCTCGTGTGTTGCAAGTGATGGCTGTAGGCAACAAACAGGATTCACTGTTTCGCAATTTATGATAGTGTTCCTAGTTCTGAAGAATCCCATGCGACGCATAAAACGTGTTCAAACTAACTAGAGAGTACGGAACTAGTGCCGAATAGTTAAATGCAACCGGTTATGAAAATGAATAGGATTCGGAAAAATACAAATAGCTGCTCTACTGATGTGCGATTTGATTTTAGTGGCTATGACATGCAAAACAACGGAAATGATGATAATTGTCACTGCATCGCAGTGTGATTTAGATTTACAAGTGTATCAAAAAGGAATGTTGGCAGGAGTAACATTTGTTGGCATCCTGGTATCGTCGTATTTTTGGGGCTTCCTATCCGATCGTTTTAACGAACGATTTCTGGATATTTTTAACAATACGATTTTTCGTTGGCATGAATATATCTGGTCCATCATCAACAATATATGTGTACTTAGGTAAATTCAACACGGTAAGGAATCGTCAAACAACAATTTCGTGGGCGAGTATCTTTGTTGGTTTTGCATCATCAGTCATCCCAGTGATCAGATGACTACTCTTACCGCAAACCTGGTCGTTTCCTCTCTATGCTAGCGTTGCGTTTCGTCCGTGGAAGCTAACACTGATGATCTATTCACTTCCTGGATTAATTGGCGCAATTTCAATGATCTGCATGGCAGAGACTCCGAACTTTTTGCTATCTCAGAACAGGGAACATGAGGCCTTCGATATTGGGAAATGGAGGTACACACAAACAAAAAAACAAAACCGGATACTAAGTGAAGACAGGGAAGTGACAGTCGACAGGTTGTTTGAGTGTGGTTTACCAACCGAATATTTGATTCAATTCACATGTTTTTCCATGCGTTTCTGAACCTTTTACGTAAATATTTAGTTTAAATTGCGTCCAAATCAGTACGGAAATTTGACACATAAGCTATTGGTTGCGAATCCCGACGGTGAAGTAGATGGGATATGAGTGGAAATAATATTCGTAAGTGATTGCAATTAGGCAAATGCGCTGCGAAGGGCTGCGCAGTAATATGTTTGTGACAACGAAAAATCTAACACCCGAACAACAAACAACTTCTTATCGAGCGGCGAAAACGAAGACAAGAACTACTACTTGAGATCCAGCAAATTAACGACGGACATTGTGAAGGAAATTAATATCCGGGTTGTGGCACCACCAGTGACACATGACATCAATTCGACCCACTACGAGAAACTTGTAGGTTTCGTTGAACTCGCTTGGCGAGATGTTCTGCATGGACACAACGGCGAAACCGAATATTATATCGAGCAAGCAGACAGCAAGCAAGTAACCACTCTGTACAGTAATATTTTATAATACTTACACATCTCTATAAAATTTGCAATGCCGGACTACATACCTAGATCCAGTGGAGGCAGAATGTTTTAATAATCAATTTAGCTCGAAATAATATTCTTTTCTACATAATTAATAACGTAGAACCTAAACAAGAAAAAAAAAGGCTAACTTAAATGGGAAGATCACTCACACTAGTTATAACTATGTCACTATATACATACCTTTTCTTTTGAAACTGAATCCAATGGAGGTTTGTTTGAGTTTCGAAACTGAGACTAGCATCAATTAGGAATAGATATTTATCAGTTGGATCGATAAGGATTTCTCGTTTGGAACTTTTCAATGTGGTTTTCGTTTAAAAATATGGTTTGATGGTGATAACATTCTACACTACACCGTATTATGGACACTCAGTCGATTTCTTCTTTTTTCTTTCTATAACTGTACCTAGTTTGGATCGTAATTGCGTTTATAATTGTCATTATAATAATCATTATAATAAATCTGAGACGAAGGTGTTTATCAAAGCTTATGAAACGAAAACCATACAATTGAACCTCTAGTAAATCTGATTTTCAATTTGTATATTATTGTAATCACGCATTTAAACTAGATTCAAGCTCATTAATAGAACTAAGGCCACTCGCCGAAGGGCTAATTAACTTATTGATAATACTATTTCAAACGTATAGTTTTCTACGGAAATTAACTATTATCTATCGAACATTTGTGCATATAATCGCGAATTATGTAATTTTATTTGTCATAACACCAAATAATATTTAATAAATACCACGGTGTTATCTCTCGTATCCTATTCAATGCAGGAATTTATATTGAAGGTATGTTAATCAAATTACATATTGAACTTATTGAATTAAAATCGGCAGTACCGATCTTATTCTTCCAATTGAAAGTGGGGATAGAAACATGGCCATGTTTGTAGGAACCAATCACCCATTCGCGTCATAAATAAAAAGAATCAAAGTCAAGCAAAAGATGGGAAATTATTTCGAATACCGAATTTTTAAATTTCAATATTCCTTTGATTTACTTTATTCCGTGCAATTTAATATGAAAAAAAGAGCCTTGAAATTTAGTAAGTTCACATTAAGGCTATAAGTTTACTTCAAAATTATGTACTCGATGATTTCAATGAAATAATCATGCATTGTTAATACTAAACCCTCGGCCTTCTTATTGGGCGAAAGCCCGAGAAGTTCTTTTCTTCATTTTCAGGGTCCGCGCATGGCCTGGCTGCCTATGAGTAGCTAGTGTTTTTCGTGATTTTCAGCATTTCTTTCTTTTAAGGATTGGATAGTAAAAGACATGATCACCTGTTCACGTCATTGTCTTTCACATATTACATCCATCCTTCAGCTCTTTCCACTCACTTGCCCTTGTGGAAAGATCTGTGTTGTAGCATCCAGTAATTTCCAGCGAAATTACTGGGCACTTAATTTCGACGCACACTGTACGTGCTCGAAATCGCTACAATTTTCAAATTGAACGTATTTCAATTTGAAGCAATAACAAGGTACCGCAAGTCCCCAGCGACCTTATTGCATTCGAGCAACAAGCAAATTCCTAACGGAATTTTTGCTAGCTCATTTCGAGGAGCAGTCAGCATTTCGGCACAGTCTTCGGAGAGTCGTAGCGACGGGCGGCCGCTTTTGGCGTGGCGGGAAGATGCAATCGAACTATTGAAGTATTGGTTTCCAAGTTTGAAGTACATTTTGGCTAAGAAACTTGCGTACGGACAATTAATAATTTGCGAATCAACGAGTTATCGGTTGTGATTGGTATTTTTGGGGCTTCCTGTCCGATCGTTTTAATTGATTTTTCGTTGGCATGAATATATCTGGTCCATCATCAACAATATATGTGTACTTAGGTAAATTCAACACGGTAAGGAATCGTCAAACAACAATTTCGTGGGCGAGTATCTTTGTTGGTTTTGCATCATCAGTCATCCCAGTGATCAGATGACTACTCTTACCGCAAACCTGGTCGTTTCCTCTCTATGCTAGCGTTGCGTTTCGTCCGTGGAAGCTAACACTGATGATCTATTCACTTCCTGGATTAATTGGCGCAATTTCAATGATCTGCATGGCAGAGACTCCGAACTTTTTGCTATCTCAGAACAGGGAACATGAGGCCTTCGATATTGGGAAATGGAGGTACACACAAACAAAAAATCAAAACCGGATACTAAGTGAAGACAGGGAAGTGACAGTCGACAGGTTGTTTGAGTGTGGTTTACCAACCGAATATTTGATTCAATTCACATGTTTTTCCATGCGTTTCTGAACCTTTTACGTAAATATTTAGTTTAAATTGCGTCCAAATCAGTACGGAAATTTGACACATAAGCTATTGGTTGCGAATCCCGACGGTGAAGTAGATGGGATATGAGTGGAAATAATATTCGTAAGTGATTGCAATTAGGCAAATGCGTTGCGAAGGGCTGTGCAGTAATATGTTTGTGACAACGAAAAATCTAACACCCGAACAACAAACAACTTCTTATCGAGCGGCGAAAACGAAGACAAGAACTACTACTTGAGATCCAGCAAATTAACGACGGACATTGTGAAGGAAATTAATATCCGGGTTGTGGCACCACCAGTGACACATGACATCAATTCGACCCACTACGAGAAACTTGTAGGTTTCGTTGAACTCGCTTGGCGAGATGTTCTGCATGGACACAACGGCGAAACCGAATATTATATCGAGCAAGCAGACAGCAAGCAAGTAACCACTCTGTACAGTAATATTTTATAATACTTACACATCTCTATAAAATTTGCAATGCCGGACTACATACCTAGATCCAGTGGAGGCAGAATGTTTTAATAATCAATTTAGCTCGAAATAATATTCTTTTCTACATAATTAATAACGTAGAACCTAAACAAGAAAAAAAAGGCTAACTTAAATGGGAAGATCACTCACACTAGTTATAACTATGTCACTATATACATACCTTTTCTTTTGAAACTGAATCCAATGGAGGTTTGTTTGAGTTTCGAAACTGAGACTAGCATCAATTAGGAATAGATATTTATCAGTTGGATCGATAAGGATTTCTCGTTTGGAACTTTTCAATGTGGTTTTCGTTTAAAAATATGGTTTGATGGTGATAACATTCTACACTACACCGTATTATGGACACTCAGTCGATTTCTTCTTTTTTCTTTCTATAACTGTACCTAGTTTGGATCGTAATTGCGTTTATAATTGTCATTATAATAATCATTATAATAAATCTGAGACGAAGGTGTTTATCAAAGCTTATGAAACGAAAACCATACAATTGAACCTCTAGTAAATCTGATTTTCAATTTGTATATTAGTGTAATCACGCATTTCAACTAGATTCAAGCTCATTAATAGAACTAAGGCCACTCGCCGAAGGGCTAATTAACTTATTGATAATACTATTTCAAACGTATAGTTTTCTACGGAAATTAACTATTATCTATCGAACATTTGTGCATATAATCGCGAATTATGTAATTTTATTTGTCATAACACCAAATAATATTTAATAAATACCACGGTGTTATCTCTCGTATCCTATTCAATGCAGGAATTTATATTGAAGGTATGTTAATCAAATTACATATTGAACTTATTGAATTAAAATCGGCAGTACCGATCTTATTCTTCCAATTGAAAGTGGGGATAGAAACATGGCCATGTTTGTAGGAACCAATCACCCATTCGCGTCATAAATAAAAAGAATCAAAGTCAAGCAAAAGATGGGAAATTATTTCGAATACCGAATTTTTAAATTTCAATATTCCTTTGATTTACTTTATTCCGTGCAATTTAATATGAAAAAAAAGAGCCTTGAAATTTAGTAAGTTCACATTAAGGCTATAAGTTTACTTCAAAATTATGTACTCGATGATTTCAATGAAATAATCATGCATTGTTAATACTAAACCCTCGGCCTTCTTATTGGGCGAAAGCCCGAGAAGTTCTTTTCTTCATTTTCAGGGTCCGCGCATGGCCTGGCTGCCTATGAGTAGCTAGTGTTTTTCGTGATTTTCAGCATTTCTTTCTTTTAAGGATTGGATAGTAAAAGACATGATCACCTGTTCACGTCATTGTCTTTCACATATTACATCCATCCTTCAGCTCTTTCCACTCACTTGCCCTTGTGGAAAGATCTGTGTTGTAGCATCCAGTAATTTCCAGCGAAATTACTGGGCACTTAATTTCGACGCATACTGTACGTGCTCGAAATCGCTACAATTTTCAAATTGAACGTATTTCAATTTGAAGCAATAACAAGGTACCGCAAGTCCCCAGCGACCTTATTGCATTCGAGCAACAAGCAAATTCCTAACGGAATTTTTGCTAGCTCATTTCGAGGAGCAGTCAGCATTTCGGCACAGTCTTCGGAGAGTCGTAGCGACGGGCGGCCGCTTTTGGCGTGGCGGGAAGATGCAATCGAACTATTGAAGTATTGGTTTCCAAGTTTGAAGTACATTTTGGCTAAGAAACTTGCGTACGGACAATTAATAATTTGCGAATCAACGAGTTATCGGTTGTGATTGTGTGACGAGAGAGAAATACACGTTACAGCGGGCTCGAGGTTTTGTGCGCGATATAGAAAATTTCCACAGCGTGGTGCAATTACATTCATCAAGCCAAGTTCGAGGAGGCGGACTCCCGGAGACAAGGACGGATATAGCTCCGATCGGAACATCGATCGGATAAGTGAGTGTCACGTTCGGACATATCTTTCGTCGTGAACAAGCAATTGGAATTTCCCTGTTCAGTGCCATTCTGGTGTAAAAGATAGTTCTCGAAACGTCCAACCCCTCTCCTGGCACGTGTTATTGATATTGAGACGAAAGTGTTTTGTCTGTGCCTCTCGTGTGTTGCAAGTGATGGCTGTAGGCAACAAACAGGATTCACTGTTTCGCAATTTATGATAGTGTTCCTAGTTCTGAAGAATCCCATGCGACGCATAAAACGTGTTCAAACTAACTAGAGAGTACGGAACTAGTGCCGAATAGTTAAATGCAACCGGTTATGAAAATGAATAGGATTCGGATAAATACAAATAGCTGCTCTACTGATGTGCGGTTTGATATTAGTGGCTGTGACATGCAAAACAACGGGAATGATGATAATTGTCACTGCATCGCAGTGTGATTTAGATTTACAAGTGTATCAAAAAGGAATGTTGGCAGGAGTAACATTTGTTGGCATCCTGGTATCGTCGTATTTTTGGGGCTTCCTGTCCGATCGTTTTAATTGATTTTTCGTTGGCATGAATATATCTGGTCCATCATCAACAATATATGTGTACTTAGGTAAATTCAACACGGTAAGGAATCGTCAAACAACAATTTCGTGGGCGAGTATCTTTGTTGGTTTTGCATCATCAGTCATCCCAGTGATCAGATGACTACTCTTACCGCAAACCTGGTCGTTTCCTCTCTATGCTAGCGTTGCGTTTCGTCCGTGGAAGCTAACACTGATGATCTATTCACTTCCTGGATTAATTGGCGCAATTTCAATGATCTGCATGGCAGAGACTCCGAACTTTTTGCTATCTCAGAACAGGGAACATGAGGCCTTCGATATTGGGAAATGGAGGTACACACAAACAAAAAAACAAAACCGGATACTAAGTGAAGACAGGGAAGTGACAGTCGACAGGTTGTTTGAGTGTGGTTTACCAACCGAATATTTGATTCAATTCACATGTTTTTCCATGCGTTTCTGAACCTTTTACGTAAATATTTAGTTTAAATTGCGTCCAAATCAGTACGGAAATTTGACACATAAGCTATTGGTTGCGAATCCCGACGGTGAAGTACATGGGATATGAGTGGAAATAATATTCGTAAGTGATTGCAATTAGGCAAATGCGCTGCGAAGGGCTGCGCAGTAATATGTTTGTGACAACGAAAAATCTAACACCCGAACAACAAACAACTTCTTATCGAGCGGCGAAAACGAAGACAAGAACTACTACTTGAGATCCAGCAAATTAACGACGGACATTGTGAAGGAAATTAATATCCGGGTTGTGGCACCACCAGTGACACATGACATCAATTCGACCCACTACGAGAAACTTGTAGGTTTCGTTGAACTCGCTTGGCGAGATGTTCTGCATGGACACAACGGCGAAACCGAATATTATATCGAGCAAGCAGACAGCAAGCAAGTAACCACTCTGTACAGTAATATTTTATAATACTTACACACCTCTATAAAATTTGCAATGCCGGACTACATACCTAGATCCAGTGGAGGCAGAATGTTTTAATAATCAATTTAGCTCGAAATAATATTCTTTTCTACATAATTAATAACGTAGAACCTAAACAAGAAAAAAAAGGCTAACTTAAATGGGAAGATCACTCACACTAGTTATAACTATGTCACTATATACATACCTTTTCTTTTGAAACTGAATCCAATGGAGGTTTGTTTGAGTTTCGAAACTGAGACTAGCATCAATTAGGAATAGATATTTATCAGTTGGATCGATAAGGATTTCTCGTTTGGAACTTTTCAATGTGGTTTTCGTTTAAAAATATGGTTTGATGGTGATAACATTCTACACTACACCGTATTATGGACACTCAGTCGATTTCTTCTTTTTTCTTTCTTTAACTGTACCTAGTTTGGATCGTAATTGCGTTTATAATTGTCATTATAATAATCATTATAATAAATCTGAGACGAAGGTGTTTATCAAAGCTTATGAAACGAAAACCATACAATTGAACCTCTAGTAAATCTGATTTTCAATTTGTATATTAGTTGTAATCACGCATTTAAACTAGATTCAAGCTCATTAATAGAACTAAGGCCACTCGCCGAAGGGCTAATTAACTTATTGATAATACTATTTCAAACGTATAGTTTTCTACGGAAATTAACTATTATCTATCGAACATTTGTGCATATAATCGCGAATTATGTAATTTTATTTGTCATAACACCAAATAATATTTAATAAATACCACGGTGCTATCTCTCGTATCCTATTCAATGCAGGAATTTATATTGAAGGTATGTTAATCAAATTACATATTGAGCTTATTGAATTAAAATCGGCAGTACCGATCTTATTCTTCCAATTGAAAGTGGGGATAGAAACATGGCCATGTTTGTAGGAACCAATCACCCATTCGCGTCATAAATAAAAAGAATCAAAGTCAAGCAAAAGATGGGAAATTATTTCGAATATCGCATTTTTAAATTTCAATATTCCTTTGATTTACTTTATTCCGTGCAATTTAATATGAAAAAAAGAGCCTTGAAATTTAGTAAGTTCACATTAAGGCTATAAGTTTACTTCAAAATTATGTACTCGATGATTTCAATGAAATAATCATGCATTGTTAATACTAAACCCTCGGCCTTCTTATTGGGCGAAAGCCCGAGAAGTTCTTTTCTTCATTTTCAGGGTCCGCGCATGGCCTGGCTGCCTATGAGTAGCTAGTGTTTTTCGTGATTTTCAGCATTTCTTTCTTACAAGGGAGGGATACTGGCCATATCTAGTAGTGTCCGTTTTGATTTAGATTTTTGATTTTTGATTTTATGGCCAGTATCAGAGGGTGGAGGACCCCAGACCATCGGGGTCAGGGCTCCACTACCATCGGGGGCCCGGGGCTGTCTGCCTCACCCGGGTTCCTCTGAAAAGAGAGGCAGCGTTTCTTCCTTTTTGTCCTTTTTAGAATTTCAATTTTCTGGCTCCGTGCGTTGTCACGAGCACTGGGTCTGCTTAGTCAGCCCATGTTGCAGAGCCATGGGTGGTTTCCTTTACGGAAATATGCCCCCTTTTTGTCCCTGGGTGTTTTTACATACCAGTTTGCGGCTACGTATTCATGACGGATGAATATTAAGTTGCATCCCGTTTCTCTAGAGAGCCAGCCATCCCCATTATTTCATGAACTCACCCCAGCCGCAGCGAGCTAGCAAAGCAGCACCCCAGCATCCGTCCGGGTTGGTTAAAGGGTGCTCCGCTAATGCGGACGAGGGGTCTTCAAGGCCATTTCTAGGGCACCCTGCTCTCGGGGCAATTCTTTTTTTTTTGTTTTGCCTCTTGAATGGCACTAGCCATTCCACTTCTGACCTTAGCACTCTTGGTTCTGGACTTCGGTCTGGTTATAAGTTGTGCTAAGGCCATTCTCATCTACATTTACGCTACAAATGGCGCCCAACGTGGGGCCCGAAAACTTGGTTTTGGGCAACCCACAACAGTGAGAAAACAATTATGAGTTTCGACTCATACTCCCCTCAAGACTTCACGTCTTTAAATCCTAGTATTTCCATTCTCACTGGTATGTCTTCGAATCGCCTCCCTTGCGATTCCAATTATCTTCGTTCGAGAGAACCTTTTTAAAAACAAGACATGCATTGCTCGCTGTTTCCTTTAGCCGCAAACATCCTTCCCCTCCTAACCTTTTAAAATCATTCCTTGTAGTTTACCTTTTGGGCAGCTTCTCGTTGTTTTGTCCATTGAGCTTTTTAGCTCTGGGAGCAACCTGGAGGATGGCCGCGGATAACAGGTTTTGGTGGTTTACCGCCACTCCTGTCCCGGTCATCCGAAGGGCCTCTGCCCCACTTTATGTTGGGAAGCTAATCCAAACTTTATATCCTTGTTGTCTTGACCCAGCTTCGGCTTTTGCCTCGGGTTTGGTTCAAGCTGTGGTGGATTACGTGGGGTTGGCGTGGCGCCGCCTACAAGTCCCTGCAGCTTGGGCAGACTTGAACCATTTGCTGAATCTGAGTAAAGCAACAACATTGTTGTATTTTGATCCTTTACTCATTTCTTTTCAAGGAATTTCGGGTGGGTGAACAGTTCCCCATACTGGGCGATTCCCTTCTGGAATCGACCCAGGCTAATTTTCATACTTAAACGAATTTTTCACACTTAAATAATTTTCACACTTGTACAATTTTCACACGTAAATATGTTTCACACTTAATTAAATTCAGTCAGAACTAAAAATGTCAACTTCTTTGCGTTTGTTTACAAAAGCCAGCCAGCCAGCGGACCTGAAAAGCGGAAAGGATGGACCGGGTTTCGTTCAATAAGAAGGCCCACTATTATAGATTTTTCGTAAATTTTCTTTAAATCGATTTTGCTAATTTAAATCATTTCCTTTAAACCTCTTTGGCAACAATAGAAGTTTTGAGATTTTGCCCAAATTGAAGTTAATTCCAATTTTCTACTTTTGAATAGTTAGACACACCTCTAGGTGTGCACTTATCTTTTTTTCGAATTTTGGCACTAGATTGTAAGCATTGCTCTTAGCCACTTTGGCTTAGGTTAAGCTTTATTCAAAAGAGTTAGACACACATTGTTGTGCACTTAGTTACTGCCTGAATTATCCGCGAACCAACTTTAGTTTTTACGCGTATTCATTTCATTAGTCACGTTATCGTGCAAAATCACATTTTTGAATTTTCAGAACCCAACCTTTTTCTTTAACTGGACAACATTCCACTAAGACACAGTAGTGAGGACCTGTCTGGCACCACAGTGGAGGCTTAGTGCTCCATATGCCAGCAGTCATTCGCTACTGCCCAGGTCACGTATACCACAAAATGTGGACACACTTTCCACGAGACCTGCCTGGAGCAATGGCTTAGAAATCATAAGGATTGCCCGCTGTGCCGTGGACCACTGAGTCTCCCCTTAGGAGCCAGACAGGCCCCCACTGCTGCAGCGTCTATGCCACGAGGGGCTCGGCGTAAGTCGCAACGGCTGGGAGTAAAAACCCGAGGCATGCGATCCGAAGAATTAGACATCAGGGACTTCGATCTGCAAGCCGAGTCGGGGGCGGAAGGTTTAGTTCAGCCACCTGGCCCGTCATCGAAAGTGTCCCCAATTTTTGACGTACTCTCAGAAGCCGCCGGAGTGCGCTCTATAGTGCACCAAGAATTAGGTGGACTGCAGCAACAAATTTCAGATCTGCACAGCGGCATGCGCGCGATGCTGGAGCGCATGGCCGAATTAATCCTTCCGTCCCTGGCTGGGAAGGTAGAGTCGCCGAGACTAAACCCTCGCGCGACTTATGTCCGTTGAACCGACGGACGATAAAAAAAAGAAAGATTTTCAAGTAATTGAACAATGAATGTATTTCGGATAATCAAAACTGAAAGTATTAACATTTCGACACTTCTATTTATGACAATTTAAGTGCTGAAGCAGCGTTACAATTTTTCCATCGCTGCTTCGAGCAATTTCATCAAAACAGGAAATGCAAATGCAAGTGTAACGTGCATGGTTTTTTATTACTAGGTCATACTTTGAACAATTTGATTGAAACAGGAAATATTGTCTAGGTCGTCGGCACGTGTTGATTGATGTCGTATGTCGGTACAATGCAGCAGGTGTCGTATGTTAATGCGGTGCGGCAGGTGTTGCCGTAACTCGTCCCCCCTTGGAAAGAAGCGATGGCAGTAGGAATGGCACTTCTGGAATTTCTGATGCCAGAGCTGATTGTTGAGATTTAATTTTGTAGATTATATAGATAATTATGGTGATCAATAGAATTGTTTCTGATATCCACAAGATGCAGGTAATTGTGTCTTTTTGGTTTGTTTCGCTTTGGATGGCCCTGATGATTTCGTTATGTTTGAAGTGGTACTTCTCTAATTGTTTAAGAGTTATGTTTGCTTTGTTTGTGGTAAAGTTGATTTCGTTGAACATTATTGGGTGGATGATAATATCATCCCAAAATGTCTTCGGATATTCCTCATATGTGATGCCGTTCACCTGGATGCTGCAATTCTTGAAGTGGAGTAGCATGTTTCCGGTAACTGTTTTGGGGCTAAATGGACAGTTTGAAGTTATGTTTGTTTCGAGTGCGTTGATGAATAGAAGAAAATTTGGTTCAGGCTCGTAAACTTCTGGGTTCTGGTCCGTGAGGGTGTATTCGCAATTTGCAGGCTCGTTCATTATTAATTTTGCAATGCAAGATGTGGATTGTTTATTAATTTGTTTAGTTGGTTTATTGCAGTAAAATATGTTTTCAATTTCCGGGCATCTTGTATCAAATTGTTGGATATATTGTGGGTTAAGGGCTATATAAGGCATGGTGTTGATTTTCTTGGAATTTTGAACTGGGATTGGTATTACATGGAAGTATTCATAGGTATCACTTTGGATGTTTGGGACTTGGATGTTAAAAATATAATTAGTGCCATTTAAATAAGCTTGTAAACCTAATAATTCGTAGATATTTTCTTCCGAAACTATTTTGACATTTTGGTTTCCAAAGATTTTATGAATTTCGATTAGTTCTCCGGGATTCAAAATTTGCTTTGATATTATGTTAAGCCTGGCTAATGTTATTGCTTCAGCTATATTGGTTAAGTGATTATGGAGAATATCAATGTTGTAATTGATTTGGTTAAGTATTTGGATTTGTTGAATAAGAGAATGCTCTCGTCTTATTCCGTTGTTCATCATTTCTTGGTTATTTTTTAAATAATTGGATATTAATTTTTGCTGCGAGTTAATATGGCTTGTTATATTTTCAAAACGTTCGATCATTTTATTGTTTATGAATGACTGCTGATTTACCTCGTTTTGGAGCTTTGACTGGGATAATGTAATTGCTTCGATCTGCTCGTTGAGCTGTGATGCGTCGTTCGCATCCATATTTCCGGTGATGAATTTAATTATACTGCCCAAACCGTTTACTAGTCCTCGTTTCGTTCTTATTCGGGGAAGAAGGATTTTCAACTTTTCTTTCACCTCATTTAGTTTTACGTATGTCGTCGTTAAGGAGTTGTCCAGTTCATTTGTCTGGTTGAAATGATTTAGTGAGTCCTGAATTTTGTCAATAGTTTGTTCGTATGCGTTAAGTCTGATTATGTGTATCAGGTTAAAGTGTCCTTCCATTAGTCTAGCAGTCCCTATTTTCAGTGGAAGAAGTCCCAGGTTGTGTCGTAGGTCGTGGATCTCTAGTCTCTGTCCCATTGCCAAAATTGCCCTGAAATTTACGTTTTCTTTTTAATTTTGACTTGTGTAATTTTTTGTTTTTGTGGGTTATAATAGTTACGTCATTGTCAGTTTTAACTTTTTGTTTTTTAAATTTAGGGGTGACTTTATTCCTTCTACATTCTTTCCTAAAAACGACTTAACTTTCCTGGAATACCGGTGGGTCTTCACGACTTAAGTTTCATTTTTCTAAATTTCGATTTGTTAATGTATCGAGTCTCTCTTTGATTTGTGGGTATATTTTAGCCCTAAATTCATTAAGTTTTTTGAGATAATCATGTTCGTTGTTGTAGGTAAGGTGTTTATTAAAGGTGTGAGTTCTGCCAGTAAATAATTCGTAAGGGGTTAATTTTGTTGAGGAATGTATAGCATTATTGTAAGTTATCAATGCATCGTTTAATATATCACTATGATCTGTATCGAGATGGTGTTTTTTTCTTTCGGAAAGGATAATTCTATAGGCCTCTGTTAAAGTAGAATGTAGCCTCTCGACGTAGGCGTTGCTACTAGATTGTTGAAAAGAAGTTATGTGAAGTTCGATATTATACTGCTCACAAAAATTTTTAAATATTAAAGATGTCATTTCCGCTCCTTGATCAGCAATTAATTTTTTGGGTGTTCCATGAAGGCTAAAGAAGTGTCTTAGATGTTTTATGATGTTGAGACTATTCCTTGATTCGAGTGTGTAAGCAGCGGCAAATTTTGCAAACGGTCGACTAGAGTAAGGATAGGATGGTTGTTGATAGTGTATATGTCTATATGAATGCAATCAAGCGGTTTGAGAGGACTTTCTGTTTGTTGATATTTAATTTTTGGTGGGTTCCTGTCATACTTTAGGGTTTGACATGTCTCGCAATTATTGATAATTCTAGTAATTTTGCTTTTCAAGTGGGGAAAATAATATGTTCGTTTAAGATGCATAAGAGTCTCGTTTATTCCCCTATGGTTACTTTTTTTATGGTAGTCTTGGATGATTTTATCTTGTTCATCCTCTTCTATCACATCTGTAATGATCTCCATACAGCGTATCAGTTTGTAATTAGAAAAGTGTTTGGAATAAGTAGATTGAACCAGTCTAAATGTGTCGTCGTCTGTAATAATAGCTGTTAGTTTGTTGGGGACCAGGTATTCTTTAAAGATTTTAGTCAAGTTTTCTTCTGTGAAAGACGGAAGTCGAAACGTTCGTCGTTGTTTGTTCCTTAACAGTATTCTTGTCGATATTGGAGATCTTTTGTCGGTTTTTTCTAACATTATTTGTAAATTGAAATTATTTATTGGTTGCTCGGAAATCGGTATACCATTGTCGAGGTTTTCACACGCTGAGTGAATGGTGGAGATGTCATCGTTATTGACTGAAGTAGAGGCATTGGCTATTTGGGAATCCGTAATATTGACTTCTATGTTGTTCGTAGGTTGAGTATCCTTTATTTGTATTCTGCTAAGTGCATCGGCGTTGGTGTTTAGTGTACCCTTTCTATATTGAAGCTGGTAATCAAATTCTTCAAGCTTAAGACGCCATCGAATTAGTTTGGAATTTGGGTCTTTAAGGTTCATTAACCACGTTATTACCTGGAATTTGCGTCCGAATAAGTAAGATCTAAAATACTTCGTAGCCCACACAATGGCCAGGAGTTCTTTCTCTACTGTTGAGTAGTTAATTTCAGAGTCTTTTAGTGTTCGGCTGGCATAGCAAATGGGGCGATCACTACCTATTGGACCTTGTGATAACACTGCACCTATTGCAAAATCGCTTGCATCTGTTGTCAGGATAAAGGGTTTTTCAAAGTCAGGGTACTGTAGAATTGGATCGTTCATTATCAGGTTTTTACACTCTTTGAATGATGAAATAAATCTCTCGTTCAATATTACTTTCCTGCCTTTTTTTAAACATTCGGTGAGTGGCTTCGTTATACGCGAAAAATCTCTAATGAATTTCCGGTAGTAACCAAGGAGACCGAGAAATCTTTTTATCTCCTTTTGAGACGTCGGTATCGGGAATTCTTTGATTGCTTTTATCTTATCCGGGTTTGGTTTCACACCTTCTGTTGTTACAATATGTCCCAGGAAAGCAATCTCCTTGCGCATAAATTCGGATTTGTCCAATTGGACTTTAAGGTTGGCTTCACGTGGTTTATGAAGTACCTTCCTTAAATTCTCTCCGTGTTCTAGTAATGAGGTGGAATATACAATTATGTCGTCTAGGTAAACTAGACAAATTTTGCCTTGTAGATCCTGAAGGATATTGTCCATTACTCGTTGAAAGGTGGACGGGGCATTTTTCAACCCAAAAGGCATCCGGATATACTCATAGTGGCCACCTTCTACGGTAAAAGCCGTTTTTTTGATGTCGCGTGGATCCATCTCTATCTGATGAAACCCGCTGGCAAGGTCTAGTGTAGTAAAGTACATGCTCTTGCCTAATTTGTCTAGTATTTCTGTGATATTTGGAAGTGGGTAACGATCGCTAATGGTCTTTTCGTTCAACTTCCTATAGTCAATGACCAATCTCCACTTCTGTTTCCCACTGGCATCCTGTTTTTTGGGAACTATCCACACAGGGGAGCTCCATGGGGAGTAGCTTGGTCTAATTATTCCCTGGGAAAGCATTTCGTCGATTTGTCTTTTAACTTCCTGTTTATGGACGTAGGGATACCTATATGACTTTGTGTATATAGCTATGTCATCGGTGGTTTGAATACGATGCTTTATTTGGTTTGTAAAGCTTAGTTGTTGTCCTTCACGAAAAAATAAATCATCGTACTCCCGACAAATCTTAAAAAGAAGATCTTTCTCTTCTTTGTTCAAATGAGAAGTTCGAAGTAGTTTAGTAACGTCACCTTCCGCATAATTATCAGAGTTTAGATCAAAATTGAAACAATTAATTGCTAAATGATTTTTCGTAAGTGGATTAGCTTTTAATGGTTGTTCCAAGAAAACTGTTTCATCACTATTTGACGTGTTAACAATTTCTATGAGGCTATACCAGTCTTTTGAATGGTAAAGTCCTTCTGGAACGTAGATCTTAAGTATGATTGTCGTTGCCTGAATATGGATATCTCCATTTTTAACATCGACTGGTAATTTGGCAATGATTTTACAATTAGCGGGAACTGTAATCTTTTCGGACATGAAATTAGGTTTAACATGAATTGGTAGGCAAGCGGTTTTGGTTTTAAGAGTCTTAGTTGCAAAATCAACAGTAGCTCCTAAAGCCGATAGTGTGTCAAGGCCCAGCAGTCCATCGAAATAAGCGTGGAATTTGAAGATTAGAAAGGTTATCTCCCCAGGTTGATTGAACTCAGCGAAGTTCGGAAGTGTAATTTGTTTGTCTAACTCGTGTTTGTTAAAAATAGTAGAGATAGTGATTGGTTTTATGCTTTGAAGGTCTTCTGGACGGGTATATTCGGGGTTAATAAATGAAGCTGATGCTCCCGTGTCAATTAAAAATTTTAAAGGACGACCGAAAGGCGAAGATATGTTTATATACGGGAGTACAGATCCGTGTTTATTTAAGTCTATGAATCCGATGGGTTCTCTGAGGCTAATAGGGGAAAATTTTGATCATCTATTTCGTATTGCGAATCTATATGTGTGTTTTCAAAACTATCAATTGAGATTTCTCCTGTATACTCAGGACTGGGATTTTCGTTATCATAGTACTCATCTAGCTGCTGATAGTTTCCGTTCTCGTTTCCCTCATTATTTTCTGTTGAGGCAACGCTGAATAACTCCTTCGCGACAAAGTTTGGGGGCCCTGCCGATTTAAAGAAATTATTTTGAGAAGGAACGTGATTAAATGGGCGACTCTGTTGTTTAGATTGTCGGCTGAATCCTGAGCTGGTGTCCATTGGCTCAGGCCTTGTCTGATGACGGTTATTTATTCCTGGAACAAATGCATTATTTCTGTACTGTGGTGTTTGACCGGAAAAGGGGTTATTCGGTAACCTAGAGAAGTTTGGGGGTTGTAGTGGTCTATATCCAGCATTAGGAGGATTGTAGTTGATATTAAATGGCCTGCTGAAGTTTGGTTGAGCTGGCCTTACAGGGGCATTTGAAAATTGAGGGATTTGTGTGCTATAATTTGGTGTCCTGAACTGAAAGTTCATCGGTTTGTGAACCGGGATAAATGCAGGTTGGGTTAAAGAGTTAGGTTTTGGTTTTTGATTTTGCGTTACTTTTGCCATAGAATTGTCGTGTCTAGAATACGATATGTTCTGCTCCTGAATGCAGTAGGAAAAGGCTTTCGCCAACGATTCAGGCTTCATTGCTCTTATCGTTGAACCCAAAGGTTCCCTTAATCCGCCCAGGAAAGAGTTTAGACACATTTCGGTGAACAACCTTCGTTTGGCATTGATGACGTTTAAGTCAGTCTCGTGTATCTGCACGTGGTTAGTCATGGTTGCGAGGATTTCGATTATCTCACTATAAAATGTTTCAACCGTTTTGCTTCCCTGTTTCAGCTCATGCAGATCTCGGATGAGAGATGTTTTATTGCGCTTATCCGCGTAATGAAGAATCAAATATTGTTTAATTTGGGCCCACTCAAGAGGAGTCCCATACATATTGAGGACCTCATTGGCAGGACCTTCAACCTTATTCCGAATAGCTCGGAGGAGGATTTTACCGTAAGGTGTACCCTCAGTACAGGATATTACTGCACGAATTTCCTCTACGTTATTAATGAACTCGAAGAGGAGCCTTGGATTGCCATCAAATCTGGGCAAGTCTTTAATTGCGTCTGGGACGCGAAGTGAGGTAAGCAGAGTATTCATAATATTAACGCTATCTGTTGCCATGTTTGAATTTTGACCGAAAGAACCAACACTCGCGACACTATTTCCAAGAGCACTTTCTAATTCACTACTTATATTAGCACTTGATATTCTCATTTCTTCTATTTCGTTTTCTTTAATAGGTGTTAAAAATCTTCTTCGCGGTTTAATATAAGGATTTCTTGTAAATCGTTTCATAAATTTGTACTGTTATCTTATTATATATATTTTTATTTATTTGAGTAGTTATTTTAATGGCATTAATAAATTCTTGAAGTAGTAATAAGGAATATTTGGGGAAAAGAAAAATTAAGGAATGATATCCAACTCACCAAGTAATTATCGTAATCAGATTTCGCATTTTCTGGAACTATGTTGAACTGCGCACCACTTTACGCCAATCAACCTTTGACGCTGCCTTTTTTTGCACGATACGCACTAGTTGCCTGCTATTCGATTTCTACTTTCACTTTAGTATTCACTTATTCGATTTTCACTCGAACTGACCGATCAACTAACTATTCGATTTTCCTTCGAACTTTAATTTTAACCGATCAACGAATATCCGCACGACTGCGCCACTTATGTCCGTTGAACCGACGGACGATAAAAAAAGAAAGATTTTCAAGTAATTGAACAATGAATGTATTTCGGATAATCAAAACTGAAAGTATTAACATTTCGACACTTCTATTTATGACAATTTAAGTGCTGAAGCAGCGTTACAATTTTTCCATCGCTGCTTCGAGCAATTTCATCAAAACAGGAAATGCAAATGCAAGTGTAACGTGAATGGTTTTTTATTACTAGGTCATACTTTGAACAATTTGATTGAAACAGGAAATATTTGTCTAGGTCGTCGGCACGTGTTGATTGATGTCGTATGTCGGTACAATGCAGCAGGTGTCGTATGTTCATGCGGTGCGGCAGGTGTTGCCGTAACTCGCGCAATCGTTCGTACCCGTTCAGCGTTCCTATTCACCTCGCACCCCTCGTGGCAACAATGTTCAGTTTCACCACGATAAGGTGGCTAGTATTATTGGTGGGTGGGGCTTAAAGTTCTCGGGTCGCGAATCGTCTGTGCCAATAGAGGTATTTATTTACAGGGTCGCTGCACTCACAAGGAATACACTGGGCGGAAATTTCAATATTCTATGCCAGCACATTCACCTTCTGTTGATTGGACCAGCCGCTGATTGGCTCTGGAGGTTCCATCAAACGAGACGAGGCTTCAGTTGGAGGGACCTGGAGTCGGCCCTGAGCGATCATTTCGGGGATCGCTTCGCGGATGCCGACCTGATAGAGCAAATCAGAGGGAGGAAACAGCGGCGCCATGAAACTTTTGACGATTTCAGTGCGGAAATATACAAGCTAGTCGAGCGCCCCATCACAGACGCTGACTTGGCTGACATGCTTAGGCGCAACTTACTGCCAGATATTCGTCGTGGTCTGCTTCAAATTCATCTGCCTTCCGTCTGCCTGCTCCGTCAGGCCGTCATCCGTGCGGAGAACTTCGAAATGGAGCTCGGAGGTCGACGCCGATTCTCACACTGGAGAAATGCCGCGGAAGAATTGCGTGAAGAAGACCCGCTGGACCAGTTAGAGAACAAACCTGAAGAGCATGGAGTGGAAGTAGTCGCGGTCCTGCCTACATGCTGTAATTGTAGGAAAGTGGGACACCGTTTTGATGATTGCATGGAGGCCAGAACCATCTGTTGTTATGACTGCGGAAAGGCAGATACGTATAAGCCAAATTGTGCGAACTGTCAAGCAAAAAACTTACCGCAGGGAGCGCGGAACAAGATCTCACGCCTCCCCTAGAGCAAGCAATCTCCACCACGCTCCAGCAGGTAGACAGGACGAGTGACGGCACACCTACATCCTTTGGCCCAGCCACCAAAAATACTGGAATCCAGACATGTGGGGAACCCAACACCTTATCGATGCCACACTTACAGGCAGAGCCTCCTACACCTTTAGCTTTTCTGTCATACCACCTAAGATGGCAGAAATATACGGCAGTCCGAGACCGAATCTTTAATTCTGAAATTGCACGACCGAAACATGATCGTTCCAAACCCAAGCGCTCAACGATGAGGATGAGAGCATTCTATGCTCGCTTTCGGCATTGGCGTTACCAGCTCAACTGTGCCACTATGATGGACGTACCTTCAGGTGACGTCCGTCCATACGCACAGGTTCTACTGTTTGGCCAACCAACCGCAGGCTTGATCGACACGGGGGATTCCGTGAGCGTGATGGCGGCTGACTTGGCAAAGTCATTCCTCGAGAGGAACGCTTTTCATTGGAAAAGAGCTTCTCTCGGGTTGAAGACTGCAGACGGCACACATCATCAAGCCGTAGGCCGAGTGCCAGCCGACATCACGTTCAGGGAAGTTACCAAGTCCTTGACGCTCTGGATAATTCCCACTCTCAGCCAAAACTTATATCTGGGAGTGGATTTTGTGCGTCAATTCGCCTTGGCAGCAGACCTGTTCGCGCCATCCCAACAAGTCAACACCACTAGTAGCTTCGAACAACTCGACGATCACGCCCACCCTCTCACACCGGAGCAGCGTCGCAGACTTACGTCTGTGATTGCTAGCTTTGCGTCGTTCGCTGTAGAGGGTTTCGGAAAAACAGCGCTGATCGAGCATGAAATCGACACTGGCGATCAAAAGGCAATAAAACAGAGACACTTCTCTGTTTCGCCGGCTGTCGAAAAGCTCTTGTATAAAGAGATAGACCGCATGCTCGTGCTAGGCTTGATCGAGGAGTCCAAGAGCGCGTGGTCCTCGCCAGTGACCCTAGTGGTCAAGCCCTCCAAGGTACGCCTGTGCTTGGATGCGAGGGAGGTCAACTCGGTCACAGTGAAAGACGCCTATCGCTTGCCTTTGATAGACGGCATCTTAAGCAGACTCCCTAAGGCCACTTTTATTACGAGCCTGGATCTAAAAGATGCCTTCTGGCAGATTCCTTTGGAGGAACGGTCAAGGGAGAAGACGGCTTTCATTGTGCCCGGGCGACCCTTGTATCACTTTGTCGTGATGCCGTTTGGTTTGTGCAATGCACCTCAAACGATGTCACGACTCATGGACAAAGTGATACCCCCGCATCTTAAGCACCAAGTGATCGTATACTTGGATGACTTGTTGGTGATAACCGAGGCCTTCGATGAACACCTGAAGGTACTGCACCAGGTCGCATTCCATCTGCGACAAGCTGGCCTTACCATCAATGTGGAGAAGAGCAAGTTCCTCTTGCGCGGGGTAAAGTACCTTGGCCACATTGTTGGTAATGGGGCGATCCGGACAGAACCTGACAAGGAGAGATCCATTGTGGATTTCCCTCTTCCAATGACCACGAAGCAGCTGCGGAAATTTTTGGGAATCTGCGGCTGGTATCGACGCTTCGTCAGGGAATATGCGTCTTTGTCAACATCACTGACAGACATATCTTTCGAAGAGGACTCAATTTGTGTGGACCGACGAGAGGCTAAATGCTTTCAAGCAATTGAAAGTGAGCCTTGCTTCGGCTCCAGTGTTGCACAGCCCCGACTTCAGCAAGCCCTTCTCCATCCAATGTGACGCAAGTCAACATGGAGTAGGTGCCGTGCTAGTGCAACGGACTGAAGAAGGAGACGAAGCCCCCGTCGCCTATATGTCCCACAAATTGAGTCCCGCTCAGAGAAACTACACCGTCACTGAGCAAGAATGTCTGGCAGCGGTGCTGGCAATCAAGAAGTTCCGTGCCTACGTGGAAGGTCATGAATTTGAAATCGTGACCGACCATGCTTCCCTAAAATGGCTAATGCACCAACCGGATCTAAATGGTCGCTTAGCCCGGTGGGCCCTTAAACTTCAAGTGTTTAACTTCACCATCACACACCGAAAGGGAAGCCAGAACGTAGTGCCGGATTCCTTGTCGCGCATGTTCTCTGCCGAGGCGTTGATGCCGTCGGACAACGAGCAGACTCCGATGGAGCTAGACTTAGAGTCGCCGCATTTCAAAAGTGCCCCTTACATCGAGCTAGCGGCAAAAGTCCAGGCAGAACAATACCAACTGCCGGACCTAAAAGTAGTAGATGGGTTCGTGTACAAGCGGACCGAGTATGCGACCGGAAACGGACTTCAAGACCAGTTGGCTTGGAAGTTGTGGGTGCCGTCAGAAATGACGGCAGAACTAGTGAAGGGAGCTCATGACCCACCCTTGGGCGCGCATGGTGGCGTGGCCAAAACCCTCGGCCGATTACGGCAATGGTTTTACTGGCCCCGGATGGTCGCTCAAGTTAATGAATATGTGGGATCATGCCTCACATGTGAAACCACCAAAGCTCCTTCACACACCCTTCGACCACCAATGACGCTTCAGTCCGTACCCGAGCGCATATTCCAACGCTTGTATATCGACATTATAGGCCCCTAGCCTAGGTCCAAGTCTGGCAACATAGGAGCCCTCGTCATCCTAGACCATCTCTCGCGGTTCCCATTTATCGAGCCGCTTCGTAAATGCACTGCGAAGGCAGTAGTGGAAATCTTAAGGAAGAGGATATTCCATCTTGTTGGAGTTCCAGAAACCATCGTATCGAACAACGGTGTGCAATTTCGGTCTTCTTTATTCAAAACCTTTTTACAGGAATTCGGTATCGGACACACCTTCACCGCCGTATATTCCCCTCAATCTAAAGCTTCGGAACATCTTAACAGATCCATACTGGCGGCAATCCGGTCTTATGTTGTCGGTCCTGCTCAAAAAGAGTGGGACGCCAAACTTTCAGAAATCACCTGTGCATTGCGTTCAGCCCCTCACGCGACTATAGGGACTTCGCCTTATCAGGCAGTCTTCGGGCAACCAATGGTCACACATGGCCGCACTTACGACCTACTGCGGCAACTCCATCTTTTGGATGACCGCGAAACTACTCTGCCACCTCCTGACTACCTGGCACTCCTACGTCAGACCATCCGCGACCTCACCACCAAGGTCCAGTCTCGAAATGCAAAGGCCTATAACCTTCGTTCCAGGTTGGTTACATACCAGCCTGGCGAACTGGTCTACAGGCGCAACTTCCGGCAAAATGACGCAGCCGCGCACTACAATGCAAAGCTGGACCGGAAGTTCTTACCTAATAAGGCAATTAAGAAGATCGGCGATGCTTATTACCAGCTGGCCGACCAAAATGGACGATCAGTGGGCGTCTTTCACGCGAAAGACATCACTAAGTGATATACCCACTGAGTTCACCAGTTCAGGATCAGTTTCCAAATTTTATTTGGAGATCGTCCATTTGCGCCTATTTCAGGTGTCACTCTTGCCCCAATTAAAAAGTATATAGAGATGTTCACCTGTTTCACCATTTCCTCTACCAAAGATACTTTTATCAGTAACTTAGTATACGTGTTCATGATATTTCCTTTAATTACATTTTCCCCTTTAATTCGCTCACTTGTTCACGCGTTATGTATAAAGGATTGGATAGTAAAAGACATGATCACCTGTTCACGTCATTGTCTTTCACATATTACATCCATCCTTCAGCTCTTTCCACTCACTTGCCCTTGTGGAAAGATCTGTGTTGTAGCATCCAGTAATTTCCAGCGAAATTACTGGGCACTTAATTTCGACGCACACTGTACGTGCTCGAAATCGCTACAATTTTCAAATTGAACGTATTTCAATTTGAAGCAATAACAAGGTACCGCAAGTCCCCAGCGACCTTATTGCATTCGAGCAACAAGCAAATTCCTAACGGAATTTTTGCTAGCTCATTTCGAGGAGCAGTCAGCATTTCGGCACAGTCTTCGGAGAGTCGTAGCGACGGGCGGCCGCTTTTGGCGTGGCGGGAAGATGCAATCGAACTTTTGCAGTATTTGTTTCCAAGTTTGAAGTACATTTTGGCTAAGAAACTTGCGTACGGACAATTAATAATTTGCGAATCAACGAGTAATCGGTTGTGAAATACACGTTACAGCGGGCTCGAGGTTTTGTGCGCGATATCGAAAATTTCCGCAGAGTGTACAGTAATATTTTATAATACTTACACACCTCTATAAAATTTGCAATGCCGGACTACATACCTAGATCCAGTGGAGGCAGAATGTTTTAATAATCAATTTAGCTCGAAATAATATTCTTTTCTACATAATTAATAACGTAGAACCTAAACAAGAAAAAAAAAGGCTAACTTAAATGGGAAGATCACTCACACTAGTTATAACTATGTCACTATATACATACCTTTTCTTTTGAAACTGAATCCAATGGAGGTTTGTTTGAGTTTCGAAACTGAGACTAGCATCAATTAGGAATAGATATTTATCAGTTGGATCGATAAGGATTTCTCGTTTGGAACTTTTCAATGTGGTTTTCGTTTAAAAATATGGTTTGATGGTGATAACATTCTACACTACACCGTATTATGGACACTCAGTCGATTTCTTCTTTTTTCTTTCTATAACTGTACCTAGTTTGGATCGTAATTGCGTTTATAATTATCATTATAATAATCATTATAATAAATCTGAGACGAAGGTGTTTATCAAAGCTTATGAAACGAAAACCATACAATTGAACCTCTAGTAAATCTGATTTTCAATTTGTATATTAGTTGTAATCACGCATTTAAACTAGATTCAAGCTCATTAATAGAACTAAGGCCACTCGCCGAAGGGCTAATTAACTTATTGATAATACTATTTCAAACGTATAGTTTTCTACGGAAATTAACTATTATCTATCGAACATTTGTGCATATAATCGCGAATTATGTAATTTTATTTGTCATAACACCAAATAATATTTAATAAATACCACGGTGCTATCTCTCGTATCCTATTCAATGCAGGAATTTATATTGAAGGTATGTTAATCAAATTACATATTGAGCTTATTGAATTAAAATCGGCAGTACCGATCTTATTCTTCCAATTGAAAGTGGGGATAGAAACATGGCCATGTTTGTAGGAACCAATCACCCATTCGCGTCATAAATAAAAAGAATCAAAGTCAAGCAAAAGATGTGAAATTATTTCGAATATCGCATTTTTAAATTTCAATATTCGTTTGATTTACTTTATTCCGTGCAATTTAATATGAAAAAAAGAGCCTTGAAATTTAGTAAGTTCACATTAAGGCTATAAGTTTACTTCAAAATTATGTACTCGATGATTTCAATGAAATAATCATGCATTGTTAATACTAAACCCTCGGCCTTCTTATTGGGCGAAAGCCCGAGAAGTTCTTTTCTTCATTTTCAGGGTCCGCGCATGGCCTGGCTGGCCTATGAGTAGCTAGTGTTTTTCGTGATTTTCAGCATTTCTTTCTTACAAGGGAGGGATACTGGCCATATCTAGTAGTGTCCGTTTTGATTTAGATTTTTGATTTTTGATATTATGGCCAGTATCAGAGGGTGGAGGACCCCAGACCATCGGGGTCAGGGCTCCACTACCATCGGGGGCCCGGGGCTGTCTGCCTCACCCGGGTTCCTCTGAAAAGAGAGGCAGCGTTTCTTCCTTTTTGTCCTTTTTAGAATTTCAATTTTCTGGCTCCGTGCGTTGTCACGAGCACTGGGTCTGCTTAGTCAGCCCATGTTGCAGAGCCATGGGTGGTTTCCTTTACGGAACTATGCCCCCTTTTTGTCCCTGGGTATTTTTACATACCAGTTTGCGGCTACGTATTCATGGCGGATGAATATTAAGTAGCATCCCGTTTCTCTAGAGAGCCAACCATCCCCATTATTTCATGAACCCACCCCAGCCGCAGCGAGCTAGCAAAGCGGCACCCCAGGCCATTTCTTTTTTTTTGTCTTGCCTCTTGAATGGCACTAGCCATTCCACTTCTGACCTTAGCACTCTTGGTTCTGGACTTTGGACTGGTTCTAAGTTGTGCTAAGGCCAGTCTCATCTATATTTACGCTACAATCTATAGCTGCTATAATAAAACAGTGGTCAAAACTGCGACGTAAATTTATATTAAGAGTAAGTTGCTTAATTCCAAAGGTAGTAATGGGAGTGCCAGTCGCCGTAATTAATTTGAAATCCGTGTTCTTTGCCTGATTAGGAAAAAAACTTTTTGGAATGATAGATACTTCTGCACCGGTATCCACTAAGAAATAACAATTCAAAGACTTGTCGAATATGAAAAGGCGACTTGAAAGGTTATCTGCTTTCGACGCCGCTCTCGAAACAGAAATATTTAGTTATTTTATTTATTCTCGAAAGTTTTAAATTTACATGGCTGAGTAGACTTTTTTGCTTTCTCCCCGAACTTTTATGGAACCAGCAAATATTATGTTTTCGAAATGGACTTTGATCGAGATCGCGAATGAAATCGTTTGTCGTATGGCCCTCTGCTCCTTGTCCGAGAATTTCTGATTTCGAGTACTTTTAGTCTTTCGGACATATCTTGGACTATTTCCGCTAAATTAATGAAACCTTTTTTTATTTTCAGACGAAAGAAGAATCAAATAGAAGAATCAAATATTTTATCCGCGATGTAAAAAAACTCTTCCTGGGTCTGTGAATCCTCTATTGCAATCTTGCACGACTGAAGGGGTGCTGAGAGTTTATTGAGCCAAAGTTTCTTCAATAAAGAATTATTGATAAGACTTTTATCTCCAGCCAATGCTTCCATGTGCCGGAAAAGCTCTGATGGTTTATAATTTCCTAATTCGACCTTATGCAAGAGGGCATCTAACCTGCGCTCTTCCGAATCCCTGCTTCGATTCAAGAGTAAAGCTTTTAAATTTGCATATCTGTTTGTTGTTGGTGGGCTTAAGATTGCAGTCGCAACAATTTCTATTGTTTCGGCAGGCAAAGCAGCTACCAAATGATCATACATGATATTAGAGGATGTGATTCCTTTCAAGCGAAACTGTGTTTCAACCTGATGAAACCAAAGGTCAGTTCGATTGCCCCGAAATGGAGGAATTTTAAGGTTGCCGACATAAAGGTTAGATATTGCATTTGTGAGTGAATTTGGAGCATTCTGAGAAGTACCTGGTAGGTCTTGGTCCGACATATTTTCAGAACTTTCCTTTGCTACCGACATTTTGATTGTTAATAAAGAAAAATATGTATATATCCCGAGCTAATAAATATTTTGATACAGCAAATAAATATTCTGATATAGTGCAATAAATGAACATATATGGAAAAATTATGCACTTTTTTTTTTATGTTTCTAAATTAGTGTATAATGAAATGAAGTGATTGAAATAGCAAGTTTGATTTAGCTATAGTTGCAATTTACTCACTTTCCCAAATCGGATATTTTGTGTTTGCGTGTTTGGTGATGTGAAACCTTACATGTGTTTTAAAACCAGTTTTTTTTTGCTCGTAGATACTCAATTAGTGTACAAAAATTTGGTGGAAATATGCACTGTTCCTAAAAAGTTTTAATTGGCTTGCTTATTTACTAGAAAAAAGAAATCGTTAGTACTAATGTATATAAAACTACTGAAGGAACTTCTCTCGCTGTAACTGGATTTGTTTAGTGGATTGGCCTGTTTGATGGATCTGTTTAATCCGATTTAATTAACTGCGGGCAGGGTCATCGGTGTTTTTTTTCCTCTGCAGCTTGTTTAAAATTATTTGATTGTCTTGCCTCAGTAAATATTGTAAGGCTTTTCCAGTATTTTGTGCCTTTTTTCGACTTGATAGATGTCACGTGCATGCACCGTGTCTTTCGGAATGACGAAGTTTTATTACTCGTCGCAGCGGCGATGTAACGCGAGTATTATTTAAGAGTTTATTGTTTAGATAAACATACGTACAATTTTTATTGCTTTTTTTCTTTTAATTGTTCAGATAGCACATGTTGTATGAAATTTATTAATGAACTGCTCGCGTATGATATGTCGGGAGTCACTTTTGACCCGTTGGGAATAACTTTTCACACGCCGGGAATCATTTTTGACGTCGGGGTCACCATTTATTGTTATCACTATTAACTTTTTACTATGCAATATATGAATTAAACACTCTAATGATCTTTATTTGATTCAACTTATTTCGATTCCCGGATAAATAAAAGACTAATGAAGAGGTGTGATGAACGCTCTGACTCAAGTGCCAGAAGGGCATCACTATCCCACTTCCTGGGTATCAAAACAACAAAACTATATAAAACAACAAAACTCAACAAAACTATATAAAAAAAATTGGCAGTCCTTGTGGACTGACCGATTGAAGTTATACTTCTTTGGCTTTAATTATGAAGAAATTATTTATTAATTTTCCAAACCCATCTTATATTTCGTAATGAAATTCCATTATCAAATAAAGATTTTATAATAACTTTCCAATTTATTAAAAGATTACCCTAAAATAACAAATTCAAACCGGTTTTCCAAATTTTTAAATATTCAGATACAATAATGCAAGCGTACTAACAATAATTTTGCAATAAGGTGAGATATAGATATCTGCACTATTGGAACCCAAAGATTACCCTAAACTAACAAATTGAAACCAGTTTTGCAAAATTTTTAACCTTTTGACACGATAACACAAACCTAACTATAATTTGCAATGAGATACACTATACCTATGTATGAACATTGTATATCAGCGTAACACAGCAGCATTATAGGTAAACATGTAAAGGCAGAATTGAAACGCGAGCAGACAGCAGTGCAAATTTGCAAGCATACTTGTAAATGCAGTGTAATTCTTCGCACAAATGTTAATAATCTTTTTTTATTACATTTTTTCCGGACTAATGTTGATAATCTTTGTTTTATGAAATTTATTTTTAGGTCAAAATAGTGAACCAGATACTACAAGAGATTTTAACAATTTGTTTTAATTCTTTTATTACGCAGTTATGCCATTACTCTGAAGAACGTAAATACGTGCTTTTCAAATTTAATAAATGGTTAAATATTAAATAGGTAAAAAATACACACTTTTTTGTGCTGTTTTATTTTACATTGCACAAATATTATACTAAATAAGACACAAGAGCATACACCATAAACACCAGTTTCGTGCCGGGTACTGAATATCAACAGCTACATACTAGGTATATCGCACTGTACGTATGTGTGAGAAACAAACATGAATAAACAGAGCGAGTGAATCAACCCACACCTTCTTTCTCTTTCTTAAGCATTGCAATATATAATATATAAGAGCGTTTCACAAACATCTGACGGATCCGAGCGATTCTATCCCAAGCCTAGTCGCCCCTCTTCTCTCTCCATCTTCTTTCTCTTTCTTAAGCATTGTAATATACAATATATAAGAGCGTTTCACAAACATCTGACGGATCCCAGTCTACTACAGAAGCTGAATATATTAGTGCAGCCACTGCTAGTAAAGGAATTTTGTGGTTAAAGAAATTGGTTTTTCGATTTCGAAGTAGAAATTAAAGATTATATCGTGCATATTGATAATATGAGAGCAATTAAGTTGGTAAAAAATCCAGAGTTTCATCAGCGTGGCAAGCACATAGACATAAAATATTATTTTATACGAGACTTCTATGAAAAATCAGAAGTAAATGTAATGTATCTGAAGTCTGATAAATAAGTAGCCGATGTACTAACAAAGGGTCCGCCAAAGCCAAGATTTATATATCTAAGAGAAAAGCTAGATCTAGTTAAGAAAGAAATGATAGAATTAAAATGAAACAGTAAATTGTTTTCTTGAAACCAAACTTAATGAAATTTTTGATCATGTAGAGTTTGAGGGAGAGTGTTGAAGTATGTCTCTGTTCTCATTAATTCTATGTAGAAATTCTACACTCATTGTATTAGTAAGTTCCAGTCTCATGCTTATACTATCATGCTTGTATTATAGTCCAGTTCTTATCAAGCACTTGGACAGGGCAGTCAATAAGATTGATCTTATTAATTTTGAATTTTTTTTTCAAATAAACGTTATCTAAATAACCGTTTTTTCTGTGTACCGTAAAACTGGTTAAAGGAATTGCTTCAGGTCAACGGGTGAAACGGTCGATAATGGTGAGACAATAAGTGTATCCCTGTGAGTGTGTTAGGGGACCAACTATTTCGATGTGAATGACTTTAAAACGTTCGGAGACCGTAGGAAAGGTCAATACAGGTTTGCTCACATGTCTGGTTATCTTGCATTTTTGACAAGATAGACATTCTCGGGCCCAAGTGGCAATGTCCTTGTTCATCGAAGGGTAGAAGAATTTGGTGGCAATGCGCTTTCTTGTAGCACGAATACCAGGGTGAGCGATATTGTGTTCGCAAATGAACACCTATTGCCTGAACGTATGAGGAATGTAAGGTCGGATGGTTGGGTGACGTTGGTGCCAAAGATTGGTTGTTTCTTTAAAAGAAATTTAGAGTCCTTTAGAATCTTCTGAGACTCTGCGTCCAATGCTTGGGACGAGGCAATTGTGGCAAAGTTATATGTCTAAGTTGACGAGGTGTGGCCTTTTCTGGTTTCTGTTTGAAAGCAAAAGTCAGTGGTTTGTGGTTTGTGTATAGTGTCAACCTTTGGGCCTCCAAAAAGTATCGGAAATAACGAATGCCCTGATAAGCCGCTAAGAGGTCGCGTTCGTATGCACCATACTTTTTTTGTGCATCGCTTAATTTGGCCGAGTAAACACCAAGGGCTTGCCAAGAGCCTTGACATTTTTGCTGCAGAGCAGCTCCGATTGCGAAATCAGAAGCGTCTACAAATAGACCAAGCTCGGCGTTTGAGTCTGGAAAGGACAATATAGTGGCTTCTGTTTAACCAGTCTTGACTTGGTCGAAAGCTTTGCTAGCTTCCATTGACCAGTCGATTGTCTAAGCACCATCTTTTTTGGAGCCACAAAGATAGGCGTTGAGTGGTTATCTCAGCTGTGTGAGGAAGAAAGCGACGATAAAAGTTGACCATCCCCAAAAATCTTCTTAGGTATTTAACCGTCTTGGGGAGTTTAGCTGTTGATATTGCCTCAACGCGATTTGGGGAGGGCTTAATGCCTTTCGACGAAACCTCATGACCTAAAAATTTAACAAATGGTCCAAGGAAATGGCATTTCTCCAAGTTAATTATGAGACCATGGTCCGCTAATCGTTTGAAAATTTGTTCTAAGTGAACAAGATGCTCTTCTTCGGAAGTCGCAGCTACCAAAATGTCATCGAGGTAAATGAAACAGAATTTTAATCCGTGTAGGACTTCATGGATAAAACGGTGGAACGATTGTGCCGCAATGCAAAGTCTGAAAGTCATTCGGGTGAACTCAAAGAGTCCGAAAGGAGTGCAGATGGCGGTTTTAAGAATATCGTTCGGCTCGACTGGAATTGATGGTAGGCCTTAGTCAGGTCTATAGTGGAAAAAATATTTTTGCTACGTAGTTCATGGCAGAAGTCTTGGATAATGTGGATCGGATATCTATCCGGGACGGTAATGGCGTTAAGGTGTCTGTAATCGCCGCAAGGACGCCATTTCCCATTAGCCTTGCGTACCACGTGTAGTGGAGAAGACCAGCTGCTGTTTGAGGGGCGGCATATTCCTTGCTTAGCAGGAAATCGAATTAATTTTTGGCCGCCACGAGCTTATCTGGTGCAAGTCGACGTGGTCTCGACACTTTTGGAGGGCCTGTGGTCAAAATATGGTGTGTCACCTTGTGTTTATATGGTTGTGAGAACCCTGCTTTGATCGTGATGGCATGGTAATTATTCAGAAGGGCGTGAAATAAAATTGCCTGGCGAATTATGCGTTATTTTAGTTTAAACGCTTTTGTGGATACAAACTTATCAATCTGTTTATTCAATATTTGATAATAGACTAATTCTAATGCTAGGTAATTACATGATCGAAGTTTTATCTAAAAGAGAGAACACAATTCAAAGTTAATGAAAGTATTGCAATACTAATACAAAGACAAATCATAGTTCATTTTATATACATATTTAATTTTCCACATCCTCCGGGGTGCCGTTTCAATCCGTAAGCTCCACAGGGGAGATTAGTTAAATGGGACGTCTATACCTTGATCCATTGCCAAATCGGATCTCACACGACCTGATCCGACCGTCACGTCCGGGGAATACCCTTTCGATTATTGCCAAGTGCCATAACGACAACAAGCGACAAGCATTGACTTGTTGACAACACACTTGTCTGCTGTGGGCTCCGAGTTTTATTTTGAATTCCTGTGTTCCACCCGTCGCTTTAATCGCACACATAGTTCCGGAGGCTATTCGTGTTTCTCCTACGCGCCGCCGTCTCGTGATCTTGTGCGATAGTTGGTGCCGTTCTTGAATTTCTTGCAACGAGATATTCGATTTTGCTTTTTTACCGCTTCTCCTTGAGCTTTGTGTGACATTAATTTTTTCCATCCATGTGAAGTGCGCCTGTGCTATTTTTGAGTGATTTTTAACATTTTTTGACATTTTCGACATTTTTATATCGCTTCCTGAAACTTTGCGAGTCATTAGCTTTTGCACGTGAAGTGCGCCTGTGTTATTTTTTTGAGTGATTTTTGACATTTTTTGACATTTTTGACTGAAAGTGTGTGCGCCTCAACATTCTTTGGGTGTCTTTAACTTTTCTACGTGGAGTGAAGTGATTTTTGACACTTTTTTTTTGACATTTTTCTTTTGATATCACTTCCTGAAAGTGTATGCGCCTCAATTTTTCTACTTTTTGGTTACGTTTTGGTCTTCTTACACGTGTGACCAAAACATTATGTCTTTCTGCACAGCTGCAAAGTGTGCTGATAAGGCAAATAAATCGCCTTATGTGATGTGTGCGGGTTTTTGCGGGCTATCATTTCATTCGAAATGTGTTGGAATGAATGCCCATGTCGCAGACGCTGTCCGACAAACCTCATCTGGTGTTTATTGGTTTTGCTCCCGTTGTAAAGCCAACTCCATGGTATAATTTGTTAACTGCTTACAGTAAACCAAATGTGTAGTTGACAAACTTTTTAAAGAATTTTCCTGTCTGGGCTCAAAACTTGAGAGTGTCTGTGGTGATATAAATACACTCTTGTCAGTTGCTAGGACTGAGCAACCTTCAGGCTCTCAACCTGCACCTGCCGATGATCAGCTTCACCAGGAAGATTGTCCAGCTGTTCAACATCAACAAATATCTTTAAACACTCAACTTCTGCCTTCGCTATCTCCTGCAGCTGCTCCACCTCAGACCTCTGGGGTGATACATCCTTGCAGCCCTCAAATCCAAAGTCAACCTCAGCGCGATGTATCTCAGATGCTCACACGCGGCCAGCGTGCTAACCTGCAGCTGCAACTACACCAACAGCATGAACAATCATTGCAGCAACAACGTCAACTGCAACAACAACATACACTACAGCAACAACAACAACAGCAACAGAACCAGATACAACAGCACGCTCTCGTGACCGTGAGCGAACCTTTGGTGAATTTGGTTGCTGACAGGATGAGCCTTTCAACTCCTGCTGCATCATCTCCTGCGGTAACCCAGAAGTCTTATGCTGATGTACTCAGTCAGCCTGGACCATCTGGGGAACTATCTGAGCCCCATACATCACTCCCTTGCTTGGAAGTAATGGTCCCGCCCTTGAAAGTTTTCGTATCACGTTTCGCTTACAGAACTACTGCCGACGAAGTCTTAGTATACATTAAAGCTAAGCTTGGATACACTCCCTCGGTGCTAATGTGTATGAAACTCACTCGTGACAACCTCAATCACCAGCTGATCTCTTCTTTCTGCATCACTGTCGCATCCGGAACCTCTGATTTGCTGAAGAAGCATTTCTGGCCTGCTGGTGTTTTTGTCAAAGAGTTCGTAAAACAACCTCTGGAAATTTTCATCGGAAACCGCCGACGAAAAATCGTACTTAGAGCGTAAGGTTAACCTTAAAGTTTACTACCAAAACGTTCGGGGGTTGAGGACCAAAACCAATGAGCTTAAAATTTCCTCAACTATCGGGTCTGACGACATACTATGCTTAACCGAAACCTGGCTGACAGGGGATATATTCAATAATGAAATTTTACCTCTTTTTACTGTCTTCCGCAAAGATCGTGATCGCTCAGCCAGTGGTTTATCTGACGGCGGCGGTGTTTTAGTTGCTGTTCGCAATACACTTAGCGTGTCCTCCTGTACCGATTTCGTGCCTTCTCCGTCTGTTGAATGTATCCTTGTTCGTAATCCGTTACTCCATCTACTGCGTTACTTGTATCCTCGATTTATATCCCATGTAACAGTCCTATTGTAGTTTATGAACGTTTTTTCACGGAGATTTCCTCCTTTCTTAACACTTGCTACCCCTCCTCTTTCGTTCTTTTATGTGGTGATTTTAATATTCCCAGCTTAGTCTGGGATACAACCTTCACTGAAATTTTATCGAGGAGCAATATTTCTTTAGCTACATCTTCCTTTTTCTCTCTCTGCTCTTTTTCACAATTGAATAATGTGCCTAATGTTAATAACAGAATACTTGATTTTGTTCTTACTAACTCTCCTCTGTCGTCGCTTCGTTTATGTGCTGCTCTGTCACCTTATGTCAGTCCTGATCCTCACCATCCACCTCTTGCTATAGAACTTTCCTTCACCTCATTCCCTAAAAATAAAAATACCTCTGCACTGCGTTATAACTTTGCTAAAGCTGACTTCACTTCCATGTCCAATGCTATTAATGCTGTTAACTGGTTTGCTTTTTTCAGAGGTCTAAGTGTTGATGATGGCCTTCATGCGTTCTATGATTTCTTGTCTAATATTGTTTTCTGTCACACTCCCACTTTTCGTGTCCGTAGAAGTATTGATCCGCCTTGGTTAACTGTTGACGTGATGCGTGCTCTTAAAAACAAAGGCGAGGCGCGTCGTAGATTTCGAAGCTCCGGCTTAGAGGCTGACTTACTGAGATACAGAAATTTACGATCGTATGCTAAAAAGATGGTTAAAGATGCGATGAATGCTTATCATGCCCACATTGAAGCCTCCGTATCATCCTGTCAACAGAAACCCTTCTGGTCCTATATCCGTTCCCTTAGAAAGTCTCCCTCTATCCCTTCTCTGATGCACCTTAATGATTTGTCTGCTTCCTCGCCTAAAGAAATATGTGAGCTATTTGCTCTTTTCTTTTCTTCTGCTACCTCTCAACCTAATCCTTCTTTCTCTGCTAATATTCCCTCTCCAGATGTCAATAATTGTTGTTTGTTTTTAACGAACCCATTGGAGGTCGAATGTTTGCTTGCTAACCTAGATAGTAGCACCAGCTGCGGACCCGACGGCTTACCTAACATATTTGCAAAGTCATTGTCATCATCCTTGTGTGTTCCTTTATCTGTCCTCTTTAACCTTAGTATTGCTTCCTGTACGTTTCCTTCTTCCTGGAAGTCAGCAAATATTTATCCCATCCTTAAAACCGGAAATTCATCCTGCGTCTCCAATTATCGTCCCATATCACTTCTATCTTGCTTCAGTAAGCTTCTCGAAAAAGTTGTTTACAACAGGGTTTACCCTCTAATTGAACCTCTTCTCGCTTCTGAGCAACATGGTTTCGTCAAAGGTAGGTCACCAGTTTCCAACCTTCTTTCGTTCACCAATACTGTTGCCTCCGCTATCGACCAGCAAAAGCAAGTGGATGTATTATATACAGACTTTGCCAAGGCTTTTGACTCCGTAAACCACGAAATTCTCCTTTCAAAGCTTGATGGTTTCAATATTTCGGGTCAGCTCCGTTGCTGGTTTTCCTCATACCTTCGTGATCGTGTTTGTTTTGTAACGTTTCACTCTTGTTCTTCTTCCCCCTTTTATCTTACTTGTGGTGTCCCGCAAGGGTCAATTCTTGATCCTCTCCTTTTCCTCCTGTTTATTAATGATCTTCCTTCTCTCTTCAGCTCCCCGTGTCTCTTGTACGCTGATGATCTGAAAATTTTCAGGGTGGTTGAGTCAGTGGATGACTGCTCCCAGCTGCAGGATGACCTATCTGCTCTGGGTAACTGGTGCTCTGTCAACTGTATTTCTCTTAACGTTGCTAAATATTTCCAGATGTCCTTCACATGTAAATTATCCCGGATCACGTTTCCCTATTCTATCCTTGGCTCTTCCCTCCATCCAATTGATAATTTCATGGACCTTTGTGTTGTGTTTGATACTAAATTAAAATCTGATGTCCACATTTTGCGTGTCACATCCAAGGCCTCGCGCTTGTGCGGCTTCATTCTAAGAGCGTCCAGACCTTTTACTGATATTTCCTCGTGTGTACGCCTGTACATCTCCTTCGTGCGTAGTGTTCTCGAATATTGTTGTCAAATTTGGTGTCCTCATTATCGTTTCTTAATTGATGCTGTTGAGTCTGTACAACGTAAATTTACTCGCTTACTATTCCTCAAGTTCCGTATTCCCTACTATGAGTATAGTATGCGTCTTTCCATCCTTGAAATCCCTACCTTTATTACACGCAGAGTGTATTTCGACGAATGTCTCCTATATAAAATGATTACTGGTTCTATTACTTATATCCCCAGAGCGCAGTTTTCTGTTCGTGACCCGGTACATTCTACCAGGTCTTCATTTATCCTCAACGTACCATTTGCTCGTACTCATTCATATTTTTACTCTCCTCTTTTACGCTTGCCTAGGCAACATAATTCTTTGAATATTGGTCCTCTTCTGCCTTCGTTACGCATTTTTAAAACTATGTTAAGAGGATGCGTTTTATCGTATGAAATAAAGTAACTCTTTGAATTTTTAATGTCATATCTGTGTTGAATTATGATTAAATTTCACCGCATCATTATACTTTGTTTAGTTTTAATTTGTAGTCTCTTTTCTTTTTACATATAAGTTTATTCCTTGTCTAATCTTTAAATGGATTTGTATCTGTTGATTTAGACAATAAATAAATTAATAAATAAACGATCGGGGAAGCGTTGCATCATTAACAATGACCACATTTCCAGGTTTAATATTTGCTGAAGCCGTCTTGATATTATGATGTAAAGACCTCAGTGGTAAAACGTATTCGGAATACCAGCGTTTTTAAAATTAGATAAAACTTTCAACCTATTCTTTCATTCATGCCTCAAATTGTGGCTTTGCAAACTGTGTATTTCATTTGAAAGGCTTGCCTCCATTGATATGGGCATTATGAAATGTGCCGGCGTTAGAGGACTAAGATCCAATGCATCGTCTCTCATGTAGGTCAAAGGGCGGCTATTGATAACGTTCTCTACTTCGATTAATAACGTGTTTAGTTGCTCATAATTCAAAGTAGCTCGTCCGACCGCTCTTTTTATTGAATCTTTTACAACTTTTACTAGCCTTTCCCAGAATCCTCCTCACCATGGGGCACGTTCGACAATAAACTTCCACTTAATTCGCTTGTTACCCAAAAAACCACGAAACGATTCATTCTCCGTAGAGTCTTTAAGTTTTTTCAATTCGGTTGCAGCCTTTTTAAAGGTCGATGCGTTGTCAGAATAAATAACTGAATTAACTCCACGCCTTGCAAAAAATCTTCTTAAACTTAATAGGCAGCTTTCGGTAGTCAAATTCGTTGTTATTTCTAAATGAACAGCTCTTACAGCGGCACATGTAATAAGCATGATATATGTTTTCTTTTGTTCCTATAATTCATCGCATACATATAACGGCCCAGCGAAGTCAATCCCAATGACATTAAATGGTTTTGACAGTGTAATACGATCACGAGGAATTAGCGCAAACGGTTGAGTCGCAGGGTTTGCTGAGAGAAATTTACATACGGCACATCTATTTTTTACAGTTCTTACTAATTGACGACCACGAATAATTCAAAACTTCGTGCGTAACTGCGTTAACGTGGTTGAAACGCCCGCATGGAACAGTTGTTCGTGCATATCAGCTGCAACCAGTTCAGATATAGGTGATGACTTCGGCAATATAATAGAGTGCTTTATATTGTCTTCATCCTTTTCATTGCCAAATCGACCGCTTAATCGCAAAATAAAATCCTTGTCAAGAACTGGATAAAGCGTTATTAATTTAGAATTAAAAGTAATACGACCAAAACTTTGAAGCTCATGTATTTCTCGGCTGAGTTCTCGCTGCTGTATATAACGTATCCAGTACTGCTCAGCTCGTTCAATATCTTCAGCAGCAATGAAACGACTTCCATCCTGAGTCCGGTTTTTGAATATGTTTACTGCTTTCATAGTATAAGCAGTGACACGCAACATCCATTTCCATGAACTGTATTTATCCGCTGGGAAAATGGGTTCAGAGCAGAATGGTGACATTGCGGAATTGTTAAACTATACCATAACTGACCATGATGGTAAAGAAATGGAATCGCGATCCGATGGCCAATGCTCAAATGACAGTTCCAGCCACTGGGGCCCATTTAGCCACGCTGATGATTTCACCAAAGTGGAAGCACTCACTCCTCGCGTGAGCAAATCGTCATGATTGTCTGCTCCAGGACAATGCCGCCAACTTTCAATACTCGATTTCGATTTAATTTCAACAACTTGATTTTCGACGTATGCTTGCAATCTTTTTTCTGGCCCTAATATCCAACAAAGTGTAATTTTCGAATCAGTCCACATTATTTCAGCATCGATATTAATTCGTAGTTTCTCTTTCAAATACGTTAGAAGTCTGACGGCTATTACTGCCGGTGTTAATTCAAGTTTCGGAAGCGTTAATTCATTACTGTTATCGCTCTTGAGAGGTGCAACTCGATTTTTTGCACAAAGGAGAACAACTCTGTATTTGCCGTCATAATTTGTTACTCGAAGGTACGCAACCGCTCCGTATGCGTTAGGACTAGCATCAGCGAAAACATGAATTTCAACACGAACTATGCTATTGCTCAATTTTATGCAACGGGGAATCGTGATGTCGGTGAGACTATCAACATTGTCTGAGTGTTTATGAAATATCTTTTCCAAATTCTCCGGTAGCGCACTACCCCAACCAATTCTTATCTTCCATATTTTCTGCATTAAAATTTTGAAGTTTATTGACCATGGGCTTAGAATTCCAAATGGATCAAATATTTTGGAAGCAATCCTTAGTGCAGTTCGTTTCGTCACAGCACTGTTCCGGTTCATCAACTCAGACTTTATCGCTTCTAAGTCGATACCTAACTCATCTGTCATTAAATACCAAACAACACCTAATACTTTTTATATGATTGGATACTCCTCCTCCATCTCATGATGAACATTTGGATTATTTGTTGCCCATTTTCTCAGGTTCATATCGCCCTTTGAGAGAATTTCCTTTGCTTCGGTACATAAAGCAACACAGGCATCTTTGTCATCGCAACTAGCGATAAAGTCGTCCATGTAAATATAATTTTCCATAACATCACACGTTTTTGGGTAAATCGATTCGTGTTCCTGTATTAGCTTCCGAATTCCACGGCAAAGAATATATGGACTAGTTTTTACTCCGAAAGTGAGGCGTTTCATTCGAAAGTGAACAACAGGTGGAAGCGGATCACCTTCGATCGTTTCGTTCGCAAACCATAGAAACCGGTGGTAATCCTGCTATTTTGGATGAAGCCGAATGGCAAGAAATGCCTTCTCAATATCTGCGATTATTCCAATAAATTTATTACGATATTTGGTAAGAACACTAAGTATTTCGGGAAGTAGATTCCCACCAGTCTCCAAACAATTATTAAGTGATATCTCCCTTGGCGCGTGTGAGGAAGCATCGAACACTATGCGTATCTTTGTTGTCTCACGATCGTCACGGTATACCGCCCTGTGAGGCATATAATACTATGTTGTATTTTCAACGCGTTCACTGATAATTTCAGCAAATTTGTTTGATAGTAACTCACGAATGGCATGATCGTAGCGTTTGATCTCGTTATTAACAGTTAACTTGCGAACGAGGGATTAAAGCCGAGAGAAAGCAATCGAAAAGTTGTCATCTATCTTTTTATTAATTCAAAAGAATCACGCTTGATATTACTGGTATTATGAGACGAGATTCCGATTGTCTCTAGCCTCCAAAATTGTTGAATATCTTCGCAAGAACACACATTCAAACACTGTCTAGATATGTCGGAAAGTTGTAAATCAGAAGGCCCGTGTAGTGTCTACCCAAATATTGTCTTCACGGCAGTTAGCTTATCAGTAACTCTGCGAAATTCACCTGTTACCACTTAAATATCTGCGCCTATAAGCAACCCGATCCCGTCAGATGCTCGTCCGTCAATAGAGTAATCCGCGAAACTTAAACCACTTATCAATTTACCGGCGGTTTTACGTCTTGCTATCGAATCTGCAGCGATTGCAGGAACTTCAATAGCCTCAATATCAAGGTAGTTGCTATTAAACTGGCTTTTCAAAACAAGTTTCACGCGATTGCACTCTTGAAAAACACCCGGTTTATCAGATCCAAAAGAGTGATTGATTAGTTTATGTCTGCTGACAATAGGCAAGTTAAGTGACTGTGATCAGTCTTTTCTAATGAAAGTCCCACCATCTAAAATTGTTTTCACTAATACCGATTCAGTATTATTTGACATATAAATAAAAGCCGTTTGCAAATAAACATCATTCCCATTATTAACATGCAAATTGAGAATTTGTTTCGTTGGCTGTACTGTGGATTTGTGTTTACTTGAATATTGCTTTCGATAGTAATGTGGATCACCCATACAAGTTGCACGACGACCATTGCATGTATTGCAAACTGGCGGATTTGAGCATCGTTTGGAGTTATGACCGCGTTCACAACACCGATAACATCTTCCTTCCTTCTTTAACAATGCCTTACGATCTTCCAATGTTCTCGCGGAATTAGTTAACGAAGGTATGTGTGCAGTTTAGTGATGGGCTCAAAAATGCCAAACAGTTTGAAAAAAACGTTTGGCTGCAAAAAACGAACGAAACAAACAGTTTTTCTAAAACGAAATTTTTTTTCTAAAACGAACAGTATTTCTAATACGAACCATTTTTCTACAACGAATAGTATTTCTAAAACCAATTATTCCAATTATTATACAACGAATAGTTTTTCTAAAGCTAATCGTTTTTCTAAAACGAATCGTTTTTCTTTTTCTAAAACGAATCGTTTTTTTAAAACGAACTGTTTTTTTCAAACGAATCGTTTTTCGTTTTTCTCAAACGAATCGTTTTTTTAAAACGAACTGTTTTTTTCAAACGAATCGTTTTTCGTTTTTCTCAAACGAATCGTTTTTTTAAAAACGAACTGTTTTTTTCAAACGAAACGTTTTTCGTTTTTCTCAAACGAATCGTTTTTTTTAAACGAACTGTTTTTTTAAAACAAATCGTTTTTCGTTTTTTTCAAACGAACCGTTTTTCTGAAACGAACTGTTTTTTTTAAAACGAATCGTTTTTCGTTTTTTTAAAACGAATCGTTTTTCATCGTTTTTCGTTTTTTTTAAACGAACCGTTTTTCGTTTGTTAAAATGAACTGTTTGGCAGTGGAAAACTGTTTAGCTGCGGAAAACAATATTTTCATACTTGTGAGCATTTTCGTACTTGCAAGTATTTTATTTAAATATTCAAAACGTTTTTAGGGCAAAAGGAGCTGAAATCGGACAAAATCGGCCAATGTTGGGTTAGAGTGGTTTGGCACATAACGGGCCAAGACCTATTGCTGTGATACAAAAATTTCGGTTTTGTAGGGGAGTAAGGGGTTTTTTGGCCATAGTTTGGCAAAAACTAACTTTACGGCGCTTTGGATGATTGAAAGTGGTCGGAGAGTACAATAGTGATATTTGAAGGGTAAAATTTTTTTTTTATAGGGTAATTTGGGCAAAAACGTCAATTTTTTCCAATTTTTTTTTTTTGTCTAGCATGAATTCGGGAACCATTCTGAATTGTTTCGGGCAAAATTTCCATACAAGTCTGGGAAAAAGCGGCCTAGTTTCGAAGATACGGCAAAATGAAATCCACCGGAAAAACTAAAAGTAGCACTAAAAGCGCCAAGGAGGAAAAGGTTGAGATCCTATTTGGATCACCAGTTGGCGTCTCTGGATGTGCTAAGGCCCTCCTCGTGACTGGAGGTCGCAACGAGGGTGTCTCCAACCCTACCGGGGTTGTAAAATTAACGAAACCGCGGGAGGTAAGGTGCCCCTTGGTCTCATGTCCAGCCTTACGGAAGAGGTTGGCCCCTTAGTGGGTGCATGTTTAATGTTGAAGGACCGTCTACTTCCGCGGCGATTCAATCTGATCCTTTACATGGAAAAATGAGTGCATGGTGTGTTTTAAACGAGATAATGGCATATAAAAAACCGCAGACGGGTTCAAAAACAAGGGCTGAGAAAGAAGTGAACTGTTATTTCAAAGACGATATTCTACCACGTCTTGATGAAAAAGACATGCATAGCTGTCCGTTTAGCTGGTAGAAAAAACATCGGCAGTTGTACCCAAATTTGTCTGAAATATTCAGAACAAAGTGTAACATCGTTGCGACATCCGTTCCATGCGAAAGGATTTTTTCCAAGGCAGGGAACCTGATAAGTGATAGAAGAACTCGTCTGACATCTAAAAAAGTTGAAATGATCATGTTTTTGAATGGCAATGCTTGAAAAGGCTGACCAACATAAAAATTAATAATAGTATATATTTTTTTATAATTTTTACGATAAATTATGCAATAAATGTATTATGAAATGATTTGGAACTCTTCTTTATTGTAGTAACAGTTGGTTTGATTTCTTTCATATGGCATACGACTATGTGTGTTGATTCTTTACGACTACGTACAGTGATTGAGGTATGATTTTACGGTTGATCAAGTAGATAATATAATGGAAAATAGGTACCTTAAAAGTATCAATTCAGTTTGGAAGCAGCAATGAATGTTTACGTTGGTGACAGGAAGACATCATACATAAAATATGTATTAGAAACACTTAATACGTAAAAATCCATTGCACTGAACTAATTGAAAATTATTCAAACTATGAACGATGTTTCTTATTTGAACTACATTTCAAATATATATATTGTCGTACAGCATAAAAGTTGTTCCTTTTCGTTAATTCAAACTGTTTTTTTTTCAAACAGTTTAAAAAAACAGTTGTTTTTTAAAAAAAAACAGTTCGTTTTCGTTTTTTGAAAACAACAGAAACGCCCATCACTAGTGCAGTTGAGCCGCAAAAGTAGCAACTGTCACCAACACCAGTAAATAATCCAAGTGCGGTACTAACTGGTTTCAAAAACTAGGTTTTTGGAAGCGCTTTCGATGATGATAATTTCACTTTGAATTCTAATGCTTTCTCTAACGAATCGACTTCTCGTTTAAGAAATTTTTTTAGGGAATCGACTTGTTTGTCTCCAAATATAGAAGCCGAAGAAACATATGCACGCTGAGAAATGACCGAAATCAATATATTAGCATCTTAATATTGTTATAGTAACAGCATTGTCCCTAATACATAATTTTAACAGCTCAATATTGTATGTTAGGAAGTTACAATATTATATTTGCAGTTTAACATTACATATTAAGCTGTTAACTTTTTATATTCAGAACATCTGTAAATATAAATGTTTTAACATCTTAACATAAATATATTACTATGCTAATATAAATGTATTAAGCAAGGGTGGTGAAATTGTTGGTCATACAACAAAGTACATTGCTTGTATTGTTAGTTAGGATGTTCATATTTTATGCGGCAGTAGCACACTGGAATAACCTAATGTTCCGTGATCATCGAAGTTAAGCAGTGTTGGGCGCGGTTAGTAGTTAGATGGGGGACCTCTTGGGACTATGGAAAAATCGTATCGACGGCGTGTTAATATTAATAATTGGTATACCAATATACTATAGTAAGACGTTAATATAACTTATTGCCATGTTACTACAATATATTGGCATGTTAATATATATTATTGGTGTGTCAATATAGTATTGTAAGATGCTAATATAACTTATTGCCATGTTACTATTTAATATTGGCCTACTAATGTAATATTGTAACAGAAAAATTCACCACACGCATGTCAATATATAACATTTTAAGAATGCTATGTGCGGGCAATATAATGTTATTGCTAGGTCAATATAATAATGTTAAGAAATGTTTTTAATATAAATATATTAGCTGCAAAATATATTAAGGGTAGAACAATGATTTTTCAGCGTGTGCTTTTGATGATACTTCATCCCCATCATCTTCATCATTGTCATCTGATACACAAACGTCGGTATAATAGCGATGAAAGTCGACACAAAGCGCATGCGGCAAACATCTTAACAATACACCTTTTAGCATTTTATTTATTTATTTATTTATTTATTTATTTATTCGTTTACGGACATTGTCCTTTTACAATCCATGAAATTATAATAAACTTAAATTATAATAATGAATGTAGCTAGCATTGCGAATTAAATCCTATGGCGAATTCTAACTAAAAAAGAAACAATAAGAATAACGTTAAGACTATACCTAAAAACTACAATAATTAAAAAAAAAATAAAGAAAACATTGAAAATCGAATTAGATAACTGAATATAAGTTGACTTCAACACTTTGAAAGTAGTCGTAGGCAATTCTTTTAAAAACTTGTAACTCAACATTAAATATATCCATGTGATCCCACAGCATGTTACCAACTTTTTTAAGCCTTTCTATTGGTGAATTCTGACTGTAATTCCTTTTACTTTTACTTATGGAAAATATCACCTTACTTCGAGTTGTTCTCATAGGAACTCTTAAAGGTAAAGCTTTTAAAATATCGGGTGCATCTAAGTTATTGTTTCACACATTAAATAAAAATACAGCGTCAGTAAAAAGTCTCCTAGCCTCAAGTGTGGTTATGTTCAAGGTTTGCATTATTACGGGGTAGTTGCTAATATCTTCAGATGGTAAGTGCAGCTTGAAACCTATGTAGCGCAGAAACTTATGTTGAACTTTTTCAATGGTTGCAATGCGAGCTTTATAATACGGATTCCATATTACTGAAGCATGATCTAATTTGCTTCTAATAAGTGAAAAGTATAAAGTTTTCAATGTATTGATGTTTGCAAACTTCTGCGTATTTCTAATTAGAAATCCGAGTAATCTGGTCGCCTGTGTGGAAACTTCGTTGATATGGTTCGAGAAATTCAAACTTGTGTCAAATCGAACTCCAAGATCATTTGCAAATTCTACACAATCAAGCGGAACTGTGTTAATAGTATAACAATGGGAAAAATTATGCTTTGTGCGATTGAATTTTATATATTGACATTTCCTGACATTTACTTCTAATCCGTTCTGAACACAATAATCATAGAACCTGTCTACGTTCGTTTGCAAGATGCGTATGTCAGACTGTGAAGCTATTGCTTTGAACATTTTAAGGTCATCTGCAAATAGCAAATACTGGACGTTGGAAAATATGTGCTGTATATCGTTGAGGAATATCAAGAACAACAAAGGGCCTAAGTGCGAGCCTTGTGGTACTCCAGAAGAAGGAAAAATGAGATTTGAATAGTGGCTATTAATTTTTATAATTAAAGAGCGATTACGAATATAATCACTTAACCAGGACAATAATGTACCACCTACTCCAATGTTTAGTAGTTTTCTAACTAAAAGTTCCCAATTGATCTTGTCAAATGCTTTACTTAAGTCGGTATATATTGAGTGAACTTGAAGAGATGACTCAAAGCTTGTAGTTATATAATTTTTATTTTATTTTATTTATTAGCCAAACAAGGCATAAATACATATCCATACATAAAAAAAATATGAAATATCTAATTATTTAAAAACAAACAAAATAGAGTAAGGTACAAATAAATAACACATTAATAAATAAATAACTAATGGAGTAAACAAATAAGTTTAAAATAGACAAGAAGTAAAATAAAAAGGAAATAAAAAAGTGTAGGTACAAATAAATAACACATAAATAAATAAATAACTAATGGAGTAAACAAATAAGTTTAAAATAGACAATAAGTAAAATAACAAGGAAATAAAAGAATAACAATTAAAAACGATAATTAAACAAGAGCTTGAAAGTTATTGTGTACAAATGGCTTGGATAAGGGAAGATTTGTAGGATAGTTTGGAAATCGTTGGGGAATAAAGGTTGCTAAAGCCATTGAAGACCCTGCAGCATCTATTCACTGGCTCATTAGCTGCATATATGGTAGAATGTGAATATTCCCTTAGCAAACGATTGGACCTGGTGTTCCTTAAGGGGATATTTATCACAAATTTACTATTAAGGAACTCAATTCTAATAACGCCTCTAATTACGTCAAATGCGAAGCAGGCCGATATCATCATTCTTCTAGATGCAAGTGAAGTTAAGTTTAAATGACCCAGTCTAAACTCATATGGCGGTAAATTTTCGAAATCGTAAGGGTTGTACAGATCTCTTAGGGCGAAAAGTAAAAATTGTTTTTGAATGGACTCGAGTCTGTTATTGTGAATTTCAAAGGCTGGGTTCCAAATAATACAGGCGTATTCGAGAAGAGGGCGTACAAGTGCAGTGTATAATGATCTTGTGGCCCACAAGTTTTTAAACTCCTTGGCACGTCGTTTAATAAAGCCGAGCTGCTTATTCGCACGGGAAAGAATTTTGTCGTAGTGCAAGGTGAAACGAAGTTTCACATCCATCACAACACCGAGATCAACAACGCTATCAACGCGAGTTAATAAGTTGTTGCCGAGAAAGTAGGTATTCTGCGTAACCATGCATTTACGGCTAAAACTTATGATTTGGCACTTATCAATATTCAGCGAGAGCTTGTTTATATTGCACCACTGAACAAGAGAATTAAGCTTGGATTGAAGGAAAAGTGCATCAGATTTAGATTCAATGGTGTGGTAGAGTTTGAGGTCGTCTGCATAAAGTAGGTGAGGAATGTTTGACAGGACGTCAGATAGATCCGAAATGAATATGTTAAAGAGAAGTGGGCCAAGATGACTACCTTGTGGAACACCAGAGGTAGCAAATATATTTTTTGATAAAATTCCTTGAAATTTAACAAGTTGTATTCGGTTGTGGAGGTAGGAACTGAGCCAGCTTAGTAAAGATCCGGCAAGTCCGAATTTGTGCAGCTTAAGGATCAATATAGAATGGTCAACTCTGTCAAAAGCTTTGCTAAAGTCAGTGTAGACTGCGTCAATTTGATAGCCTTTTTCCATTTTACACAAAACGTCCGAAACTAGGATTGTCAAGTTTGTGATAGTTGAGCGACCTTTTCTAAAGCCATGCTGTTGCTCATTCAGACGGGAGTCAACTGGTGGGGAAAGTTTAATGTAAACAATTTTTTCAAAAAGTTTTGGAATGGAAGATAAAATGGCAATGCCCCTGTAATTTTCGAAGCAGCGTCTATCGCCATTTTTGAAAATTGCTGTAACATATGAAAGTTTCCAACAGGATGGGAAAACACCGGATGAAAGCGACCTGTCAAAGAAAATATGCAGGGGTGTTATTAGCTGCTCTACACACCTCCGTAGGAAGGTCGGCGGAAGAAGATCAGGACCAGGGCCTTTGTTGCAATCGAGCTCCAATATAGCTTTACGTATTTCTTCGCGTGATATTTTAATTTGGCTGAGAAAAGTGGTTGGTGCTGAATTAGAAGGAGAAACATTTGAGTTAGATGGGTCTGATACAGTGAAAATTCTCTGGAAATTATCTGCGAATAAATCGCAGATATCTTTAGGAGAAGCAGAGGTGATATTATTATAGGACATTGACAATGGATAACCAGTGACTTTCCGCTTCATATTTACAAAATCAAAGAATTTTTTTGGGTCGTGGATTATACTTTCACCGGTTTTCTTAATATAATTGGCATAAGCATCGCGAGACTTTGTCGAGAATTCCTTAACTACTTCATTATAAGCTTCCTGAATAGTAGGATTGACATCAATATTTTCCTTTAATCGTTTATATAGTTTGTTTCTATGATTTCGCAAATGCCTAAGTTCCCTATCAAGCCATGGTTCAGACAATTTTTTCTTTTTTTTAATCTTAGGTACATATCTTTCAACGGCGTCAAATATTTTATCGTAAAAAGTGGAAATGGCTTCCTCAAGATCTAGCGCTGAAAGAGTATTCGTCCAATCTATAGAGTCAAGTACATGGTGAATACTTTCGTAGTCAGCGTTAAGAAAGTCATATACAATTGAATTATTGTACGTTTTTAAGTAAATAGAATCAGGAGTGGGAAGTTCAACTGATAGTGCAGTGTGGTGTAAACTATTTGAAAAGAGATGCTCTGCATCATTAGTTGGACTTACCACTACTTCGTCATAGGCGTTTGTAAACACAAGATCCAACCAATGACCGTTTTGGTTGGGAGTTGGAGAGACTTGCTGCAAATCGTTGCCATAAAAAGTACTCGCAAGGTTGAAATCATTAGAATCTGAGAGGTTAACAGGGAGAAGAAATGCGTCGTTTTCATCGGGGATAAAACATAAATTGGGACGATTGAAATCCCCTAGGAATATTATTTTGTCTTTTTCATTCAGAGACGTTGTAATGGAAGATATTAATTCACAGAAATGGTTGTAAACTGATTCGTCCGATCTGGGTGGAATATAGGCCAAACTAATATAAAGGAAATGGTTATTCAAAGAAACACGAATAACAAGGTGTTGAAACAATACATTGGGGGTGGTGTCAATAATCTCACTTGAAAGTGTGTTGCTAACCGCCAGCAAAACCCCACCGCCTCGCGTTTGACCTGTGGAACAATAGTCACGATCGCTTCTGTAAATTGTCCAACTGCTATCAAGGATCTCCTCATTCTTATGGGAATCATTTAGCCATGTTTCTGTGAAGGCGAGTAAATTAAAGTGGCAGGATTTTGCGTCAAGATATAATTTATTTAATTTCCCTCTCATACCACTACAATTGTGGTAAAAGAGTCTGAGTCCATTTAAAGAAGGTGTTATGTTAGGATAAATGCCTAACAGAGTTGACTGCTTTTCGATGAGAAGCAGTTGTCATCAAATTGTCAAAAGAGGCAGTATTCGTATTTGCCTCTGCGGAGGCGACATAGGTAGCCAGCTGTCTAGAGGGTAAAGAAGAGCTAATATTGGCTACGTTGTTGTTTGTATTTTGAAGGGAAGAAACGGAAGCAACAGTAGGACGTAGTATTAATGGGATGTTACGAGTATTAGTAATTTGAGGATTTTGAATGGATGGAGATTTGCGGGTATTAGGAACATTATTTGAAATACAATTTTTTCTTACAGTATTAGGTACTTTCTTACGGCTATTGTTGGTCCTTCGATTCTTCCAGGGAGAAAATGTAACGCCATTCCAGTCGAATTTGCTGTTACTTCCGTCTAAACTCATGAACATCCAGGCATATTTTGAGGGAATGAAAACCTTGTATCGTTTCTGTGAGTTGTGTTTCCGTTGTGGTAGTTTGGTGATAAAATAATCATTGATGTGGAGTCCAGCTTCGAGGAACGTATTCAGCCATCCTTGATCAGCAGTGGGAGGAATACCTTTGACGAAGAACGCTACTTTGTCGGTATGGAAGCGTGATCCTTCGTATTGGCAAGTTTCATTATATTTGTTTATTTTTTTAATGCGACTGTCCCACTCATTTTTCGACCAATATGTACCAAATTTATATATTGGCTTGTCTGCAGTAGAAGTCAATTCTTTGATAGGAGACGAAGCCATGTCTTTTGTAGTCACTTTTGGTATGTTGCTGTTAATATCGGCCATTGAGAGCTCATGGAGAAGCGAATGTTCGTAAATAGATGGCTGATTATTTATGTCTTCCAATGGTTTTTCACGCTGATGCTCAAAGTGTTCAAGCTTGTTATTTATATTACTTAGTTTTAGTGATTGTTCCACGAAAGCATTTGTTAGCAAGTTATTCTGCTTATCGAACATTGAAGAAAATTTTTGCTCAGCCTTCTCGAGCATATTTGTAAAGTTTACTTGGCGAGAGCTGCTTGGGACAGAATTGGCTGAGATACTTGAAGATATAGTATCTAATTTGCCATTCAGGGAATCTATTCTCTCTTCTAGTGCGGCAAGGGACTTTTCAACGCCAATGTTGCTGTTGTTGTTAGTCTTCGAAAGAGCAGATGAGAGTACATCAAAATGTTGCGAAATGTCCGCCAGAATATCTTCGTTTGCTCTAGCCTGAGCTTGATGTTTGAATACGAGATGGTCTTTTTCAGCATTTAGTGTTCCAATGTAACTGATTATGCTGTCGTACATGCTTTTCATCAGCCGTTCTACATTTTGACAATCTGTGCATATGAAATGGCGTTCTAAGTATGGATGGTACCAGTCCCGTGGCGCACCCATGCATGCGCCATGTAATTTCCGATTGCAGAACGCCTTGCAATGCACAAACTTCATGGTGTTGTCGAATGCGAAACAGTTCTCTAAGCTGCACTTGAAACTCATGATTGAACTTGAACTGCCTAGAAGTATGCAATTTTCTACGTAAAATGTATCACGGACACGAACCGATTAAGTGAGGTAATAAATGTATGTAGCTTAATCCCACAAAAGCACAGCTTGGCGATATTCGCTGTATTTCAAGTTGAAATTAATCAATTTTTGAATGTTTATAAGCTGAACTTGATATTTATGATTTATTAAAATCGAAGAATATAAGTCAAAAATGTTCTACACTGTTGGGATACGAACCCGCAGTTCCTGTATTTAAGAGCCGACACCGTACCCACCGATCCACTATGATTCACGTAAAAGCCGATATGAGAAGCTGATATAAATGTCCGAATGTGTGGATACAAAGTTGATTGAAATTATTCAACAGCTTTTTTTTTTATATGAAATTTATAAAAATTGTCTAGCAAGTCAAAAAATACTTCACACGGTTCAAAATTGAACCCGCAATATTAGTATCCGAGAGCCAACACTGTAACCACTGGACTACGTTGATCGATGAAAGGGGCTAAAGGTAGAAAGGATATAAATGTCTGGTAAGTAACGCACTGGGTTTATTGAGAAAAATGTAACTGTGCAATTGAAAATTTCTTTGAATGTGCACTTTCGTACCCGCACAAGACGAAAAACTTGATTTTGCGACACACACAGCCCGCACGGAAGTCAAATGTTTGCAGCAAAATAACCCGGTTGGATTTTCGAAGCTAATCCGTAGACGTCATAGAAAAACACAGTGTTTCACGGCTGCAAGCAGACATTTATTTGGGGGATTCCCGTGGAGTTCAAAGTTTTATTTAAAAAGGCGTATAATGCGAAATTTGGGTGACGAAACAGGTTAAAAATATTTGTTAAACACTGCCGTGGGCCACAACCTTAAGGTTAAGCACTTTCGAAGAAGTATTTTAGCGTTTATTATGTAATTTTTAGTGATATTTTGCACTCCGATAAGTACGCACTAGCCACTACTCTTGACAGCTGACAGCTTGTGGTAGAACAGAAGGTTAGTGACAGTAGATTTCCCCTTGGAAAACCCATGCTGATTCGGAATAATGAATGGTCTTAATATTGGTGTCATGTAATCAGTGATTAGGCTTTCGAAGATTTTTGGGATTGTGGAAAGAATACATATTGGGCAGTAGTTTTCAATATTACATTTATCTCCTGATTTATGTATTGGAATAACGTAAGAAGACTTCCAGGCACTTGGAAAGCAGCCTATTGATAACGATTTATCAAAAATGAGCATAAGGGGCAAATGTAAATTGTTTGCACAGTTCTTGATGAAAATTGGTGGTATTCCGTCAGGCCCAGCGCTCTTGCTTGTATCAATGGAATGGAGTTTTGTTAGGAGTGCTTCTGGCTCTATGTGATATTGATATAGATTAACAGTTGAGTTTATTTTAGGAGGTTCATATTGCGTTGGACAATTTACATAAACTCTCAAGAAGTTAGAGGCAAACATATTGGCAATGGCTGATTTAGTTGAGCTGCGTACGTCGTTGAGATACATACTTGATGGAAGAGAGCAATCTTTCCTAAGTGAATTTATAAAATTGAAAAAGTATTTGGGATTTTTAAGAATCTGAGACTCAACGTTCGTAATCTGACGAAGAAAGTTTTGATAATCTATTTTTAATAATACTTTACTTTGTGATCTTAAATATGAAAAGATGTTGTAATCTTGAAGACTTAGCGACATTTTGTAGTTCAAATGTGCAATTTTTTTCTGATAAATTATCTTCCGTAGATCAGCTGAAAACCAGCTGGGAAAGCTGCAATGATCGTTTACGCGATTCACTGGAACGAATTTTTCTATATGTTGATTTATGATGTTGTAAAATTTACTAACCATATCGTCAAGTGAGCTACTATCGAGCTCAGCAAGCCAGTTGATTTGTGATAAATTAGCACCTATAAGCTCATAATTGGTATTTTTGAAATTCAAAACGTAACTATATTCTGATTGCCGTCGACCCCCATCAAAGTGTGGAATTTCAACTTTAACATCAAGAGCAGGATGAAAATTATCTAAGTGAAGCAGCGGATTGTCACAACTCGTAACGAGCACACGTTCGTAAGAAGAGAAAATTAAGTCTAGACATTTATGACATGTATTAAAAACTGAGTTGTGTTGATAAAAGTTCAGAAATGAGAAGTCTTCAACTACATGCGAAGATTTGTCGCAGCTGCTAGTCCAATATTTAAAGTCCCAGTTAACATCTGGCAAGTTGTAATCTCCAGTAATGACATAATTTCCTTTCGGATGTAGTTGGGAAATCCGTAAAACATCATCGGTGTGCTTCTTATAATTATCAGAATCTGAATCGGGTGGTAAATATACGGTGGAGACAATAACTTTCGTTGAGTTTAGGTGAATGATTACAAATAGTTGTTCAATATCCTGATTATAACAAGGAATAAGCTCTGATGTAAAATTTTTGTGTACATCAATTAAAACGCCCCCTCCTTTTCCTTTAATTGAAGTAAGGCTGTCGCGATCCCGTCTGTAGGTGACATAGTTAGAAAATCCTAGCTCTGCTGAGGCTACATGAGGCTTTAGCCACGATTCCGTAAATATAACAACATCATATTCTATCAAATTGATTGAAGTACGTAAAGTGTCGAGTTTTGTCGTAAGGCTCCTGACATTTCGATAGTACATGGTTAATGGTGATTTTTTGGCGCTGTATTCACTATTTTTGGAGTTCCATTAATGTGTTTGATGGTGGCAGATGGATTAGATTTCTTTATGTCCGCAAGCTCGGCACGTAGTTTGTTCCAGTATTCCCGTTGCCGTAGCGTCCTATCTGGGACTATATTGATATTTTTGGATTTTAAAGCGTCGATAACTTTGTGTTTTCCGCGCAGTATATTTAAAGCCGTATCACAACTCGCCGTGACTATTTTCATCGGTCTTATGACCCCCAACTTAGGTTTACCGAGTCGAGAAACTATAAGATCAGATTTGGCAAGTGAAATTGGGTCTAGTGTTTTATTGATCAGATCAACTGCATAGTCAGAATCATTTGGAGATTCTGGTATACCATGTACTATCACATTAGCCGATCGGCGCCGTCTATCCTCCATTTCCGTCAATACATCTTCCATATTTAGCTGCACTGGTTTATCAGATTTAAGTATTTTAATTTCCTCCTTCAGTACGTCGACTTCTTCTCTGAGTTTATACACCAACTCAAAGAGATTTTCCCACTGTGTCTCTTTTTTAGTGCAATGAGTACATAAGAATATCATCTTGCTGTTCGGTGTCTTCAAAGATAAAATGACTGTTCTTGTTAATTGAGTACACGTAGAGTGTTGTGGTCGAGTACATTTATTGCATATTAGATGGTCATCAGAGGCTCTCAGATCCTTCGTGCATGAAGAGCACATATTCATGTTTATCAAAGACATTACCTTTGTCGCAATAGGTGAATGTGGTTAGATAACGTCTACTGTATTTATTTTGATAAAGCTCGAAATAGTGTTTTAGTGAAGACAACAACCAGTAATGAAAACCTGGTAAGATGTGTCTTAGTTGAGCCAACAACCCGACAACTATTAACTTTCGCGCGGTGGTTATCTCTGGTAACAATTTCTTGATCACACACACATGTGTATAAAGCAGTTGCCGGTAGCGGTTAAAAAGCAGAGCTTTGCCACTTTCGCAATTATCCAAATTCAATATAGGCAAACCACCTGCATGCGAGCCAATAAGTTCTGGATATACGAACTCCGATGGATCAGCAACCACTTCGATCAAAGAAACACACTCAAAACTCCGTGAAAACCGTGCGAACGCCACTAGATATGAGGTCGAAAACAATCACTGCTAGCACGTATGTCACTTGACTTGATATATCAATGCAAAGAAAAGTTATATTTAACAGCTCTCAAAATCAACAATTCACAAAGGACCAAATATGCCTACTTGGCAGCGAAAAGTCAACGAATTCAAAGACCCGAAAACTGCAATATCCTCTCGTTGGAAAATTCACCACATGTGATCAACGAATTGTGCCTTGCACATTTTTCCATTTTTTTTTTGTTTGGTTCTACATCCAAATTTCGTAAAGATCTTGTAGCAGCTAGTACTGAATTATATAATGAACGAAGACCTGTAACATCATGTTTTGTATGTATTGGAGGGACAGATAAGAGCTGCTGCATATTAAGATCAATAATTTTCTCTGTATTGCCGAATTGTTCTCTCAATAGTGATATCGCATCTTCATAACAGGTTTCTGATGGAGTGAAACCAGCAGTAGACTCTGCAGCCTTTCCCGTTATAACTGATTCTAAATAGTTAAATTTATCGATAGTGGACAATGACGGATTCACATGCACCAGAGTACGGAATTGTTCCCAAAAAGGAACCCAATCTCTGAAATTTTCCGAAAACCTTTTCATATGTAGCTTCTGCAACTTTACTGCCGAACGTCCTTGTGATTGCGCACTTGTTAAAGCATTATTTATCACGGATGATGAGCCACGTGTTAATTCTTATCGTACTTGGTACTTACGAATACGTTTTATTCGTTGCGTTAGTATAGCAATAGCATTACAGACCTTATCCTCATATTCAGTCACATTTTCTGCTTCCCTTTCTAAATCCTCGGGTTTTATGGTAGATTTTACCCTAATATTAACATTATTTAAATTTTCGGATGCTGTTTTTAATCATTCTAAAAAAAAAACAAAAATCATCCTCTGCTTTTTCCAGTGTATCAATATCACTAGTCCCGTTAACATTATGCGAGTCTATAATCTCGTTAACACTGTTTATAAGTTTGGTAACCTGACCACGACAACTCTTTCGCGTTAAAAACTCCATTTTCGAATTTGCGTTTCTAAATTACGTTAAACCTTAACAAATTCCCGGATTTGGGCACCAAAATGTGAAATGAAATTGCCCGGCGAATTATCCGTTATTTTAATTTAAACGCTTTTGCGGATACAAACTTATCAATCTGTTTATTCAATATTTGGTAATAGACTAATTCTAATGCTAGGTAATTACATGATCGAAGTTTTATCTAAAAGAGAGAACACAATTCAAAGTTAATGAAAGTATTGCAATACTAATACAAAGACAAATCATAGTTCATTTTATATACATATTTAACTTTCCACAGAAGGGTATGTATCCGTGGATCAGAGGTCTGATCACCTTTCGCCCATAAGTGTTGATGGTTAACTGGTTTGCCGCGGCAAGTCGCATACCAGAAGGTGAAAGTTTTCCGGTTGCAGGTACTGGAAGCACCGAAATATCTGCGCCTGTATCAATCAAGTAGTGTCGTTTAGACAAGTTGTCATGAATAATTAGACGACGGCTAGGTGACAAGTCGCGTTTTCTTACCGTCTGAAGAGAACGGTGACTTAGTTCTTTGGTTTCCGTTTTTTCTTGTCTACTAGTGCTTATGCATGACACAGCTAGGGCTTGACCTGCCCCTCAATATTAGCCGCAATGAGCAATTTCATCAAAAGACTGATTCACCGTTCTTAAAAACTAAAAAACAAAGCAAAGTAAACAAAGCTGCATTCTGAAACTGATTCCAAGAATGAAGCTCTCAAAAAACTATCCGCCGAAGGAAACAAAAACATTACACAGTCATTTCTTGCCTGGGGTTTTCCCCAAAATGAGCTGTTTTCAAATGTTTATGTATTCACTGGCGCCTTTTTAATTTTTCACCAGAAGTTTTCAGACTGCTTTCCGGGTAACCAGGGATCCGGCTTAATAAGGTTCGGACTTGAACAGGTTTTACTGTATATACCATATCTACACACTTTTCAACCACCCTATTCTTCTGCCGTGTTTCCGTTCTTTTCGTCGCGTTTTCGAAATTAAAATTTGGACAAAGAGGATGCGGTTCCCTCAGGCGCGTCGTAAGGCCCCGAAATTAACACCACGTCCGTCAAACCACCCGCGTTCTGGCAGGGAGAGACAGCTTTTTGGTTCTCTCAATCAGAGAGCCAGTTCGCTAACGCACACACTAAGTGCTCAATAATACCATTATGTGATTTCCTCACTGGGCTCAGAGCAGCTGAAGGTAGTCAGGGACGTCGTTGCGAGCCCACACCCTGAGACACCATACGAAGTCCTCAAGAGGGCGCTTATATTGTGGCTTTCAACCTGCGATTCCGCCAAACTTAAGCACCTCTTGGGGAATTTCTCGACTCATAACTTCACTGAACCTATATTTTTTTGATTTAATTACCCATTTCTAACGCAAGAAGCTGCTAAAATAGGATGAAAATAAAACCCAAGATTTGCAAAAAAATAAAAACAATAAATATATTATACCGTAAAAACAAGCAAGAAAAATCAAATTCAAAATTCAAACATATCGATTAAAATAACCTATAATTTACCAAATAAAATTTAAAATTCAACCGATTTAAAAAATTCAATGCTAATTAAAACCATATAAATGCAATTAAAAAAAACATAAATTTTTTAAATAAAAATATTTCACTTATCAGTGGTGTCCAGACGACGGTACCGTTTCCTGAAATAAATAAAAATATCCAAGGGAGAAAGGGGGCATATTTCCGTTAAGGAAACCACTCGTGACTGACTAAGCAGACCCAGTGCTCGTGACGACGTACGGAGCCACAAAACTGAAAGTTATTAACGGAAAGGGGGTAAAACACTACCTCTCTTTTCAATGGAACCCGGGTGAAGCAGACAGCCCTGGGCCCCCGCTGGTGGCGGACGCCTGACCCCGAGAGTCTGGGGTCCTCCACCCAATGATCAAAAAAAAACTCAAAAATGAAATCTACACCAAGAAACAATGGCCAATATCCTTTCGTAGTATACTGAAGTATACTGAAAATTCGAAATCACCTAATTATTAGTCGGCCAGCCACGCCATGCGCGGACCCTGAAAAGGAAAGAACTTCTCGGGCTTTCGCCCAATAAGAAGGCTAAAAGGTATTATTTTCAACAAAACATGGTTATTTATTCCGCAAAAATAAAAATACTTTTCCGTACGAGGATACTTAATTCCATTTATATTCCATGAAAGAGTCGGCATTATAAAACATGCATTCATAAAAGGTGATTTCCATTACAAGCATAAATTCCAATTTCTGCGTTATTTTTTTTCTTGTCAAGGCTGCAAGCTATAGAAATCTTTATCGCCCGTATTTAATTATTATTTTGAATTTAAATTTCTTTTTTTTTCAACACGGGAACTAAGGTACCTTAATTACGGTGTGCGGGGGTTTTATTTTATTAAATCGTTTTCTCATTTCAAAATTATTTCAAATTCCCTGTTATGTGTCTTAGGTTCGTGGGTTTATTCATTGTAGTTTTCTGATTCAAATAAAAATATTTTAAACTATTTGTGTTCGGGAATATATCATCTAACCAATAAGTATATAAAAATGGCAAAATATTTTATCATCCCGGTTTAATGTATAGTGCAGAAAAATTTCCCACTGTTAACAAACCTTTGCAATTATTCAGTTTTGCAGATTCGCATATTAGCTTATACTGTTGCAACTAGTGTTGTCTCTCAAAAAAAAAACCACTAACTAACTAACCAACAAACGTAATGTAATTGGTTTTGTTACAAGAAGCAAATTTTGCTGGAGGAAATCTATCTTGCGTGACATAAGAATCCTTACAACTTTTCTATAGTTAAGATAATAATAATAAACTGTAAATGCTAAATATAAATATAACTTATCTTTTAAGATGATGCGAAATTCGAGGTGCATCGATTAATCTTTGATTTGACATTTATAATCTAAATGGTTGTATCATTATTTTATGATCGGCGAATTTCATCCTATCCTTATTACATATTTCTGTCATGTTGACAATTAATTTGTGAAATGTCGATGAGGAATTTCATGATAATAGATTTATTTGCTATTGCGAATAGAATTCTGGTATTGCAAGTTTCATCGCTGATCTGTTTGCAGTTTGTTAGACTGAGCAACCATTTTTCAAAATGTGAAAACAAATATTATAGACTGCTAAATACACTTTTCTTTGGTTCTCTTAAACATATCAGAATATGTCAGTTAGCACAATGTGAATATCAAGGCACATCGGAAACTAAGGATTGCAATATAATCAAAGCTAATAAGACAAGCCAACTAACCTTTCGAATTACGTTTACCTAGCTTTGTTGCATATGGTGTTGAACATTTTTTTCTTCATATTTCTAATTGGATTGGTAAATACGTACATGCTAATGCACTTACTTTCTATCTTAATGATGCTGTCATACCGAGCAATGCTTTTCATGATTGAACGTGGACGATTTACTCCTTGTTTTCTTTTTGTAAATTGTTCTCTATCAACAAGCTTATAACTTAAACTTCAAATAGTAAACAATAGGACCCGGAACAATACCATTAAAAATAGGAGAAATCCAAATTCAAGCCAAGTCAGTAGGCTGGATTTTTTTTCTTTTTTTCCAACTTGCACAAATCGAAATATAACTCGAAGATCACTAGAATGACAATACCTTTCAGCTCGTTTGCAAGTGTAGCTTTTCCGTCATTTTAAAAAAATATTGGAGAGAATTTACCTCACAGTAGTTCTTTTCGCACCTTCATCGCCGTCATAATTCTACGATGAAATTCGACAATTCCCCTCTTGCGGGTGCCTTCACTCGTCGAACCAAAAACTGCAAGGCTACACGATTATAATGAAAACGTCTACACACCCGGACGGCGACGAATAATCCGTCATCACACCGCATCACTAAGTACATTAAAAGCAGCTTGTAGTTCGCGGTGATCGTACGCATCACAATCATCCAATGGGCTGGTAATAGGAATGAACGATGGGTGATCCGGTGAACCTTGAAAGCCTAGCAGCGATGAACAATTTCGACTATGGAGTTCAGAGTACACCAGCAGGCGACGAGGTTACGATCCATAATCCGTTTCAGCGTCGAGCTATACAATTTCATCACGAAAAAATTGTGGAGGCAAGATTCTATTGCTAGCAATTCAGTGTGGTTTGGGAGCTACTGCTGTAGTCTCGCAAGATGTATGGAAGAGCGACGGACCAGTCATCGAATTCGGAGTACGAAGCGGCTCACTCCAAACATCACGGTGAAAGCTCAATAGTCGCTTGGTACAACAATTATTCCGTCGGTACAACAATCATTCGTCTAGGAGATTTCTCCGGAAGGCCTAAATTTCCGCGACTCAGCAGGATACTGGGCATTACTTCCTTATCAGAAGCCAATCTGTACGACCCAGTGTCAATCAATGCACCGTGGCTCGTATATCACTACTTCTATAGGAATATTAAGAAGACGGGAGCTTTGTATGCACATTCACTTGCACTTGTCTATGATAAAGAATTGGAAATTTTGAGTCGTGTGTGGGTGCAGAGTGCCTAAAAGTAGGCAAGGATTTTTTTCGAATTTTGATTTGTCATTACTTGTAAGAAAAACAATGGATCATCGTGAAAATTACAGAGCGTATTGATGTTGACTAAAATTTAACACATATGGATTTTTAAGATAAAGCGAGTAACCCTGTAGCTGCGGCAGGCTGCTGAAAAAAAATCCTTCAAATCATTGACCCTCCTGAAATTTTTTTGATTTTTGACAAAAATTACAAATCTTTGATAAATGTTATCCTTTGTCCCTCATGTCAAGTTGAAATTTTTAAAATTCCGATTTGCACAAGAACGGCAACCCATCACCAAATTACCTCTATTTTCAGCACTCAAAACTTCTGTTCACGAGAACTGACGACCGGATAATCCGAGCATAATGAAATTTACAGGATATGTTGGTATTAGCTAAGACCAGGTCTGATAGAAGTGATTTTGAAATATGGGAAAGCCTGTGGCAGTGGTACCATCTTGAAAAATCACTGAGAAAAAAAACAGGTTTTTGGCCTATAACTTCCGATTCAGCCATCACATTTAAACAAAATTCACACAATATTTTGATCTTACTTTAGGTAACATTTGGTGAAAATTTGGCTGAAAAATTAGAATAGAGTTGCCAGCTATGGTGATTTTTGTCTCCTAAATCTTGCAAACTTTCTCAGCAAAATAAAGCTTTTTTCCCTATAACTTCTGTTCCAGTCATGTTCCAGTCAAGTTCATGCATTAAATGGACCTTAATGCGAACCAAATGTCTTAGGAATTTCCTACAAAAATCATGAAAGGGCTGCCAGCTATGACAATTTTTGTAATTTTTTGGAATTTCTTTACTAAGTGATTATATCATTAGATTTGCAAATAGGAATCATCCTGCAATGAAAATTAACAACGAATATTAACGCTTTAAAAATTTGAAAAGTTTTGGGGGTGGTAATCCTAAAAATTCCGCAGTGATTCAATCGAAACGAAATTTACTGGTTGGGTTTAACTTAACGTGAAGCAGATTTGGTATATTTTTTGCTTTGCTGCTAACACAGAGTAACCAGGATTAGCCATTTTCGTAAATATTGCACCAACAGATGCTTGAAATTACACACTCATATGCAAAGCATTTGCAATAAAAATAAGAAACCAATTTTTAAATTTTCCGAGTTTTGAACATTTTTCGGATGGCAGCCTCAAACAACGTTTAATTGTTGAAACATTTCATGAAATCCTGCGATGAGAACAAAATTCAAAGGATACGTTTATTTAAGTATGAGCTTGTTATGGTAAACTTATTGCTGCTGCGTTGGGAAAGTGCTGCCAGCACTGAACAGTTTTGAGTTTTGTTCCTTTGGATAAGGAATGGTTGATATGATTCTACAAAAAAGTGTATATCGTCTGTCCACATTTTTTTGTCTCTCAAAGACAATTTCTTCGCAAATTAGTTTTCTAGCGGTTCTGATGCGCTAGAATTTTTTTCTTTTAGGGTTTAGACACACGGTTGTTCGACTGTACGTTTTCACTTATAGGTTTCACTCCTTTCACTTGTCAAAACGAGTCTCCTCTAGCTTAACTAGCACAACATTTTCTTCGACACATTTTTTCGTTGACAAAGGCGTTGGTTTGGTTTTTCGCGATTAAATCTCACACGTATTTCTCATCCAACTCGTTTCGCACAAGCCCAATTGTCATAGCAAATGGCCACCCGCGACTATGCGCATAAACCTCGTGAAATCTCCCCGTCTGGCCTAGGCCACGATCGTAATCCGACTGCCTGGTGCCCAAGTTTGCAATGCGAAACGTCCGATCTTGCACAAACAAGATGACGTTGCTTTATGGTATCCTATTTGTGCAAAAGTTGTTCGTAGATGAATTTGCCCTTGAGACGGGCAAAATAACAAGCGCGTACACTGCGCGTTGAAATAATTCGTCTAGAAATTTCAAATGAAATTTCTGGATGCTACAACACAGGTCTTTCCACAAGGGCAAGTGCGTGGAAAGAGCTGAAAAATGGATATAAAATTTGAATGGGCAATGACTTGAACGAGTGATCATGCCTTTTATTATCCAAATCCTTTACAAAAGAAACGTGAACTTAGTGAACGGGGTAATTTGAAATAAGGAATAATAGGAAATCTAGTGAACAGCGTGTACTAAAATGATTAATTGTGGAAGTATCGTTGGAGAAGGGGGTAGTGAACTTGGTGAACATCCTTAGATACTTCTATATTGGGGCAGGAGTGACACCTGAAATAAGCGCAAATAAGCGATCTCCAAATAAGAATTTGGTAACAGATCGTGAACTGGTGAACTTAGTAGGTTTATCACTTGGTGATGTCTTTTTCATGAAAGACGGCCACTTATCGTCCATTTTGATCAGCTGGCTGGTAGTAAGCACCGGCTATCTTCTTCATTACCTTACTAGGTAGGAACTTCCGGTCCAGCTTTGCATTGTAATGCGCGGCTGCGTCACTTTGCCGGAAGTTGCGCCTGTAGACCATTTCGCCAGATTGGTATGAAACCAGCTGGGAACGAAAATTATAGGCCTTGACATTGCGAGACTGAGCCTTGGTCCTGATATTGCCGATGGTTTGCCGTAAGGGGTGAAGTTGACGAAGGAGGGCATATATTTTGCCATGAGTCACCTTGGGCTGGCCGAAAACTGCTGAGTACGAGGAGGTCCCTATTGTGGAATGAGGGGATGACCGCAGTGCACACGTAATGTCTGACACTTTAGTGTCCCACTCTTTTTGAGCAGGATTCAAACATGCACGGATAGCGGCCAGGATGGATCTATTGAGACGTTCTGAGGCGTTCGCCTGAGAGGAATATACGGCGGTGAAAGTGTGGCCGACACCGAATTCGTCTAAAAAAGTTTTGAATAAGGACGATCGAAATTGAACACCATTGTCCGAAATAATTGTTTCGGGGACTCCAAACAGGTAAAGTACCCTCTTCCTGAGAATTTCCCCTACTGCCTTTGCCAGTGAATTTATGAAGCGGCTCAGTAATTGGAAAGCGCGAAAGATGTTCAAGAACGATGAGCGCTCCAATGTGACCAGATTTGGACCTAGGGTAAGGGCCGATGATGTCTACGTACAAGCGTTGGAATATGCGCTCGGGTACGGACTGAAGCGTCATTGGTGAATGAAGGGGATGTGAAGGAGCTTTGATGGTCTTGCATGTGGTGCATGATCCAACATATTCTTTTACTCGAGCGGCCATTTTGGGCCAAAAGAACCACTGCCGTAGTCGGACGAGGGTCTTGGCCACGCCACCATGCGCGCTCATGGGAGGATCATGCATCCCCTTCACTAACTCTGCCGTCATTTCGGACGGCACCCACAACTTCCAAGCCAACTGGTCTTGAAGTCCATTTCCGGTCGCATATTTGGTCCGCTTGTACACGAACCCATCTATCACTTTTAGGTTAGGCAAGAGATGTTGTTCTACCTTGATCTTCTCAGCCAGTTCCGTGTAGGAAGCACTTTTAAAGTGTGGTGAAATGAAATCTAGTAACATCGGAATCTCATCGCTCTCTGCCGGTGTCAACGCCTCGGCAGAGAACATGCGCGACAAGGAGTCCGGCACTACGTTTTGGCTTCCCTTTCGGTGGACTATTTTGAAATTGAACCCTTGAAGTTTAAGGGCCCACCGGGGTAATCGACCGTTAAAGTCTGGTTGGTTTATGAGTCATTTCAGGGAAGCATGGTCGGTCACGATTTCAAATTCCTGACCTTCCACGTAGGCACGGAACTTCTTGATTGCCAGCACCGCCGCCAGACATTCTTGCTTAGTAACGGTGTAGTTTCTCTGAACGGGATTCAGATTGTGGGACATGTAGGTAATGGGGGCTTCGGCTCCGTCTTCTGTGCGTTGCACCAGCACGGCACCGACTCCATGTTGACTTGCGTCGCATTGGATGGAGAAGGGCTTGTTGAAATCGGGGCTGTGCAACACTGGGGCTGAAGGAAGGCTGTGTTTCAGTTGCCTGAAAGCATTTAGCCTCTCATCGGTCCACACAAACTGACTTCGCTTAGAAAGCATGTCTGTCAGTGGTGTTGACAAAGACGCATATTCTCTGACGAAGCGGCGATACCAACCGCTAATTCCTAGGAATCTTCGGAGCTGCTTCGTGGTAGAGGGTAGGGGAAAATCCATGATGGATTTTACCTTGTCAGGGTCTGTTTGGATGGTGCTCTCACCAACAATGTGGCCAAGGTACTTGACATCTCTCAAAAGGAATTTACTCTTTTCCACATTGATGGTAAGGCCAGCTTGTCGCAGATGGAATGCGACCTGATGAAGTACCTGCAGGTGGACGTCGAACTGCTCTGTTATTACCAGCAGGTCGTCGAGGTACACGAATACCTGGTGCTTAAGTTGGGGCGGAATTACCTTATTTATCAGTCGCGACATCGTTTGGGGAGCATTACACAACCCAAACGGCATCACGACAAAATGGTAAAGGGGTTGCCCGGGCACAGTGAGGGCTGCCTTCTCCCTCGACTACTCATCCAAACGTATCTGCCAGAAGGCATCCTTCAGATCAAGGCTAGAGATATAATTTGCCTGTGGAAGTCGGCTGATAATACCGTTGATCAGCGGCAAGGGGTAGGCATCCTTCACTGTGACCGAGTTGACCTTCCGGGCATCCAGGCATAAGCGCACCTTCGAGGGCTTGACCACCAACGTTACCGGTGAAGACCATGTACTCTTCGATTACGCCGAACGCTAGCATCCTGTCAATCTCTTGGTATAAGAGCTTTTCGTCCGCTGGTGAAGGAATTCAAGCAATCGCAGCCTTAAGTCTGCGATGCTGCTCCTGTGTGAGAGGGTGGACGCAATCGTCGAGTGCGTCGAGGCTGTTGGAGGTGTCGACCTGTGGTGGTGGCGCAAACAGGTCTGTGGCCAGGGCGAAAAGACGGACGAAGTCCACTCCCAGATAGAGGTTTTGACTGAGAATGGGGATTATTCAAAGCGTCAACGTCTTGGTGAGCCCCCAGAACGTGATGTCAGCTGATACTCGGCTTACGGCTTGATGTTGACTGCCGTCAGCTGTTTTCAACCCGACAGAAGCTCTTTTCCAGGGAAAAGAGTTCAGCTCGAGGAATGAACGGGCTAGATCAGCCGCCATCACGCTCACGTTGGCCCCCCGTATCGATCAAACCCTATGTTAAGTGGCCGAACAACAGAACCTGTGCGTAAGGTCGGACGTCCTCTGGAGGCACATCCAACAAAGTCACACAATCCAGTTGATAACGCCAACGCCGAAATTGAGCGTAATAACGCGTCATTCGCAACGTTGAGCGTTTAGGTACATGATGAAGTTGAATGGTATCAATTTTGGGGTTGAAAATTCGGTCTCAGACCGCCGTATATTTTCGCCAACGAAGGTGGTAAGGCAGGAAAGATAAAGGTGTCGGGGTTCCTGCGGTCGTGTTCAAGACGTCCGTAAGGGGATATTCAGATGGAGTCCGGGACATAGCATTGTCAGTAGTGAAATCAGTAGAGCTTGGTGTTGCCTCTCCTTCTCCACCTACCTGCTGAAACGTCCGGGAGGAGTTTTGCTCTTGGGAAGGCTTGAGGTCTTGTTCAGCACTCCCGGTTGTCGGTTCTTTGCTTGGCAATTACTACAATTTGGTGTGTAGGCGTCTGCCTTTCCGCAACCATAGCAGAAGATGGTTCTCTCCTCCAGGCATTCATCGAAACGGTGGCCTACCTTTCGGCATTTCCAGCAAGTAGGCCAGGAGGCAACCGCAGAGATTCCTGGCTCTCCCAAGAGATCTGCTTGAGGTTCCGGGGAAACTTCGTGAATCGGTGTCGACATTCGGGGATCTGAAATCTGTGACGAGTGCCTGCGAGTCCCGGAGACGCGTTCTGGCTGCCCCAGTGCTTGAGCCAACCGTTCCCGCCTTTTCACATGTTCCCGAAGCTGCTGGGTGCTGCCAAAGTGCTTATCTACGAGCTGCCATTGCAGCTCAGGCAGCATATTGCTTTGTATGATATCCAGCAGTTCTGGATCACGTAGGCTGCTGGAGAGGCGCCGCACGTCTCGGTAAAATTCATCGAAGGACTCGCTGGCCCTTTGGTGTTTCTGACGAATTCGTCGTATAATTTCACTGTTGTTCGTGAAATCTTGAAATTTGCGACGCATAGCGTCTCGCAAAATAAACCAATCATGGTTTGGCGTCTCTCGATGGTATTGCCAATACCATTCTTCCGCTACCCCAGACAGAAGGATGTCGATATGTCGGCTTACGGCATGAAAATCCCCATTTAGTTGTTGTCGAGTTAGAGCATTAACTCGATACACAAAAGTTTCAACAGCCGGTAAGGTGGTGTTATGGTATTCTTTTGTCTGAGACGAAATTCCTAACAACATCTATCCACGAGAGTTGGTTACATCGAGAACGTGAAGAAGCCCTAGCTAATTTAGAAAAAACTCTAGCGCACCTGAACCGCTAGAAAACTAATTTTCGAAGAAAATGTCTTTGAGTGACAAAAAAATGTGGGAAGAAGTAATACACTTTTTTGTACAACCATTCCTTATCCCAAGCAACAAAACTCAACTATAACACAAATGATGAAAATGTTCAGTGCTGGCAACACTTTCCGCACGAAGCAGCAATAAGTTTACCATAACAAGCTCATACTCAAATCAACTTATTCTTTGAATTTCGTTTTCATCGCAGGATTTCATCTAAAATTTCAGCGGTTAAACCTTGTTTGAGGCTGCCATCCGAAAAATGTTCAAAACTCGGAAAATTTAAAAATTGGTTTCTTAATTTTATCGCAAATGCTTTGCATATGAGTACGTAATTTGAAGCATCTGTTGGTGCAATATTTACGAAAATGGCTAATGCTGGTTAGCCTGTGTCAGCAACAAAACAAAAAATATACCAAATCTGCTTCACGTTAAGTTAAACCCAACCAGTAAATTTCGTTTCGATTGAATCACTGCGCTGGAAGGTGTACGGGTGAAAAGAATTTTAGGGTTACCACCCTCAAAACTTTTCAAATTTTTAAAACGTTAATATTTGTTGTTAATTTTCATTGCAGGATCATTCTCAATTGCAAATCTTATGACATAATCGCTCATTAAAAAATTCCACAAAATTACAAAAATGGTCATAGCTGGCAGCTCTTTCGTGATTTTTGTACGAAATTCCTACGATATTTGGTCTACATTAAGGTCCATTTACTGCATGAACTTCGTTTTGATTTTTACACTGGACCGGAAGTTATAGGGAAAAAAGCTTTATTTTTCTGAGCAAATTTGCAAGATTTATGAGACAAAAATCACCACAGCTGCCAGTCCTATATTAATTTTTCAACCAAATTTTGATCAAATGTTACATAGAGTAACATCCAAGAACTGTGTAAATTTTGTTCAAATCTGATGGCTGAATCGGAAGTTATAGGCCAAAAAGCTGTTTTTTTTCTCAGTGATTTTTCAAGATGGTACCACAGCCACAGGGTTGCCCGTATGTCAAAATCACTTCTATCAGAACTGGTCCTAGTTAATATCAACATGTCCTGTAAATTTCATTATGATCGGATTATCCGGCCGTCAGTTCTCGTGAACAGAACTTTCGAGTGCTGAAAAAAGAGGTAGTTTGATGATGGGTTGCCGTTCTTATGCAAATCGGAGCTTTGAAAATGTTATCTTGAGGTGAAGGACAAAGGATAAAATTTATCAAAAATTTGAAATTTTTGTCAAAAATCAAAAATTTTTCAGGAAGGTCAATAGGTTTTTTATTCAGCAGCCTGCCACAGCTACAGGGTTACCTGCTTTATGCTGAAAACCTATATGTGCCAAATTTTAGGCAACATCAATACGCTCTGTAATTTTCACGATGATCCATTGTTTTTCTTACAAGTAATGACAAATCAAAATTTGAAAAAAATTCCTTGCCTACTTTTAGGCACCCTGCACCCACACACGGCTCAAAATGTCCAATTCTTTATCATAAACAAGCTGAGAACATAATTAATTTTCATTCCCAATACTTTTCTTTAACAAAAATTTACACTGCTTGGAAATATAGGATTTCCTCAAAATTCACTCAAACGCTCGCCGCCGCCAAAAAGTTTAGGATATCTGAATTTGAGAAAGTCATGAACCTACCTACTATATACATCTACGTTCTCCGAAAATTTCAGCTCAATCGGATCGGCCACTCCAGAGACTATCTCCCTTAATCATTTTGCTGATATATATAAATATATATATATATATATATATATATATATATATATATATATTTACGTATATATATATAAAATATATATATATATATATATATATATATATATATATATATATTTACGTATATATATATAAAATATATATATATATATATATATATATATATATATATATATATATATATATATATATATATATATATATATATATATATAAAGAAATCTGAATTTTCAGCAAAACGAGTTTAATACTATTGTTCTTCGAACATTCATTCTTCGAGCATTCAACCTGCAGAGACTTGAAGGTGACGCCATGTCAACCCCACATAATCCGCCACAGCTTGAACCAAACCCGAGCCAAAAGCCGAACCTGGGTCAAAAAAACAAATCAAATGGTTTGGGATAGCTTCCCGACATAAAGTGGGGCAGGGGGCCCTTCGAATGACCTGGACAGGATTGGCGGTAAACCACCAAAACCTGTTACCCAAGACCAACCTGCGGGTTGAACCCAGAGCCAAAAAGCTCAAAATAAAAACAAACACAATGGGAAGCTACCCAAAAAGGTAAACTATAGGAAAGAAGCTAAAGGGATAAGACTGGGAAGGATGTTTGCGGCTATAAGGAAGAGCGAGCTCTGCATATCTTACTAAACGGGCTTGTTCTCTCGAACGAAGAAGAATTGAATCGCATGGGAGGCGATTCAAAGACATGCTAGTGAGAATGGAAATATGGGGGTAAAAGACGAAAAATCTTAAGGGGAGTATGAGTCGAAACTCATAAACTATTTTCTCACTGTAGTGGGTTACCCAAAAAAAAGTTTCGGGCCCCACGTTGGGCGCCATTTGTAGCGAATTAATGTGTGATTGGGAGTAGGGGCCTTAGCTTAACTCAGAACAAAACCGAAGTCCAGAACCAACATGGCTAAGGCCCACAAAAGTGGAATGGTTAATGCCATCCAAGAGACAAAATCAAACAACAAAAAAAAGAATTACCCCGAGAGCAGGGTACCCTAGAAATGGCCGTGAAGGCCCCTCGTCCACATTGGCGGAGTACCCTTCAACCAATCCCGACGGATGCTGGGGTGCCGCTTTGCTAGCTCGGTGCGGCTGGGATGGGTTCTTGAAATAATGAGGTTGGTTTGCTCTCAAGAAAAACGGGATGCTACGTATGAATTCATCCGTCATCATAGCGTAGCTGCAAACTAGTATATAAAAATACCCAAGGGACAAAGGGGGCATAGTTCCGTTAAGGAAACCACCCGTGGCTCTGCAACATGGGCTGACTAAGCAGACCCGGTGCTTGTGACGACACACGGAGCCAGAAAATTGAAAGCTATTAACGGAAAGGGGATAAAACACTACCTCACTTTTCAAAGGAACCCGGGTGAGGCAGACAGGCAGACCTGGGCCCCCGATGGTGGCGGAGCCCTGACCCCAATGGTTTGGAGTCCTCCACCCACTGATCAAAAAAACTCAAAAATGAAATCGACACCAAGAAACAATGGCCAATATCCTTTCCTTTTAAATATACTGAAAATTCGAAATCACCTAATTATTAGTCGGCCAGCTAGGCCATGCGCGGACCCTGAAAAGGAAAGAACTTCCCGGGCTTTCGCCCAATTAGAAGGCCAAAAGGTATTATTTTCAACAAAACATGGTTATTTATTCCGCAAAAATAAAAATACTTTTCGGTACGAGAATAATTAATTCCATTTATATTACATGAAAGAGGCGAATTCGGCATTATATAACATGCATTCATAAAAGGAGATTTCCATTACAAGCATAAGTTCCAATTTCTGCGTTATGTTTTTTCTTGTCAAGACTGCAAAAAATCTTTATCGCCCGTATTAGATTATTATTTTCAATTTAAATTTCTTTTTTTTTCAACACGGGAACTAAGGTACCTTAATTTAAATTAATAATCCGTCATCACACCGCATCGCTGAGTCCATTAAAAGCAGCTTGTAGTTCGCGGTGGTCGTACGCATCCCAATCATCCAATGGGCTGGTAATAGGAATGAACGATGGGTGATCCGGTGAACCTTGAAAGCCTAGCAGCCATGAACAATTTCGACTATGGAGTTCAGAGTACACCAGCAGGCGATGAGGTTACGATCCATAATCCGTTTCAGCGTCGAGCTATACAAGTTAATCAGGGAAGAGTTGTGGAGGCAAGATTCTATTGCTAGCAATTCAGTGTGGTTTGGGAGCTACTGCTGTAGTTTCGCAAGATGTATGGAAGAGCGACGGACCAGTCATCGAATTCGGAGTAAGAAGCGGCTCGCTCCTAACATCACAGTGAAAGCTCAATAGTCGCTTGGTACAACAATTATTCCGTCGGTACAACAATCATTCGTCTAGGAGATTTCTCCGGAAGGCCTAAATTTCCGCGACTCAGCAGGATACTGGGCATTACTTCCTTATCAGAAGCCAATCTGTGCGACCCCGTGTCAATCAATGCACCGTGGCTCGTATATCACTACTTCTATAGGACAATTAAGAAGACGGGAGCTTTGTATGCACATTCTTTTGCACTTGTCTATGATAAAGAATTGGAAATTTTGAGCCGTGTGTGGGTGCAGAGTGCCTAAAAGTGGGCAAGGAATTTTTTTCGAATTTTGATTTGTCATTACTTGTAAGAAAAACAATGGATCATCGTGAAAATTACAGAGCGTATTGATGTTGACTAAAATTTAACACATATGGATTTTTAAGATAAAGCGGGTAACCCTGTAGCTGCGGCAGGTTGCTGAAAAAAAATCCTTCAAATCATTGACCGTCCTGAAAATTTTTTGATTTTTGACAAAAATTACAAATCTTTGATAAATGTTATCCTTTGTCCCTCATGTCAAGGTGAAATTTTTAAAATTCCGATTTGCACAAGAACGGCAACCCATCACCAAATTACCTCTATTTTCAGCACTCAAAACTTCTGTTCACGAGATAATCCGGGCATAATGAAATTTACAGGACATGTTGGTATTAGCTAAGACCAGGTCTGATAGAAGTGATTTTGAAATGTGGGAAAGCCTGTGGCAGTGGTACCATCTTGAAAAATCACTGAGAAAAAAAACAGGTTTTTGGCCTATAACTTCCGATTCAGCCATCACATTTAAACGAAATTCACACAATATTTTGATCTTACCTTAGATAACATTTGGTTGAAAAATTAGAATAGAGTTGCCAGCTATGGTGATTTTTGTCTCCTAAATCTTGCAAACTTTCTCAGCAAAATAAAGCTTTTTTCCCTATAACTTCTGTTCCAGACATGTTCCAGTCAAGTTCATGCATTGGACCTTAATGCGAACCAAATGTCGTAGTTGTTGTTAGATGTTGTTCGTAGATGAATTTGCCCTTGAGACGGGCAAAATAACAAGAGCGTACACTGCGCGTTGAAATAATTCGTCTAGAAATTTCAAATGAACACAGGTCTTTCCACAAGGGCAAGTGCGTGGAAAGAGCTGAAAAATGGATATAAGATTTGAATGGGCAATGACTTGAACGAGTGATCATGCCTTTTATTATCCAAATCCTTTACAAAAGAAACGTGAACTTAGTGAACGGGGTAATTTGAAATAAGGAATAATAGGAAATCTAGTGAACAGCGTGTACTAAAATGATTAATTGTGGAAGTATCGTTGGAGAAGGGGGTAGTGAACTTGGTGAACATCCTTAGATACTTCTATATTGGGGCAGGAGTGACAAATGAAATAAGCGCAAATAATCGATCTCCAAATAAGAATTTGGTAACAGATCGTGAACTGGTGAACTTAGTAGGTTTATCACTTGGTGATGTCTTTTTCATGAAAGACGCCCACTTATCGTCAATTTTGATCAGCTGGCTGGTAGTAAGCACCGGCTATCTTCTTCATTACCTTACTAGGTAGGAACTTCCGGTCCAGCTTTGCATTGTAATGCGCGGCTGCGTCACTTTGCCGGAAGTTGCGCCTGTAGACCATTTCGCCAGATTGGTATGAAACCAGCTGGGAACGAAAATTATAGGCCTTGACATTGCGAGACTGAGCCTTGGTCCTGATATTGCCGATGGTTTGCCGTAAGGGGTGAAGTTGACGAAGGAGGGCATATATTTTGCCATGAGTCACCATGGGCTGGCCGAAAACTGCTGAGTACGAGGAGGTCCCTATTGTGGAATGAGGGGATGACCGCAGTGCACACGTAATGTCTGACACTTTAGTGTCCCACTCTTTTTGAGCAGGATTCAAACATGCACGGATAGCGGCCAGGATGGATCTATTGAGACGTTCTGAGGCGTTCGCCTGAGAGGAATATACGGCGGTGAAAGTGTGGCCGACACCGAATTCGTCTAAAAAAGTTTTGAATAAGGACGATCGAAATTGAACACCATTGTCCGAAATAATTGTTTCGGGGACTCCAAACAGGTAAAGTACCCTCTTCCTGAGAATTTCCCCTACTGCCTTTGCCAGTGAATTTATGAAGCGGCTCAGTAATTGGAAAGCGCGAAAGATGTTCAAGAACGATGAGCGCTCCAATGTGACCAGATTTGGACCTAGGGTAAGGGCCGATGATGTCTACGTACAAGCGTTGGAATATGCGCTCGGGTACGGACTGAAGCGTCATTGGTGAATGAAGGGGATGTGAAGGAGCTTTGATGGTCTTGCATGTGGTGCATGATCCAACATATTCTTTTACTCGAGCGGCCATTTTGGGCCAAAAGAACCACTGCCGTAGTCGGACGAGGGTCTTGGCCACGCCACCATGCGCGCTCATGGGAGGATCATGCATCCCCTTCACTAACTCTGCCGTCATTTCGGACGGCACCCACAACTTCCAAGCCAACTGGTCTTGAAGTCCATTTCCGGTCGCATATTTGGTCCGCTTGTACACGAACCCATCTATCACTTTTAGGTTAGGCAAGAGATGTTGTTCTACCTTGATCTTCTCAGCCAGTTCCGTGTAGGAAGCACTTTTAAAGTGTGGTGAAATGAAATCTAGTAACATCGGAATCTCATCGCTCTCTGCCGGTGTCAACGCCTCGGCAGAGAACATGCGCGACAAGGAGTCCGGCACTACGTTTTGGCTTCCCTTTCGGTGGACTATTTTGAAATTGAACCCTTGAAGTTTAAGGGCCCACCGGGGTAATCGACCGTTAAAGTCTGGTTGGTTTATGAGTCATTTCAGGGAAGCATGGTCGGTCACGATTTCAAATTCCTGACCTTCCACGTAGGCACGGAACTTCTTGATTGCCAGCACCGCCGCCAGACATTCTTGCTTAGTAACGGTGTAGTTTCTCTGAACGGGATTCAGATTGTGGGACATGTAGGTAATGGGGGCTTCGGCTCCGTCTTCTGTGCGTTGCACCAGCACGGCACCGACTCCATGTTGACTTGCGTCGCATTGGATGGAGAAGGGCTTGTTGAAATCGGGGCTGTGCAACACTGGGGCTGAAGGAAGGCTGTGTTTCAGTTGCCTGAAAGCATTTAGCCTCTCATCGGTCCACACAAACTGACTTCGCTTAGAAAGCATGTCTGTCAGTGGTGTTGACAAAGACGCATATTCTCTGACGAAGCGGCGATACCAACCGCTAATTCCTAGGAATCTTCGGAGCTGCTTCGTGGTAGAGGGTAGGGGAAAATCCATGATGGATTTTACCTTGTCAGGGTCTGTTTGGATGGTGCTCTCACCAACAATGTGGCCAAGGTACTTGACATCTCTCAAAAGGAATTTACTCTTTTCCACATTGATGGTAAGGCCAGCTTGTCGCAGATGGAATGCGACCTGATGAAGTACCTGCAGGTGGACGTCGAACTGCTCTGTTATTACCAGCAGGTCGTCGAGGTACACGAATACCTGGTGCTTAAGTTGGGGCGGAATTACCTTATTTATCAGTCGCGACATCGTTTGGGGAGCATTACACAACCCAAACGGCATCACGACAAAATGGTAAAGGGGTTGCCCGGGCACAGTGAGGGCTGCCTTCTCCCTCGACTACTCATCCAAACGTATCTGCCAGAAGGCATCCTTCAGATCAAGGCTAGAGATATAATTTGCCTGTGGAAGTCGGCTGATAATACCGTTGATCAGCGGCAAGGGGTAGGCATCCTTCACTGTGACCGAGTTGACCTTCCGGGCATCCAGGCATAAGCGCACCTTCGAGGGCTTGACCACCAACGTTACCGGTGAAGACCATGTACTCTTCGATTACGCCGAACGCTAGCATCCTGTCAATCTCTTGGTATAAGAGCTTTTCGTCCGCTGGTGAAGGAATTCAAGCAATCGCAGCCTTAAGTCTGCGATGCTGCTCCTGTGTGAGAGGGTGGACGCAATCGTCGAGTGCGTCGAGGCTGTTGGAGGTGTCGACCTGTGGTGGTGGCGCAAACAGGTCTGTGGCCAGGGCGAAAAGACGGACGAAGTCCACTCCCAGATAGAGGTTTTGACTGAGAATGGGGATTATTCAAAGCGTCAACGTCTTGGTGAGCCCCCAGAACGTGATGTCAGCTGATACTCGGCTTACGGCTTGATGTTGACTGCCGTCAGCTGTTTTCAACCCGACAGAAGCTCTTTTCCAGGGAAAAGAGTTCAGCTCGAGGAATGAACGGGCTAGATCAGCCGCCATCACGCTCACGTTGGCCCCCCGTATCGATCAAACCCTATGTTAAGTGGCCGAACAACAGAACCTGTGCGTAAGGTCGGACGTCCTCTGGAGGCACATCCAACAAAGTCACACAATCCAGTTGATAACGCCAACGCCGAAATTGAGCGTAATAACGCGTCATTCGCAACGTTGAGCGTTTAGGTACATGATGAAGTTGAATGGTGTCAATTTTGGGGTTGAAAATTCGGTCTCAGACCGCCGTATATTTTCGCCAACGAAGGTGGTAAGGCAGGAAAGATAAAGGTGTCGGGGTTCCTGCGGTCGTGTTCAAGACGTCCGTAAGGGGATATTCAGATGGAGTCCGGGACATAGCATTGTCAGTAGTGAAATCAGTAGAGCTTGGTGTTGCCTCTCCTTCTCCACCTACCTGCTGAAACGTCCGGGAGGAGTTTTGCTCTTGGGAAGGCTTGAGGTCTTGTTCAGCACTCCCGGTTGTCGGTTCTTTGCTTGGCAATTACTACAATTTGGTGTGTAGGCGTCTGCCTTTCCGCAACCATAGCAGAAGATGGTTCTCTCCTCCAGGCATTCATCGAAACGGTGGCCTACCTTTCGGCATTTCCAGCAAGTAGGCCAGGAGGCAACCGCAGAGATTCCTGGCTCTCCCAAGAGATCTGCTTGAGGTTCCGGGGAAACTTCGTGAATCGGTGTCGACATTCGGGGATCTGAAATCTGTGACGAGTGCCTGCGAGTCCCGGAGACGCGTTCTGGCTGCCCCAGTGCTTGAGCCAACCGTTCCCGCCTTTTCACATGTTCCCGAAGCTGCTGGGTGCTGCCAAAGTGCTTATCTACGAGCTGCCATTGCAGCTCAGGCAGCATATTGCTTTGTATAATATCCAGCAGTTCTGGATCACGTAGGCTGCTGGAGAGGCGCCGCACGTCTCGGTAAAATTCATCGAAGGACTCGCTGGCCCTTTGGTGTTTCTGACGAATTCGTCGTATAATTTCACTGTTGTTCGTGAAATCTTGAAATTTGCGACGCATAGCGTCTCGCAAAATAAACCAATCATGGTTTGGCGTCTCTCGATGGTATTGCCAATACCATTCTTCCGCTACCCCAGACAGAAGGATGTCGATATGTCGGCTTACGGCATGAAAATCCCCATTTAGTTGTTGTCGAGTTAGAGCATTAACTCGATACACAAAAGTTTCAACAGCCGGTAAGGTGGTGTTATGGTATTCTTTTGTCTGAGACGAAATTCCTAACAACATCTATCCACGAGAGTTGGTTACATCGAGAACGTGAAGAAGCCCTAGCTAATTTAGAAAAAACTCTAGCGCACCTGAACCGCTAGAAAACTAATTTTCGAAGAAAATGTCTTTGAGTGACAAAAAAATGTGGGAAGAAGTAATACACTTTTTTGTACAACCATTCCTTATCCCAAGCAACAAAACTCAACTATAACACAAATGATGAAAATGTTCAGTGCTGGCAACACTTTCCGCACGAAGCAGCAATAAGTTTACCATAACAAGCTCATACTCAAATCAACTTATTCTTTGAATTTCGTTTTCATCGCAGGATTTCATCTAAAATTTCAGCGGTTAAACCTTGTTTGAGGCTGCCATCCGAAAAATGTTCAAAACTCGGAAAATTTAAAAATTGGTTTCTTAATTTTATCGCAAATGCTTTGCATATGAGTACGTAATTTGAAGCATCTGTTGGTGCAATATTTACGAAAATGGCTAATGCTGGTTAGCCTGTGTCAGCAACAAAACAAAAAATATACCAAATCTGCTTCACGTTAAGTTAAACCCAACCAGTAAATTTCGTTTCGATTGAATCACTGCGCTGGAAGGTGTACGGGTGAAAAGAATTTTAGGGTTACCACCCTCAAAACTTTTCAAATTTTTAAAACGTTAATATTTGTTGTTAATTTTCATTGCAGGATCATTCTCAATTGCAAATCTTATGACATAATCGCTCATTAAAAAATTCCACAAAATTACAAAAATGGTCATAGCTGGCAGCTCTTTCGTGATTTTTGTACGAAATTCCTACGATATTTGGTCTACATTAAGGTCCATTTACTGCATGAACTTCGTTTTGATTTTTACACTGGACCGGAAGTTATAGGGAAAAAAGCTTTATTTTTCTGAGCAAATTTGCAAGATTTATGAGACAAAAATCACCACAGCTGCCAGTCCTATATTAATTTTTCAACCAAATTTTGATCAAATGTTACATAGAGTAACATCCAAGAACTGTGTAAATTTTGTTCAAATCTGATGGCTGAATCGGAAGTTATAGGCCAAAAAGCTGTTTTTTTTCTCAGTGATTTTTCAAGATGGTACCACAGCCACAGGGTTGCCCGTATGTCAAAATCACTTCTATCAGAACTGGTCCTAGTTAATATCAACATGTCCTGTAAATTTCATTATGATCGGATTATCCGGCCGTCAGTTCTCGTGAACAGAACTTTCGAGTGCTGAAAAAAGAGGTAGTTTGATGATGGGTTGCCGTTCTTATGCAAATCGGAGCTTTGAAAATGTTATCTTGAGGTGAAGGACAAAGGATAAAATTTATCAAAAATTTGAAATTTTTGTCAAAAATCAAAAATTTTTCAGGAAGGTCAATAGGTTTTTTATTCAGCAGCCTGCCACAGCTACAGGGTTACCTGCTTTATGCTGAAAACCTATATGTGCCAAATTTTAGGCAACATCAATACGCTCTGTAATTTTCACGATGATCCATTGTTTTTCTTACAAGTAATGACAAATCAAAATTTGAAAAAAATTCCTTGCCTACTTTTAGGCACCCTGCACCCACACACGGCTCAAAATGTCCAATTCTTTATCATAAACAAGCTGAGAACATAATTAATTTTCATTCCCAATACTTTTCTTTAACAAAAATTTACACTGCTTGGAAATATAGGATTTCCTCAAAATTCACTCAAACGCTCGCCGCCGCCAAAAAGTTTAGGATATCTGAATTTGAGAAAGTCATGAACCTACCTACTATATACATCTACGTTCTCCGAAAATTTCAGCTCAATCGGATCGGCCACTCCAGAGACTATCTCCCTTAATCATTTTGCTGATATATATAAATATATATATATATATATATATATATATATATATATATATATATATATATATATATATATATATATATATATATATATATATATATATATATATATATTTACGTATATATATATAAAATAGATATATATATATATATATATATATATATATATATATATATATATATATATATATATATATATAAAGAAATCTGAATTTTCAGCGAAACGAGTTTAATACTATTGTTCTTCGAACATTCATTCTTCGAGCATTCAACCTGCAGAGACTTGAAGGTGACGCCATGTCAACCCCACATAATCCGCCACAGCTTGAACCAAACCCGAGCCAAAAGCCGAACCTGGGTCAAAAAAACAAATCAAATGGTTTGGGATAGCTTCCCGACATAAAGTGGGGCAGGGGGCCCTTCGAATGACCTGGACAGGATTGGCGGTAAACCACCAAAACCTGTTACCCAAGACCAACCTGCGGGTTGAACCCAGAGCCAAAAAGCTCGAAATAAAAACAAACACAATGGGAAGCTACCCAAAAAGGTAAACTATAGGAAAGAAGCTAAAGGGATAAGACTGGGAAGGATGTTTGCGGCTATAAGGAAGAGCGAGCTCTGCATATCTTACTAAACGGGCTTGTTCTCTCGAACGAAGAAGAATTGAATCGCATGGGAGGCGATTCAAAGACATGCTAGTGAGAATGGAAATATGGGGGTAAAAGACGAAAAATCTTAAGGGGAGTATGAGTCGAAACTCATAAACTATTTTCTCACTGTAGTGGGTTACCCAAAAAAAAGTTTCGGGCCCCACGTTGGGCGCCATTTGTAGCGAATTAATGTGTGATTGGGAGTAGGGGCCTTAGCTTAACTCAGAACAAAACCGAAGTCCAGAACCAACATGGCTAAGGCCCACAAAAGTGGAATGGTTAATGCCATCCAAGAGACAAAATCAAACAACAAAAAAAAGAATTACCCCGAGAGCAGGGTACCCTAGAAATGGCCGTGAAGGCCCCTCGTCCACATTGGCGGAGTACCCTTCAACCAATCCCGACGGATGCTGGGGTGCCGCTTTGCTAGCTCGGTGCGGCTGGGATGGGTTCTTGAAATAATGAGGTTGGTTTGCTCTCAAGAAAAACGGGATGCTACGTATGAATTCATCCGTCATCATAGCGTAGCTGCAAACTAGTATATAAAAATACCCAAGGGACAAAGGGGGCATAGTTCCGTTAAGGAAACCACCCGTGGCTCTGCAACATGGGCTGACTAAGCAGACCCGGTGCTTGTGACGACACACGGAGCCAGAAAATTGAAAGCTATTAACGGAAAGGGGATAAAACACTACCTCACTTTTCAAAGGAACCCGGGTGAGGCAGACAGGCAGACCTGGGCCCCCGATGGTGGCGGAGCCCTGACCCCAATGGTTTGGAGTCCTCCACCCACTGATCAAAAAAACTCAAAAATGAAATCTACACCAAGAAACAATGGCCAATATCCTTTCCTTTTAAATATACTGAAAATTCGATATCACCTAATTATTAGTCGGCCAGCTAGGCCATGCGCGGACCCTGAAAAGGAAAGAACTTCCCGGGCTTTCGCCCAATTAGAAGGCCAAAAGGTATTATTTTCAACAAAACATGGTTATTTATTCCGCAAAAATAAAAATACTTTTCGGTACGAGAATAATTAATTCCATTTATATTACATGAAAGAGGCGAATTCGGCATTATATAACATGCATTCATAAAAGGAGATTTCCATTACAAGCATAAGTTCCAATTTCTGCGTTATGTTTTTTCTTGTCAAGACTGCAAAAAATCTTTATCGCCCGTATTAGATTATTATTTTCAATTTAAATTTCTTTTTTTTTTTCAACACGGGAACTAAGGTACCTTAATTTAAATTAATAATCCGTCATCACACCGCATCGCTGAGTCCATTAAAAGCAGCTTGTAGTTCGCGGTGGTCGTACGCATCCCAATCATCCAATGGGCTGGTAATAGGAATGAACGATGGGTGATCCGGTGAACCTTGAAAGCCTAGCAGCCATGAACAATTTCGACTATGGAGTTCAGAGTACACCAGCAGGCGATGAGGTTACGATCCATAATCCGTTTCAGCGTCGAGCTATACAAGTTAATCAGGGAAGAGTTGTGGAGGCAAGATTCTATTGCTAGCAATTCAGTGTGGTTTGGGAGCTACTGCTGTAGTTTCGCAAGATGTATGGAAGAGCGACGGACCAGTCATCGAATTCGGAGTAAGAAGCGGCTCGCTCCTAACATCACAGTGAAAGCTCAATAGTCGCTTGGTACAACAATTATTCCGTCGGTACAACAATCATTCGTCTAGGAGATTTCTCCGGAAGGCCTAAATTTCCGCGACTCAGCAGGATACTGGGCATTACTTCCTTATCAGAAGCCAATCTGTGCGACCCCGTGTCAATCAATGCACCGTGGCTCGTATATCACTACTTCTATAGGACAATTAAGAAGACGGGAGCTTTGTATGCACATTCTTTTGCACTGGTCTATGATAAAGAATTGGAAATTTTGAGCCGTGTGTGGGTGCAGAGTGCCTAAAAGTGGGCAAGGAATTTTTTTCGAATTTTGATTTGTCATTACTTGTAAGAAAAACAATGGATCATCGTGAAAATTACAGAGCGTATTGATGTTGACTAAAATTTAACACATATGGATTTTTAAGATAAAGCGGGTAACCCTGTAGCTGCGGCAGGTTGCTGAAAAAAAATCCTTCAAATCATTGACCCTCCTGAAAATTTTTTGATTTTTGACAAAAATTACAAATCTTTGATAAATGTTATCCTTTGTCCCTCATGTCAAGGTGAAATTTTTAAAATTCCGATTTGCACAAGAACGGCAACCCATCACCAAATTACCTCTATTTTCAGCACTCAAAACTTCTGTTCACGAGATAATCCGGGCATAATGAAATTTACAGGACATGTTGGTATTAGCTAAGACCAGGTCTGATAGAAGTGATTTTGAAATGTGGGAAAGCCTGTGGCAGTGGTACCATCTTGAAAAATCACTGAGAAAAAAAACAGGTTTTTGGCCTATAACTTCCGATTCAGCCATCACATTTAAACGAAATTCACACAATATTTTGATCTTACCTTAGATAACATTTGGTTGAAAAATTAGAATAGAGTTGCCAGCTATGGTGATTTTTGTCTCCTAAATCTTGCAAACTTTCTCAGCAAAATAAAGCTTTTTTCCCTATAACTTCTGTTCCAGACATGTTCCAGTCAAGTTCATGCATTGGACCTTAATGCGAACCAAATGTCGTAGTTGTTGTTAGATGTTGTTCGTAGATGAATTTGCCCTTGAGACGGGCAAAATAACAAGAGCGTACACTGCGCGTTGAAATAATTCGTCTAGAAATTTCAAATGAACACAGGTCTTTCCACAAGGGCAAGTGCGTGGAAAGAGCTGAAAAATGGATATAAGATTTGAATGGGCAATGACTTGAACGAGTGATCATGCCTTTTATTATCCAAATCCTTTACAAAAGAAACGTGAACTTAGTGAACGGGGTAATTTGAAATAAGGAATAATAGGAAATCTAGTGAACAGCGTGTACTAAAATGATTAATTGTGGAAGTATCGTTGGAGAAGGGGGTAGTGAACTTGGTGAACATCCTTAGATACTTCTATATTGGGGCAGGAGTGACAAATGAAATAAGCGCAAATAATCGATCTCCAAATAAGAATTTGGTAACAGATCGTGACCTGGTGAACTTAGTAGGTTTATCACTTGGTGATGTCTTTTTCATGAAAGACGCCCACTTATCGTCAATTTTGATCAGCTGGCTGGTAGTAAGCACCGGCTATCTTCTTCATTACCTTACTAGGTAGGAACTTCCGGTCCAGCTTTGCATTGTAATGCGCGGCTGCGTCACTTTGCCGGAAGTTGCGCCTGTAGACCATTTCGCCAGATCGGTATGAAACCAGCTGGGAACGAAAATTATAGGCCTTGACATTGTGAGACTGAGCCTTGGTCGTGAGGTTGCCGATGGTTTGCCGTAGGAGGTGAAGTTGACGAAGGAGGGCATATATTTTGCCATGAGTCACCATGGGCTGGCCGAAAACTGCTGAGTACGAGGAGGTCCCTATTGTGGAATGAGGGGATGACCGCAGTGCACACGTAATGTCTGACACTTTAGTGTCCCACTCTTTTTGAGCAGGATTCAAACATGCACGGATAGCGGCCAGGATGGATCTATTGAGACGTTCTGAGGCGTTCGCCTGAGGGGAATATATAGCGGTGAAAGTGTGGCCGACACCGAATTCGGCTAGAAAAGTTTTGAATAAGGACGATCGAAATTGAACACCATTGTCCGAAATAATTGTTCGCTCCAATGTAACCAGATTTGGACCTAGGGTAAGGGCCGATGATGTCTACGTACAAGCGTTGGAATATGCGCTCGGGTACGGACTGAAGCGTCATTGGTGGCCGAAGGGGATGTGAAGGAGCTTTGATGGTCTTGCATTTGGTGCATGATCCAACATATTCCTTTACTCGAGCGGCCATTTTGGGCCAAAAGAACCACTGCCGTAGTCGGCCGAGGGTCTTGGCCACGCCACCATGCGCGCTCATGGGAGGATCATGCATCCCCTTCACTAACTCTGCCGTCATTTCGGACGGCACCCACAACTTCCAAGCCAACTGGTCTTGAAGTCCATTTCCGGTCGCATATTTGGTCCGCTTGTACACGAACCCATCTATCACTTTTAGGTTAGGCAAGAGATGTTGTTCTACCTTGATCTTCTCAGCCAGTTCCGTGTAGGAAGCACTTTTAAAGTGTGGTGAAATGAAATCTAGTAACATCGGAGTCTCATCGCTCTCTGCCGGTGTCAACGCCTCGGCAGAGAACATGCGCGGCAAGGAGTCCGGCACTACGTTTTGGCTTCCCTTTCGGTGGACTATTTTGAAATTGAACCCTTGAAGTTTAAGGGCCCACCGGGGTAATCGACCGTTAAAGTCTGGTTGGTTTATGAGTCATTTCAGGGAAGCATGGTCGGTCACGATTTCAAATTCCTGACCTTCCACGTAGGCACGGAACTTCTTGATTGCCAGCACCGCCGCCAGACATTCTTGCTTAGTAACGGTGTAGTTTCTCTGAACGGGATTCAGATTGTGGGACATGTAGGTGATGGGGGCTTCGGCTCCGTCTTCTGTGCGTTGCACCAGCACGGCACCGACTCCATGTTGACTTGCGTCGCATTGGATGGAGAAGGGCTTGTTGAAATCGGGGCTGTGCAACACTGGGGCTGAAGGAAGGCTGTGTTTCAGTTGCCTGAAAGCATTTAGCCTCTCATCGGTCCACACAAACTGACTTCGCTTAGAAAGCATGTCTGTCAGTGGTGTTGACAAAGACGCATATTCTCTGACGAAGCGGCGATACCAACCGCTAATTCCCAGGAATCTTCGGAGCTGCTTCGTGGTAGAGGGTAGGGGAAAATCCATGATGGATTTTACCTTGTCAGGGTCTGTTTGGATGGTGCTCTCACCAACAATGTGGCCAAGGTACTTGACATCTCGCAAAAGGAACTTACTCTTTTCCACATTGATGGTAAGGCCAGCTTGTCGCAGATGGAATGCGACCTGATGAAGTACCTGCAGGTGGACGTCGAACTGCTCTGTTATTACCAGCAGGTCGTCGAGGTACACGAATACCTGGTGCTTAAGTTGGGGCGGAATTACCTTATTTATCAGTCGTGACATCGTTTGGGGAGCATTACACAACCCAAACGGCATCACGACAAAATGGTAAAGGGGTTGCCCGGGCACAGTGAAGGCTGCTTTCTCCCTCGACTTCTCATCCAAAGATATCTGCCAGAAGGCATCCTTCAGATCAAGGCTAGAGATATAATTTGCCTGTGGAAGTCGGCTGAGAATACCGTTGATCAGTGGCAAGGGGTAGGCATCCTTCACTGTGACCGAGTTGACCTTCCGGGCATCCAGGCATAAGCGCACCTTCGAGGGCTTGACCACCAACGTTACCGGTGAAGACCATGTACTCTTCGATTACGCCGAACGCTAGCATCCTGTCAATCTCTTGGTATAAGAGCTTTTCGACCGCTGGTGAAGGAAAGCAAGCAATCGCAGCCTTAAGTCTGCGATACTGCTCCTGTGTAAGAGGGTGGGCGCAATCGTCGAGTGCGTCGAGGCTGTTAGAGGTGACGACCTGTGGTGGTGGCGCAAGCAGGTCTGTGGCCAGGGCGAAAAGACGGACGAAGTCCACTCCCAGATAGAGGTTTTGACTGAGAATGGGGATTATTCAAAGCGTCAACGTCTTGGTGAGCCCCCAGAACGTGATGTCAGCTGATACTCGGCTTACGGCTTGATGTTGACTGCCGCCAGCTGTTTTCAACCCGAGAGAAGCTCTTTTCCAGGGAAAAGAGTTCAGCTCGAGGAATGAGCGGGCTAGATCAGCCGCCATCACGCTCACGTTGGCCCCCGTATCGATCAAACCCTATGTTAATTGGCCGAACAACAGAACCTGTGCGTAAGGTCGGACGTCCCCTGGAGGCACATCGAACAAAGTCGCACAATCCAGTTAATAACGCCAACGTCGAAATTGAGCGTAATAACGCGTCATTCGCAACGTTGAGCGTTTAGGTACATGATTAAGTTGAATGGTGTCAATTTTGGGGTTGAAAATTCGGTCTCGGACCGCCGTATATTTTCGCCAACGAAGGTGGTAAGGCAGGAAAGATAAAGGTGTCGGGGTTCCTGCGGTCGTGTTCAAGACGTCCGTAAGGGAATATTCAGATGGAGTCCGGGACATAGCATTGTCAGTAGTGGAATGAGTAGAGCTTGGTGTTGCCTCTCCTTCTCCACCTACCTGCTGAAACGTCCGGAAGGAGTTTTGCTCTTGGGAAGGCTTGAGGTCTTGTTCAGCACTCCCGGTTGTCGGTTTTTTGCTTGGCAATTACTACAATTTGGTGTGTAGGCGTCTGCCTTTCCGCAACCATAGCTGAAGATGGTTCTCTCCTCCAGGCATTCATCGAAACGGTGGCCTACCTTCCGGCAGTTCCAGCAAGTAGGCCAAGAGGCAACCGCAGAGATTCCTGGCTCTCCCAAGAGATCTGCTTGAGGTTCCAGGGAAGCTTCGTGAATCGGTGTCGACATTCGGGGATGTGAAATCTGTGACGGGTGCCTGCGAGTCCCGGAGACGCGTTCTGGCTGCCCCAGTGCTTGAGCCAACCGTTCCCGCCTTTTCACATGTTCCCGAAGCTGCTTATTGCATATTGCCTTGTATGATATCCAGCAGTTCTGGATAACGTAGGCTGCTGGAGAGGCGCCGCACGTCTCGGTAAAATTCATCGAAGGACTCGCTGGCCCTTTGGTGTTTCTGACGAATTCGTCGTATAATTTCACTGTTGTTCGTGAAATCTTGAAATTTGCGGCGCATAGCGTTTCGCAAAATAAACCAATCATGGTTTGGCGTCTCTCGATGGTATTGCCAATACCATTCTTCCGCTACCCCAGACAGAAGGATGTCGATATGTCGGCTTACGGCATGAAAATCCCCATTTAGTTGTTGTCGAGTTAGAGCATTAACTCGATACACAAAAGTTTCAACAGCCGGTAAGGTGGTGTTATGGTATTCTTTTGTCTGATACGAAATTCCCAACAACCTCTATCCACGAGAGTTGATTACATCGAGAACGTGAAGAAGCCCTAGCTTATTTAGAAAAACTGGAATTGCCACGAGCTTCATACAAAAATTTAGTCTTCGAAGAAGATGAGCAACGTAAATACTAAAAATAAATGCCAAAGTGGCCAAATTTTCAATAACAGCAATTAGTGTTGGGCCTTCTTATCGAGCGAGACCCGATTAGAACTCCTCAATTCAGATCAGCTGGATGGCTGGCGTATACTAAAGATGGTGATGTTGAATTGTCAGAATTTATGATTGAATAAGAAATTTAAAACGTTAAGATTGAATATGAAATTTAATTGAGTATTGTTTAGGGTCGCTTCCTAAATGAAAACGCCCATTTCGGAGGTCTGTTCGCCTCCTCCGAGATTCCCACGAAAAGAGAGAAGTAAGGAGAGCAAAAACAAGAATGTTGCTGTTTGACTCAAATCCAGCCAATGGTACAAGTCTGGCCAAGCTGCAGGGACGTGTAGGTGACGCCACGTCAACCCCACGTAATCCACCACAGCTTGAACCAAACCCGAGCCAAAAGCCGAACCTGGGCCAAAACAACAAATCAAATGGTTTGGGATAGCTTCCCGACATAAAGTGGGGCAGGGGCCCTTCGGATGACCTGGACAGGATTGGCGGTAAACCACCAAAACCTGTTATCCAAGACCAACCTGCGGGTTGCTCCCGGAGCCAAAAAGCTCAAAATAAAAACAAACACAATGGGAAGCTACCCAAAAAGGTAAACTATAGGAAAGAAGATAAAAGGATAAGACTGGGAAGGATGTTTGCGGCTATAAGGAAGAGCAAGCTCTGCATATCTTACTAAACGGGCTTGTTCTCTCGAACGAAGAAGAATTGAATCGCATGGGAGGCGATTCGAAGACATGCTAGTGAGAATGGAAATATGGGGGTAAAAGACGAAAAATCTTAAGGGGAGTATGAGTCGTTGGGCGCCATTTGTAGCGAATTAATGTGTGATTGGGAGTAGGGGCCTTAGATTAACTCAGAACCAGACCGATGTCCAGAACCAGCATGGCTAAGGTCCAAAAAAGTGGAATGGTTAATGCCATCCAAGAGACAAATTCAAACAACAACAAAAAAAGAATTACCCGGAGAGCAGGGTACCCTAGAAATGGCCGTGAAGGCCCCTCGTCCACATTGGCGGAGTACCCTTCAACCAATCCCGACGGATGCTGGGGTGCCGCTTTGCTAGCTCGCTGCGGCTGGGATGGGTTCTTGAAATAATGAGGTTGGTTTGCTCTCAAGAAAAACGGGATGCTACGTATGAATTCATCCGTCATCATAGCGTAGCTGCAAACTAGTATATAAAAATACCCAAGGGACAAAGGGGGTCATAGTTCCGTTAAGGAAACCACCCGTGGCTCTGCAACATGGGCTGACTAAGCAGACCCGGTGCTTGTGACGAGACACGGAGCCAGAAAATTGAAAGCTATTAACGGAAAGGGGATAACACACTACCTCACTTTTCAAAAGAACCCGGGTGAGGCAGACAGGCAGACCTGGGCCCCCGATGGTGGCGGAGCCCTGACCCCAATGTCTGGGGTCCTCCACCCACTGATCAAAAAAACTCAAAAATGAAATCTACACCAAGAAACAATGGCCAATATCCTTTCCTTTTAAATATACTGAAAATTCGAAATCACCTAATTATTAGTCGGCCAGCTAGGCCATGCGCGGACCCTGAAAAGGAAAGAACTTCCCATTCAATTAGAAGGCCAAAAGGTATTATTTTCAACAAAACATGGTTATTTATTCCGCAAAAATAAAAATACTTTTCGGTACGAGAATAATTAATTCCATTTATATTACATGAAAGAGGCGAATTCGGCATTATATAACATGCATTCATAAAAGGAGATTTCCATTACAAGCATAAGTTCCAATTTCTGCGTTATGTTTTTTCTTGTCAAGGCTGCAAGCTATAGATATCTTTATCGCCCGTATTTAATTATTATTTTGAATTTAAATTTCTTTTTCTCTCATTTCAAAATTATTTCATATTCTTTTTTATGTGTCTTAGGTTCGTGGGGTTATTTATTGTAGTTTTGTGATTCAAATAAAAATATTTTAAACTATTTGTGTTCGGGAATATATCATCTAACCAATAAGTATATAAAAATGGCCAAATATTTTATCATCCCGGTTTCATATATAGTGCAGAAACATTTCCCACTGTTAACAAACCTTTGCAATTATTCAGTTTTGCAGATTCGCATATTAGCTTATACTGTTGCAACTAGTGTTGTCTCTCAAAAAAAAAAAACCACTAACTAACTAACCAACCAACAAACGTAATGTAATTGGTTTTTTTAAATTTTGCTGGAGTAAATCTAACTTGCATGACATACGAATCCTTATAACTTTTCTATAGTTAAGATAATAATAATAAACTGTAAATGCTAAATATTAATATAGCTTATCTTTTAAGAAGATGCGAAATTCGAGGTGCATCGATTAATCTTTGATTTGACATTTATAATCTAAATGGTTGTATCATTATTTTATGATCGGCGAATTTCATCCTATCCTTATTACATATTTCTGTCATGTTGACAATTAATTTGTGAAATGTCGATGAGGAATTTCATGATAATAGATTTATTTGCTATTGCGAATAGAATTCTGGTATTGCAAGTTTCATCGCTGATCTGTTTGCAGTTTGTTAGACTGAGCAACCATTTTTCAAAATGTGAAAACAAATATTATAGACTGCTAAATACACTTTTCTTTGGTTCTCTTAAACATCAGTTAGCACAATGTGAATATCAAGGCACATCGGAAACTAAGGATTGCAATATAATCAAAGCTAATAAGACAGCCAACTAACCTTTCGAATTACGTTTACATAGCTTTGTTGCATATGGTGTTGAACATTTTTTTCTTCATATTTCTAATTGGATTGGTAAATACGTACATGCTAATGCACTTACTTTCTATCTTAATGATGCTGTCATACCGAGCAATGCTTTTCATGATTGTACGTGGACGATTTACTTCGTGTTTTCTTTTTGTAAATTGTTCTCTATCAAGAAGCTTATAACTTAAACTTCAAATAGTAAACAATAGGACCCGGAACAATACCATTAAAAATAGGAGAAATCCAAATTCAAGCCAAGTCAGTAGGCTGGATTTTTTTTCTTTTTTTCCAACTTGCACAAATCGAAATATAACTCGAAGATCACTAGAATGACAATACCTTTCAGCTCGTTTGCAAGTGTAGCTTTTCTGTCATTTTAAAAAAATATTGGAGAGAATTTACCTCACAGTAGTTCTTTTCGCACCTTCATCGCCGTCATAATTCTACGATGAAATTCGACAATTCCCTGTTGCGGGTGCCTTCACTCGTCGAACCAGAAACTGCAAGGCTACACGATTATAATGAAAACGTCTACACACCCGGACGGCGACGAATAATCCGTCATCACACCGCATCGCTGAGTCCATTAAAAGCAGCTTGTAGTTCGCGGTGGTCGTACGCATCCCAATCATCCAATGGGCTGGTAATAGGAATGAACGATGTGTGATCCGGTGAACCTTGAAAGCCTAGCAGCGATGAACAATTTCGACTATGGAGTTCAGAGTACACCAGCAGGCGATGAGGTTACGATCTATAATCCGTTTCAGCGTCGAGCTATACAATTTCATTACGGAAGAGTTGTGGAGGCAAGATTCTATTGCTAGCAATTCAGTGTGGTTTGGGAGCTACTGCTGTAGTTTCGCAAGATGTATGGAAGAGCGACGGACCAGTCATCGAATTCGGAGTACGAAGCGGCTCACTCCAAACATCACGGTGAAAGCTCAATAGTCGCTTGGTACAACAATTATTCCGTCGGTACAACAATCATTCGTCTAGGAGATTTCTCCGGAAGGCCTAAATTTCCGCGACTCAGCAGGATACTGGGCATTACTTCCTTATCAGAAGCCAATCTGTACGACCCCGTGTCAATCAATGCACCGTGGCCCGTATATCACTACTTCTATAGGAATATTAAGAAGACGGGAGCTTTGTATGCACATTCACTTGCACTTGTCTATGATAAAGAATTGGAAATTTTGAGCCGTGTGTGGGTGCAGAGTGCCTAAAAGTGGGCAAGGAATTTCTTTCGAATTTTGATTTGTCATTACTTGTAAGAAAAACAATGGATCATCGTGAAAATTACAGAGCGTATTGATGTTAACTAAAATTTAACACATATGGATTTTTAAGATAAAGTGGGTAACCCTGTAGCTGCGGCAGGTTGCTGAAAAAAAAATCCTTCAAATCATTGACCCTCCTGAAATTTTTTTGATTTTTGACAAAAATTACAAATCTTTGATAAATGTTATCCTTTGTCCCTCATGTCAAGTTGAAATTTTTAAAATTCCGATTTGCACAAGAACGGCAGCCTATCACGAAATTACCTCTATTTTCAGCACTCAAAACTTCTGTTCACGAGAACTGACGACCGGATAATCCGAGCATAATGAAATTTACAGGACATGTTGGTATTAGCTAAGACCAGGTCTGATAGAAGTGATTTTGAAATGTGGGAAAGCCTGTGGCAGTGGTACCATCTAGAAAAACCACTGAGAAAAAAAAACAGGTTTTTGGCCTATAACTTCCGATTCAGCTATCAGATTTGAACAAAATTTACACAGTTCTTGGATGTTACTCTATGTAACATTTGGTGAAAATTTGGGTGAAAAATTAAAATAGAGTTGCCAGCTATGGTGATTTTTGTCTCCTAAATCTTGCAAACTTTCTCAGCAAAATAAAGCTTTTTTCCCTATAACTTCTGTTCCAGTCATGTTCCAGTCAAGTTCGTGCATTAAATGGACTGTTTCGATAAAGGCTTTTCCTTGCCGCTCGATTTATTCACAGAGAATATGATGTTTACGTACAGTACGTAAACACCTTTGAGTTGTGCCCTAGTGCACTACTAGGACACTACAATGGGATCGTTCGCTAAATAAGCTGAGGAAGAATCGATTAAAACGCGCGCTTGCTCTTGATTGACTGACTGTTTTATTGTGACATTACTTACTTAAAAAGTAAAAGTAAAGTAAAGCAATCCCACGACAACCCTTGTACGGGTCTAGGGGTTGAAGCTGGTAGAGAGCTTCATTACAATTTTTTAATCATTGTGGATACGAGTGTGGAGTGATTAATTCCACGACTCACTTTACCCCTGATTTAAATTCAGAAATTCATTCCTATTCAGAGCTAGGTGAACTCAAAGCTTGGTGAGCGGACCCTCGTCCGAACCTGGATTCGAACCAGGGACCCCACACGCAAGAAGCCAGTGCTCTACCCACTAGGCTACTCAAGCTTGTCTATATGCTAACAATTTTAAAAACAAATAGAAAATAAACAATCTTGAATTCACACGCTGCAACACTTTCGTCGTACACCGGCGACCGAAGAATTTGCTGACAACGCGTCTGGTTCGCTAATCGTCAGAGCTTTCCTTGTCTAGGCGCTAGAATTACACGCGATAATTCACATGAAAGAATTTCTGTGAGAATCAGATGTGTACGAGATTGTTTTTAATTGCGGTGTACGAGAATGTTGCAGCATCCGGATTCAGTTACATGCAAAGGAATATAATATTTGAATTTCAACATTTTCCCCCGCCTTGAACGAATTTGATTTGTTCAAACATGCAGGGCTGGATCAACTTGAAATGATTCTTGCGGTGACGATCGTTTAGCTGGTATTGGAACTGTTGGGGGTCTGGGCTTTCGTCTTTTCAAGCAGAATCTTCCGGCGATGTAGGATACCACAGCAAGTGTCAGAATTAGGTTGGAATACCCAATACTGTAATGATGTATATGTTGAGATGTTGCAAGGTGAAGTTCTTCTTCGCTCGTCTTCAGCTTCTTGATCTCATTTTGCACTTTGGAAATGTTTTCAGCCATGTCGACTGATTTCAAGGCATGGAGCGAAAGTCTTGATTGATTAGCAAATTCTAGGGAATCAGCTATGATTTTAGCGGACACGAGGCTGGCCTCAATCGAATTGTCATAAAAGTTAGTCGACTGGATCACGGAAGATTCTCCCGTTATCGTGCATCCATGGGTTGTATTAATGATACCGCTGCCGCTCAAAGTTATGGAGGATACCGTTCTGCCACAGGCGAGGTTGAAGTTAGTTTGCTCTCTCATGAAATATATCCAGTGGTTTCGGAGAGAAAGTTGAATCCATGCTGGTACCTCAGCTATTTTCGTCACGGTGCACGGAACTGGAGATGATTGTGTTAGAATGGCAACTTCACAGCCACTCATATTGGACCCCTTTCGCTGCAGCGGATGCAGTTGCTTGCATATGTAGTTTGACTGATCTGTGAGGATGCATTTCGAAAGCTCCATCTCAGATACCGGATAATATAGGTCACGATGCCGGTTGATCATTAAGAATTTTGAGGAGGTGATGATGGTAACGAGTCCCTTTGCGGTGGTTATGGGAAGTGGAAGAATCCGAAGCATATCGTATTGGTCGTAGGAAAAAAGTGGAAGATTAACCCTGAAGATGACTTGGTTTGATAATGCCCGGGACTGTATTGTCATCAGCGTATACATTCTGGGCAGGTCGTAGTTGTCTCCTGGTAGTTTCAACGTAGAGGGGAGCTGATCCCTTATTAACGTAAGCTGCCGATACAATTGCTTTGGAGGCAATAAAAGCAGATTAATCTTTCCATGGTGGGAGTCTGATAGTGCATCCAAAAGACTTGATTGAGTCCGTTCGTAGCTCGTTATTAGCAGTACTATCTGCATCGATAAGGTATTGAAATATTCAATTGCCTTGTGCTGTTGCTCTTCAGTTTTCAGGGTATTGATGATGTCAAGAGTTTTGTTTAGATACCCGGTTAAGTCTTGCAATTGTTTATTGATGACTTGATGAGATTGCCTTGTAATCCGCGTGGTAGCATCGATGATTGATGTTTGGTTTTTCATGAGCTCCAATAAGCGCTGCTCATTTCCTTCAAGATTCCGAGTAGTGTCTGCCATTTTTTGAGCATAAGCTGAATCTAAAACGCCAAACAGAGAGTTGGCTATGTTTCCTACTATGTCGAGTGGCGATCTTTTGAATCTTGAGCTTATTGTATTTGACGTAAGAAGCAACTCATTGTTTTTTTGAAGTTTGTTGAAAGCCTCACTGAGTTGGGCGATCATCCCAGTACAAGATTGATTGTATTTTAGTTTACTGCAAATATGGCTTGAATGGCCAATTCCTTGCTTGATCGTTTGAAGTTCTGCTCGATAATTGGATAAGTTGTAATAGATTACCAGCCTCCACTCATTTGAGATTAGATGCGCCTCCCTTAGTCTTTCGAAGTATAGACCGGGATCGCTTTTAAACGGTGTGATGATAACGTGTGGATTTTCTGACAAAACTAGTGGTAGCATCAAACAGCACACTAGTAAGACATTTAACACTGTAGTGGAAAGATGATGGCGGGCTCTTTTGGCGTTAGACGGTTGTTCGTTGAGCCTGTTGTTGTCGTGTTCCTGACCACGTTGACGGTTGGTATGTCGGTTTTGATCAGCGGTTCTTGATGATGTGCCATTCTGGGCGGAAGATGGTTCTGCCGCCGGCTCTCTAGCCACCATGGACTCAGTGTCGATGCTGCCGCTGGCCTTCTCATCTGGTTGTATTAAGAGTGGAGCAAGATTGTGGATGGGTCTTCGAAGAATACCTGACGCGGTTTTGACGTCGGCTACACGCACCAGGCCGTCTTTTCCTTTGATGGTGTCTATGATGCGACCAAGAGGCCATCTTAATACCGAGGTATTGGGTTCCTTTAATATTACCATCGTTTCGATTTGCACATTTTGACAGCGTTGTTTCCATTTATGCCTATGCTGGAGTTCTGACAAATATTCCTTGACCCACCACTGGCAGAACTGGTTTTTGACGTATTGTAGCCTCTTCCAGTGCTGGTGTAAACTGACTTGCTCTAATTGTGGCGTAGCGTCAGCGAAGCTAGTAAGTGGCTCGCCCACAAGGAAATGGCCCGGTGTTAACGCCGTGAGGTCATTCGGATCCGATGACATAGGTGTTAGTGGTCTCGAATTTAATATAGCTTCTACCTCAGTGGCGGATGTTTCGAGCTCCTCATACGTTAGTGGGATATTATGATAGTTAGCTGACAAAAGGCGCTTAGCTGACTTCACCGCGGCTTCCCACAATCCGCCGAAATGCGGCGCGTGTGGCGGGATAAAGTGGAAGTCAATTCCCTTGGTGGTGCAAAATCGAACGATGGATTCTTCTGCCTTTTTACTGTAGACTATTTCCTTTATTTCTTGAAGTTGATTGTGAGCACCAACAAAATTTGTAGCATTATCGCAATAAATATGTCTACAATTGCCTCTTCGACTCACAAACCGCTTCAGGGCTCCGATAAAGGCATTTGTTGTCAACTCACTAACCACCTCGAGATGCACGGCCTTTGTTGTAAAACAGATGAACACAGCAATGTATGTTTTTTGGGGTCGTTTTCCTCGGACCCTAAAATGTGACCAAAAGGGGCCGCAAAAATCAACGCCAGCTGTAGAAAACGGTCGGGTAGGTCTAATTCGGCTTGCTGGCAAATTTCCCATGAGCTGGGATGCTAGCTTCGGTTTTGCCCTGTGGCATTGGATGCAGCCAAGTAAGATTGAGCGGGCGATGGTCTTTCCCTTTATTGGCCGGAATTTTTGCCGGGTTATTGCTAATAACCCTTGCGGTCCTATGTGGGAGTTAGATACGTGAAGTTCTGTCATTATCAGCTTAGTGATTGGGTGGTTGTATGACAGTAGTGCTGGGTGTTTGGCTTCGTAGCTTATGTCGGCTTCTTCTAATCGCCCGCCTACTCGAAGGATTCCTCTATGGTCAAGAAATGGACCAAGTGGAGCTAAATTGCTATCTGCGTTGAGTGCGTTATGACGTTCAAGTGTAGTTATATCCTCGCGAAAGGAGTGTGATTGAGTATGCCGGATGATCACAGTGTTCGCTTCGTCTAATTCTTTCACCGTTAAGTGTCGTGATTGACGAAAGTTGTTCTTCGAGCGCGTGTTTGTAATGAAGCGCAGAACATAAGCGAGTACACGCTTCAAGTGCATGTAGCAGTTGCGATGATCGATGGTCGCTATGAAGTTGACGTTGCCTGTGGAGAACAAGACTATCTTGGTTCGTTTCTTCTCCAAATCGGTTTCGAACTTCAACGGTTGCTCTGGCCACAATGTTTCACTGCCATGAAGAAACCTTGGACCATAGAACCACGTGATGGTCTCCTTAAGGCGGGCGGGAGACAACCCTCTCGACAGTATATCGGCAACGTTATGTTCCGATGGCACGTGTCGCCACTGGCTGACGGAAGTTATTTCCTGAATTGTGGCTACACGGTTCGCTACAAACGTAGACAGCGATGAGGAGGCTGAATGAAGCCATGCCAGCACTATCTCTGAGTCGGTCCAGAAGAAACATGAAACAGCGTGCCAGTTTAAGTCATCTCGTACTCTTTCCGAGAGTCTGGCTGCCAAAGTAGCTGCTTGTAACTCTAGACGCGCAAGTGTGGTTGTTTTCGTAGGTGCAACCTTGGATTTCTCGCAAAGAAGTCTTACGATGATGGTGCTATCTTCCTGCTGAGTCCTGACGTAAACGGCAGCACCATATGCCCTTTCCGATGCATCGCTAAATAAATGCATCTGGATGTTGTTTGGCTTTTTCCCAGAGAAAACATGCCGGGGGAATTGTATGGTCTGCAGACTTTGAAGCTCTTCCCGATACTTGACCCACCGGGTGTGGTACTGTGGTGAGTTGGTAGTATTGGAGCGGCTCGTTTGGTGAATCTCTCCAGATGATCAGCTGGTATCTCTGATCGTTTTCGTTTACTTGCACCTGGCGGTACATCTTTTCGATGTCCGCAGTGAACACAAACTTAGGCAATCGAAAACGTAAAAGAATGGAGAAGACGTCCTCCTGTAACGCCGGACCAGTATGCAATATATCGTTTAGTGATATATTGGTCGACGTCTTCGCAGAAGCATCGAAAACTACCCTTAATTTCGTCGTTGCACTATCTGGCCTTAGCACGCAATGATGTGGCAAGAAGTAGTATGGTTTTTTCAATGCCTCTATGTTTACAAGCTTCATATGTCCCAGACGCAAGTACTCGTGCATAAAGTCGACATACTGTCGTCGTACTGTTGCGTCTTTTTCCAACTTGCGCTCTAGTGATAAAAATCGATGAACAGCGATGTCTTTGGATTCTCCTAAAAGATTCGGGTCCTGCAAGAATGGAAGACTGACGATAAAACGACCGTTAGGATCTCTTTTTGTTGTGTGCGCAAAATATTCTTCACACTTTTTTTCTTGGACTGTCAGGGAGGACTGTGGTCGTGATACGTCATCAAGTTGCCAAAATTTCTTCACTTGATTATCCATTACAGTGTCTTCGTCACCGCACATGCTGCAAATGCCACTTACAGCTTCCGTCGTAGTATCACTGGCTACCTTGCCGCAAACTACCCACCCAAAAACGGTATTCTGAAGGGTGGACAGGTCGTCTCCTAGGCGAATCTGGCCGATTGATAGGAGTTGGAAATATATTTCCGCCCCAATCAGCATTTCGACAGCATCAGAATTGTAGAATACTGGGTCTGCGAGTCTTATGTTGCTTGGGATCGGCCAGTTTGAAATGTCTATGAGCTGTGCAGGTTGCTGATTTATTATTTTCGGCAATAAAAACGCTTCAATTCTGGTTTCAAATCCGGTCGTCTTTGATTTGACTGATATATTGACCTTTGCTTGTGTCACCTGCTTGCTTTGGCCAATTCCTTGTATGCATAGTGCCTCGGATGTAGTAGATAAACCGAGTCTTGCTGCCAGTCCTTTGGTTACGAAGTTTAGTTGGGAACCCGAGTCCAATACTGCTCGGCACTCCTCTTCATGTCCGTCGCATGTTCGCACCTTTATGCGCACTGTACCTAACAGTATGTACTTATTAGACGCCTTTTGTAACTGGGCGACTAATGTTGTTGCACCCTTACTGGGTTTTGCCATGCTCGGCGTATCACCTGAGGCTGCAGACTGAGTTCGCTTTGGCTGATCTGTTGGGTTGCTGTGGTATTCCTCCAAATGAAGTAATGTATGGTGTCGCTTTTGACACCTTTTGCAACCACGCGAAGTACATTGGCTGATATTGTGACTGGGTTTCAAGCAATTAAGGCATAATTTATGTCGTTTCGCCGTACCAATTCTGTCCTTTATTGATTGCTTCATGAATGATTTGCAATGGAACAGAGTATGACTTTGTGTGCACACAAGACATTGATCTTCTGCAGGTGCGATGATGAGAGACGTAGACTTGTTGAATTTGGAATTAAATGACGTTAGCCTCTTTGTTCCCAGCGCCTCAAGACTCTGAAAACGCTGCTCTAAAAATGCCAGGAAGTTTTGCACTGTATCCAGCTCTCTTGGTGATTCTATCGTCTGTTTATAAAGAGCTAGAGTGTTCCGGTCAAGCCGCTTGCGAAGTAGATGTAGCAATATGGGGTCCCAAGTATCTATGGAGATTCCCATGTTTTTGAGCCCCAGCAGACACTCATTGGTTGTGTCGTGGAAGACCTTGATAGAGGTAGCTGAGTCGCTTTGGCAAACGGACTGAGCTAGAAGCTTGTTCAACAGGCTGTTAACTAAGATCCTCTTGTTGTCATATCGACTGTTGAGAAGCCGCCATGCATCTCCATAATTTCCATCTGAAACTGGCAAGTGCTGAATGAGGCGTTTTGCTTCTCCGTTTAAATTGCTGATGAGATAATACATCTTTTGCGTGCTGCTGATCGGTTTGTTATGTATTAGTTGTGTGTACAACTCCTTGAACTGCGTCCACTTCAAGTAGTCGCCATCGAAGAAGGGTAGCGTTATTTGTGGTAGCTTAACACGTTCACGCCGGCGCGTACCACCGGTGGCCCGCACTAAATTGTCTCATTGGGCGGCGCGTATCACCGGTGGTACGCATTCGATTGTGCATATTAGACGCTGAAAACTAAAATAATGAAAATTTAACGTATTTTCATTCAAAACATTTATTTTTAATTGCAATTATAATTAATAACGTATCATAAACATAAGTTTTATTCAATAACATAAACATAATAATGCAGTATTATAAATATAACTCAAATTCGGTGAAAATAACGTAAACATTCAATATTATTTTCTTTATAATTTCATTTTTTATTGTTTTGTGTGTAATTTGTTAAAACATTTCAAGCAAAGTGCTGGCTGACCCTTGCAATGCCCACAATACGTCTTAACTCTTGTTGTTTTGTTAGTGGCATAATCTCTGCCCTTTTTCTTGGACAAATTTTTATAGCATTCCTTGCAGCGTTTACGGGACTCTCTTGCAGATCCCTCATATGATTGAAGAACATGTTTATTTGACGGTATATGACAGTATATTTGTTCTTTTGCCAAAAGGTGATCAATAATCACTTCCCTAAATTGTAATATATTCATATTTTTAGTGCCCCATCTTTTATGAATATACCAGGCATTCACGAGGGAAGTTCCGCATATTAATTGTAATATTACTTTTCGGTACCTTTTAATGGTATTTCGTAAACAACTGTACTACCCCGATAGTTGGTCTGATAAATCAACACCTTTTTTTGCAATATTATAATCAAACACAGCATCGGGCTTTACTTTGCCATTTGTTCCTTGTACAAATTTACACCGGTGATTCTTTGAGGTAGTTAACATGCATACTGGTCTTTTGTCAGTCCATTTCAGAAATTTTACACCGCTACGATTTTCGAAACTTATCATTTCACCACGTTTTTGTTTTGTTTTTGCCTGCGGTGGTAGAAATTTTTTGTTTATTTTTACAGTACCACACATAAATGTATTGGTCTCTAAAAGTTCTTCGCCCAAAGGGACACTTGTATAATAACTATCAATAAATAGTATGCGGCCCTCAAATAATAAGCCATTTAGTAATCTCACTACTACATCATGAGAATGTGATTTTTCAATGATCGTTTCATTTTTCCCGGCATAAATTTCGAAATTATAAGTGTAGCCTTCAGGCAAACACAATTTGTATAATTTTACGCCGTACTTATGTCGCTTGCCTGGGATGTACTGACGAAAACCTAGACGTCCTCTCCACGGAACCATACTTTCATCGATAACGATATTTTTTCCAGGATTTATAGAACTCTTGAAGGTATCCACGATTGCGTCACTAATGTTACGAATTTTGTACAACCGATCTTCAGTTCTGGCTGTAGTATTGTCTGAAAAATGTAAAAACTTAAGAATAGATAAAAAACGATCACGTCGCATTGCATTTTTTATGCGTGCGTTCGCATACATGTCGTTGTTAGACCAATACAATCTAATTTCTGGTAATTGCACTACACCCAAAATTATCAATATGCCAATAAAAGTATTCATTTCATCTCTTGTAACAGACTGCCAGGCCTGTTGGTGCATTCTACTGCTATATGTAGAATTATTTATGCATTGTATAGCATATTTATTTGTTTCTTCAACTATCAAATCTAGTATGTGATCCGTGAAGAATAGTTTGTATAAATCAAAAGGGTCATTACAGTCAGTGTTTTCATTTAAAAATTCCTCTTCTTCCGAATACTCATTTATGACTGAAGTTCTTTCTTTTACTTCTTGCCATTCCTCATCGTTATCCTCGTTCTCTGATTTAGACATCAAATCTTCTTCTTCCGTGGAACATTCGTTCACTTCACTGTTTATATTAACAAAATCCTCATCTGAACAGGAAGAGAGTATCCGTAATCTTGATGCCTTTCTCCTGCTTCTATTTATAGATTCATCAGAATCACTTATTTCCATGTCCATGTTACCTATATTTTATCAGGGCAAAAATTAAAAAAAAAACATTCAACCACCTTTCTAGTTATACTTACTGGTAGAAATCTGTGGTCAGGATGAAAAAACGGCACGAATTACACAACTTGCACAATAAGCATTCACTTTACTACTGAGTAAACATACAACGCGTATGCAGGTTTGTACAGGAAAAAATCGCTTGCCGCCAGATGAAGCGCGGCATTAATTTCAGCGCCGCCTCACAGCAAAACAAATGAAAATCGGCCCCGGCGTGAACGTGTTAATCGCACTAAGAGTCTCAGATTGTAGTTCCACAGGTTTGCCAGTTTCTTCGGTGCAATCTGAAAGGCTTTGTTGCATTTTTACGATACTCTGGAGAAGTGCAATTTTGGTTGTTTGATATTCGTGCAAGTCGTAACCAACCAGACCCTCTTCGTCAGTGGAACACTCCCATATTGATTGGTTGTTATGAGTGGGCTGTTTTTCGTAATCCTCTAGGATTCGAATGTTCAGCACGTAGTACGGCTTCAGGTGCTGTTCCCACGACCTTTCTTCAAGATTTAGAATCAAGTGCTGTGCGTCTTTTATTGCGGCCTTTTGCTTTCGCACTAGTTTCCTCAATTGGACGCTGGTGTCAGGCACTTTCGTATCGTTGGATGCGGTATTGTCGGACACTTGAAAAGTTTCCGGTTGGGATTCTTTCGCAGTGGTGTCCGCTGAAAGCTTATCTAGGGCCGCAATGAGCTCCTTGGCTTTTTCGTAAACTTCTCGAATGGCCGAAAAGAAATCGTTTTTTGTGTAGGCATGTTGTTGGTTCACGTCCAACAACGGCTCCAATGCCTGGTGATTGGTGAGAAAGATGCGCCATGCATCCTCCAACTCGCCTGATGCCTTTTTTAAGTAAAATTTTTCCGTCTTACGGTCATATGGGTCCTTTTTTAACCTTCGTAGGATCGCTTGGATATTTTCTCCTACATGTTTTTGCTCATTAGCGAGCTCTTCGAACTCCATCATGAAGCTTTGATTCTACTGAAATATCAGAATCACGTCGGGGTCACCAGATGTTTCGACAAAGGCTTTTCCTTGCCGCTCGATTTATTCACAGAGAATATGATGTTTGCGTACAGTACGTAAACACCTTTGAGTTGTGCCCTAGTGCAGTACTAGGACACTACAATGGGATCGTTCGTTAAATAAGCTGAGGAAGAATCGATTAAAACGCGCTCTTGCTCTTGATTGACTGACTGTTTTATTGTGACTTTACTTACTTATATGCTAACAATTTAAAAAAAAAATAGAAAAAAACTCTAGCGCACCTGAACCGCTAGAAAATTAATTTTCGAAGAAATTTTCTTTGAGTGACAAAAAAATGTGGAAAAACGTAATATACTTTTTTGTAGAATCATATCAACCATTCCTTCTTCAAAGCAACAGAATTCAGCTATAACACAAATGATGAAAATGTTCAGTGCTGGCAACATTTTCCCAACGAAGCAGCAATAAGTTAACCTTCACACGCTCATACTTAAATCAACTTATCCTTTGAATTTCGTTCTCATCGGAGGATTTCGTCGAAAGCTTTAGCGGTTAACGTTGTTTGAAGCTGCCATTCAAAAAATGTTCAAAACTCGGAAAATTTAAAAATTGGTTTCTTAGTTTTATTGCAAATGTTTTGCATATGAGTATGTAATTTGAAGCATCTGTTGATGCAATAGTTACGAAAATGGCTAAAGCTCATTACCCTGTGTCAGCAGCATAGCAAAATATATACCGAGTCTGCTTCACGTTAAACGAAACCCAACAAATAAATTTCGTTTCGATTGAATCACTGCGCTAGAAGTTATACGGGTGAATAAATCTTTAGGGTTAGCACCCTCAAAACTTTTCAAAGTTCTAAAACGTTAATATTTATTGTTAATTTTTATTGCAGGATCGTTCCCATTTGGAAATCTAATGACATAATCGCGCAGTAAAGAAATTCCAACAAATTACAAAAATGGTCATAGCTGGCAGGCCTTTCACGATTTTTGTACAAAATTCCTATGACATTTGGCCCACATCAAAATCTATTTACTGCATAAACTTCATTTTGATATCATGACTGCACCGGAAGTTATAAGGGAAAAAGCTTTATTTTGCTGAGCAAATATGCAAGATTTAGGAGACAAAAATCACCATAGCTGGCAACCCTATTTAAAAATTTTAAATTGACATGATGCACAAAAGTTAAAATTTATCAATGATTTGAATTTTTTGTCAAAAATCAAAAATTTTTCATCAGGTTCAATGATATGAAGGATTTTTTTTCAAGAGCGTGCCGCAGCTACAGGGTTACCCGCACTACCTTGGAAATCCATGTGTATTAAACTATGGTCAACATTAATATGCTCTGCAAATTTCACATTTTCGGCGAAACGAGTTTAATACTACTTTTCTTCGAAAATTAGTAAAAAACAATCTTGAATTCACACGCTGCAACACTTTCGTCGTACACCGGCGACCGAAGAATTTGCTGACAACGCGTCTGGTTCGCTAATCGTCAGAGCTTACCTTGTCTAGGCGCTAGAATTACACGCGATAATTCACATGAAAGAATTTCTGTGAGAATCAGATGTGTACGAGATTGTTTTTAATTGCGGTGTACGAGAATGTTGCAGCATGCGGATTCAGTTACATGCAAAGGAATATAATATTTGAATTTCAACATGGACCTTAATGCGAACCAAATGTCGTAGGAATTTCGTACAAAAATCATGAAAGGGCTGCCAGCTATGACCATTTTTGTAATTTTTTGGAATTTCTTTACTAAGTGATTATATCATTAGATTTGCAAATAGGAAACATCCTGCAATGAAAATTAACAACGAATATTAACGCTTTAAAAATTTGAAAAGTTTTTTTTTCACCCGTATAACTTCCAGCGCAGTGATTCAATCGAAACGAAATTTACTGGTTGGGTTTAACTTAACGTGAAGCAGATTTGGTATATATTTTGTTTTGCTGCTAACACAGGGTAACCAGCATTAGCCATTTTCGTAAATATTGCACCAACAGATGCTTGAAATTACATACTCATATGCAAAGCATTTGCAATAAAAATAAGAAACCAATTTTTAAATTTTCCGAGTTTTGAACATTTATCGGATGCAGCCTCAAACAACGTTTAATTGTTGAAACATTTCATGAAATCCTGCGATGAGAACAAAATTCAAAGGATACGTTGATTTAAGTATGAGCTTGTTATGGTAAACTTATTGCTGCTGCGTTGGGAAAGTGCTGCCAGCGCTGAACTGTTCTGAGTTTTGTTGCTTTGGATAAGGAATGGTTGATATGATTCTACAAAAAAGTGTATAACGTCTTTCCACATTTTTTTGTCACTCAAAGACAATTTCTTCGCAAATTAGTTTTCTAGCGGTTCTGATGCGCTAGAATTTTTTTCTTTTAGGGTTTAAACACACGGTTGTTCGACTGTACGTTTCCACTTATAGGTTTCACTCCTTTTACTTGTCAAAACGAGTCTCCTCTAGCTTAACTAGCACAACATTTTCTTCGACACATTTTTTCGTTGACAAAGGCGTTGGTTTGGTTTTTCGCGATTAATTCTCACACGTATTTCTCATCCAACTCGTTTCGTACAAGTCCAATTGCCATAGCAAATGGCCACCCGCGACTATGCGCATAAACCTCGTGAAATCTCCCCGTCTGGCCTAGGCCACGATCGTAATCCGACTGCCTGGTGCCCAAGTTTGCAATGCGAAACGTCCGATCTTGCACAAACAAGATGACGTTGCTTTATGGTATCCTATTTGTGCAAAAGTTGTTCGTAGATGAATTTGCCCTTGAGACGGGCAAAATAACAAGCGCGTACACTGCGCGTTGAAATAATTCGTCCAGAAATTTCAAATGAAATTTCTGGATGCTACAACACAGGTCTTTCCACAAGGGCAAGTGCGTGGAAAGAGCTGAAAAATGGATATAAGATTTGAATGGGCAATGACTTGAACGAGTGATCATGCTTTTTATTATCCAAATCCTTTACAAAAGAAACGTGAACTAAGTGAACGGGGTAATTTGAAATAAGGAATAATAGGAAATCTAGTGAACAGCGTGTACTAAAATGATTAATTGTGGAAGTATCGTTGGAGGAGGAAATAGTGAACTTGGTGAACATCCTTAGATACTTCTATATTGGGGCAGGAGTGACACCTGAAATAAGCGCAAATAATCGATCTCCAAATAAGAATTTGGTAACAGATCGTGAACTGGTGAACTTAGTAGGTTTATCACTTGGTGATGTCTTTTTCATGAAAGACGGCCACTTATCGTCCATTTTGATCAGCTAGCTGGTAGTAAGCACCGGCGATCTTCTTCATTACCTAACTAGGTAGGAACTTCCGGTCCAGCTTTGCATTGTAATGCGCGGCTGCGTCACTTTGCCGGAAGCTGCGCCTGTAGACCATTTCGCCAGATTGGTATGAAACCAGCTGGGAACGAAAATTATAGGCCTTGACATTGCGAGACTGAGCCTTGGTCGTGAGGTTGCCGATGGTTTGCCGTAGGAGGTGAAGTTGACGAAGGAGGGCATATATTTTGCCATGAGTCACCATGGGTTGGCCGAAAACTGCTGAGTACGAGGAGGTCCCTATTGTGGAATGAGGGGATGACCGCAGTGCACACGTAATGTCTGACAGTTTAGTGTCCCACTCTTTTTGAGCAGGATCCAAATATGCACGGATAGCGGCCAGGATGGATCTATTGAGACGGATCTATTGAGACGCCGTATTTTCCCCTCAGGCGTTCGCCTGAGGGGAAAATACGGCGGTGAAAGTGTGGCCGACACCGAATTCGTCTAGAAAAGTTTTGAATAAGGACGATCGAAATTGAACACCATTGTCCGAAATAATTGTTCGCTCCAATGTGACCAGATTTGGACCTAGGGTAAGGGCCGATGATGTCTACGTACAAGCGTTGGAATATGCGCTCGGGTACGGACTGAAGCGTCATTGGTGGACGAAGGGGATGTGAAGGAGCTTTGATGGTCTTGCATGTGGTGCATGATCCAACATATTCTTTTATTCGAGCGGCCATTTTGGGCCAAAAGAACCACTGCCGTAGTCGGCCGAGGGTCTTGGCCACGCCACCATGCGCGCTCATGGGAGGATCATGCATCCCCTTCTCTAACTCTGCCGTCATTTCGGACGGCACCCACAACTTCCAAGCCAACTGGTCTTGAAGTCCATTTCCGGTCGCATATTTGGTCCGCTTGTACACGAACCCATCTATCACTTTTAGGTTAGGCAAGAGATGTTGTTCTACCTTGATCTTCTCAGCCAGTTCCGTGTAGGTAGCACTTTTAAAGTGTGGTGAAATGAAATCTAGTAACATCGGAGTCTCATCGCTCTCTGCCGGTGTCAACGCCTCGGCAGAGAACATGCGCGGCAAGGAGTCCGGCACTACGTTTTGGCTTCCCTTTCGGTGGACTATTTTGAAATTGAACCCTTGAAGTTTAAGGATCCACCGGCAGGGTCTTGGCTAATCGACCGTTAAGGTCTGGTTGGTTCATGAGTCATTTCAGGGAAGCATGGTCGGTCACGATTTCAAATTCATGACCGTCCACGTAGGCACGGAACTTCTTGATTGCCAGCACCGCCGCCAGACATTCTTGCTTAGTAACGGTGTAGTTCCTCTAGGATTCTTCCTCTGGGACGGGATTCAGATTGTGGGACATGTATGCGATGGGGGCTTCGGCTCCATCTTCTGTGCGTTGCACCAGCACGGCACCGACTCCATGTTGGCTTGCGTCGCATTGGATGGAGAAGGGCTTGTTGAAATCGGGGCTGTGCAACACTGGGGCTGAAGGAAGGCTGTGTTTCAGTTGCCTGAAAGCATTTAGCCTCTCATCGGTCCACACAAACTGACTTCGCTTAGAAAGCATGTCTGTCAGTGGTGTTGACAAAGACGCATATTCTCTGACGAAGCGGCGATACCAACCGCTAATTCCCAGGAATCTTCGGAGCTGCTTCGTGGTAGAGGGTAGGGGAAAATCCACGATGGATTTTACCTTGTCAGGGTCTGTTTGGATGGTGCTCTCACCAACAGTGTGGCCAAGGTACTTGACATCTCTCAAAAGGAACTTACTCTTTTCCACATTGATAGTAAGGCCAGCTTGTCGCAGATGGAATGCGACCTGATGAAGTACCTGCAGGTGGACGTCGAACTGCTCTGTTATTACCAGCAGGTCGTCGAGGTACACGAATACCTGGTGCTTAAGTTGGGGCGGAATTACCTTATTTATCAGTCGCGACATCGTTTGGGGAGCATTACACAACCCAAACGGCATCACGACAAAATGGTAAAGGGGTTGCCCGGGCACAGTGAAGGCTGCCTTCTCCCTCGACTTCTCATCCAAAGGTATCTGCCAGAAGGCATCCTTCAGATCAAGGCTAGAGATATAATTTGCCTGTGGAAGTCGGCTGAGAATACCGTTGATCAGCGGCAAGGGTAGGCATCCTTCACTGTGACCGAGTTGACCTTCCGGGCATCCAGGCATAAGCGCACCTTCGAGGGCTTGACCACCAACGTTACCGGTGAAGACCATGTACTCTTCGATTACGCCGAACGCTAGCATCCTGTCAATCTCTTGGTATAAGAGCTTTTCGACCGCTGGTGAAGGAAAGCAAGCAATCGCAGCCTTAAGTCTGCGATACTGCTCCTGTGTGAGAGGGTGGGCGCAATCGTTGAGTGCGTCGAGGCTGTTGGAGGTGTCGACCTGTGGTGGTGGCGCAAACAGGTCTGTGGCCAGGGCGAAAAGACGGACGAAGTCCACTCCCAGATAGAGGTTTTGACTGAGAATGGGGATTATTCAAAGCGTCAACGTCTTGGTGAGCCCCGGGAACGTGATGTCAGCTGATACTCGGCCTACGGCTTGATGTTGACTGCCGTCAGCTGTTTTCAACCCGAGAGAAGCTCTTTTCCAGGGAAAAGAGTTCCTCTCGAGGAATGAGCGGGCTAGATCATCAGCCGCCATCACGCTCACGTTGGCCCCGTATCGATCAAACCCTATGTTAATTGGCCGAACAACAGAACCTGTGCGTAAGGTCGGACGTCCCCTGGAGGCACATCGAACAAAGTCGCACAATCCAGTTGATAACGCCAACGTCGAAATTGAGCGTAATAACGCCTCATTCGCAACGTTGAGCGTTTAGGTACATGATGAAGTTGAATGGTGTCAATTTTGGGGTTGAAAATTCGGTCTCGGACCGCCGTATATTTTCGCCAACGAAGGTGGTAAGGCAGGAAAGATAAAGGTGTCGGGGTTCCTGCGGTCGTGTTCAAGACGTCCGTAAGGGGATATTCAGATGGAGTCCGGGACATAGCATTGTCAGTAGTGGAATGAGTAGAGCTTGGTTTTGCCTCTCCTTCTCCACCTACCTGCTGAAACGTCCGGGAGGAGTTTTGCTCTTGGGAAGGCTTGAGGTCTTGTTCAGCACTACCGGTTGTCGGTTTTTTGCTTGGCAATTACTACAATTTGGTTTGTAGGTGTCTGCCTTTCCGCAACCATAGCAGAAGATTGTTCTCTCCTCCAGGCATTCATCGAAACGGTGGCCTACCTTCCGGCAGTTCCAGTAAGTAGGCCAAGAGGCAACCGCAGAGATTCCTGGCTCTCCCAAGAGATCTACTTGAGGTTCCGGGGAAACTTCGTGAATCGGTGTCGACATTCGGGGATGTGAAATCTGTGACGGGTTCCTGCGAGTCCCGGAGACGCGTTCTGGCTGCCCCAGTGCTTGAGCCAACCGTTCCCGCCTTTTCACATGTTCCCGAAGCTGCTGGGTGCTGCCAAATTGCTTACCTACGAGCTGCCATTGCAGCTCAGGTAGCATATTGCCTTGTATGATATCCAGCAGTTCTGGATTACGTAGGCTGCTGGAGAGGCGCCGCACGTCTCGGTAAAATTCATCGAAGGACTCGCTGGCCCTTTGGCGTCTCTGACGAATTCGTCGTATAATTTCACTGTTGTTCGTGAAATCTTGAAATTTGCGACGCATAGCGTCTCGCAAAATAAACCAATCATGGTTTGGCGTCTCTCGATGGTATTGCCAATACCATTCTTCCGCTACTCCAGACAGAAGGATGTCGATATGTCGGCTTACGGCATGAAAATCCCCATTTAGTTGTTGTCGAGTTAGAGCATTAACTCGATACACAAAAGTTTCAACAGTCGGTAAGGTAGTGTTATGGTATTCTTTTGTCTGATACGAAATTCCCAACAACCTCTATCCACGAGAGTTGATTACATCGAGGACGTGAAGAAGCCCTAGCTAATTTAAAAAAACTGGAATTGCCACGAGCTTTATACAAAAATTTAGTCTTCGAAGAAGATGAGCAACACAAATACTAAAAAGAAATGCCACAGTGGCCAAATTTTCAATAAAAGCAATTAGTGTTGGGCCTTCTAATCGAGCGAGACCCGATTAGAACTCCCCAATTCAGATCAGCTGGATGGCTGGCGTATACAAAAGATGGTGATGTTGAATTGTCAGAATTTAAGATTGAATAAGAAATTTAAAACGTTAAGATTGAATATGAAATTTAATTGAGTATTGTTTAGGGTCGCTTCCTTAATGAAAACACCCATTTCGGAGGTCTGTTCGCCTCCTCCGAGATTCCCACGAAAAGAGAGAAGTAAGGAGAGCAAAAACAACAATGTTGCTGTTTGACTCAAATCCAGCCAATGGTACAAGTCTGGCCAAGCTGCAGGGACGTGTAGGTGACGCCACGTCAACCCCACGTAATCCACCACAGCTTGAACCAAACCCGAGCCAAAAGCGCAACCTGGGCCAAAACAACAAATCAAATGGTTTGGGATAGCTTCCCGACATAAAGTGGGGCAGGGGCCCTTCGGATGACCTGGACAGGATTGGCGGTAAACCACCAAAACCTGTTATCCAAGACCAACCTGCGGGTTGCACCCAGAGCCAAAAAGCTCAAAATAAAAACAAACACAATAGGAAGCTACCCAAAAAGGTAAACTATAGGAAAGAAGATAAAAGGATAAGACTGGGAAGGATGTTTGCGGCTATAAAGAAGATCAAGCTCTGCATATCTTACTAAACGGGCTTGTTCTCTCGAACGAAGAAGAATTGAATCGCATGGGAGGCGATTCGAAGACATGCTAGGGAGAATGGAAATATGGGGGTAAAAGACGAAAAATCTTAAGGGGAGTATGAGTCGAATCTCATAAACTATTTTCTCACTGTAGTGGGTTACCCAAAAAAAAAAAAAAAAAAAAAAAAAAAAAAAAAAAAAAAAAAAACCCAATACCCAAGGGACAAAGGGGGTCATAGTTCCGTTAAGGAAACCACCCGTGGCTCTGCAACATGGGCTGACTAAGCAGACCCAGTGCTTGTGACGACACACGGAGCCAGAAAATTGAAAGCTATTAACGGAAAGGGGATAAAACACTACCTCACTTTTCAAAAGAACCCGGGTGAGGCAGACAGGCAGACCTGGGCCCCCGATGGTGGCGGAGCCCTGACCCCAATGTCTGGGGTCCTCTACCCACTGATCAAAAAAACTCAAAAATGAAATCTACACCAAGAAACAATGGCCAATATCCTTTCCTTTTAAATATACTGAAAATTCGAAATCACCTAATTATTAGTCGGCCAGCTAGGCCATGCGCGGACCCTGAAAAGGAAATAACTTCCCGGGCTTTCGCCCAATTAGAAGGCCAAAAGGTATTATTTTCAACAAAACATGGTTATTTATTCCGCAAAAATAAAAATACTTTTCTGTACGAGAATAATTAATTCCATTTATATTACATGAAAGAGGCGAATTCGGCATTATACAACATGCATTCATAAAAGGAGATTTCCATTACAAGCATAAGTTCCAATTTCTGCGTTATTACTAATGTTCGAAGAACAATAGTATGAAACTCGTTTCGCCGAAAATTCATATTTTTATATATATATATATATATATATATATATATATATATATATATATATATATATATATATATAAATATATATATATATATATATATATATATATATATATAAATATATATATATATATATATATATATATATATATATATAGATATAGATATATATATATATATAGATATATATATATATATATATATAAATATATATATATATATATATATATATATATATATATATATATATATATATATCAGCAAAATGATTAAGGGAGATAATCTCTGGAGTGGCCGACCCGATAGAGCTGAAATTTTCGGAGAACGTAGGTGTATATAGTAGGTAGGTCCACGACTTTCTCGAATTCAGATATCCTAAACCTTTTGGCGGCGGCGAGCGTTTTAGTGAATTTTGAGGAACTCCTATATTTCCAAGCAGTGTAAATTTTTGTTAAAGAAAAGTATTGGGAATGAAAACTAATTATGTTCTTAGCTTGTTTATCATAAATAATCGGAAATTTTGAGCCGTGTGTGGGTGCAGAGTGCCTAAAAGTAGGCAAGAATTTTTTTTCAAATTTTGATTTGTCATTACTTGTAAGAAAAACAATGGATCATCATGAAAATTGCAGAGCGTATTGATGTTGACTAAAATTTAGCACGTAGAAATTTTCAGCATAAAGTGGGTAACCCTGTAGCTGTGGCAGGGTGCTGAAAAAAAATCCTTCAAATCATTGACCTTCCTGAAAAATTTTTGATTTTTGACAAAAAATTCAAATCTTTGATAAATTTTATCCTTTGTCCTTCATCTCAAGATAAAATTTTCAAAATTCCGTTTTGCACAAGAACGGCAACCCATCACCAAATTACGTCTATTTTCAGCACTCAAAAGTTCTGTTCACGAGAACTGACGACTGGATAATCCGATCATAATCAAATTTACAGGCTATGTTCTTATTATCTAGGACCAGATCTGATAGTAGCTATTTTGAAATGCGGGCAACCCTGTGGCAGTGGTGCCATCTTGAAAAATAGGTGAGAAAAAAAACTGGTTTTAGGCCTATAACTTCCGATTCAGCCATCAGATTTAGACAAGATTCATACAGTACTTGGATCTTACCTTAGATAACATTTGATAAAAATTTGGTTGAAAAATTAGAATAGAGTTGCCAGCTATGGTGATTTTTGTCTCCTAAATCTTGCAACTTTGCTCAGCAAAATAAAGCTTTTTTCCCTATAACTGCCGGTCCAGTGCAGAAATCAAAACGAAGATCACGCAGTAAATGGACCTTAATGTGAACCAAATGTCGTAGAAATTTCGTACCAAAATCATGAAAGGGCTATGATCATTTTTGCAATTTTGTGAAATTTCTTTACAGAGCGATTATGTCATTAGATTTGCAAAAGGAAATGATCCTGCAATGATAATTTACCACAAATATTAACGCTTTAAAAATTTGAAAAGTTTTGAGGGTGATAACCCTAAAATTCTTTTCACCCGTATAACTTCCAGCGCAGTGATTCAATCGAAACGAAATTTACTGGTTGGGTTTAACTTAACGTAAAGCAGATTTTGTATGTATTTTGCTTTGCTGCTGACACAGGCTAACCAGCATTAGCCATTTCCGTAAATATTGCACCAACAAATGCTTCAAATTACGTTCTCATATGCAAAGCATTTGCAATAAAAATAAGGAATCAATTTTTAAATTTTCCGAGTTTTGAACGTTTTTCGGATGGCAGCCTCAAACAACGTTTAACCGCTGAAACTTTCGATGAAATCCTGCGATGAGAACAAAATTCAAAGGATAAGTTGATTTGAGTATGAGCTTGTTATGGTAAACTTATTACTGCTTCGTTCGGAAAGTGTTGCCAGCACTGAACATTTACATCATTTGTGTTAGAGTTGAGTTTTGTTGCTTGGGATAAGGAATGGTTGATATGATTCTACAAAACAGTGTATTACGTCTTTCCACACTTTTTTGTCACTCAAAGAAAATTTCTTCGAAAATTAGTTTTCTAGCGGTTCAGGTGCGCTAATTTTTTTTTTCTTGTCAAGGCTGCAAGCTATAGATATCTTTATCGCCCGTATTTAATTATTATTTTGAATTTAAATTTCTTTTTTCTTCAACACGGGAACTAAGGTACCTTAATTACGGTGTGCGGGGGTTTTATTTTATTAAATCGTTTTCTCATTTCAAAATTATTTCAAACTCCTTGTTATGTGTCTTAGGTTCGTGGGTTTATTCATTGTAGTTTTCTGATTCAAATAAAAATATTTTAAACTATTTGTGTTCGGGAATATATCATCTAACCAATAAGTATATAAAAATGGCCAAATATTTTATCATCCCGGTTTCATATATAGTGCAGAAACATTTCCCACTGTTAACAAACCTTTGCAATTATTCAGTTTTGCAGATTCGCATATTAGCATATACTGTTGCAAGTAGTGTTGTCTCTCAAAAAAAAAAAAACCACTAACTAACTAACCAACAAACGTAATGTAATTGGTTTTGTTACAAGAAGCAAATTTTGCTGGAGTAAATCTAACTTGCATGACATACGAATCCTTACAACTTTTCTATAGTTAAGATAATAATAATAAACTGTAAATGCTAACTATTAATATAACTTTTTTAAGAAGATGCGAAATTCGAGGTGCATCGATTAATCTTTGTATTGACATTTATAATATAAATGGTTGTATCAAAACGAGTCTCCTCTAGCTTAACTAGCACAACATTTTCTTTGACACATTTTTTCGTTGACAAAGGCGTTGGATTGGGTTTTCGCGATTAATTCTCACACGTATTTCTCATCCAACTCGTTTCGTACAAGTCCAATTGCCATAGTAAATGGCCACCCGCGACTATGCGCATAAACCTCGTGAAATCTCCCCGTCTGGCCTAGGCCACGATCTTAATCCGACTGCCTGGTGCCCAAGTTTGCAATGCGAAACGTTCGATCTTGCACAAACAAGATGACGTTGCTTTATGGTATCCTATTTGTGCAAAAGTTGTTCGTAGATGAATTTGCCCTTGAGACGGGCAAAATAACAAGCGCGTACACTGCGCGTTGAAATAATTCGTCCAGAAATTTCATATGACATATACAACACAGGTCTTTCCACAAGGGCAAGTGCGTGGAAAGGAGGGCATATATTTTGCCATGAGTCACCATGGCCTGGCCGAAAACTGCTGAGTACGAGGAGGTCCCTATTGTGGAATGAGGGGATGACCGCAGTGCACACGTAATGTCTGACAGTTTAATGTCCCACTCTTTTGAGCAGGTTCCAAATATGCTCGGATAGCGGCCAGGATGGATCTATTGAGACGTTCTGAGGCGTTCGCCTGAGGGGAAAATACGGCGGTGAAAGTGTGGCCGACACCGAATTTGTCTAGAAAAGTTTTGAATCATAACATCCTTAGATACTTCTATATTGGGGCAGGAGTGACACCTGAAATAAGCGCAAATAATCGATCTCCAAATAAGAATTTGGTAACAGATCGTGAACTGGTCAACTTAGTAGGTTTATCACTTGGTGATGTCTTTTTCATGAAAGACGCCCACTTATCGTCCATTTTGATCAGCTAGCTGGTAGTAAGCACTGGCGATCTTCTTCATTACCTTACTAGGTAGGAACTTCCGGTCTAGCTTTGCATTGTAATGCGCAGCTGCGTCACTTTGCCGGAAGTTGCGCCTGTAGACCATATCGCCAGATTGGTATGAAACCAGCCGGGAACGAAAATTATAGGCCTTGACATTGCGAGACTGAGCCTTGGTCGTGAGGTTGCCGATGGTTTGCCGTAGGAGGTGAAGTTGACGAAGGAGGGCATATATTTTGCCATGAGTCACCATGGGTTGGCCGAAAACTGCTGAGTACGAGGAGGTCCCTATTGTGGAATGAGGGGATGACCGCAGTGCACACGTAATGTCTGACAGTTTAGTGTCCCACTCTTTTTGAGCAGGATCCAAATATGCACGGATAGCGGCCAGGATGGATCTATTGAGACGTTCTGAGGCGTTCGCCTGAGGGGAAAATACGGCGGTGAAAGATTGGCCGACACCGAATTCGTCTAGAAAAGTTTTGAATAAGGACGATCGAAATTGAACACCATTGTCCGAAATAATTGTTCGCTCCAATGTGACCAGATTTGGACCTAGGGTAAGGGCCGATGATGTCTACGTACAAGCGTTGGAATATGCGCTCGGGTACGGACTGAAGCGTCATTGGTGGACGAAGGGGATGTGAAGGAGCTTTGATGGTCTTGCATGTGGTGCATGATCCAACATATTCTTTTACTCGAGCGGCCATTTTGGGCCAAAAGAACCACTGCCGTAGTCGGCCGAGGGTCTTAGCCACGCCACCATGCGCGCTCATGGGAGGATCATGCATCCCCTTCACTAACTCTGCCGTCATTTCGGGCGGCACCCACAACTTCCAAGCCAACTGGTCTTGAAGTGGATTCCGGTCGCATATTTGGTCCGCTTGTACACGAACCCATCTATCACTTTTAGGTTAGGCAAGAGATGTTGTTCTACCTTGATCTTCTCAGCCAGTTCCGTGTAGGAAGCACTTTTAAAGTGTGATGAAATGAAATCTAGTAACATCGGAGTCTCATCGCTCTCTGCCGGTGTCAACGCCTCGGCAGAGAACATGCGCGACAAGGCGTCCAGCACTACGTTTTGGCTTCCCTTTCGGTGGACTGTTTTGAAATTGAACCCTTGAAGTTTAAGGGTCCACCGGCAGGGTCTTGGCTAATCGACCGTTAAGGGTTGGTTGGTTCATGAGTTATTTCAGGGAAGCATGGTCGGTCACGATTTCAAATTCATGACCTTCCACGTAGGCACGGAACTTCTTGATTGCCAGCACCGCCGCCAGACATTCTTGCTTAGTAACGGTGTAGTTTCTCTGAACGGGACTCAGATTGTGGGACATGTATGCGATGGGGGCTTCGGCTCCGTCTTCTGTGTGTTGCACCAGCACGGCACCGACTCCATGTTGGCTTGCGTCGCATTGGATGGAGAAGGGCTTGTTGAAATCGGGGCTGTGCAACACTGGGGCTGAAGGAAGGCTGTGTTTCAGTTGCCTGAAAGCATTTAGCCTCTCATCGGTCCACACAAACTGACTTCGCTTAGAAAGCATGTCTGTCAGTGGTGTTGACAAAGACGCATATTCTCTGACGAAGCGGCGATACCAACCGTTAATTCCTAGGAATCTTCGGAGCTGCTTCGTGGTAGAGGGTAGGGGAAAATCCATGATGGATTTTACCTTGTCAGGGTCTGTTTGGATGGTGCTCTCACCAACAATGTGGCCAAGGTACTTGACATCTCTCAAAAGGAACTTACTCTTTTCCACATTGATGGTAAGGCCAGCTTGTCGCAGATGGAATGCGACCTGATGAAGTACCTGCAGGTGGACGTCGAACTGCTCTTTTATTACCAGCAGGTCGTCGAGGTACACGAATACCTGGTGCTTAAGTTGGGGCGGAATTACCTTATTTATCAGTCGCGACATCGTTTGGGGAGCATTACACAACCCAAACGGCATCACGACAAAATGGTAAAGGGGTTGCCCGACAACAGTGAAGGCTGCCTTCTCCCCCGACTTCTCATCCAAAGGTATCTGCCAGAAGGCATCCTTCAGATCAAAGCTAGAGATATAATTTGCCTGTGGAAGTCGGCTGAGAATACCGTTGATCAGCGGCAAGGGGTAGGCATCCTTCACTGTGACCGAGTTGACCTTCCGGGCATCCAGGCATAAGCGCACCTTCGAGGGCTTGACCACCAACGTTACCGGTGAAGACCATGTGCTCTTCGATTACGCCGAACGCTAGCATCCTGTCAATCTCTTGGTATAAGAGCTTTTCGACCGCTGGTGAAGGAAAGCAAGCAATCGCAGCCTTAAGTCTGCGATCTGCTCCTGTGTGAGAGGGTGGGCGCAATCGTTGAGTGCGTCGAGGCTGTTGGAGGTGTCGACCTGTGGTGGTGGCGCAAACAGGTCTGTGGCCAGGGCGAAAAGACGGACGAAGTCCACTCCCAGATAGAGGTTTTGACTGAGAGTGGGGATTATTCAAAGCGTCAACGTCTTGGTGAGCCCCCGGAACGTGATGTCAGCTGATACTCGGCCTACGGCTTGATGTTGACTGCCGCCAGCTGTTTTTAACCCGAGAGAAGCTCTTTTCCAGGGAAAAGTGTTCCTCTCGAGGAATAAGCGGGCTAGATCAGCCGCCATCACGCTCACGTTGGCCCCGTATCGATCAAACCCTATGTTAATTGGCCGAACAACAGAACCTGTGCGTAAGGTCGGACGTCCCCTGGAGGCACATCGAACAAAGTCGCACAATCCAGTTGATAACGCCAACGTCGAAATTGAGCGTAATAACGCGTCATTCGCAACGTTGAGCGTTTAGGTACATGATGAAGTTGAATGGTGTCAATTTTGGGGTTGAAAATTCGGTCTCGGACCGCCGTATATTTTCGCCATCGAAGGTGGTAAGGCAGGAAAGATAAAGGTGTCGGGGTTCCTGCGGTCGTGTTCAAGACGTCCGTAAGGGGATATTCAGATGGAGTCCGGGACATAGCATTGTCAGTAGTGGAATGAGTAGAGCTTGGTTTTGCCTCTCCTTCTCCACCTACCTGCTGAAACGTCCGGGAGGAGTTTTGCTCTTGGGGAGGCTTGAGGTCTTGTTCAGCACTCCCGGTTGTCGGTTTTTTGCTTGGCAATTACTACAATTTGGTTTGTAGGTGTCTGCCTTTCCGCAATCATAGCTGAAGATGGTTCTCTCCTCCAGGCATTCATCGAAACGGTGGCCTACCTTCCGGCAGTTCCAGCAAGTAGGCCAAGAGGCAACCGCAGAGATTCCTGGCTCTCCCAAGAAATCTGCTTGAGGTTCCAGGGAAACTTCGTGAATCGGTGTCGACATTCGGGGATCTGAAATCTGTGACGGGTGCCTGCGAGTCCCGGAGACGCGTTCTGGCTGCCCCAGTTCGGGAACCAACCGTTCCCGCCTTTTCACATGTTCCCGAAGCTGCTGGGTGCTGCCAAAGTGCTTATCTACGAGCTGCCGTTGCAGCTCAGGCAGCATATTGCCTTGTATGATATCCAGCAGTTCTGGATAACGTAGGCTGCTGGAGAGGCGCCGCACGTCTCGGTAAAATTCATCGAAAGACTCGCTGGCTCTTTGGGGTCTCTGACGAATTCATCGTATAATTTCACTGTTGTTCGTGAAATCTTGAAATTCGCGACGCATAGCAAAATAAACCAATCATGGTTTGGCGTCTCTCGATGGTATTGCCAATACCATTCTTCCGCTACCCCAGACAGAAGGATGTCGATATGTCGGCTTACGGCATGAAAATCCCCATTTAGTTGTTGTCGAGTTAGAGCATTAACTCGATACACAAAAGTTTCAACAGCCGGTAAGGTGGTGTTACGGTATTCTTTTGTCTGATACGAAATTCCCAACAACCTCTATCCACGAGAGTTGATTACATCGAGAACGTGAAGAAGCCGTAGCTAATGCAAAAAAACTGGAATTGCCACAAGCTTTATACAAAAATTTAGTCTTCGAAGAAGATGAGCAACGCAAATACTAAAAAGAAATGCCAAAATGGCCAAATTTTCAATAAAAGCAATTAGTGTTGGGTCTTCTTATCGAGCGAGACCCGATTAGAACTCCCCAATTCAGATCAGCTGGATGGCTGGTGTATACAAAAGATGGTGATGTTGAATTGTCAGAATTTAAGATTGAATAAGAAATTTAAAACGTTAAGATTGAATATGAAATTTAATTGAGTATTGTTTAGGGTCGCTTCCTAAATGAAAACGCCCATTTCGGAGGTCTGTTCGCCTCCTCCGAGATTCCCACGAAAAGAGAGAAGTAAGGAGAGCAAAAAAAACAATGTTGCTGTTTGACTCAAATCCAGCCAATGGTACAAGTCTGGCCAAGCTGCAGGGACGTGTAGGTGACGCCACGTCAACCCCACGTAATCCACCACAGCTTGAACCAAACCCAAGCCAAAAGCGCAACCTGGGCCAAAACAACAAATCAAATGGTTTGGGATAGCTTCCCGACATAAAGTGGGGCAGGGGCCCTTCGGATGACCTGGACAGGATTGGCGGTAAACCACCAAAACCTGTTATCCAAGACCAACGTGCGGGTTGCACCCAGAGCCAAAAAGCTCAAAATAAAAACAAACACAATGGGAAGCTGCACAAAAATGTAAACTATAGGAAAGAAGATAAAAGGATAAGACTGGGAAGGATGTTTGCGGCTATAAAGAAGATCAAGCTCTGCATATCTTACTAAACGGGCTTGTTCTCTCGAACGAAGAAGAATTGAATCGCATGGGAGGCGATTCGAAGACATGCTAGTGAGAATGGAAATATGGGGGTAAAAGACGAAAAATCTTAAGGGGAGTATGAGTCGAATCTCATAAACTATTTTCTCACTGTAGTGGGTTACCCAAAAAAAAAGTTTCGGGCCCCACGTTGGGCGCCATTTGTAGCGAATTAATGTGTGATTGGGAGTAGGGGCCTTAGATTAACTCAGAACCACACCGATGTCCAGAACCAGCATGGCTAAGGTCCAAAAAAGTGGAATGGTTAATGGCATCCAAGAGGCAAATTCAAACAACAACAAAAAAAGAATTACCCCGAAAGCAGGGTACCCTAGAAATGGCCATGAAGGCCCCTCGTCCACATTGGCGGAGTACCCTTCAACCAATCCCGACGGATGCTGGGGTGCCGCTTTGCTAGCTCGCTGCGGCTGGGATGGGTTCTTGAAATAATGAGGTTGGTTTGCTCTCAAGAAAAACGGGATGCTACGTATGAATTCATATCGTAGCTGCAAACTAGTATATAAAAATACCCAAGGGACAAAGGGGGTCATAGTTCCGTTAAGGAAACCACCCGTGGCTCTGCAACATGGGCTGACTAAGCAGACCCAGTGCTTGTGACGACACACGGAGCCAGAAAATTGAAAGCTATTAACGGAAAGGGGATAAAACACTACCTCACTTTTCAAAGGAACCCGGGTGAGGCAGACAGGCAGACCTGGGCCCCCGATGGTGGCGGAGCCCTGACCCCAATGTCTGGGGCCCTCCACCCACTGATCAAAAAAACTTTTAAAAATACTGAAAATTCGAAATCACCTAATTATTAGTCGGTCAGCTAGGCCATGCGCGGACCCTGAAAAGGAAAGAACTTCCCGGGCTTTCGCCCAATTAGAAGGCCAAAAGGTATTATTTTCAACAAAACATGGTTATTTATTCCGCAAAAATAAAAATACTTTTCTGTACGAGAATAATTAATTCCATTTATATTACATGAAAGAGGCGAATTCGGCATTATATAACATGCATTCATAAAAGGAGATTTCGATTACAAGCATAAGTTCCAATTTCTGCGTTATTTTTTTTCTTGTCAAGGCTGCAAGCTATAGATATCTTTATCGCCCGTATTAGATTATTATTTTGAATTTAAATTTCTTTTTTTCTCATTTCAAAATTATTTCACATTCTTTGTTATGTGTCTTAGGTTCGTGGGGTTATTTATTGTAGTTTTGTGATTCAAATAAAAATAGTTTAAACAATTTGTGTTCGGGAATATATCATCTAACCAATAAGTATATAAAAATGGCCAAATATTTTATCATCCCGGTTTCATATATAGTGCAGAAACATTTCCCACTGTTAACAAACCTTTGCACTTATTCAGTTTTGCAGATTCGCATATTAGCATATACTGTTGCAACTAGTGTTGTCTCCCAAAAAAAAAACCACTAACTAACTAACCAACAAACGTAATGTAATTGGTTTTGTTACAAGAAGCAAATTTTGCTGGAGTAAATCTAACTTGCATGACATACGAATCCTTACAACTTTTCTATAGTTAAGATAATAATAATAAACTGTAAATGCTAAATATTAATACAACTTATCTTTTAAGAAGATGCGAAATTCGAGGTGTATCGATTAATCTTTGATTTGACATATATAATCTAAATGGTTGTATCATTATTTTATGATCGGCGAATTTCATCCTATCCTTATTACATATTTCTGTCATGTTGACAATTAATTTGTGAAATGCCGATGAGGAATTTCATGATAATAGATTTATTTGCTATTGCGAATAGAATTCTGGTATTGCAAGTTTCATCGCTGATCTGTTTGCAGTTTGTTAGACTGATCAACCATTTTTCAAAATGTGAAAACAAATATTATAGACTGCTAAATACACTTTTCTTTGGTTCTCTTAAACATGTCAGAATATGTCAATTAGCACAATGTGAATATCAAGGCACATCGGAAACTAAGGATTGCAATATAATCAAAGCTAATAAGACCAGCCAACTAACCTTTCGAATTACGTTTACCTAGCTTTGTTGCATATGGTGTTGAAAATTTTTTTCTTCATATTTCTAATTGGATTGGTTAATACGTACATGCTAATGCACTTACTTTCTATCTTAATGATGCTGTCATACCGACCAATGCTTTTCATGATTGTACGTGGACGATTTACTCCTTGTTTTCTTTTTGTAAATTGTTCTCTATCAAGAAGCTTATAACTTAAACTTCAAATAGTAAGCAATAGGACCCGGAACAATACCATTAAAAATAGGAGAAATCCAAATTCAAGCCAAGTCAGTAGGTTGGATTTTCTTTTTTTCCAACTTGCACAAATCGAAATATAACTCGAAGATCACTAGAATGACAATACCTTTCAGCTCGTTTGCAAGTGTAGCTTTTCCGTCATTTTAAAAAAATATTGGAGAGAATTTACCTCACAATAGTTCTTTTCGCACCTTCATCGCCGTCATAATTCTACGATGAAATTCGACAATTCCCTGTTGCGGGTGCCTTCACTCGTCGAACCAGAAACTGCAAGGCTACACGATTATAATGAAAACGTCTACACACCCGGACGGCGACGAATAATCCGTCATCACACCGCATCGCTGAGTCCATTAAAAGCAGCTTGTAGTTCGCGGTGGTCGTACGCATCCCAATCATCCAATGGGCTGGTAATAGGAATGAACGATGGGTGATCGGGTGAACCTTGAAAGCCTAGCAGCGATGAACAATTTCGACTATGGAGTTCAGAGTACACCAGCAGGCGATGAGGTTACGATCCATAATCCGTTTCAGCGTCGAGCTATACAATTTAATCAGGGAAGAATTGTGGAGGCAAGATTATATTGCTAGCAATTCAGTGTGGTTTGGGAGCTACTGCTGTAGTTTCGCAAGATGTATGGAAGAGCCACGGACCAGTCATCGAATTCGAAGTACGAAGCGGCTCGCTCCAAACATCACAGTGAAAGCTCAATAGTCGCTTGGTACAACAATTATTCCGTCGGTACAATAATCATTCGTCTAGGAGATTTCTCCGGAAGGCCTAAATTTCCGCGACTCAGCAGGATACTGGGCATTACTTCCTTATCAGAAGCCAATCTGTACGACCCCGTGTCAATCAATGCACCGTGGCTCGTATATCACTACTTCTATAGGGCAAATAAGAAGACGGGAGCTTTGTATGCACATTCTTTTGCACTGGTCTATGATAAAGAATTGGAAATTTGGAGCCGTGTGTGGGTGCAGAGTGCCTAAAAGTGGGCAAGGATTTTTTTTCGAATTTTGATTTGTCATTACTTGTAAGAAAAACAATGGATCATCGTGAAAATTACAGAGCGTATTGATGTTGACTAAAATTTAACACATATGGATTTTTAAGATAAAGCGGGTAACCCTGTAGCTGCGGCAGGCTGCTGAAAAATAAATCCTTCAAATCATTGACCCTCCTGAAATGTTTTTGATTTTTGATAAAAAATTACAAATCTTTGATAAATGTTATCCTTTGTCCCTCATGTCAAGTTGAAATTTTTAAAATTCCGATTTGCACAAGAACGGCAACCCATCACCAAATTACTTCTATTTTCAGCACTCAAAACTTCAAATTTACAGGACATGTCGGTATTAGCTAAGACCAGGTCTGATAGAAGTGATTTTGAAATGTGGGAAAGCCTGTGGCAGTGGTACCATCTTGAAAAATCACTGAGAAAAAAAACAGGTTTTTGGCCTATAACTTCCGATTCAGCCATCACATTTAAACGAAATTCACACAATATTTTGATCTTACCTTAGATAACATTTGGTTGAAAAATTAGAATAGAGTTGCCAGCTATGGTGATTTTTGTCTCCTAAATCTTGCAAACTTTCTCAGCAAAATAAAGCTTTTTTCCCTATAACTTCTGTTCCAGTCATGTTCCAGTCAAGTTCATGCATTAAATGGACCTTAATGCGAACCAAATGTCGTAGGACTTTCGTACAAAAATCATGAAAGGGCTGCCAGCTATGACCATTTTTGCAATTTTGTGGAATTTCTTTACTAAGTGATTATATCATTAGATTTGCAAATAGGAAACATCCTGCAATGAAAATTAACAACGAATATTAACGCTTTAAAAATTTGAAAAGTTTTTTTCACCCGTATAACTTCCAGCGCAGTGATTCAATCGAAACGAAATTTACTGGTTGGGTTTAACTTAACGTGAAGTAGATTTGGTATATATTTTGCTTTGCTGCTAGCACAGGGTAACCAGCATTAGCCATTTTCGTAAATATTGCACCAACAGATGCTTGAAATTACATACTCATATGCAAAGCATTTGCAATAAAAATAAGAAACCAATTTTTAAATTTTCCGAGTTTTGAACATTTATCGGATGGCAGCCTCAAACAACGTTTAATTGTTGAAACATTTCATGAAATCCTGCGATGAGAACAAAATTCAAAGGATACGTTTATTTAAGTATGAGCTTGTTATGGTAAACTTATTGCTGCTGCGTTGGGAAAGTGCTACCAGCGCTGAACTGTTTTGAGTTTTGTTGCTTTGGATAAGGAATGGTTGATATGATTCTACAAAAAAGTGTATAACGTCTTTCCACATTTTTTTGTCACTCAAAGACAATTTCTTCGCAAATTAGTTTTCTAGCGGTTCTGATGCGCTAGAATTTTTTTTCTTTTAGGGTTTAGACACACGGTGGTTCGACTGTACGTTTCCACTTATAGGTTTCACTCCTTTCACTTGTCAAAACGAGTCTCCTCTAGCTTAACTAGCACAACATTTTCTTCGACACATTTTTTCGTTGACAAAGGAGTTGGTTTGGTTTTTCGCGATTAATTCTCACACGTATTTCTCATCCAACTCGTTTCGTACAAGTCCAATTGCCATAGTAAATGGTCACCCGCGACTATGCGCATAAACCTCGTGAAATCTCCCCGTCTGGCCTAGACCACGATCTTAATCCGACTGCCTGGTGCCCAAGTTTGCAATGCGAAACGTTCGATCTTGCACAAACAAGATGACGTTTGCTATTTGTGCAAAAGGTGTTCGTAGATGAATTTGCCCTTGAGACGGGCAAAATATAATTCTATCAAAGCTAGCTGGGTTTGGTATCTCTGGTGCCCTTTTTTGTTGGTTCTCTTCCTACGTTTGTGATCGCTCTTGTATCGTTACTGTTAACTCTTGTTCTTCTACACCTTTTTTTCCTACCTCAGGAGTTCCGCAAGGATCCATTCTTGGCCCTTTATTGTTCCTTTTGTTTATTAATGATCTTCCTTCCCTCTTTAATTCACCCTGCCTTTTGTACGCTGATGATCTCAAAATTTTCAGAGTGATTGAATCCGCTAGTGACTGCACCATATTGCAGTGCGATTTGGATACTTTGGCTAACTGGTGCACTGCTAATTCCCTCACTTTGAATGTTGCGAAGTGTCATCAAATGTCTTTCACCCATAAAATATCTCCTTTGCTCTTCTCCTATTGTGTCCTTGGCTCTCCTCTCAATGCTGTTTCTAATATCAAAGACCTTGGCGTGATTTTTGACTGCAAATTAAAGTTCGACTTGCATATTCTTCACGTCACTGCCAGGGCTTCTCGTCTTTCTGGCTTCATCATCAGATCCTCTAAACGTTTTGTTAATATTTCCACCTCTCTTAATCTGTTTTTTTCTTTTGTCCGTAGTGTTCTTGAATACTGTTGCCAAATTTGGTGTCCACATTATGGATACTTGATCGATGCGGTTGAATCCGTGCAACGCCGATTCACCCGCTCGTTGTTCTATAAGTACAGTATTCCGTATTGTGATTACAGTATGCGCCTCTCCATCCTTCAAATTCCTTCCCTTGAGTCACGCAGAGTGTTCCTCGACGAGTGCCTCCTTTTTAAACTTTTTAAAGGCAGTATATTGGTTGACCCCAGCATTCAACTTTCAGTTAGGGAACTGGGCCGTCTCAATAGAACATTATTTGCCTTTAATGTTGCATTTGCCCGTACGGACACCTATTTCTTTTCCCCCCTCTTGCGTTTGCCTCGTCAGCACAATAGCCTTAACCTTGGTCCTCTGCCTCAAACGTTATCTGTGTTTAAAAATACTTTAAAAAATAACGTTACCTCTTATAATCGTAATATATCCTAATTTACTCATTTTGTTTGTTTCTATTCCGATCGATTTGCTTTTTATTCTTTTTTGTATTGTTATTCCATTCTGAATTTATTAATTTTCTTGGTTTTCATGTTATTTTCATATTGATTTTCTTGGTTTTCATATTATTTTCTTTTTCTAACATATTTTATGTACTTGTATTAATTTTTTATTTTTCTTCATATACTTGTATTTATTTTTATTTTTTTTCTTCTTGTCTAATCAATAATTGGATTTGTTCTGTGGATTAAGACACTAAATAAATAAATAAATAAATAAATAAATAGCAAGCGCGTACACTGCGCGTTGAAATAATTCGTCCAGAAATTTCAAATGAAATTTCTGGATGCTACAACACAGGTCTTTCCACAAGGGCAAGTGCGTGGAAAGAGCTGAAAAATGGATATAAGATTTGAATGGGCAATGACTTGAACGCCCACTTATCGTCCATTTTGATCAGCTAGCTGGTAGTAAGCACCGGCGATCTTCTTCATTACCTTACTAGGTAGGAACTTCCGGTCCAGCTTTGCATTGTAATGCGCGGCTGCGTCACTTTGCCGGAAGCTGCGCCTGTAGACCATTTCGCCAGATTGGTATGAAACCAGCCGGGAACGAAAATTATAGGCCTTGACATTGCGAGACTGAGCCTTGGTCGTGAGGTTGCCGATGGTTTGCCGTAGGGGGTGAAGTTGACGAAGGAGGGCATATATTTTGCCATGAGTCACCATGGGTTGGCCGAAAACTGCTGAGTACGAGGAGGTCCCTATTGTGGAATGAGGGGATGACCGCAGTGCACACGTAATGTCTGACAGTTTAGTGTCCCACTCTTTTTGAACAGGATTCAAATATGCACAGATAGCGGCCAGGATGGATCTATTGAGACGTTCTGAGGCGTTTGCCTGAGGGGAATATATGGCGGTGAAAGTGTGGCCGACACCGAATTCGGCTAGAAAAGTTTTGAATAAGGACGATCGAAATTGAACACCATTGTCCGAAATAATTGTTCGCTCCAATGTAACCAGATTTGGACCTAGGGTAAGGGCCGATGATGTCTACGTACAAGCGTTGGAATATGCGCTCGGGTACGGACTGAAGCGTCATTAGTGGACGAAGGGGATGTGAAGGAGCTTTGATGGTCTTGCATGTGGTGCATGATCCAACATATTCTTTTACTCGAGCGGCCATTTTGGGCCAAAAGAACCACTGCCGTAGTCGGCCGAGGGTCTTGGCCACGCCACCATGCGCGCTCATGGGAGGATCATGCATCCCCTTCACTAACTCTGCCGTCATTTCGGGCGGCACCCACAACTTCCAAGCCAACTGGTGTTGAAGTCCATTTCCGGTCGCATATTTGGTCCGCTTGTACACGAACCCATCTATTACTTTTAGGTTAGGCAAGAGATGTTGTTCTACCTTGATCTTCCCAGCCAGTTCCGTGTAGGAAGCACTTTTAAAGTGTGGTGAAATCAAATCTAGTAACATTGGAGTCTCATTGCTCTCTGCCGGTGTCAACGCCTCGGCAGAGAACATGCGCGACAAGGAGTCCGGCACTACGTTTTGGCTTCCCTTTCGGTGGACTATTTTGAAATTGAACCCTTGAAGTTTAAGGGTCCACCGGCAGGGTCTTGGCTAATCGACCGTTAAGGTCTGGTTGGTTCATGAGTCATTTCAGGGAAGCATGGTCGGTCACGATTTCAAATTCATGACCTTCCACGTAGGCACGGAACTTCTTGATTGCCAGCACCGCCGCCAGACATTCTTGCTTAGTAACGGTGTAGTTTCTCTGAACGGGATTCAGATTGTGGGACATGTAGGCGATGGGGGCTTCGGCTCCGTCTTCTGTGCGTTGCACCAGCACGGCACCGACTCCATGTTGACTTGCGTCGCATTGGATGGAGAAGGGCTTGTTGAAATCGGGGCTGTGCAACACTGGGGCTGAAGGAAGGCTGTGTTTCAGTTGCCTGAAAGCATTTAGCCTCTCATCGGTCCACACAAACTGACTTCGCTTAGAAAGCATGTCTGTCAGTGGTGTTGACAAAGACGCATATTCTCTGACGAAGCGGCGATACCAACCGCTAATTCCCAGGAATCTTCGGAGCTGCTTCGTGGTAGAGGGTAGGGGAAAATCCATGATGGAGTTTACCTTGTCAGGGTCTGTTTGGATGGTGCTCTCACCAACAATGTGGCCAAGGTACTTGACATCTCGCAAAAGGAACTTACTCTTTTCCACATTGATGGTAAGGCCAGCTTGTCGCAGATGGAATGCGACCTGATGAAGTACCTGCAGGTGGACGTCGAACTGCTCTGTTATTACCAGCAGGTCGTCGAGGTACACGAATACCTGGTGCTTAAGTTGGGGCGGAATTACCTTATTTATCAGTCGCGACATCGTTTGGGGAGCATTACACAACCCAAACGGCATCACGACAAAATGGTAAAGGGGTTGCCCGACAACAGTGAAGGCTGCCTTCTCCCTCGACTTCTCATCCAAAGGTATCTGCCAGAAGGCATCCTTCAGATCAAGGCTAGAGATATAATTTGCCTGTGGAAGTCGGCTGAGAATACCGTTGATCAGCGGCAAGGGGTAGGCATCCTTCACTGTGACCGAGTTGACCTTCCGGGCATCCAGGCATAAGCGCACCTTCGAGGGCTTGACCACCAACGTTACCGGTGAAGACCATGTACTCTTCGATTACGCCGAACGCTAGCATCCTGTCAATCTCTTGGTATAAGAGCTTTTCGACCGCTGGTGAAGGAAAGCAAGCAATCGCAGCCTTAAGTCTGCGATACTGCTCCTGTGTGAGAGGGTGGGCGCAATCGTCGAGTGCGTCGAGGCTGTTGGAGGTGTCGACCTGTGGTGGTGGCGCAATCAGGTCTGTGGCCAGGGCGAAAAGACGGACGAAGTCCACTCCCAGATAGATGTTTTGACTGAGAGTGGGGATTATTCAAAGCGTCAACGTCTTGGTGAGCCCCCGGAACGTGATGTCAGCTGATACTCGGCCTACGGCTTGATGTTGACTGCCGTCAGCTGTTTTCAACCCGAGAAAAGCTCTTTTCCAGGGAAAAGTGTTCCTCTCGAGGAATGAGCGGGCTAGATCAGCCGCCATCACGCTCACGTTGGCCCCCGTATCGATCAAACCCTATGTTAATTGGCCGAACAACAGAACCTGTGCGTAAGGTCGGACGTCCCGGAGGCACATCCAACAAAGTCGCACAATCCAGTTGATAACGCCAACGTCGAAATTGAGCGTAATAACGCGTCATTCGCAACGTTGAGCGTTTAGGTACCTGATGAAGTTGAATGGTGTCAATTTTGGGGTTGAAAATTCGGTCTCGGACCGCCTTATATTTTCGCCATCGAAGGTGGTAAGGCAGGAAAGATAAAGGTGTCGGGGTTCCTGCGGTCGTGTTCAAGACGTCCGTAAGGGGATATTCAGATGGAGTCCGGGACATAGCATTGTCAGTAGTGGAATGAGTAGAGCTTGGTGTTGCCTCTCCTTCTCCACCTACCTGCTGAAACGTCCGGGAGGAGTTTTGCTCTTGGGGAGGCTTGAGGTCTTGTTCAGCACTCCCGGTTGTCGGTTTTTTGCTTGGCAATTACTACAATTTGGTGTGTAGGTGTCTGCCTTTCCGCAACCATAGCAGAAGATGGTTCTCTCCTCCAGGCATTCATCGAAACGGTGGCCTACCTTCCGGCAGTTCCAGCAAGTAGGCCAAGAGGCAACCGCAGAGATTCCTGGCTCTTCCAAGAGATCTACTTGAGGTTCCGGGGAAACTTCGTGAATCGGTGTCGACATTCGGGGATCTGAAATCTGTGACGGGTGCCTGCGAGTCCCGGAGACGCGTTCTGGCTGCCCCAGTGCTTGAGCCAACCGTTCCCGCCTTTTCACATGTTCCCGAAGCTGCTGGGTGCTGCCAAAGTGCTTATCTATGAGCTGCCATTGCAGCTCAGGCAGCATATTGCTTTGTATGATATCCAGCAGTTCTGGATCACGTAGGCTGCTGGAGAGGCGCCGCACGTCTCGGTAAAATTCATCGAAGGACTCGCTGGCCCTTTGGTGTTTCTGACGAATTCGTCGTATAATTTCACTGTTGTTCGTGAAATCTTGAAATTTGCGACGCATAGCGTCTCGCAAAATAAACCAATCATGGTTTGGCGTCTCTCGATGGTATTGCCAATACCATTCTTCCGCTACCCCAGACAGAAGGATGTCGGATGGAACATGAAACATTTCCCACTGTTAACAAACCTTTGCACTTATTCAGTTTTGCAGATTCGCATATTAGCATATACTGTTGCAAGTAGTGTTGTCTCTCAAAAAAAAACCACTAACTAACTAACCAACAAACGTAATGTAATTGGTTTTGTTACAAGAAGCAAGTTTTGCTGGAGTAAACTTACAACTTTTCTATAGTTAAGATAATAATAATAAACTGTAAATGCTAAATATTTATATAACTTATCTTTTAAGAAGATGCGAAATTCGAGGTGCATCGATTAATCTTTGATTTGACATTTATAATCTAAATGGTTGCATCATTATTTTATGATCGGCGAATTTCATCCTATCCTTATTACATATTTCTGTCATGTTGACAATTAATTTGTGAAATGTCGATGAGGAATTTCATGATAATAGATTTATTTGCAATTGCGAATAGAATTCTGGTATTGCAAGTTTCATCGCTGATCTGTTTGCAGTTTGTTAGACGGAGCAACCATTTTTCAAAATGTGAAAACAAATATTATAGACTGCTAAATACACTTTTCTTTGGTTCTCTTAAACATATCAGAATATGTCAATTAGCACAATGTGAATATCAAGGCACATCGGAAACTAAGGATTGCAATATAATCAAAGCTAATAAGACAGCCAACTAACCTTTCGAATTACGTTTACATAGCTTTGTTGCATATGGTGTTGAACATTTTTTTCTTCATATTTCTAATTGGATTGGTAAATACGTACATGCTAATGCACTTACTTGTTGCGACCGACTAAACTCTGTCGAGCCGTCGTCAGTGCAGCATATATTTAATTAGAGATCTTCCTTCTGTTGCCCGGCGTGCCTTTTCCCAGCTGACTAGCTCAGCCTGGCGTGGGTTGGCGGGCGGAAGATCTCTACGTGCTATGGCACGCAGACAATACAACACTCACCACATTTCACAGTTTAACATCAGAAACCACCAGGAAATAAAGGAAAACAAAGAGTTTCCGTAAGAATCATTAACGAAATATTTATTCCTTTGGCATTATTTACACAAAAAAAACTCAAGCAAAAAAAAGCAATCAAATAATCTAAGAAGAAAAAAAAATCAAAAAAACCAAAATTCATCAATTCAATTAACTAAATTCAAGCACATAAATAAAATCAAAGAAATGAAATCAAATCAACTGTGGACTAATTTGGGTGGGGTTTTTTTCATTCCCAACCCCGGCCGGAGTGGAGTTCACATTGATCATACATATTTTTGTTTGAAATAAAAATGTGCTCCAATTGTAGGGATAAAATAATAATACCAACAAAACGAAAAAAAAATATAACAAAAAAGCTGTAATACCAAAATAATTTATCCGAAAAAAAAAATGTTAAATTTGAATAAATAAATCAACTAAATATATAATCATGCAAAGGTAAAGAAAAAGAAAGCAAAATTTAATGAAATTCTACATTCCCCCACACCTTTAGTTTCTTTTTTTTTCTCAGTTTAAACTTCAGATTCATTTACTTAACGAAAAAAAATTATTTATAATTAGTTGTATGGTTTGCAGCAAAAACGGCATTCAATTCTTCTCCGACTCTACTAGTCATAAAGCTTTAATCTCAACCTCTGAACTTGAAAATTTCTCCTTGCCACAAGGCTTAAGGTGTAAAGTTAATAGGTTACTTGGCAACTACTTATCTGGTTCCATGCGCGTAGGTTAGCTGATATGATGAGAATCGTCACCAAGGAAGCTGGTGTCTCGCCCCAAGAACACGTTAGCCTTGAAATTTGCTTCTGCTTAGGTGCGTTAGCGGTTTCCATACCATGAGCCCGCTCGAGGAATCACAGAAATTTTTCGTCCAGGCCAAACCAATTCACAACGTCTGCCAACGACATCGCCTTCTGGTAAGCACACTGATCAGATTGCTTTCTTCTTTCTCTCAGCAGTCACTTTAATTTTCTAATATTTCACCCACTTTACTAAATTTTTGCAAAGTTTCAAATAGTTTAATAATTTTTCACTATTGCACACTAGTTTAATTATTTTTTATTACTTCAGACAGTTTTGTACTGGATTCTTTTCCAAAATTTCCCTCAAAATATCCCCTTTTTCTGTTCAAATCAAATTTTATTTTAATTTTATAGCCACCACAAAAAAAATCCGCTGAACTGCTTTCTTCCACTTCTCACCATCTAATCCCCTTTTTCTTTGTCGAGAAAAATTTTCACTGTACCGCTAGAGCGGTTTATTTCCAATTTCCATTTTCACGTGATTTTAAACCATTAGGGCATCACCAAAACAGACGGTTCAGATATCAGCTACCAGGTTCGCTGAGTTTTCGCGCAGTATAGTATTTTTCCTCGTTGACAGTGTTTGGAGATCCAGCTGTTATATGATTTATGTAGATCAATATTTTCGAAAGCTGTAGTGACGGGAAAGGCTTCGTTGAGCAGCGATTCTTGTTTCGTAGGAACTGCAGGTTCGTCAACGTCTAACAATGCATCGAAAGCAACTTCCCGATGGTTCTGCTCGGTAATTTGTTCCACAAGTGTTGATGCTACTTCTGCCACCAGGACCGTAGCAGAGGGGATACTTGTTGCTGTCGTTGAAGATGTACTTTCATGTTTATTTCGAACGTGTACTTCGAACGATTGCATCTTGTCCAATTCGGCATTGCAGAAAGCACGGCTGAGTATGAAATTTTCAGTGTTAGGAAGTGTAAAAATCTCGCCGCATTTGGATTTGCCAACGTCGCCGCCATCAAATACTTTAGTTTCGGAGAACAATACGTCCTCAGTTGGCTCGGTTTTTATATGAAACGATGGCATTTTACTGTGTTTCTCGGCGGTCTTAACGAACTCGAAACCGGTCGCATCCATTTTAGATGACTTGTTGATTTATCGAGGAGTCTTATAGCTATATTTGTTAAAATTCAATCGGCATGACAGTACCGATGGGTTGTTTTCGTCTCGTTTGACAACTTGCCATTAAGATGCATAAATTGAAATATTTTATGCTTGCAGCACTCTAGCCGAATTCTCAACAATCGTGGGAACGACGCAGACCCTGAGAGGTCTCAAAAATGCCGGGCCCAACTCGCTGGCTTCCGACTGTGAGCACCATCAGTCATAACGCTTTGATGTCTTTAGCGTGGTAATTTCCAAGCACCTTTCCTTTCTCGTCTACTAACTCGTAGATGACCTGTCCCACTTTACGCTTAATCGTTGCCTTAATGAACTTGGGGCGAGTTTAGCCGCAAATCGGTCAACCGCACAGCTTAGTGAATGATTGCGTACCCAGACGTCTTGACAGATGACAAAATCTTTTACACGGCTTCTTAAATTGTATCTTTGCGCACCCTTGTTGTATGCCTCAGTCATTTTGGTTTTGACCTGACAATGAATCTGACGTAACCGATCACAATTTGGTACTGTCACAACCTCTCCATCCTCAAAAGCCTGTAAAGACTTCAAAAGCGCATATTCAGAACCATGGTGGATAGGTTGATACCCGAACATCAGGAAATGGGGCGAACAACCTGTGGACTCATGTACTACATTACGAAATGCGGCACATGACTCCGGCAGATTAGCGTCCCAATTCCGATGGTCGTCCCCTATGTAGGCTCGAATAGCGGTTAGAATAGACTGGTTGGCTCTTTCGGAGGCATTAGCTTGGGGTGAATAGAAAGGGGTGTAGCAATGGTTCACCCCATATTGAGCCAGGAATTCCGAGAAGAGTTTAGACACAAATTGGACCCCATTGTCAGTATGCACGGTTTCAGGCACGCCAAAGGTCAAGAATACGTATTCTTTTAAAAATTTCACCATCGACTCAGCTGTTGCCTTGGGTAGGGCCTTGAGCCAAATGAATTTGGTATAGTGATCGAGCACCACCAGCAACTGGGTGTTACCTAGCCTTGAACGAGGATATGGGCCCATGAAGTCAATAAACAAGCGTTGCATTGGCCGATCAGTAATCCTGGCAGCACCCATAGGTGGTCTCATTGTAGCATTCGTGGCCTTAACTTGCTTGCAAATAGAACAATTGTTGACATAGCTGTTGACATCTTGACGCAGCTTCGGCCAGTAATAATAGCGTCGCAAGACTTCTAGTGTTTTACGAATCCCACAATGCGACCCCAAAGGACTGTCATGACTACGTGCCAGCAACACTTGTCTTCCTCCTTCAGGCACCCACAGCTTTGCACTGGGAATATCTAAGTCAAGACCTCCGTGTGATCCTAGATGAATATACACAACTCCGTTCTTCGTGTACAGGTTTTCGAACTGATCCGGATGTTGCTCAATCTGATGGACGAGATTCATGTAGAGATTCATGATTCATTCCCTAGCAATTGGTAATGCTCAGGAAGACAAACAACAGCACAATGAGGCCCCCCCTTCAGAGTCGCGTACTCGTGATAACGCGTCTGGTACGATACTTTGAGTGCCTGCTCGATGTTCGATGTTGAAGTTGAACCCTTGTAATTTTAGGCTCCACCGTGCTAACCTCCCCGACAGATCTCTCTGGCCCATTAACCATTTCAGACTGGCATGGTCTGTGATAATGGTGAAAGGCAGCCCCTCGACATATGCCCGAAACCTTTTGACACTCTGCACCGCAGCCAAGCATTCTAGTTCGGTAACGCTATAGTTGCGCTGCGCAGCATTCAACTTCGATGACATAAAGACGATGGGATGCTCTCCACCATCATCATCTTTCTGAAATAAAACACTGCCGATGCCGGTGGCACTTGCATCGCACTGAATATAAAAGTGCCGAGAGAAATCTGGGTTGATCAACACAGGTGCAGACACTAAAAGTTCCTTCGTCCGATCGAAAGCCTTATTAGCAGCCTCAGTCCATACGAACCTTCTCTTACCCTTCAGCAGATCCGTCATAGGTGATGTAATAGACGCAAAATTTGGGATGAAACGCCTATACCACCCAGCCATCCCCATGAATCTCCTCACGTCCTTTACCGTTTTGGGTCGTGGATATGCTATGATGCCGGAAACCTTTTCAGGATCCGTCTTTAGGACACCATCACTTATCACATAACCTAGGAATCGAACTTCTTTTTGGACGAATTTGCTCTTCTCAACATTGATGGTCAAATTCGCCTGCTGTAATAAATTGGCCACAATAGACAGCAATTTGAGATGGTCATCAAATGTTGGACTTGTTATCAGCAAATCGTCCAAATAAACGAATACCTGGTCATGCAACTCGTGAGGGATGACCTTATGCATCAATCGACACATAGTCTGTGGAGCATTGCACAATCCAAAAGGCATGACAGTGAAGTGATACAAAGGACGTCCAGGTACTGTAAACGCTGTCTTTTCCCGCGATTTTGCATCCAAAGGAATCTGCCAAAAGGCATCTTTCAGGTCCAGACTGGTTATAAAGCGTGTGGACTGCAGACGTGCTAACAGGCCCTCGATCAACGGCAAAGGGTACGCATCCTTGACAGTTACCTCGTTCAATCGTCTGGCGTCCAAGCATAACCGTACTTTACCCGGTTTCCGAACAATGGTGACAGGTGAGCTCCAGGAACTCCTACTTTCCTCAATAACCCCTAGAGACAACATGCGGTCTAGCTCGTCGTATATCAACTTCTGAACGACAGGTGACACGGCATAATATCGCTGTTAATAGGCTGGGCATCCCCAGTGTCGATGGTATGAGACAATAAGTTGGTTCTGCCTAAACCTAACTTGTTAAAAGAAGGAAATTGATGTGTGACTTCATCCAGCCTCCGTTGATCTTCAGGAGTTAATTGATGAAAGCCAGAGTTCATGTCCGGGACTTCAATAGCGGAGCACTGAGGTGCAATCCTAAATGCATCCCAGAAGTCTATACCAAGATAGACTGGGTTGGTTAGACTGGGGCATAACAGAAAGCGTATTAGTTTACTTTTGTTTTTAAACAGCACCAGGGTACTAACATATCCAAGTACTGGAGCTCTGTGACCGGAAGCTGTGTGAACTACTGTTTACATGCTGTCAACGTACAAACCGAGCTCAGCAACCAGGTCTAAAGCACCTGCACCCAAAATGCTCACACTGGCTCCACTATCGAGTAACCAAACGAGCCTACGACCTTTAATAAAAATTTCGGCAAAGGGGCGGTTATCACCAGACACGGTCACAATGGAACTGACACATTCTTTCTTAAAGAAACGCCTCAGGGTAAAATACCTCCATGAACGATTGAAACGCTCAGAGGAACGCCTACGATCTCCGGAGATAGTAGAAGAGGTTGAACCATCATTTGCAAGCGTTGAAGGAAAGGTCTTAGCTGGGATACAGTTCTGACAGGAAATCATTGTCGCCGGCGTAGCTCGGGATCCACATTCGTAGTTACGTCTGACATCTCGGGTCTGGAGGAACGAGTGTTTGGAGGAATACGCAACCTCCCTGCTGAAAGCGTATTCCTGCCTGAGTTTCCTGACTGACAATTTGGGCATTTGGGCTTCAGAGTCCCTTCTCGACCACAACCAAAGCAGAAGAGTCGCTGTATAGGTTTCGAGCAATCCATGAAACCATGCCCTAAGTCGAGGCAATTCCAACATACTCTGTAGTTTCTACTACCTTCCGCTCCGCGGTCCCTATTAAGCATATCATTAGAGACTGTTTTCACGGCGTGTAATTCTTGTCTGGAAGTGAGGGAACCCCTATACTCTTCAGGATGTTGAAATAGTGGCGTCCTTAGATCGGAAGACATATAATCTTCGTACAGCTGACAAGATCGTTTCTCGTAAACACTACGTGGCTGACTGCTGAACGGAAGCCGACGGGAATTCTCCGATGAAACATTGTACGGACTTGCTTTCATCGCCTGAATTTCCTCTTGATAGGAAACATCTGCAGATGATGGTCTAAGATCACGTATCGAGTGTCGAACCGGGGAAAGAAATGTGTCTGCTTGATCAGTAATACCCTGATCTCTCCCGAACTCAAGTTCATGCACCTGGCGCGCTCGACGATTCGGCTCTCGATCACCATTCACTCCCAACAGTCTCCACTCTGATTCTATCAAACAGCAGCGTCTAACTAATTCTCGGGTTGTTTGGAATTCTACACCAGCCAAGTGAATTCTAAGTGCTGGGGACATATTCCGAAGAACTACACACTGAAAATCAAGATCCATTAAAGGGGTATTCAATTGTAGGGAAATACTCTCAAGGGCATCAAAGAAATCCTGAAATCGTTCTCCTGGTTTTTGCAATCTACCATCTAACATTCTCCGCACGTCCACATCGGATCTAATTAATTTTCTACTAATTTTCTCTACTATTAATCAAATAATCTAAGAAGAAAAAAAAATCAAAAAAACCAAAATTCAACAATTCAATTAACTAAATTCAAGCACATAAATAAAATCAAAGAAATCAAATCAAATCAACTATGGACTAATTTGGGTGGGGTTTTTTTCATTCCCAACCCCGGCCGGAGTGGAGTTCACATTGATCATACATTTTTTTGTTTGAAATAAAAATGTGCTCCAATTGTAGTGATTAAATAATAATACCAACAAAACGAAAAAAAATATAACAAAAAAACTGTAATACCAAAATAATTGATCTGAAAAAAAAATGTTAAATTTGAATAAATAAATCAACTAAATATATAATCATGCAAAAGTAAAGAAAAAGAAAGCAAAATTTAATGAAATTCTACATTCCCCCACACCTTTAGTTTCTTTTTTTTCTCAGTTTAAATTAAACTTCAGATTCATTTTCTTAACGAAAAAAAAATTATTTATAATTAGTTGTATGGTTTGCAGCAAAAACGGCATTCAATTCTTCTCTGACTCTCCTAGTCATAAAGCTTTAATCTCAACCTCTGAAGTTGAAAATTTCTCCTTGCCACAAGGCTTAAGGTGTAAAGTTAATAGGTTACTTGGCAACTACTTATCTGGTTCCATGCGCGTAGGTTAACTGATATGATGAGAATCGTCACCAAGGAAGCTGGTGTCTCGCCCCAAGAACTCTCTAAACCGTCTTTCACTAAACGTTGAAAAATGCTCAGTTATCTCATTCTCCCACAAATCATCTCCGATTAATTTCAGCTACACTTTAAACGATACTCTTTTAACTCGCTCTAATAAAATTCGAGACTTAGGAGTACTATTAAACTCCGCTTTCACTTTTAATGACCATATTGACTCAATAATAATAAAAGCCAACTGTGCACTTGGCTTCTTAAAACGACGATCTAAAGAATTCAATGATATTTTTCTGACTAAAATCCTGTTCTGCTCTCTGGTTCGCCCTATCCTAGAATATGGGTGCCTGATGTGGTCTCCGTATTATAAGGAGCACATAGATCGCATTGAGTCTGTAGAAAAGAGATTTTTAATTTTTGTTCTTAGTTCTTTCCGCTGGTCTGATCCAATTCGTTTACCTCCTTATGAAAACCGCTTGCAATTATTGACCATGGACACTCTTGAAAATCGACGTTAAAATTTCAAAGCTCTATTCGCTGCGAAGTTACTCACTGGAAATGTGAACTCTGAGTTCTTGTTATCAAAATTGAACTTTCGTGTTTGCCACGGTGAACGTAGACATCATAGCGCCTTATCCATCCCGTTTCATAAAACTAATTACGGACTAAATGAACCAACCTGCGCACTAGCCCGAAGCTTTAACTCAGCGTATTAAATGTTCGACTTTAATTATACTGTTGATATGTTCAAGTGTCGGCTTAAACGACCGATTAATGATCTTTCATAATTACATATGTAAATATTTGTTTTTTTTTTGTAGTAATCATTCCGTTGATGAAATTGACAATAAATAAATAAATAAATAAATAAGAACACGTTAGCCTTGAAATTTGCTTCTGCTTAGGTGCGTTAGCGGTTTCCATACCATGAGCCCGCTCGAGGAATCACAGAAATTTTTCGTCCAGGCCAAACCAATTCACAACGTCTGCCAACGACACCGCCTTCTGGTAAGCACACTGATCAGATTGCTTTCTTCTTTCTCTCAGCAGTCACTTTAATTTTCTAATATTTCACCCACTTTACTAAATTTTTGCAAAGTTTCAAATAGTTTAATAATTTTTCACTATTGCACACTAGTTTAATTATTTTTTATTACTTCAGACAGTTTTGTACTGGATTCTTTTCCAAAATTTCCCTCAAAATATCCCCTTTTTCTGTTCAAATCAAATTTTATTTTAATTTTATAGCCACCACAAAAAAAATCCGCTGAACTGCTTTCTTCCACTTCTCACCATCTAATCCCCTTTTTCTTTGTCGAGAAAAATTTTCACTGTACCGCTAGAGCGGTTTATTTCCAATTTCCATTTTCACGTGATTTTAAACCATTAGGGCATCACCAAAACAGACGGTTCAGATATCAGCTACCAGGTTCGCTGAGTTTTCGCGCAGTATAGTATTTTTCCTCGTTGACAGTGTTTGGAGATCCAGCTGTTATATGATTTATGTAGATCAATATTTTCGAAAGCTGTAGTGACGGGAAAGGCTTCGTTGAGCAGCGATTCTTGTTTCGTAGGAACTGCAGGTTCGTCAACGTCTAACAATGCATCGAAAGCAACTTCCCGATGGTTCTGCTCGGTAATTTGTTCCACAAGTGTTGATGCTACTTCTGCCACCAGGACCGTAGCAGAGGGGATACTTGTTGCTGTCGTTGAAGATGTACTTTCATGTTTATTTCGAACGTGTACTTCGAACGATTGCATCTTGTCCAATTCGGCATTGCAGAAAGCACGGCTGAGTATGAAATTTTCAGTGTTAGGAAGTGTAAAAATCTCGCCGCATTTGGATTTGCCAACGTCGCCGCCATCAAATACTTTAGTTTCGGAGAACAATACGTCCTCAGTTGGCTCGGTTTTTATATGAAACGATGGCATTTTACTGTGTTTCTCGGCGGTCTTAACGAACTCGAAACCGGTCGCATCCATTTTAGATGACTTGTTGATTTATCGAGGAGTCTTATAGCTATATTTGTTAAAATTCAATCGGCATGACAGTACCGATGGGTTGTTTTCGTCTCGTTTGACAACTTGCCATTAAGATGCATAAATTGAAATATTTTATGCTTGCAGCACTCTAGCCGAATTCTCAACAATCGTGGGAACGACGCAGACCCTGAGAGGTCTCAAAAATGCCGGGCCCAACTCGCTGGCTTCCGACTGTGAGCACCATCAGTCATAACGCTTTGATGTCTTTAGCGTGGTAATTTCCAAGCACCTTTCCTTTCTCGTCTACTAACTCGTAGATGACCTGTCCCACTTTACGCTTAATCGTTGCCTTAATGAACTTGGGGCGAGTTTAGCCGCAAATCGGTCAACCGCACAGCTTAGTGAATGATTGCGTACCCAGACGTCTTGACAGATGACAAAATCTTTTACACGGCTTCTTAAATTGTATCTTTGCGCACCCTTGTTGTATGCCTCAGTCATTTTGGTTTTGACCTGACAATGAATCTGACGTAACCGATCACAATTTGGTACTGTCACAACCTCTCCATCCTCAAAAGCCTGTAAAGACTTCAAAAGCGCATATTCAGAACCATGGTGGATAGGTTGATACCCGAACATCAGGAAATGGGGCGAACAACCTGTGGACTCATGTACTACATTACGAAATGCGGCACATGACTCCGGCAGATTAGCGTCCCAATTCCGATGGTCGTCCCCTATGTAGGCTCGAATAGCGGTTAGAATAGACTGGTTGGCTCTTTCGGAGGCATTAGCTTGGGGTGAATAGAAAGGGGTGTAGCAATGGTTCACCCCATATTGAGCCAGGAATTCCGAGAAGAGTTTAGACACAAATTGGACCCCATTGTCAGTATGCACGGTTTCAGGCACGCCAAAGGTCAAGAATACGTATTCTTTTAAAAATTTCACCATCGACTCAGCTGTTGCCTTGGGTAGGGCCTTGAGCCAAATGAATTTGGTATAGTGATCGAGCACCACCAGCAACTGGGTGTTACCTAGCCTTGAACGAGGATATGGGCCCATGAAGTCAATAAACAAGCGTTGCATTGGCCGATCAGTAATCCTGGCAGCACCCATAGGTGGTCTCATTGTAGCATTCGTGGCCTTAACTTGCTTGCAAATAGAACAATTGTTGACATAGCTGTTGACATCTTGACGCAGCTTCGGCCAGTAATAATAGCGTCGCAAGACTTCTAGTGTTTTACGAATCCCACAATGCGACCCCAAAGGACTGTCATGACTACGTGCCAGCAACACTTGTCTTCCTCCTTCAGGCACCCACAGCTTTGCACTGGGAATATCTAAGTCAAGACCTCCGTGTGATCCTAGATGAATATACACAACTCCGTTCTTCGTGTACAGGTTTTCGAACTGATCCGGATGTTGCTCAATCTGATGGACGAGATTCATGTAGAGATTCATGATTCATTCCCTAGCAATTGGTAATGCTCAGGAAGACAAACAACAGCACAATGAGGCCCCCCCTTCAGAGTCGCGTACTCGTGATAACGCGTCTGGTACGATACTTTGAGTGCCTGCTCGATGTTCGATGTTGAAGTTGAACCCTTGTAATTTTAGGCTCCACCGTGCTAACCTCCCCGACAGATCTCTCTGGCCCATTAACCATTTCAGACTGGCATGGTCTGTGATAATGGTGAAAGGCAGCCCCTCGACATATGCCCGAAACCTTTTGACACTCTGCACCGCAGCCAAGCATTCTAGTTCGGTAACGCTATAGTTGCGCTGCGCAGCATTCAACTTCGATGACATAAAGACGATGGGATGCTCTCCACCATCATCATCTTTCTGAAATAAAACACTGCCGATGCCGGTGGCACTTGCATCGCACTGAATATAAAAGTGCCGAGAGAAATCTGGGTTGATCAACACAGGTGCAGACACTAAAAGTTCCTTCGTCCGATCGAAAGCCTTATTAGCAGCCTCAGTCCATACGAACCTTCTCTTACCCTTCAGCAGATCCGTCATAGGTGATGTAATAGACGCAAAATTTGGGATGAAACGCCTATACCACCCAGCCATCCCCATGAATCTCCTCACGTCCTTTACCGTTTTGGGTCGTGGATATGCTATGATGCCGGAAACCTTTTCAGGATCCGTCTTTAGGACACCATCACTTATCACATAACCTAGGAATCGAACTTCTTTTTGGACGAATTTGCTCTTCTCAACATTGATGGTCAAATTCGCCTGCTGTAATAAATTGGCCACAATAGACAGCAATTTGAGATGGTCATCAAATGTTGGACTTGTTATCAGCAAATCGTCCAAATAAACGAATACCTGGTCATGCAACTCGTGAGGGATGACCTTATGCATCAATCGACACATAGTCTGTGGAGCATTGCACAATCCAAAAGGCATGACAGTGAAGTGATACAAAGGACGTCCAGGTACTGTAAACGCTGTCTTTTCCCGCGATTTTGCATCCAAAGGAATCTGCCAAAAGGCATCTTTCAGGTCCAGACTGGTTATAAAGCGTGTGGACTGCAGACGTGCTAACAGGCCCTCGATCAACGGCAAAGGGTACGCATCCTTGACAGTTACCTCGTTCAATCGTCTGGCGTCCAAGCATAACCGTACTTTACCCGGTTTCCGAACAATGGTGACAGGTGAGCTCCAGGAACTCCTACTTTCCTCAATAACCCCTAGAGACAACATGCGGTCTAGCTCGTCGTATATCAACTTCTGAACGACAGGTGACACGGCATAATATCGCTGTTAATAGGCTGGGCATCCCCAGTGTCGATGGTATGAGACAATAAGTTGGTTCTGCCTAAACCTAACTTGTTAAAAGAAGGAAATTGATGTGTGACTTCATCCAGCCTCCGTTGATCTTCAGGAGTTAATTGATGAAAGCCAGAGTTCATGTCCGGGACTTCAATAGCGGAGCACTGAGGTGCAATCCTAAATGCATCCCAGAAGTCTATACCAAGATAGACTGGGTTGGTTAGACTGGGGCATAACAGAAAGCGTATTAGTTTACTTTTGTTTTTAAACAGCACCAGGGTACTAACATATCCAAGTACTGGAGCTCTGTGACCGGAAGCTGTGTGAACTACTGTTTACATGCTGTCAACGTACAAACCGAGCTCAGCAACCAGGTCTAAAGCACCTGCACCCAAAATGCTCACACTGGCTCCACTATCGAGTAACCAAACGAGCCTACGACCTTTAATAAAAATTTCGGCAAAGGGGCGGTTATCACCAGACACGGTCACAATGGAACTGACACATTCTTTCTTAAAGAAACGCCTCAGGGTAAAATACCTCCATGAACGATTGAAACGCTCAGAGGAACGCCTACGATCTCCGGAGATAGTAGAAGAGGTTGAACCATCATTTGCAAGCGTTGAAGGAAAGGTCTTAGCTGGGATACAGTTCTGACAGGAAATCATTGTCGCCGGCGTAGCTCGGGATCCACATTCGTAGTTACGTCTGACATCTCGGGTCTGGAGGAACGAGTGTTTGGAGGAATACGCAACCTCCCTGCTGAAAGCGTATTCCTGCCTGAGTTTCCTGACTGACAATTTGGGCATTTGGGCTTCAGAGTCCCTTCTCGACCACAACCAAAGCAGAAGAGTCGCTGTATAGGTTTCGAGCAATCCATGAAACCATGCCCTAAGTCGAGGCAATTCCAACATACTCTGTAGTTTCTACTACCTTCCGCTCCGCGGTCCCTATTAAGCATATAATTAGAGACTGTTTTCACGGCGTGTAATTCTTGTCTGGAAGTGAGGGAACCCCTATACTCTTCAGGATGTTGAAATAGTGGCGTCCTTAGATCGGAAGACATATAATCTTCGTACAGCTGACAAGATCGTTTCTCGTAAACACTACGTGGCTGACTGCTGAACGGAAGCCGACGGGAATTCTCCGATGAAACATTGTACGGACTTGCTTTCATCGCCTGAATTTCCTCTTGATAGGAAACATCTGCAGATGATGGTCTAAGATCACGTATCGAGTGTCGAACCGGGGAAAGAAATGTGTCTGCTTGATCAGTAATACCCTGATCTCTCCCGAACTCAAGTTCATGCACCTGGCGCGCTCGACGATTCGGCTCTCGATCACCATTCACTCCCAACAGTCTCCACTCTGATTCTATCAAACAGCAGCGTCTAACTAATTCTCGGGTTGTTTGGAATTCTACACCAGCCAAGTGAATTCTAAGTGCTGGGGACATATTCCGAAGAACTACACACTGAAAATCAAGATCCATTAAAGGGGTATTCAATTGTAGGGAAATACTCTCAAGGGCATCAAAGAAATCCTGAAATCGTTCTCCTGGTTTTTGCAATCTACCATCTAACATTCTCCGCACGTCCACATCGGATCTAATTAATTTTCTACTAATTTTCTCTACTATTAATCAAATAATCTAAGAAGAAAAAAAAATCAAAAAAACCAAAATTCAACAATTCAATTAACTAAATTCAAGCACATAAATAAAATCAAAGAAATCAAATCAAATCAACTATGGACTAATTTGGGTGGGGTTTTTTTCATTCCCAACCCCGGCCGGAGTGGAGTTCACATTGATCATACATTTTTTTGTTTGAAATAAAAATGTGCTCCAATTGTAGTGATTAAATAATAATACCAACAAAACGAAAAAAAATATAACAAAAAAACTGTAATACCAAAATAATTGATCTGAAAAAAAAATGTTAAATTTGAATAAATAAATCAACTAAATATATAATCATGCAAAAGTAAAGAAAAAGAAAGCAAAATTTAATGAAATTCTACATTCCCCCACACCTTTAGTTTCTTTTTTTTCTCAGTTTAAATTAAACTTCAGATTCATTTTCTTAACGAAAAAAAAATTATTTATAATTAGTTGTATGGTTTGCAGCAAAAACGGCATTCAATTCTTCTCTGACTCTCCTAGTCATAAAGCTTTAATCTCAACCTCTGAAGTTGAAAATTTCTCCTTGCCACAAGGCTTAAGGTGTAAAGTTAATAGGTTACTTGGCAACTACTTATCTGGTTCCATGCGCGTAGGTTAACTGATATGATGAGAATCGTCACCAAGGAAGCTGGTGTCTCGCCCCAAGAACTCTCTAAACCGTCTTTCACTAAACGTTGAAAAATGCTCAGTTATCTCATTCTCCCACAAATCATCTCCGATTAATTTCAGCTACACTTTAAACGATACTCTTTTAACTCGCTCTAATAAAATTCGAGACTTAGGAGTACTATTAAACTCCGCTTTCACTTTTAATGACCATATTGACTCAATAATAATAAAAGCCAACTGTGCACTTGGCTTCTTAAAACGACGATCTAAAGAATTCAATGATATTTTTCTGACTAAAATCCTGTTCTGCTCTCTGGTTCGCCCTATCCTAGAATATGGGTGCCTGATGTGGTCTCCGTATTATAAGGAGCACATAGATCGCATTGAGTCTGTAGAAAAGAGATTTTTAATTTTTGTTCTTAGTTCTTTCCGCTGGTCTGATCCAATTCGTTTACCTCCTTATGAAAACCGCTTGCAATTATTGACCATGGACACTCTTGAAAATCGACGTTAAAATTTCAAAGCTCTATTCGCTGCGAAGTTACTCACTGGAAATGTGAACTCTGAGTTCTTGTTATCAAAATTGAACTTTCGTGTTTGCCACGGTGAACGTAGACATCATAGCGCCTTATCCATCCCGTTTCATAAAACTAATTACGGACTAAATGAACCAACCTGCGCACTAGCCCGAAGCTTTAACTCAGCGTATTAAATGTTCGACTTTAATTATACTGTTGATATGTTCAAGTGTCGGCTTAAACGACCGATTAATGATCTTTCATAATTACATATGTAAATATTTGTTTTTTTTTTGTAGTAATCATTCCGTTGATGAAATTGACAATAAATAAATAAATAAATAAATAAGAACACGTTAGCCTTGAAATTTGCTTCTGCTTAGGTGCGTTAGCGGTTTCCATACCATGAGCCCGCTCGAGGAATCACAGAAATTTTTCGTCCAGGCCAAACCAATTCACAACGTCTGCCAACGACACCGCCTTCTGGTAAGCACACTGATCAGATTGCTTTCTTCTTTCTCTCAGCAGTCACTTTAATTTTCTAATATTTCACCCACTTTACTAAATTTTTGCAAAGTTTCAAATAGTTTAATAATTTTTCACTATTGCACACTAGTTTAATTATTTTTTATTACTTCAGACAGTTTTGTACTGGATTCTTTTCCAAAATTTCCCTCAAAATATCCCCTTTTTCTGTTCAAATCAAATTTTATTTTAATTTTATAGCCACCACAAAAAAAAATCCGCTGAACTGCTTTCTTCCACTTCTCACCATCTAATCCCCTTTTTCTTTGTCGAGAAAAATTTTCACTGTACCGCTAGAGCGGTTTATTTCCAATTTCCATTTTCACGTGATTTTAAACCATTAGGGCATCACCAAAACAGACGGTTCAGATATCAGCTACCAGGTTCGCTGAGTTTTCGCGCAGTATAGTATTTTTCCTCGTTGACAGTGTTTGGAGATCCAGCTGTTATATGATTTATGTAGATCAATATTTTCGAAAGCTGTAGTGACGGGAAAGGCTTCGTTGAGCAGCGATTCTTGTTTCGTAGGAACTGCAGGTTCGTCAACGTCTAACAATGCATCGAAAGCAACTTCCCGATGGTTCTGCTCGGTAATTTGTTCCACAAGTGTTGATGCTACTTCTGCCACCAGGACCGTAGCAGAGGGGATACTTGTTGCTGTCGTTGAAGATGTACTTTCATGTTTATTTCGAACGTGTACTTCGAACGATTGCATCTTGTCCAATTCGGCATTGCAGAAAGCACGGCTGAGTATGAAATTTTCAGTGTTAGGAAGTGTAAAAATCTCGCCGCATTTGGATTTGCCAACGTCGCCGCCATCAAATACTTTAGTTTCGGAGAACAATACGTCCTCAGTTGGCTCGGTTTTTATATGAAACGATGGCATTTTACTGTGTTTCTCGGCGGTCTTAACGAACTCGAAACCGGTCGCATCCATTTTAGATGACTTGTTGATTTATCGAGGAGTCTTATAGCTATATTTGTTAAAATTCAATCGGCATGACAGTACCGATGGGTTGTTTTCGTCTCGTTTGACAACTTGCCATTAAGATGCATAAATTGAAATATTTTATGCTTGCAGCACTCTAGCCGAATTCTCAACAATCGTGGGAACGACGCAGACCCTGAGAGGTCTCAAAAATGCCGGGCCCAACTCGCTGGCTTCCGACTGTGAGCACCATCAGTCATAACGCTTTGATGTCTTTAGCGTGGTAATTTCCAAGCACCTTTCCTTTCTCGTCTACTAACTCGTAGATGACCTGTCCCACTTTACGCTTAATCGTTGCCTTAATGAACTTGGGGCGAGTTTAGCCGCAAATCGGTCAACCGCACAGCTTAGTGAATGATTGCGTACCCAGACGTCTTGACAGATGACAAAATCTTTTACACGGCTTCTTAAATTGTATCTTTGCGCACCCTTGTTGTATGCCTCAGTCATTTTGGTTTTGACCTGACAATGAATCTGACGTAACCGATCACAATTTGGTACTGTCACAACCTCTCCATCCTCAAAAGCCTGTAAAGACTTCAAAAGCGCATATTCAGAACCATGGTGGATAGGTTGATACCCGAACATCAGGAAATGGGGCGAACAACCTGTGGACTCATGTACTACATTACGAAATGCGGCACATGACTCCGGCAGATTAGCGTCCCAATTCCGATGGTCGTCCCCTATGTAGGCTCGAATAGCGGTTAGAATAGACTGGTTGGCTCTTTCGGAGGCATTAGCTTGGGGTGAATAGAAAGGGGTGTAGCAATGGTTCACCCCATATTGAGCCAGGAATTCCGAGAAGAGTTTAGACACAAATTGGACCCCATTGTCAGTATGCACGGTTTCAGGCACGCCAAAGGTCAAGAATACGTATTCTTTTAAAAATTTCACCATCGACTCAGCTGTTGCCTTGGGTAGGGCCTTGAGCCAAATGAATTTGGTATAGTGATCGAGCACCACCAGCAACTGGGTGTTACCTAGCCTTGAACGAGGATATGGGCCCATGAAGTCAATAAACAAGCGTTGCATTGGCCGATCAGTAATCCTGGCAGCACCCATAGGTGGTCTCATTGTAGCATTCGTGGCCTTAACTTGCTTGCAAATATAACAATTGTTGACATAGCTGTTGACATCTTGACGCAGCTTCGGCCAGTAATAATAGCGTCGCAAGACTTCTAGTGTTTTACGAATCCCACAATGCGACCCCAAAGGACTGTCATGACTACGTGCCAGCAACACTTGTCTTCCTCCTTCAGGCACCCACAGCTTTGCACTGGGAATATCTAAGTCAAGACCTCCGTGTGATCCTAGATGAATATACACAACTCCGTTCTTCGTGTACAGGTTTTCGAACTGATCCGGATGTTGCTCAATCTGATGGACGAGATTCATGTAGAGATTCATGATTCATTCCCTAGCAATTGGTAATGCTCAGGAAGACAAACAACAGCACAATGAGGCCCCCCCTTCAGAGTCGCGTACTCGTGATAACGCGTCTGGTACGATACTTTGAGTGCCTGCTCGATGTTCGATGTTGAAGTTGAACCCTTGTAATTTTAGGCTCCACCGTGCTAACCTCCCCGACAGATCTCTCTGGCCCATTAACCATTTCAGACTGGCATGGTCTGTGATAATGGTGAAAGGCAGCCCCTCGACATATGCCCGAAACCTTTTGACACTCTGCACCGCAGCCAAGCATTCTAGTTCGGTAACGCTATAGTTGCGCTGCGCAGCATTCAACTTCGATGACATAAAGACGATGGGATGCTCTCCACCATCATCATCTTTCTGAAATAAAACACTGCCGATGCCGGTGGCACTTGCATCGCACTGAATATAAAAGTGCCGAGAGAAATCTGGGTTGATCAACACAGGTGCAGACACTAAAAGTTCCTTCGTCCGATCGAAAGCCTTATTAGCAGCCTCAGTCCATACGAACCTTCTCTTACCCTTCAGCAGATCCGTCATAGGTGATGTAATAGACGCAAAATTTGGGATGAAACGCCTATACCACCCAGCCATCCCCATGAATCTCCTCACGTCCTTTACCGTTTTGGGTCGTGGATATGCTATGATGCCGGAAACCTTTTCAGGATCCGTCTTTAGGACACCATCACTTATCACATAACCTAGGAATCGAACTTCTTTTTGGACGAATTTGCTCTTCTCAACATTGATGGTCAAATTCGCCTGCTGTAATAAATTGGCCACAATAGACAGCAATTTGAGATGGTCATCAAATGTTGGACTTGTTATCAGCAAATCGTCCAAATAAACGAATACCTGGTCATGCAACTCGTGAGGGATGACCTTATGCATCAATCGACACATAGTCTGTGGAGCATTGCACAATCCAAAAGGCATGACAGTGAAGTGATACAAAGGACGTCCAGGTACTGTAAACGCTGTCTTTTCCCGCGATTTTGCATCCAAAGGAATCTGCCAAAAGGCATCTTTCAGGTCCAGACTGGTTATAAAGCGTGTGGACTGCAGACGTGCTAACAGGCCCTCGATCAACGGCAAAGGGTACGCATCCTTGACAGTTACCTCGTTCAATCGTCTGGCGTCCAAGCATAACCGTACTTTACCCGGTTTCCGAACAATGGTGACAGGTGAGCTCCAGGAACTCCTACTTTCCTCAATAACCCCTAGAGACAACATGCGGTCTAGCTCGTCGTATATCAACTTCTGAACGACAGGTGACACGGCATAATATCGCTGTTAATAGGCTGGGCATCCCCAGTGTCGATGGTATGAGACAATAAGTTGGTTCTGCCTAAACCTAACTTGTTAAAAGAAGGAAATTGATGTGTGACTTCATCCAGCCTCCGTTGATCTTCAGGAGTTAATTGATGAAAGCCAGAGTTCATGTCCGGGACTTCAATAGCGGAGCACTGAGGTGCAATCCTAAATGCATCCCAGAAGTCTATACCAAGATAGACTGGGTTGGTTAGACTGGGGCATAACAGAAAGCGTATTAGTTTACTTTTGTTTTTAAACAGCACCAGGGTACTAACATATCCAAGTACTGGAGCTCTGTGACCGGAAGCTGTGTGAACTACTGTTTACATGCTGTCAACGTACAAACCGAGCTCAGCAACCAGGTCTAAAGCACCTGCACCCAAAATGCTCACACTGGCTCCACTATCGAGTAACCAAACGAGCCTACGACCTTTAATAAAAATTTCGGCAAAGGGGCGGTTATCACCAGACACGGTCACAATGGAACTGACACATTCTTTCTTAAAGAAACGCCTCAGGGTAAAATACCTCCATGAACGATTGAAACGCTCAGAGGAACGCCTACGATCTCCGGAGATAGTAGAAGAGGTTGAACCATCATTTGCAAGCGTTGAAGGAAAGGTCTTAGCTGGGATACAGTTCTGACAGGAAATCATTGTCGCCGGCGTAGCTCGGGATCCACATTCGTAGTTACGTCTGACATCTCGGGTCTGGAGGAACGAGTGTTTGGAGGAATACGCAACCTCCCTGCTGAAAGCGTATTCCTGCCTGAGTTTCCTGACTGACAATTTGGGCATTTGGGCTTCAGAGTCCCTTCTCGACCACAACCAAAGCAGAAGAGTCGCTGTATAGGTTTCGAGCAATCCATGAAACCATGCCCTAAGTCGAGGCAATTCCAACATACTCTGTAGTTTCTACTACCTTCCGCTCCGCGGTCCCTATTAAGCATATCATTAGAGACTGTTTTCACGGCGTGTAATTCTTGTCTGGAAGTGAGGGAACCCCTATACTCTTCAGGATGTTGAAATAGTGGCGTCCTTAGATCGGAAGACATATAATCTTCGTACAGCTGACAAGATCGTTTCTCGTAAACACTACGTGGCTGACTGCTGAACGGAAGCCGACGGGAATTCTCCGATGAAACATTGTACGGACTTGCTTTCATCGCCTGAATTTCCTCTTGATAGGAAACATCTGCAGATGATGGTCTAAGATCACGTATCGAGTGTCGAACCGGGGAAAGAAATGTGTCTGCTTGATCAGTAATACCCTGATCTCTCCCGAACTCAAGTTCATGCACCTGGCGCGCTCGACGATTCGGCTCTCGATCACCATTCACTCCCAACAGTCTCCACTCTGATTCTATCAAACAGCAGCGTCTAACTAATTCTCGGGTTGTTTGGAATTCTACACCAGCCAAGTGAATTCTAAGTGCTGGGGACATATTCCGAAGAACTACACACTGAAAATCAAGATCCATTAAAGGGGTATTCAATTGTAGGGAAATACTCTCAAGGGCATCAAAGAAATCCTGAAATCGTTCTCCTGGTTTTTGCAATCTACCATCTAACATTCTCCGCACGTCCACATCGGATCTAATTAATTTTCTACTAATTTTCTCTACTATTAATCAAATAATCTAAGAAGAAAAAAAAATCAAAAAAACCAAAATTCAACAATTCAATTAACTAAATTCAAGCACATAAATAAAATCAAAGAAATCAAATCAAATCAACTATGGACTAATTTGGGTGGGGTTTTTTTCATTCCCAACCCCGGCCGGAGTGGAGTTCACATTGATCATACATTTTTTTGTTTGAAATAAAAATGTGCTCCAATTGTAGTGATTAAATAATAATACCAACAAAACGAAAAAAAATATAACAAAAAAACTGTAATACCAAAATAATTGATCTGAAAAAAAAATGTTAAATTTGAATAAATAAATCAACTAAATATATAATCATGCAAAAGTAAAGAAAAAGAAAGCAAAATTTAATGAAATTCTACATTCCCCCACACCTTTAGTTTCTTTTTTTTCTCAGTTTAAATTAAACTTCAGATTCATTTTCTTAACGAAAAAAAAATTATTTATAATTAGTTGTATGGTTTGCAGCAAAAACGGCATTCAATTCTTCTCTGACTCTCCTAGTCATAAAGCTTTAATCTCAACCTCTGAAGTTGAAAATTTCTCCTTGCCACAAGGCTTAAGGTGTAAAGTTAATAGGTTACTTGGCAACTACTTATCTGGTTCCATGCGCGTAGGTTAACTGATATGATGAGAATCGTCACCAAGGAAGCTGGTGTCTCGCCCCAAGAACTCTCTAAACCGTCTTTCACTAAACGTTGAAAAATGCTCAGTTATCTCATTCTCCCACAAATCATCTCCGATTAATTTCAGCTACACTTTAAACGATACTCTTTTAACTCGCTCTAATAAAATTCGAGACTTAGGAGTACTATTAAACTCCGCTTTCACTTTTAATGACCATATTGACTCAATAATAATAAAAGCCAACTGTGCACTTGGCTTCTTAAAACGACGATCTAAAGAATTCAATGATATTTTTCTGACTAAAATCCTGTTCTGCTCTCTGGTTCGCCCTATCCTAGAATATGGGTGCCTGATGTGGTCTCCGTATTATAAGGAGCACATAGATCGCATTGAGTCTGTAGAAAAGAGATTTTTAATTTTTGTTCTTAGTTCTTTCCGCTGGTCTGATCCAATTCGTTTACCTCCTTATGAAAACCGCTTGCAATTATTGACCATGGACACTCTTGAAAATCGACGTTAAAATTTCAAAGCTCTATTCGCTGCGAAGTTACTCACTGGAAATGTGAACTCTGAGTTCTTGTTATCAAAATTGAACTTTCGTGTTTGCCACGGTGAACGTAGACATCATAGCGCCTTATCCATCCCGTTTCATAAAACTAATTACGGACTAAATGAACCAACCTGCGCACTAGCCCGAAGCTTTAACTCAGCGTATTAAATGTTCGACTTTAATTATACTGTTGATATGTTCAAGTGTCGGCTTAAACGACCGATTAATGATCTTTCATAATTACATATGTAAATATTTGTTTTTTTTTTGTAGTAATCATTCCGTTGATGAAATTGACAATAAATAAATAAATAAATAAATAAGAACACGTTAGCCTTGAAATTTGCTTCTGCTTAGGTGCGTTAGCGGTTTCCATACCATGAGCCCGCTCGAGGAATCACAGAAATTTTTCGTCCAGGCCAAACCAATTCACAACGTCTGCCAACGACACCGCCTTCTGGTAAGCACACTGATCAGATTGCTTTCTTCTTTCTCTCAGCAGTCACTTTAATTTTCTAATATTTCACCCACTTTACTAAATTTTTGCAAAGTTTCAAATAGTTTAATAATTTTTCACTATTGCACACTAGTTTAATTATTTTTTATTACTTCAGACAGTTTTGTACTGGATTCTTTTCCAAAATTTCCCTCAAAATATCCCCTCAAAATATCTGTTCAAATCAAATTTTATTTTAATTTTATAGCCACCACAAAAAAATCCGCTGAACTGCTTTCTTCCACTTCTCACCATCCAATCCCCTTTTTCTTTGTCGAGAAAAATTTTCACTGTACCGCTAGAGCGGTTTATTTCCAATTTCCATTTTCACGTGATTTTAAACCATTAGGGCATCACCAAAACAGACGGTTCAGATATCAGCCACCAGGTTCGCTGAGTTTTCGCGCAGTATAGTATTTTTCCTCGTTGACATTGTTTGGAGATCCAGCTGTCATATGATTTATGCAGATCAATATTGTAAAGCTGTAGTGACGGGAAAGGCTTCGTTGAGCAGCGATTCTTGTTTCGTAGGAACTGCAGGTTCGTCAACGTCTAACAATGCATCGAAAGCAACTTCCCGATGGTTCTGCTCGGTAATTTGTTCCACAAGTGTTGATGCTACTTCTGCCACCAGGACCGTAGCAGAGGGGATACTTGTTGCTGTCGTTGAAGATGTACTTTCATGTTTATTTCGAACGTGTACTTCGAACGATTGCATCTTGTCCAATTCGGCATTGCAGAAATCACAGATGAGTATGAAATTTTCAGTGTTAGGAAGTGTAAAAATCTCGCCGCATTTGGATTTGCCAACGTCGCCGCCATCAAATACTTTAGTTTCGGAGAACAATACGTCCTCAGTTGGCTCGGTTTTTATATGAAACGATGGCATTTTACTGTGTTTTTCGTCGGTCTTAACGAACTCGAAACCGGTCGCATCCATTTTAGATGACTTGTTGATTTATCGAGGAGTCTTATAGCTATAATTGTTAAAATTCAATCGGCATGACGTCCGATGGGTTGTTTTCGTCTCGTTTGACAACTTGCCATTAAGATGCATAAATTGAAATATTTTATGCTTGCAGCGCTCTAGCCGAATTCTCAACATACTTTCTATCTTAATGGTGCTGTCATACCGACCAATGCTTTTCATGATTGTACGTGGACGATTTACTCCTTGTTTTCTTTTTGTAAATTATTCTCTATCAACAAGCTTATAACTTAAACTTCAAATAGTAACCAATAGGACCCGGAACAATACCATTAAAAATAGAAGAAATCCAAATTCAAGTCAAGTCAGTAGGTTGGATTTTTTTCTTTTTTTCCAACTTGCACAAATCGAAATATAACTCGAAGATCACTAGAGTGACAATACCTTTCAGCTCGTTTGCAAGTATAGCTTTTCCGTCATTTTAAAAAAATATTGGAGAGAATTTACCACACAGTAGTTCTTTACCTCTGTTGCGGGTGCCTTCACTCGTCGAACCAGAAACTGCAAGGCTACACGATTATAATGAAAACGTCTACACACCCGGACGGCGACGAATAATCCGTCATCACACCGCATCGCTGAGTCCATTAAAAGCAGCTTGTAGTTCGCGGTGGTCGTACGCATCCCAATCATCCAATGGGCTGGTAATAGGAATGAACGATGGGTGATCGGGTGAACCTTGAAAGCCTAGCAGCGATGAACAATTTCGACTATGGAGTTCAGAGTACACCAGCAGGCGATGAGGTTACGATCCATAATCCGTTTCAGCGTCGAGCTATACAATTTAATCAGGGAAGAGTTGTGGAGGCAAGATTATATTGCTAGCAATTCAGTGTGGTTTGGGAGCTACTGCTGTAGTCTCGCAAGATGTATGGAAGAGCGACGGACCAGTCATCGAATTCGGAGTACGAAGCGGCTCACTCCAAACATCACGGTGAAAGCTCAATAGTCGCTTGGTACAACAATTATTCCGTCGGTACAACAATCATTCGTCTAGGAGATTTCTCCGGAAGGCCTAAATTTCCGCGACTCAGCAGGATACTGGGCATTACTTCCTTATCAGAAGCCAATCTGTACGACCCAGTGTCAATCAATGCACCGTGGCTCGTATATCACTACTTCTATAGGGCAATTAAGAAGACGGGAGCTTTGCATGCACATTCACTTGCACTTGTCTATGATAAAGAATTGGAAATTTTGAGCCGTGTGTGGGTGCAGAGTGCCTAAAAGTAGGCAAGGAATTTTTTCGAATTTTGATTTGTCATTACTTGTAAGAAAAACAATGGATCATCGTGAAAATTACAGAGCGTATTGATGTTGACTAAATTTTAACACTTATGGATTTTCAAGATAAAGCGAGTAACCCTGTAGCTGCGACAGGCTGCTGAAAATAAATCCTTCAAATCATTGACCCTCCTGAAAATTTTTTGATTTGTGACAAAAATTACAAATCTTTGATAAATGTTATCCTTTGTCCCTCATGTCAAGTTGAAATTTTTAAAATTCCGATTTGCACAAGAACGGCAACCCATCACCAAATTACCTCTATTTTCAGCACTCAAAACTTCTGTTCACGGGAACTGACGACCGGATAATCCGAGCATAATGAAATTTACAGGACATGTTGGTATTAGCTAAGACCAGGTCTGATAGAAGTGATTTTGAAATGTGGGAAAGCCTGTGGCAGTGGTACCATCTTGAAAAATCACTGAGAATAAAAACAGGTTTTTGGCCTATAACTTCCGATTCAGCCATCACATTTAAACGAAATTCACACAATATTTTGATCTTACTTTAGATAACATTTGGTGAAAATTTGGCTGGACATGTTGGTATCAACTAGGACCAGATCTGATAGAAATGATTTTGAAATGGAAGCAATCATGTGGCAGTGGTGTCATCTTGAAAAATCACTGAGGAAAAAACCGGTTTTTGGCTTATAGCTTCCGATTCACTTTTAATTGCATCAGATTTAAACCAAATTCACACAATATTTGGATCTTACTTTAGATAACATTTGGTGAAAATTTGGCTGAAAAATTAGAATAGAGTTGCCAGCTATGGTGATTTTTGTCTCCTAAATCTTGCAAACTTTCTCAGCAAAATAAAGCTTTTTCCCCTATAACTTCTGTTCCAGTCATCTTCCAGTCAAGTTCATGCATTAAATGGACCTAAATGCGAACCAAATGTCTTAGGAATTTCGTACAAAAATCATGAAAGGGCTGCCAGCTATGACCATTTTTGTAATTTTTTGGAATTTCTTTACTAAGTGATTATATCATTAGATTTGCAAATAGGAATCATCCTGCAATGAAAATTAACAACGAATATTAACGCTTTAAAAATTTGAAAAGTTTTGGGGGTGGTAATCCTAAAAATTTCGCAGTGATTCAATCGAAACGAAATTTACTGGTTGGGTTTAACTTAACGTGAAGCAGATTTGGTATATATTTTGCTTTGCTGCTAACACAGGGTAACCAGCATTAGCCATTTTCGTAAATATTGCTCCAACAGATGCTTGAAATTACATACTCATGTGCAAAGCATTTGCAATAAAAATAAGAAACCAATTTTTAAATTTTCCGAGTTTTGAACATTTTTTGGATGGCAGCCTCAAACAACGTTTAATTGTTGAAACATTTCATGAAATCCTGCGATGAGAACAAAATTCAAAGGGTACGTTGATTTAAGTATCAGCTTGTTATGGTAAATTTATTGCTGCTGCGTTGGGAAAGTGCTGCCAGCGCTGAACTGTTCTGAGTTTTGTTGCTTTGGATAAGGAATGGTTGATATGATTCTACAAAAAAGTGTATAACGTCTTTCCACATTTTTTTGTCACTCAAAGACAATTTCTTCGCAAATTAGTTTTCTAGCGGTTCTGGTGCGCTAGAATTTTTTTCTTTTAGGGTTTAGACACACGGTTGTTCGACTGTACGTTTCCACTTATAGGTTTCACTCCTTTCACTTGTCAAAACGAGTCTCCTCTAGCTTAACTAGCACAACATTTTCTTCGACACATTTTTTCGTTGACAAAGGCGTTGGATTGGGTTTTCGCGATTAATTCTCACACGTATTTCTCATCCAACTCGTTTCGTACAAGTCCAATTGTCATAGCGAATGGCCGCCCGCGACTATGCATGGCCACCCGCGACTATACGTTTCCACTTATAGGTTTCACTCCTTTCGCTTGTCAAATCGGGTCTCCTCTAGCTTCACTAGCACAAATTTTTCTTCGCCACACATTTTAGTTGACAAAGGCGTTGGTTTGGTTTTTCGCGATGAATTCTCACACGTATTTCTCATCTAACTTGTTCGCACAAGTCTAATTGCCATAGTGAATGGCCACCCGCGACTATGCGCATCCCTGGTGCCCAAGTTTGCAATGCGAAACGGTATCCTACGGTATCCTTATCCTTATTCTTTACGGTATCCTATTTGTGCAAAAGTGGTTCGTAGATGAATTTGCCCTTGAAACGGGCAAAATAACAAGCGCGTACAGTGCGCGTTGAAATAATTCGTCCAGAAATTTCAAATGAAATTTCTGGATGTTACAAACCGCTGTCTAGGCTTGCGCGCCTATCGTGATATCGGGGCTAGTTTGTCCTGCGTCGGGGTCACCAGTTTTAGTTTACGAATCTTTACTCTTCTATTGATGGTAATAAAAACTTCAAGTATTATCTATTATTGCAGCTAGAAAATAACAGCACAAATTTCAGTTCAAATTACATATCCGTTTTAGCTGAATGTTACAACTAAGTTTAATATTCGGATTCCATTACAAATGCAATAGTCGATAGAAAAATTCGTACACACCAAATAATCACAACATGACAATAAAAATTATTTTTATAAACTTCAAAAAATTTTTTACTTAGCCTACTTGATTGTACAAATTTTCGTGTGTTGTGTTCAATGTCAAGTAGTGTGGTGAGTAATGAATGTGTGAGTGATATGTGTATGTGTTTGTATTGATGAACAATAGAATTGATGAACAATAGTCTTCTAAAGCACAGGAAGCATGTCTAGTAGGTTGAAAGTTTTGGGCAGAAGCATTAAGTAAATTGCGTTTAGTATTATCTAATGGTAGTTTCTTTAGAAAGATTGCCACCAAATCCAATTACATGCAACTTGATCACTGGAAATTAACCAGCGCAAAGCAAATACTTTACAGAACATAAAATTTTTGTATTAGGGCAATGTATCTCAATAATAGTTGACTTCCGCATAAATCCTTAAAGCTTCTTCTTTATTACCAACGCTTGCAACAAAGTTATCGACGTAAAATTTTCGAAATTTTCATATTTGTTCAGATGGCAACTTGGCGTTGCGCTCAACAGAAGAGCTGCACACAAATTTTATCCGTGTTATTCTATATTTAATCAGCGTCAGCAAAGAGGAAAGACTCAGACGCTCTTTACACCAAAACAAACTCTAGCGCACCTGAACCGCTAGAAATACTATTGTTCGATGAACAGTAGAAGAATCGTGCAGATTTTGTTTGCATATTCTACCACACATGCTCCAACCTGTTTCGATTGCAAAATCAATTATATCTTAACAATGCATTTAAACTCATAGAGTGGAAAGAATTTCAGGAACTTCAACATTAAGGAAGCAAAACACCGCAAAATTTTGAAATCCTTAGTGCTTTGCAACACTTTACCAGCACTGCAACTTAAAGTCTCCCACAATTGCCTCACGTCAAAATCAAATAACTCTATCGATTTCGATTTTATCCGCTGATTTTGTTACAGGGATAGAAAGATGTTTAGGCTCAAAAAACGAAAGATCTTTGGACCCAAATAATTTCTAGAACTTAGAAAATTTAAACATTAGTAACTTATTTTCATTGTAAATGTTCGCGATATGAATACTTAATGTAAGCATTTATTAATACGAAAATAACAAAAAACTCATCGCTCTGGCAACTAGAGATGAGGCGTATATACTGGAACAGGTATATGGAACAGGTATTTTTTTGGAACAGCCAGTACCTAGTACGAAATTCAAAAATACTAGGTACGAGTATTTTTGTGGATTATACATGTAATCAAGAATTTACCCAATAAATTTCGTCCATTTGATTCATTTCAATCAAACAGTGACGTAATAGTATCCTAATATTAATATAAACTCGTATTTCATACTTGCAAGTGCTTTCATACTCACGAGTATCTCGTATGCGAGACGAGAATACTTGCAAGTATGAAAATACTCGATACGAGTATATACTCGTATAGTTCCAAAATATTCGATACGAGTATATACTCGTATCATTCCAAAATATTCGATACGAATATACTCGCATCGTTCCAAAATATTCGATACGAATATACTCGTATCGTTCCAAAATATTCGATACGAATATACTCGTATCGTTCCAAAATAGTCGATACGAGTATATACTCGTTGTTGTAACAAAACTGTCAATATTAGGTAGACACGACGTAATAGTAATTCACTTTATTTGAAACTAAAACTGACAATTCTAAAATACATGTCGCAAACGTTTTTATTGGTATTTTTGGTCCAACTAGTGTCGTTCACGTCCAGATTCGTTCTCTTTACGTTGGTAGTCTTCGGGTCGCTTGATGTTGGCTATGTTTACAGTGGCCGTCTAAAAAACTGCGTGTACAGCGGTCGGTCGCTAACATCCTCGGGCCCCGGTGAATCCTGCTGGGGAGAGGATTCGCAATATTTCAGGGCGGATTCGCAATATGGGGCGTCGAATAAGTCCTTGACGAGTCATCACTTCGGCAGTTCGGACTTGTCCATCTTTGGCTGAGAATACTCGACTCACTCGTCCTTTGAGCCATTGGCTTCGTGGCTGACTGGGATCGCAGATAATAACCAGCTGACCAGGTCGCAAAGGTACAACTTCCTGTCTCCACTTCGGGCGACATATGAGACGCGGCAGATACTCGAGCACCCATCGTTTCCAAAATCGATCCTTCAAGTTTTGGGCTATGCGCCATTTCTTACGAACACATACTTTTTCGTTGTCGTTAGCTGGTGTTTGTGTTGAATTCAAGCAACCTAGAAGAAAATGGTTAGGTGTTAATGGTTCATCTTCCTCTAAGGTTGTTGGCACGTCCGCTAGCGGTCTGCTATTTATGATGCTTTCGGCCTCAATCAACGCACTTCTGAAGGTTTCCAATTTTGGGGCTTCCTCTTTGAAAACCTGGCTCAACAGACACTTGACACATTGTTTCAGGCGCTCCCAGCATCCACCAGCGTGTGGATTAGCAGGGCAATTGAATACCCATTCGATATTTTCTGTCGACAAACTCCGCTGAATTCGATCCAGATCGAAGATTCGATTCTCACTTTTAAGTTCCTTTTGGGCCCCAACAAAATTTGTCCCGTTGTCGCTTCGCATTCTCACAATGGTTCCTCGACGATTCATAAAATTCCTTAGGCACAAAAGAAATGAGTCCGTGGACAGATCGTCGGCTACCTCAATGTGTACGGCACGTGTTGTCAGGCATGTGAAAAGAGCCACCCACTTCTTTTCTCGACGACGTCCTATGGCCACCAGAAATGGCCCACAATAGTCCACTCCACTATATGTGAACGGACGAACATATGGGGTGAGACGGTCAGGTGGCAATTGTCCCATGAGAGATGGCTCAAGTTTCGCCTTTAAATATTGGCAGATCAGTTTTTACTCTCTTAAGAACAGAACGGATTCGGGGAATCCAAAATTTCTGGCGGATCTCGTTAATAACAAGATAAACGTTTTGGTGATGACGTTTCTTGTGATGGTAACTCACGATAAGGCTGGTGATATGATGATCTCGCGGCAATATAATTGGATTTCGAGCACTTAATGGCAGGCAAATGGCCGCATCGATTGGTCCCTTCAACCTCATCAATCCATCGTTATCCAAAAATGGCGTTAATTTGAAAATATCGCTAGACTTTGCGACACATCTTTCAGAAGTTAAGGCAGAAACTTCCTCTTTAAAGCATGTAGCTTGTATTTGGCGGCAGATTATATTCTCGGCACGTGACATCTCAGAGGCTGTTAATTCGGCTGTGTGGCGGTGGCTTGTATTTCTCGTATTATGGATAAATCGCAATATCCACGCTGTTATTCGCAACACTTTGATATACGAAGAGTAATTCGCATAGTCGATGATCGGTTTGTAGTTCGTATTTATCAACAGAAATGGCTTGACAATATCTTCCACTGTATAATCGTCGGGAGTATCGATGATTCCTTGTGGCCAGAATTCCTCATCACATCTCAAAAATGCAGGTCCTTGCAACCATCTAGAATTACTTTCAGCGCTTGTTGGCAGTGTGGCCCTAGTAGCCTCATCAGCAACATTCAATTTAGTTGATATCCATCTCCATTGACTAGGCGTTGAAATTGACAAAATTTCGGCTATTCTACAGGAGACAAATTGTTTGTACTGCCTGGTTGTCGACTGTATCCTTTGTATGACGGTTTTATTGTCGCACCAAAAAACGATATTCTTCAGTTTGACTTCTATGCACTTCCTTATTGACTCCGAAAGGCGGCATCCCAAAATAGCTGCTTGAAGTTCCAATCTCGGAATGGTCATCCCTTTTATTGGAGCACATCTGCTCTTGGCGGCGACGAGAGCGGTGTGAACTTGGGCTCCCTTTTGACATCTTAAATAAGCGCCTGTTGCATAGGCACTGGAACTGGCGTCGGTAAATACATGTAATTGAATGTCATCCGTTTCGCAGAAGAACGTTGAATAACATCTTGGTATGGAAAGATGGCTAACATCTTGAAATTTTGTCAACCAGGCTTTCCATTGCACATTCAGGTGGTTCGGCAGTGGCTCATCCTAGTCGATGGTGGCTTTCCATGCTGCTTGCATAATCAATTTTGAGTAAGTAGTATAGTTGGACAATAGGCCGAATGGATTGTATATGGCCATTATAATGCATTAGAATGGATTGTATATTCCATGCTGCTTGCATAATCAATTTTGAGTAAGTAGTATAGTTGGACAATAGGCCGAATGGATTGTATATGGCCATTATAATTCCCAGGAGCTCTCTCTTCGTTGGCGGTCGAAACATTTCCAGAACTTCACGCGGTACTTTGTGGAATTGAAACTGATATTGGAGGGTGTCCTTTGTAGTATTCCAAACTAAACCTTCTCGGTCGTTGTTCTTCGTTCCAACTTTACTATACGATTGCAGTCATTTTCGTTTGTATTTCAAATATTTTGTAATTGCAGATTGTTTGAGACAAAGTTTCGAAGAATGAAACCTGCCTTGGCATTTATTTCGATGGCTTCTTTGACAGTAGCTTCGTCTACATCTTGATTGTCGAAACTCACTACTAAGTCATCCACGTAGGTTTTGTTCACAACGACTGCTGCTCCATTAGGCATTTCTGCAGCGTGCTCAATGGCATTTTTGTTCTTAATATATTCGACACAGCAGTGTGAACAAATAGCACCGAAGATCATTGACGTCATAACATAAACCTGAATTGTTTTGTCTTGTTTTCCCTCTCTCCACAAGAACCTCTGGGCACCACGATCGGCTTCTCTGATTCGTATTTGTGGGAACATTTCCAAAATATCTCCGGCTACGGCTATTAGTGCTTGACGAAATTGAAACAAAATGGTCAACAGCGGTTTGGCGTGCTCAGAACCTTTTATCAAAGAGGAGTTGAGTGAAGTGTCACATGTTATGGCAGCGGCATCAAAGACGATCCGAAGTTTCGCTGGCTTATTTGGATTGACGACGCCGAAATGGGGAAAGTACCAGGTCCGGTTGTTTTCTGACTTCACCTCAGCGGCAGTAAGTAGTCTGGCATACCCCTTTTCGATGTATTTATTCATTTCGCCGATGTATTTCTCTGCATACCGACTGTCACTGTTCATTCATTTCTCGACCTTCAACAAGCGATTTCTGGCCATTTCGCAACTTGCCGGCATATGGATGTCATCGCTACGCCAGAGTAATCCCGTTTCATATCTATCACCAATCCTTTTGGTGGTATCCTCCAAAATTTGGACAGCACAGCGATCTTCACCGAATTTCATTTCGATGTCGGTACTGCGAACTCCAAAATTCTCAATTGAGGAATATTCATTGACGAGCTTATGAATTTCTTTCAATGACTGTGTTTCGCGGATATGTAGAACGGTAGGATTAGCCCGTGAATATTGGTCGCTCGGTCCATAGGCAATCCATCCCAACTTGGTCTTTATGGCGATTGGCTGATGGCATCCGTTCTCTGCAACATTTTCACTAACTCCCAGAAAGGCGTTATCCAGTCCCAATAAAATTTTAGTTTGGGCTTGATAATAGTTTGAAATCGGTAACGCGGCGATGTGACCGTACTTTTCTTTATGAAGAGTCTGTGCCGGTAAATTCAAGCTGCCAATAGTATGCACACCCTTGAGACTAAAGGTTTGCGCTGACTTGTAGTTTCCTCTAATATCGACGTTGACTTTCTGCGCTTTTTCTGTTTTCCGTTCATTGCCAAACCATTGCAATGCCAGTGGGAGTTCCGGTCCATTTATTCCCAGCTTGCGGGCTATATCGGCCTCCATTAACGAAATAGAAGAGCCCTCGTCCAACATGGCGTATGCCGCAACACTTCCTGAAGGTCCAGTGAGAGTAACTTGAACAATTTTAAACATGGTGGCGTCTTCTTCGTTTTGGCGACAATTCAGCACGTATAAGTTAGAATCAGGTTGAATTGGCTTAGGCGAATCTCTGTCGTAATTATGCAATATTTTGTTATGCATACGCGGGCATCCGTTAACAGAACAGCGTTGCTTTCTCCGGCAGTTGGAAAGACTGTGCCCCTTTTTAAGACAGCCAAAACATAATTGTTTATTTTTTACGAAATTCCACTTGTCATCTGTCGACAGGACAAGAAACGTTTGACACTCTCCGAGGCTGTGTTGGTAGCCACATTGTAAACAAGTAATGACTGGTGATGGTCCCACATTGTTTGCACTATGTAGTACTCTACGCGATGACGGCTTTTCTTTCTGTTGACTCGATATTTGTGGGGAACGCAGGGCGGTGGCGGAATTTGTCTGCATCAGACTGACAACATTCGCTAAGTCTCTCAGCCAATCTGAGAATTTGTCCACAGTTGGAAATGATGGCAGGTAAGCAGCGTATCTGGCCCATTCATATTGCTTTGACGGCGGTAACTTGCGGACTAATTCGTCTAATAAAGTTAAATTCAATAAATGATGTTGGCAACCAGCGGATTTGAAGAGTGCAACCATATTTCGCAATTGATTGGAAAGAGCTAGCACTCCATCAATGCGCGCTTCACTCATCGCGGGTACTTGATTTATTTTTTCTATCTGTGTGCGTACAAGAATGTCAGGGCGGCCGAAATTAAATTCCAATTCTTGCATCACTTGTGTCACATCGTCCGGGAAAATTAACAGAGATGTCACAGCAGTTTCTGAGGCACCATGTAAGGCTTTGTTAAGTCTTAAAATATTTTGCTGGTTGCCATAGTTAAACTCGCGGGTAGTATCAAAAAAT
>OZ022264.1:132600113-132662947 GCA_963978885.1 Nemotelus pantherinus | reverse complement strand
TGGTCAAAATGCAAAATATGTGAGAAAAGACATCATACCCTTCTTCACAAAGAGGAATGCCAGCAGTATCAGGGGGAGTCATCCAAAGGAAGAGTTCCAAAGAGCGACAAATCAGTGACGAACGACGTGATGTGCCATTTTGGATCCAAGTCTAATAATGCATCGGGACAAGTGTTGTTACCTACAGCAGTGGTGCAGGCACAACATAGAACTGGTAGATTTGTCGAGCTAAAAGCACTCATAGATCAAGGCTCAGAAGCAACGTTTATATCAGAAGATGCTGTTAAACGCCTGGAGCTACTAAAGCAGAAAACTCACGCGCTAATCTCTGGAGTAGGATATACGAACAGCGCAGTAGTGAAAACTCACACTTCGTTGACGCTAAGGCCTAGATTCCTTTCAAGTTTTGTCTTACATATAAATGCGTTAATACTGCCAAGACTAACTGGGCTCTTGCCATCCGCAAGGATTACATCATTGGACAGGAAATGTTTAACAAACTTGCAGCTAGCTGATGATGGATTTAACACACCCTCGCGATTTGACGTTATTTTGGGTGCGGATGTCATTGGTGAAATAATGTCAAACGACGTTAGGAGAATGCCGTTTGGTAAAGTGATCGCTCGGAATACGGAATTTGGGTGGATCTTGTCAGGAGGATTAAACCACCAAGTTGAGTCTGCTACTGTTCAATGTTTCGTGACGGAAATTGATATCGATAAGCAGTTGAATAAATTTTGGGAAAGTGAGGAGATGGTGCCCGAGAAAGTGATGACAACAGAAGATATTGAATGCGAAATGCACTATAAAAGTAATTATAGACGTTTAAAGGACGGGTGTTAACACTTAATCTATAAGCTTAATTTTAATATAACACACATTGTCAAATATTGATACCAACATACATTGTATTCATGTTATCATGCTGCAATATAATCAATGTACGCATTAAGCATATTGCTCTAATTAATTTGTAAAGAGCAATATGCACAAAGTGCAATAATATATCATAACGCATATACAATGCCAATGTACGCACTAAGCATATGCTCTAATTTTGTAAAAAACAATATGCACAAAGTGCAATAATATTAAACTAGAGCAATGTACGCGATATGTAATTATGCTTGCTGAAGTATGTGAAAGTAATCAAAATAAATAAATCAGGTTAGCAATGTGCAATTTGTCGATACACAAGCATTTTATAGGTAAGCAAAATTACACATTGCACTATTTAAGTCAATGAAAATAATGTATATAAACATAGGTGTTTTAATAAAAAATTCATTCGGTCTTGTGACAATCAAACAGTCTTTTAAAACTAACTTTACATCGGAACATTGGTCCTTCGAACCGGATTTACAACATGGGCTATCAGCTGCAGGAAGTAAACATTAAACAGGTCCAACGTGTCGTTTCGAATTTTAAGAAAGACAGCGAGTCACGGCATAGTTTCATTTACTTTCAGACGAGATTAGAAAGACTAACCGAATCGTGGAGGAAATGTGAGGAACAGCACTTCCAAACATCTCAGGAGTTAGCGGTCAAAACTGAAGAACTCCAAAAATACATGGACGAGTACGAAAGGCTGGAGGCACTAGTCATCGACTACATTACTCTCTTCAGGGTAAAGATGGCTGAATACAGTGAAAAGAGCAGTCTAACGTCCGAAACATCGGAGCAATTGAAGCTGGAGCGTATAAGGATCCCAACATTCAATGGAACGTATACAAATTGGTTTGCATTCCGGGACCTTTTCAGAAGTATGGTTCACGAGAATTCGTCCTTGAGCCCGGTGGAGAAGCTCCAGTATTTACGCAATTCTTTGCGAAATGAGGCAGAGCAGCTAATAAATCATCTGAGCATAACTGCAGCCAATTATCAACCAGCGTGGGAACTTCTTTGCGAACGGTACGACAACCATCGAGCAATATCGCAGGAAATGATGCAACGGTTTAGTAATATACCAAAATGCAATCATGATGACCCGGATGGCTTGAAAAGGATGCTGAATACTGTCAATCAAATCGTGGCAAGTATCAAAACGATCAAAATGGATCCATTCGACCTTATAGCCGTCTTTATGCTGGATCAAAAATTGGATGGTGAGTCACGTAAAGAGTGGCAGAGACATATAGGGAATACAATGGAAATTCCAAAATTATCGCAATTTTTGGAGTTCATCAAACAAAGATTTACGATGCTGGAAGCATTATCACTTACACAAACAAAAGTGCAATCTAAGAATTACAAGCATGGTGTATTAAAGGCCCATTCCGCGCAGGTCGAAACAAAGCAGCAGTGTCCAATGTGTAAAGCCTCTCACAAGATATATGAATGCAACGTATTCAAACAAGCAAACGTACTAGTTCGTCGTGAGCTGGTTAATTCAAAGAAATTGTGTTTCAACTGTCTTAGCATGCAGCATAAGGTCAACAAATGTCCGTCGCAGCATAGTTGCAAGGTTTGTACCAAAAAACACAATACACTCTTACATGTATACACAGAAACACCATCAAACAATTTACCTATGAAGATACAATCCCACTGTGCATCAACGAAGTCGCATCAAGAATATGTGCTTTTGGCTACAGCATAGGTCAAAATTCAACAAGCAGGAAGCGAACCAGTAACTCTGCGAGCATTACTGGATACTGGTGCTCAACGGTCGTTCATTAGCGAATCAGCAATGCAAGTACTGGGAGCCTCTCGCAGTCACGCCAAAATTAAAATCGGAGGAGTTGGTGCTGTACATGCTGTAACCACTTTACGACAATCACAGTTACGACAATCACAGCATTAGTTAAAAATGAAGATGGCTCAACTGGCGAACTAACGTTCAAGCTATTGATTCTAAAATCTATAACTTCACCGCTACCATCGGTACACTTGCCAGTTAAAGTGCCAAAGGGAATTAGTACAGAAGACTTAGCTGATCCTACCTTTTATCAGCCATCAGATGTTGACATACTACTTGGAGCGGACGTATACAGTCAAATTGTGTTACCTGGGTTCTTAGTTGGCAATCCATCTGCCCAGCAAACGAAATTCGGTTGGGTACTAATCGGGACTATGCCACACTCAGCAGGAACACAAGCCTGTCATGCTTTAGTTTCATATCAAGAATTAGATCAAGCACTACAGCGTTTTTGGGAAGTTGAAGAAGTTTCATCTACAAGGCCAGCATCCGAAAGGGAAAAAAAAGCCGAAGAGCATTATCAAAATCATACAGTTCGAAATGAGACAGGTACATATTCAGTGAGATTGCCGTTTACAACAAGTGATCCATGGTCAGAAATTGGAGACACAAAACGGATTGCTCACATTCGATTCAGACAATTGGAGCACCGATTTTCACAAAACTCAAAACTTCATGACCAGTATAAACAATTCATGGAGGAATATATTGCTAAGGGACATATGACTCGATTACCAGATCGATATGTGAGCGGAAAGAACAGCTACTATTTACCGCATCATGCTGTGATCAAAGAAAGTAGTTCTACTACCAAATTACGTGTGGTTTTCAATGCATCGCAGAAAGGTTCGAATGGTAAGTCTCTAAATGATTTACTTTTGGTTGGGCCAACAATTCAAGAGACTATTCTGCAAATTCTCATGCGGTGGAGGCAGCATCGATTTGTGGTAGCTGCCGATATAGAGAAAATGTATCGGCAGATATGGGTACATAAAGCAGATAGAAATTCTCAGAGAATCTTATGGAGAAGTAGTCCAACTGAGTCAATTCAACATTATCAGTTAAACACCGTTACATACGGCACAGCGAGTGCGCCTTTCCTGGCAATCCGAACACTTCATCAACTAGCATCAGATGAACAACAAAATTTTCCGGAAGCATCTCAAACATTACGAACAGATTTCTATGTTGACGACCTGTTGACTGGTTCCGATTGCCTGGAAGAGCTTTTGAAAAGGCAATCAGATCTACGACGCTTATTGCAAAAAGGCGATTTGCATCTGCGAAAGTGGACAGCCAACAATTCGCAACTATTAGAACGTATTCCTGTCGAAGACAGAGAAACCCACGTACCGTTCAGTATAACGTTAACCGATGATATCAAAACGCTAGGACTTCGATGGCATCCAGTATCTGACGAGTTCTCATTCATGGTTTACAATGTTGAAGGTGAAACCAAAAACACGAAACGTAGCATACTGGCAGAGGTGGCTAAATTATTTGATCCTATCGGTTGGTTACAACCTTGTATTATAATTGGTAAAATAACCATACAAAAACTTTGGCTAGCTAAGAGTGGCTGGGATGACCCTTTGGAAAAGGAGATTGTAAAGGAATGGCTAATAGTTCGCAATCAGTTGCCAAGTCTTTCTAACCTACGCATTCCTCGCTGGATAGGGTACTCATCAGAAAGGCAAATTGAACTTCATGGATTTTGTGACGCATCAACAATGGCGTATGCCGCAGCTGTGTACATAAGGGTTATTATACCGTCATCAATAACAGTTAAGTTATTGGGAGCAAAGTCGAAAGTAGCTCCAGTTAAAACACAATCGATACCAAGGCTGGAATTGTGTGGAGCAGTACTACTAGTTAAGCTGATGAACCAAGTAATGAAAGCACATCATTGGATAAATGTGCAAAGGTTTTATTGGACTGACTCTACAATAGTCTTAGCTTGGATTCAAAGCTCCCCGTCTAGGTGGAAAGTATATGTTGCTAATCGAGTAAGTACTATTCAACAAGAGAGTACAGTGGAAAGTTGGCACCATGTGTCATCCGAAAACAACCCAGCAGACATTGCCACTCGGGGAATGTACCCTGAAGAATTAAAAACAGCAGGTATATGGTGGCATGGGCCAGAATGGCTCAGAGCTCCACTCATCCGATTTCCGAAAAAGGTAGTTATGTCACACAATGGAATAGAAGAGCGGATTGTAGCTCACGTAGTGACGTCATTACCTGAACCAGAAATATTCAATCGATATTCCAGTTTCGGTAAATTAACCAGGGTATTAGCTCAATGTCTTCGATTCATACATAACACACGAAACCCTCAGTACAAACGCTCAGGCTATTTAACAACTCAAGAACTGAAAGCTGCCCACAACAGGTGTATTGTAATTGCCCAACAACACTCATTTGGAGAAGAACTACAACAGCTGCGACAAGCGAAGCCAATCACTAGCAATATTCGTTCACTCTTGCCTTGGATTGATACTGAGGGTATCCTCAGGGTAGGCGGGAGAATACAGAATGCCTTAGTCGGACAGGAAACAAAACATCCGGCAATTTTAAAAAAAGGTACTTTGGCAAAGTTACTGGCGCAGCAAGCGCATCACCAAACATTGCACGGTGGTGTGCAATTAACCATAGCCACGCTGCGACTTCAATATTGGATATTGTCCGGACAGTCATTAGTGCGGAAAGTAGTTCACGAATGCTTAAAGTGTTATAAAATGATGGCGAGACCCAGGGAACAATTAATGGGAATTTTACCTCCTGCAAGAGTTCAGTTAGAAAAAGCCTTTATGAACACAGGTGTTGACTATGCTGGACTTATCATCATAAAATGGAATGGAGGACGTGGCGCGAAAACCACAAAGGCTTATATAGTTCTTTTTGTGTGTATGGCAACAAAGGCGTTTCATTTGGAATTGGCATCAGATTTATCGTCAACTACATGTATTGCTGCAATACGTAGATTCATCGCTAGACGTGGAAAATGCCGTACAATTTATAGCGATTGTGGAAGCAATTTTCTGGGTGCCAACAAACAATTACAGGAGCAGTACAGAGAATATTGCAAACAAGTGGCGCTGAGTTAGCAAATGAGGGTATTGAGTGGAAATTCATCCCTCCCGGTAGTCCCCATTTTGGTGGACTATGGGAAGCCGGTGTAAAGTCTATGAAGAAACATCTCTACAAAACAATCGGACATCAACTTTTGAATGTTGAAGAATTTACTACCCTTCTTGCGCAAATAGAAGCTTGTTTAAATTCGCGTCCGCTTACTCAAATAAGTGATGATCCAACAGATATGGCTGCTCTTACTCCAGGTCATTTTCTAACTGGGGACAATTTGTTCGAAGTGAAAAGCGATCCAAGTGAAACTGCTGCCACACTGCTAAAGAATTGGAAGTTAGTACAGCAAATGAAGCATTCATTCTGGCGTCGATGGAGTCAGGAATATTTACATCGACTACAGCAAAGACCCAAATGGCTCAAACCACAAGAGAATCCTGAAGTAGGAGAGCTGGTGCTGGTTAAAACTGATCACATTCCATCCATGCAATGGCCATTAGCAAGGATTGTAGAAACTCATAAAGGGACCGATGGTCTAGTCCGAGTTGTCCCACTCAAGATGAACGGGAAACTTACAAAGCGGCCAATCACCAAGATTTGTATGCTTCCTTTTTCAAACAAACCGCAAGAAAACAACATACCAGAACCTTTGACAATTCATCATTCAGAACCAATAGTTTTGTCTGGAAAGAGGTCTCAGTCGATTAATAACAAAGAGGATAATAAACGAAGGAAAAGGATGTTACCTTCAACAGCAAAGAACCCGCTAGGAACCGTGTTATTCACCATGTTAATGGTTCTTGGGTCAGCAATATCACCGTCATTTGCAGCAGCTAACATTACCCAGTTAAGTGGCGGAATATACATTGAACATCTTGGATCAGCAAACTTATTACGAGGAAGTTTACAAATAAAAATACAAGTACCTTTTGGAGACTTATCAAAAGACGAACAACACATACAAACCGTAAATGAAAGCATACGATCTATGTGCTCACTTGGGAAAAGCACAACAAACGAAATACATTGTTGGGACTTGGTCGGCCATGTTGCAGAGTTAAGTCAGGAGGCGATGCAAAAAATCAACACATTACGTTTTATGCGAGCCCGCACTAAACGAGGCATTCTTGGGCGAATGCTCACGGCAGTGTTTGGAGTAAATGAAGAAGTGATCACTGATGTAAATGATTTAAAAGAAAATCAAGATAGCTTGAAGCATTTAATTCATCAACAAGGAATAATTGTGCTTCAGGCAACAAAAACTTTAAACACAACATCCAGTAAAATCAATAAACAGCTTGAAAGATTTCAACAACAGCTTCAAAATGGAATAGACCAAATCAATGGATTCAGAAAGTGGTATAGTATGACAGTAGACCACAACAAAATTAACATCCAGTTTTTGGCGACATATCAAAGAGCGATAAATTTTGTTCAAGAGGTCCATAGCAAATATAACAGCATTTTGACAGCCATTTACACACAGAAGGGAATCTGGGACTGTATAAAACTGGCAGAATTTGAGCCTACTATAAGGAACACGCAAAAATTATTAACAGCACATTTGGAAATTCTGCACATAACAACTACAAAATTATCGGTAAAAAACACTGACAAGGCAATGGAAATATCTGGATTCTTGCCCATCATTGACAATCGAAATTATGAGTTAGTGAAGGCAACGGCAATCCCACAGCAGCAGACTTTGAATATTTTTGCTGCTTTAAATATTAATTCTGATATCCTTGGAATCAATTATAACGAGCAATTATACTTTGAAGTTTCTGAAACCTCTGTCCTTGCAGCTCCAGAGATTGACACCAACAAATTTCTGCTGTCGCTACCAACATTAATCGACATGAAGACCAGACCTAATTGCGTAATTAAAGAAATGTATGCTGCTTACGGAATGAGCAATTGTTCTTCGCACAGATTTCGAGTTCACACACTACTTTGGAAGCAGATGGTCAATGCAAATTCTTGGCTTTTTGTTTCACCAAATCCCGTCCCAGCACAGACAGTATGCCTAGGTGTAAGGTCAGATATAATATTGCAGGGCACAGGTATACTAAGGTTATCAAAAGATTGCACGCTGTTCACCAAGGATTTTATACTAACGGCACAACAAAATTATAAAGGATCAGAGTTTCCAGTATATATCACACCAAAAATAGTATCATTTGACAACAGTTCAATGACAACACAAGAAATAGAAACCCTTAACATTACATCAATCATGAAAACAACAGATTCATTCGCATCGTTAGTCACCGCTCAAGAAATGATGAATAGAAACATCGACGAGATACCATGGAAGTCCGTGCGACATCATGTAACAACTGGTAGCATATCTACTGTGACATCATGTCTAATCTGCGCAACAGCAATTATAGCGTTTTTACGTTACAAATTCCACAACAGACATTGCAGCAAACAGGACAGTGGCCCAACAAATACGTCAACCTGGTATGAGGAACATGAAGTATAATAGCCAAGAGGCTCTTGGTGGGCGGTGATGTTAACACTTAATCTATAAGCTTAATTTTAATATAACACACATTGTCAAATATTGATACCAACATACATTGTATTCATGTTATCATGCTGCAATATAATCAATGTACGCATTAAGCATATTGCTCTAATTAATTTGTAAAGAGCAATATGCACAAAGTGCAATAATATATCATAACGCATATACAATGCCAATGTACGCACTAAGCATATGCTCTAATTTTGTAAAAAACAATATGCACAAAGTGCAATAATATTAAACTAGAGCAATGTACGCGATATGTAATTATGCTTGCTGAAGTATGTGAAAGTAATCAAAATAAATAAATCAGGTTAGCAATGTGCAATTTGTCGATACACAAGCATTTTATAGGTAAGCAAAATTACACATTGCACTTTTTAAGTCAATGAAAATAATGTATATAAACATAGGTGTTTTAATAAAAAATTCATTCGGTCTTGTGACAATCAAACAGTCTTTTAAAACTAACTTTACATTGGAACAACGGGAGATATACTGTTCGGATACCACTGCGTGCTGGTCCATTGCCAATAACAGAGCTACAAGGGTCAAGAGAGTTGGCCCTGGCTAGGCTATTTCAGCTGGAAAGAAAATTTAAAACAGATAGTCAATTGGAAAGGATGTATAGAGACTTCATTCATGAGTACATTCGCCCTGGGCATATGGTTTCTGCTGTTGAAGATGCTAGCCCTAAGCATTACCTACCTCACCATGCAGTCTTCAAGCATGATAGTACAACTACAAAGTTGAGGGCTGTGTTTAATGCATCGGTAAAGAGAAATACAACGAAAAGCTTAAACGATGTAATGATGACTGGGCCAAACTTGCAGTAAAATTTAATGGATCTTCTATTAAGATGGCAGAAGTATAAAATAGTTTTTCTGGCAAATGTATCGGCAGATCAAGGTTGATATCAGAGATCAAGATTTACAGCGAATTCCGTGGCGAGATACACCAAGAAAACCAATAAAGGAATACAAACTCACGACTGTCACTTACGGAACAGCTGCCGCTCCTTTTCTTGCTATACGTACCCTACGACAACTTGCGATCGATGACGGTATTAAATTTCCCGCTGCAGGGAAGGTAATTCTACGGGACACGTATATGGATGACATTGTTTCAGGAGCTGATTCTTTTGAAGAAGCATATACGACATGTGACCAACTCATCCGCTTGTTGAAAGGAGGGGGCTTCAATCTGAGAAAATGGAACAGTAACGATGCACGACTTTTGAGGCGGATACCTGATGAACTCAGAGATTCTGCTAATAACATTAAGTTCAATGAAGGTGAAACAATCAAAGCACTAGGTGTCCATTGGGATCCGAGAGCTGATCAGCTCAAGATAGGGGTGAATATACTTCAGATCCTATCAGTGAGACTAAAAGGTCTATATTATCGGAAGCAGCTAGAGTATTTGACCCGACTGGTCTTCTATCCCCAGTTACTGTGAAGATCAAGCTACTGTTGCAGCAACTTTGGCTACAAGAAATTGAATGGGATGAGCCCATTCCACATACGATACTGAATGAATGGAGAAGAGTGAAACACAATCTACTAAAATTAGAGAGAATAGAAATACCAAGATGGATCGGGTATAGTAAGTCTAGCATGGCTTGTGAAATTCATGGATTTTCAGATCCCTCGGAAAAAGCGTATAGCGCTGCGGTATATATAAGAACTATTACGCAATCCGGATAAGTGTTCATCAGATTATTGGCTGCAAAAACAAAAGTATCACCACTACGAACAAAAATTACTCTGCCTAGGTTGGAATTAAATGGTGCTCTTCTATTGTCACGTTTGATATAGGAAGTAAAAAAGAGCTTGGATATTGAGGATATAAAGTGCTACGCGTGGACAGATTCCACTGTAGTGTTAGCTTGATTAAAGGCCAACCCACATCGATGGACAACTTATGTGGGGAATCGTGTGGCGGAAATCCAGAGTATAATCAGTTTCGAAAATTGGTTTCATGTACGATCCGAAGCTAATAACGCAGATATTGCATCACGGGAATGTTATCCCGAAGAATTACCAGACCACAAACTATGGTGGAATGGTCCTAAGTGGTTGCAATCGCAAAATATTACGTTTCCTGAAGTGAAGGTAATAGATACCGAGCTGGAAGTGAATTCAAAAGTGAAGGTGAACTCCACGAGGATTGAAAAGGTGGAATCTACAATTTTAGAACAATTGCTGATGAAATACTCGTCGTTAACAAAGCTTTTACGAGTTACCGCATACTGATACCGTTTCATATACAATACAAGATGCGATCCTATCAATCGTAGAAAGGGTCCTTTGACAGTATTCGAGATAAATACCGCCCTAGTACCATTGCTGAGAATCACACAATACCAGCATTTCAAGGCAGATATACAACGATTGGCTGAAAAGAAGTCCGTAACTAATGACAGCCGTTTACTAACGCTAAGTCCCATTTTAGATGAAAATGGAATTATACGCGTAAGAGGAAGATTAGGACAATCTTGCTTGACGTTTGATCAAAAATTTCCCATCATTCTGCCCCATAAGAGCGACTTAACAACACTGGTGATTGATCAAGCCCATCTTAAGACCCTTCATGGTGGCGCATTTAAAACATTAGAATTCATTCAACAAAAATATTGGATTTTAAACCAACTGAAGGCAGCGAAAGGACAACTACATCATTGTGCCATTTGCCATCGATTTAATGCCAGATTTGAAACCCAACTAATGGGTGAGCTACCAAGGCCGCGAGTAACAGCAACACGTCCTTTTACAAACTCAGGCGTAGACTATGCAGGACCGTTTACACTAAGACCAGGTGTGGGACTTTCCGTTAAAACTTTCAAAGGTTATATAGCGCTTTTTGTATGCTTGAGCACTAAAGCTATCCATCTGGAAGTCGTTAGTGATTTAACCGCCAAAGCCTTTATTGCAGCAGTGAATAGATTCGTCAGCAGAAGGGGAGCCATTGCGGTCATGTATAGTGACAACGCGACGAATTTTGTTAAAGCTAGTAAGTTATTAGTTGAAGCGCTCCGGTCACAAGACTTTCAAACGGAGGTGGCTACTGCGCTGGCATCAGAAAATATTCAGTGGCACTTTATGCTACCTTCATCTCCACATTTTGGAGGCTTATGGGAAGCCGGCATAAAGTCCACAAAAAATCATATGAAACGGATAGTAGGTGAAACTATTTTAACATTCGAAGAGTTAACAACATTAACAGCAATGATTGAAGCCTGTCTAAACTCTCGTCCGCTTTGTCCACTAACAAATGATTTCGAAAGTCTGGAGGTTTTAACGCCTGGGCATTTTCTAATTGGGTCTCCGTTACTGAGTCTGCCACAACAAGGACATCTAGAGACGAATCCTAACTTACTTCAAAGATGGGAACTAATTGAACGTATGCACCAGCAGTTTTGGAAGCAGTGGTCATCAGAATATCTATCAAGACTGCAGCAGAGAAATCTCCAGATAGGGTGCTTGGTACTCATAAAGGAAGATAATTTACCTCCAACGAGATGGCTGCTTGGTCGCATAATTGCGGTCCATCCTGGCACCGATGGTCTTATACGCGTAGTGACAGTGAAAACAAAAACATCTGTGATGAAACGTCCGATAAGAAAGTTGTCGCTGTTACCGCTTGAGGACAACGAAAATTTGATAGGAGGTGAGGTCAATGAGAGCGCAACTTCCAGTAATGACAAATTGAAGGCAAATAAAGAGAAAAATAGCAAACAAATGAATAGTACTTGCCAAAATAACAAAGGAGATACATATTCGAGGAAAAGGAAACTATACAGCAATCACGGGAAAGTAGAAACATCTCGTCAAGGAAAAAGAAATTCACCAAATCGATCCTGTCAAGTAAACTTCGGTCCAAGTTGGTGTTTTAGCTCTATGTTGCTATTGATGCTGAGTTTTTTACTTGTGTTAGTTTGCGGGAACCCCTCACAAAAGACCTATTCGATAACTCCGTTCAACAGCAAACAAGGAATTTACTTTGAAGACATAGCGGAGGCCAATTTATACAGCAATGAGTGGACGCTAATAGTTCATTACAACTTGACAACGTATTTTGGCCAATTAGATAGAATTGAATTCTATATGCAATACTACGCGTCATAAAACCGAATTTAAAGACCATTGTGAAGCAACAACCACTCAACTGAGGCGACATTTGGATGAAATTGAAGATGCGAGTCAACTGATATATGAGCCGAATGGTCACGCCAGGAACCGGTGGCGAACTCCACTTTTCGGGTTTGTTGGGAGTGTAGCGAATACTCTTTTTGGAGTGCTGGACCAAAACGATGCAGAAGAATATGAAAAACAAATTTGTAAGTTGAACGAAAATAAAGATCATTTGACCGAGCTGTTGAAAAAACAAACGTCTCTTGCGGATTCAACGTTGAACATTATTAAAATAGGACATGATGAGGCTCGCCAGCAATATCTCACTATTAAGCGACATTTGTTTGCCATCCAAGATGAGAATAATCGAGTGCAGGAAGAATTGAAGCTGTATGCCAGTTTCGATTCGGCAGCACTACTCATGACGTTAGATATAAGCAGTATAAGTCATGTCCAGCAAGCTATTTTATCGGTGCTCAGCTAGGCACATCATGGAAAAATCAGTAGGCTGTTGATATCACCGGCACAACTCCGCACACAATTGCAATTGGTTCAGCAACATTTAACTCCGAATTCAAAAATACCAGAAATAGAGGATGAAAGCCAGCCGTTAACGCTATATAAGCTTATGGAACCTTGAGCAAGAATCGTACGGAACAGTTTGATTTGCGAAATAAAGATTCCCCTACTGGAAGCAGAACACTAAAATATACCGCATGGTACCTATACCTATAGACTATGAGGTCACGTATCTTTATATTCAGCCGTCGAGCTCATATCTTTTGGTTAACAATCATCGGGACCGGTATAGTCCGATGAGTGAAAGAGATCTAACGCTATGCAGAACCTGGAATCAGGGACGTCTTCTATGCAAAAGTAACTTGCCATTGTATAACCTGCGAAGTAATGTTAGCAAATGCGAGATTGAGCTTCTGACATTAGATGGAGCATTGTCAACTGCCTGCAGCTTCAGAAAAACCATAAAAAACAACACTGGATAGAGCAAGTAGTAAGATTACAGGGAACATTGAAACAGCATTTATGGTTGAAGCACGTATTCCAGTCAACCCAAACTCAACGGACCTGGGCAAACCGACGAAGCAATTGCTTGTACCAACAGAGGATATTGTCAGCTTAGAACTAAATTCAATACAGTCGGCCGTCAATGATCAAAAGAACGAGCTTAATAGCACGCCTGATTTTAATTACCATGACCTGCATCATTAACAATAACCTGCAACAATCAATCGTGTATATCGAACTGTCCGGACGTGTCATTGAAACTTGCCGATCTTTTGCTGCATAACTTGGTTTCTTTCCATGCTTTCTTGACGGGTTCTGTCTTGTGAGTTGCATACCCTGTGGCGCTTCGTTTGCTACGATAGTGAAATTCTGAAAGACTTTAGACAGTGCTTGTTAATTTTTCTTGTCTTTGTTTGGCGCTAGAAACTGTTTCATATGCGAATCGGCTGTGGTCCGCTAGTGTGCTTTTTTTTATTTTTGCAAAGGTGTAAGCTCCAAACTTTTTGAAAGTTGACTTTGTGACTCTAAAGCTCGGTTGAAGTACGTGGTGATTGCTCCGATCGTGTAACTTGGCTCTTATTGTGTTTCGGCAAGTTTTACCTTTTGAAAGCTTTCGTTGTGAACCTTATGGAGCTTCTTTACTATTTTGTGTAAGCTTTGTGAAAGTGATTGCGATAACTTTTGAAATTTATTAACCCCTCGTGAGTAGCGGCTATATATATATATATATATATATATATATATATATATATATATATATATATATATATATATATATTCATTTTTCTTTTTTTTCCTGCTTATTTTGTGTGTGAAATTCTTGCCATTTAACTTCTTGATCGTATTACAATGGCACTTTGCGATTCCAATAATTGCATTGACAAGAAGGATACCTCGCCCATGATCACGTGTGCAGGTTTTTGTGCACTGACTTTTCATTCGAAATGCGTTTCTCTGCCGGGCAAATGCACCGATGTCATTTCGCAACGTGACTCGGGGGTATACTGGTTCTGCGAGAAATGCAGGAAGCATTCGATGGCGTCCTATGCTTCTCGTCTTCGTTCCGCAAAGTCAGCTATTGATGTGCTGTCTCGGGCTCTTGCCAAATTGTCGGACGATTTCCGGTCAACGAGCAATGAGATTAATGAGCTGGTCCGAGTTGCCGACATTGAACAGCCCTCAACTTCATCTCTCGGTGCACTGTATGCTGGTAATGCTGTATCTGGCCCTCCTGGATCCCCGACAGCTTCGCGTACTCGTTCGCATGGGCAGGCTAAAACTTTGAAACCGCAGTTGCCACCTCAACTGCAACCGTTGCAGTTACTAGCGCCGTCATCCGTTGCAGCTACTAGTGCCGTCATCAACTCGCCGGAGTGTCTACTGCCTACTAGCCGTGCGATGTCTCCGATCGTGTCAGCAAATGTAGTTGAGGTGCTTCCTAATTCACCGGCTAAATCTTCTGGTTCAACGATACAGAACACGGTTCTTCCGTCTGATCACGGTACTCAACGTTCTTCTTTGTCAGCGATACTGCAAAGCGATACAAATGCCGATTTGCCAGCTCTACGCATAATTTCACCTCCTCTTCAGGTGTTTGTATCCCGCTTTGCATGTGATACGTCCACTGAAGCTGTTGAAAACTACGTATGTAATAAACTTGGTTATACGCCGCACATCTTCGATTGCATCAAACTGACTAAGGACATCCAACCTCGACGATTGATAGCTTCGTTTAAACTTATTCTACCTGTTGGGCTTGACATTGTTGCCAATCCGAAGTTTTGGCCACCTGGTACGCTGGTCAAGCCTTTTGAACATGGTGGGAATTTTCGCCCATCCAACAACAAAAGAGCCCGCAAATAGTCCTTAAGCATCAAAAAATATCTTTATATTATCAGAATGTTCGTGGCATGAGGACTAAGCTGGATGAATTTAAAACTGCTTCTTTACTTGAAATTGATCACCTAATCTGCCTCTCTGAAACCTGGCTTGTTGATGACATCTTCAGCTCTGAATTTTTCCCATTACATACTGTATACCGTTGTGATCGTAACCGCTCCGCAACTATGAAGTCTGATGGTGGTGGGGTACTCATTGCCGTGCTTAATTCCTTTCAAAGTAAACTCTGCGCTGATTTCGTTCCCAGTCTTCCTGTAGAATGTGTAGCAGTTTGTGTGTCCCTGTCGCTTAAATCTTCGTTGTTTGTGGCCTCCGTATATATTCCGTGCAACTCTCCCTTTTCAACTTATGAATGTTTTTTCACTGAGCTATCATCCTACCTTAACATAAATTTTCCTTCTTCGTCTGTCATCATCTGTGGTGACTTTAATATTCTATCTTATCAATGGGACTCTGGTTTTTCCCGTATTGTTTCTCACAATGATATTTCCATTGCCTTCTCATCTTTCCTTTCATCTTGCTCACTTAATCAATTTAACTATGTCCCTAATGTAAACAATAGGATCCTTGATGTCATTCTTTCCAATATTGAACCTTCATCGTTTTTGCTTTCTCACTCCATTGCGCCTTATAGGAACCCTGATCCCCATCATCCTCCCCTCTTTGTTGACATTGTTGTCAGTCTATCTAATCGTGCCAGAGTCTCCGACAAACCTTGTTTCAATTTCAAAAGAACTAGTTTTGATCTCTTAGCTCTCGATCTCAACTCTATTGATTGGTTTGGCTTGTTTCGAGGTCTTGATATTGACAATGCTGCTAAGAAACTATATTCTGTTCTCCTTGAGTTAATCACTGTTCATACTCCAACCTTTCGCTTGCGTAAGCGTAATGATGCTCCTTGGTTCACTGAGACTGTTAAGAGTGCCCTGGGTATTAAAAATGCAGCACGTTGTAAATTTTTGAGCTCTCATTCCGCCCAGGACTACGCTAATTTTTCTCGTCTTCGTGCTGCTGCCAAGAATCAAATAAGGCTTGCCATGCGCAGCTATCTGTCGCATATTGAATCTTCTTTGCTTTCGAATGACCCCAAAAACTTCTGGTCATACCTTCGCTCCTTAAAATCTTCCTCTCCTATCCCTGACTCCCTTACATTTAATGATATCACTGCTGCTCTTCCTCAGAATGTTTGTGATCTCTTCGCAATGTTTTTCTCTTCTGTATACTCTGATTCAATGGTTCCCTCTTCTTATAGTGTCCCTTTTAATCACCCTCCTTGTCTCTCTTCACTCTCGACTAATCCTCTTGAAGTTGAATCCCTTATATGTTCTCTTGATTCTAGTTACTCTCCTGGTCCTGATGGCCTTCCTAATTTTTTTGTGAAAAATCTTGCTTCTTCTTTATGTGTCCCCCTATCAATTTTATTCAATTTAAATCTTAGTTCTGGTAAATTTCCTTCCTCCTGGAAGCTTGCAAGCATTTTCCCTATTTTCAAATCTGGTGAACGCAATGTTGCCTCAAATTATCGTCCTATTTCTATCCTTCCCTGTTTCTCAAAAATCATTGAGCGTTTTGTGTTTACCAAAATTTACGACTCTCTTAAGTACACTTTCACACCTCAGCAGCATGGTTTTATTAAAGGTCGGTCCACAGCTACGAACCTCATTGAATTTACTCATGCTGTGTCCTCGGCGTTAGATCGGAACTCTCAAGTTGATGCTGTATATACTGATTTTTCTAAGGCATTTGATTCTGTCAATTTCGATCTTCTGCTACTCAAGTTAAACCACTATGGCATCTGTGAACCCTTACTTTCTTGGTTATCTTCGTTTTTAACTAGCCGCACGTGTTTTGTCTCCCTCTCTGGCGTTTCGTCCTTACCATTTTCGCCCTCTTCTGGTGTACCTCAAGGTTCTATATTAGGCCCTCTATTATTCAACCTCTTCATCAATGATCTTCCTATGATTCTATCGTCATCTTGTTTGCTCTATGCAGGTGACTTGAAATTATTTCGAATAATCAGTAGCTCAGATGATCATCTACTTCTTCAGGATGATTTGAACTCTCTTACTGATTGGTGTAACTCTAACTGCCTACCGTTAAATGTTTCAAAGTGTTTTGTCATGTCTTATTCTCTGAAGTCCCAGACTAATACCTTTCCTTACCTACTTTGTGAATCCGTCCTTGCCTCTGTGGATTATTTTACTGATCTGGGAGTAACCTTTGATCGTAAACTTAAATTTGATATCCATGTTCGTAACATTACTAATAGTGCCTCGCGGATTGCTGGCCTTCCTATTCGTTCCTGTCACAATTCTTTTAATATTTTTACTTGCGTCAAGATATTTGCTACCCTTGTTCGTTCCAAACTTGAATATTGCAATCAAGTTTGGTCTCCTCGTTTCGCTTATCTTTCCGATGCCATTGAATCTGTTCAACGGAGGTTCAGTCGCACCCTACTCTTTAAATATAATCTTCCTTATATGCCTTATAATGAACGCTTATTGCTCCTTAATCTCCCGCTCCTCGCAAAGCGCAGAGTTTACCTTGATGAATGCTTTCTTTTCAAAATTTGCCGTGGCCATCTAAACTCATCTGTTGCATCCCTGGTTAATGAACGGCATTGTGAGAGGCAAATTAGGTCCTCCGTTGTCTTTGATGTACCATTTGCCCGTACTGAAACTTACTTTCATTCTCCTGTTTTGCGCCTATTACGTACCCATAATGGCCTCCAACTTGGTCCTCTTCCACACTCTATTGCCACCTTTAAAAGAAATATTCGCAACACTATTTTTGCTGATGTTTAATCTTATTTATCTTTTTTGTCATTCGATTCTTGTTTTTCATATCTTAATTTTCTCAATTTTTTTGTATTTTTATTTTAGTACTAAGCTAATCTATTTATAATTGGGCTTTTTGCCTGTTAATGGATTATTTTAAATAAATAAATAAATAAAATAAATAAATTACGTAGTAATATATGTGATTCTGTCAGCCGTTGTTATTGTCACAATCGTTTACTGCATACGCAAGTATAAATTCAAGACTATCAACATAGAAGATCGATTATCGTCGAAAACAGAACCAGATGAAATGCAGATGACAAACGCTTCCGACTTTGTACCAATCCCGACCCCACGACAGCACGAATTTGGATGTTGATCTTGATGCCCGGCAGCATGTACGATTTCGTACAAAACATTATAAATTACAATTGTACATGCATATGCACATTCACCTACTTTCGGCATAATGTACTTTGTTTTTACGTTTATGTATAGGCAGCAAAATTGTCAGCGTGTTTCATCACGAGTCAATGTTCTGACCTAATTTAAAATCAATAACAGGTGTATGTTGTCATGCGTAAATTAGTTGTTTACATTTTGTTTACATTGACAATATTGGATTTATATAAAGCATTGTTAATTAGTTAATAAGTTTAAGTATCAGTGATTAAACAAACGTGTAAATTTCACCGGAGTGTTTCAGTTTCGTACAATATATATATATATATATATATATATATATATATATATATATATATATATATATATATATATATATATATATATACATATATATATATATATATATATATATATATATATATATATATATATATATATATATATATATATATATATATATATATTGGGTGTACAAATAAGTTTCCGGCCTTTTTTACTGAAATAAAAGAAATTAGTTTGTGTAGAAAATAAAAGAATGCTTTATTCAAAGTATGCTCCTTCGGAAGCTATAACCTTCGTCCATCGTTCAGGCAATAAACGGATTCCACGAAGGAAGAAGTCTGGTGGTTTCGAGGCGATCCAGTCATCGACCCATTTTTTGACGTTTTCATATGAAGTGAAGTGCTGCTGTGCCAGGGCTGATTGCATCGACCGGAACAAGTGGTAGTCCGAGGGAGCAATGTCTGGTGAATACGGCGGGTGGGGTAGAATTTCCCAGTTCTGCCTGTCCAAGTAATTTTTGACAGGTACAGCAACATGTGGCCTAGCGTTGTCGTGTTGCAAAATAATCTTATCGTGCCTTTTGTCCCATTCCGGTCGTTTTGCAGCTAAAGATTGCTTTAAAGCCATCAGTTGTCGTCGATAAACTTGTCCCGTAATGGTTTCACGCTCTTTTAGCAGCTCATAATAAACGATACCCTTCATATCCCACCAGATACAAAGCATTACCTTCGAACCATGGATATTTGCTTTTGGCGTGGATGGCCCTGGTTCACCTGGCTTGCCCCACGCTGGTTTGCGCTTTGGATTGTCATACCGGATCCATTTTTCATCCCCAGTGATGATCCGATGCAAAAACCCCTTCCTTTGTTGTCGTTCAAGCAACAACTCGCACATGGTTTTCCGACGTTCCATATTCCTTTCTGTCAATTTGTGTGGCACCCAATTTCCCAGCTTCTGAACCAATCCCATTGCATGCAGACGTTGCGAAACACATTGTTGGGTGATATTCAACTGTTCTGCCAATTGTTTTTCAGTCTGACAAGGGTCCACATCAAGCAGTTCTTCCAATTCTGTATCTTCAAATTTTCTCGGTCTCCCTTCACGTTCTTTGTCTCTTACGTCAAAATCACCAACTTTGAATCGTTGAAACCAATCTTTGCATGTTGTTTTCGATGGAGCATGTTCTCCGTAAACTTCCATAAGCAAACGATTTGTTTCCGCTGCACTTTTCTTCAAAAAAAAATAATGAAGTAAAACTTCCCGCAAATGTTGTTTTGTTGGCACAAAATTCGACATTTTCAATTACATGAAAATAACTGTAGTTTACGCTTTGAAAAAATGTCACCAGTAATTATTGAAGCTTGACACCTAACCTCCAAAACACATGTGTTGCCCGATTGAATAAAATGCAAACAGTGATACTAACGACATCTATCTAAAAAGGCCGGAAACTTATTTGTACACCCAATATATATATATATATATATATATATATATATATATATATATATATATATATATATATATATATATATATATATATATATATATATATATATATATATATATCAAAGATGGCTGAATAGGGTTCTCGAAGCTCTCCAAAACACAACTCACAAAAGCGATTTAAGGTTTTCATTCGCTCAAAATATGCCTGGATTTCATGAGTTTGGACGGAAGGCTCAGCACCTTCGACTGGAATGGTGTTACATTTTCTCCCTGGAAGAATCGAATCACCAACAATAGCCGTAAGAAAGGAACTTATTCTATAAGAAAAAAAATTAATTTCACATAATGTTACTAGTACCCGCAAAACTCTATCCATTCAAAATTCTAAAATTTTCTCTAACTTGATGACTGTCACTTCTAAAAACTCAACCCACTCTACGGTATTAGCATACAATTTATCGTTGCTTCTACTCGTAATAACTCATTAATTCCACGTCCTATTGATGCTTTAGCAAAAATCCTGCCACTTTAATTTACTCGCCTTCATGGAAAATTGGCTAAATGATTCCCACAAGAATGAAGAGATCCTTGATAGTAGTTAGACAATTTACAGAACTGATCGTGATTATTGCTCCACAGTTTAATCGCGAGAAGGTGGGGTTTTGCTGGAGGTCAGCAACACATTTTCAAGTGAGATTATTGTCATCATCTCCAATGTATTGTTCCAATACATAGTTATTCGTGTTTCTTCGAATAACAATTTCTTTTACAAAAGTTTGGCCTACATCCCACCCAAATCGGACGCACCAGTTTACAACAATTTCTGTGAATTAACATCTTCCATTACAATGTCTCTAAATGAAAAAGGCAAAATAATATTCCTAGGGGATTTCAATCGTCCCAACTAATATTTTATCCCCGATGAAAACGACGCATTTCTTCTCCTTGTAAACCTTTCAGATTCCAACGACTACAACGTTGCGAGTACTTTTTATGGCAACGATTTGGAGAAAGTCTCTTCAATTTCCAACCAAAACGGCAATTGGTTGGATCTTGTTTTTACAAACGCCTATGTTGAAGTAGTGGTAAGTCCAACTAATGACGTAGAACATCTTTTTTCAAATCGTTTACACTGCACTATCAGTTGAACTTCCCACTCTTGATTCTATTTACTTAAAAACGTACAATAAAAAGTATCGCGAAGTGATGTGTGGTTGTTTTGCTACTGTTTGGATTAGCCTCAATGGAGCGGAATATAATTAGAGAATATATTTTCGCGTCGTGCGAGATTCAAAAGAAGTCGCAGGGCGAGATTGATATCAGATTTTCATATGCACGTGAATTTTTCGAATCTGTTAGAGGAAATCATAACGGATCAATCACAGTCAGAGTTTATTGTGAGTGTTTAGCTTGTGAGTTTTGTGAACTGGCCACGGTTTTCTTCAAAATCGTGAGGACCTACCTAGGATCCGTGCCTACGTGGAGGGTCATGAACTCGAAATCGTGACCGACCATGCTTTCTTAAAATGACTAATGCACCAACCAGATCTATATGGTTTCTTAGCCCGGTGGGCGCTTAAATTTCACCGAAACGGAAACCAAATGTAAACTTCGTCCACCAATGACACTTCAGTCTGTGTCCGAGCGCATATTCCAACGCTTGTATATTGACATCATTGGCCGCTACCATAGGTCCAAGTCCAGACACACTGGAGCGCTCATCGTTCTGGACCACCTGTCACGTTACCCGTTTATCCAACCTTAACGGAAATTCACCGCAGGGACCGCGACTGAGATCTTGAGGACGCGGATATTCCCCCTTGTCGGAGTTCCGGAATATATCGTATCTGACAACGGAGTCCAGTTTCAGTCCAACTTATTTCATTTCCTGTTGGAAGAATTCGGTGTCCCCATACCTTCACGGCTGTGTACTCTCCGCAGGCCAAAGCCTCTGAACGACTCAATCGCTCGCTTATCGCTACAATTGGAGCCTATATCGACCCCTCCAAAAACATCTGGGACGCCAGGCTGACAGAGATCACATCTTCACTACGCTCCGCACCACATGCCACCATTGGCACTTTATCCTATCAAGCTGTTTTTGGACAACCGATGGTGACCCACGGTAAAATCTATGCCCTCCTTAGGCAGCTTCAGCTCCTGGATGAGCCCGAGCTCGCTCTGCCACCCTCTGACCGCCTCGCCCCCATTCGCCGACGGATTCGCGACCTTACCACCAAAGCTCAAGCCCGCAATGCAAAAGCCTACAATTTTCGTTCCAGGTTGATCTCATACCAGCCTAGCGAAGAAGTGTAAAGGTGCTCGATTTACATTAGAAAGGATTATCCTCTTCTGATAATCTTCGAGAGATATGCGCTTACTATAGTTAATTTATTAATTATTAGATATTTTTATTTCTTTGTCAATATCTCAATTATATAGTGGATTGCCGCATGTTTGGCGCTGAGTACAACTCGTGCAGCCGATATGTACTAATTAGCCAATATAAGGCTAGGCTAAGACTTGCCAATGGAAGGCAATAATTTAGTTTCAAAAAACAAAACTAAATGTAGTAATCTTAAATAATGTTTATTAGTCCAAGACTACTTTACAACTTCTTATCATATCATTTTCACATTCTATTAATGCTAAAATTTTGCTTACGCTATTCTTACCTATCGATAATGCATACCCATTACTCAATTAGTTCCCATGCATAAGCTCATGACCTAATTCATGTGAGCCGCTTACTTTGTTATTCCCACATTAAGTTATCTAGTTCATTACTGAATTATACGTGATTAACTACCTACATTACACGTGATTAACTACCTACTACCTACATGGCCACTCATGCTCCAAGTCACGACAACACACATCAAACCAAGACATAAATCACATACATAAACCACATAGAACATGTCCCAACCAAGACAAAATGTCTTCCACACATCAATGCTATAGTGGAATATGGATGTAGTCTATGCTAATCAAGATTAATTGTATTGAAAGTCAATTAATTTTTGTCTTGTCTTACGTCTCTATGTCTATATAACTAATAAAATGAATCTCTAAGATTTGATAATAAAATATTGGTACGGCCTGTTGAGAAATTATGCATTTATGCATGATTTGAGTGTGTTGACATTAAACTACTTCTCTAGAATAAAGAGTACATAGTACTGCAAATACATAAGATTGAATAATTGCAACAGCTGATTCTAATACTAATAAAAGAATTTGTCCTATTAATAAAAGTGTTATTAGAATTATGGATAATGAAGGCCCTGTATTACCTAAAAGAGTTAATAATAAATGCCCTGCAATTATATTTGCTGCTAGTCGAACTGCTAAAGTTCCTGGGCGTCTTATTGTTTTCAGTATTCAGAAAACAATAACCGCTACATTCATCATTATCGAGTAATGGTTATGCATTATCGAATAATAAAATGAATCTCTAAGATTTGAGTAATTGTCCCATTACAGTAGAATACAGGCGCAACTTCCGGACAAGTGACGCAGCTGCGCACTATAATGCAAAGCTAGACCGGAAATTTCTAACTAGCAAGGTAATAAAAAAGATCGGTGGAGCCTATTACCAGCTAGCCGATCCAAATGGACGATCAGTGGGCGTCTTTCATGCAAAATACATCACTAAGTAATAAGCCCACTAAGTTCAACCATTCACGATCGGTTACCAAATTCTTATTTGGGGGATCGTCCATGCGCGCCTGTTTCAAGTGTCACTCCTGCCATATTGTAGAAGTATCGGAAGAACGTTCACCGAGTTCACCATTCCTACTTCCGAAGATACTTCCCCTATCCATTCTGTACACATTTGTTCACGATATTCCTCATTACTATTTTGCCTGTACTACCCTGTTCACCTGGTTCACGCTTCTCTTTCCCTAACAAGGATTTGGATAGTAGAAAATGATCACTCGTTCACGGTATTGTCCATTCATTCACTATTCCATCCTTCAGCTCTTTCCACGCACTTGCTCTTATGGAAAGAGCTGTGTTGTAGTATCTCACACGTTTCCCAACTGGGAAACGCGTTTACTACTTTTGTCCGAGACTTTATTTATTTATTGATTTAATGTCTATAACAACAGATAAGTTCAATTACGCAATAGACAATGATAAATTAAAATAAAAATATGTATAAAACGAACAAGAGTATCATAATTCAATAGAAAATAAGAATCCAAAATTTAAATATACAATTAGCCAAGATGAACATACATTAAACAGAATAAGTAATTACTTTATCTTTTAACATGTTTTTGAAAAGCATCAAGGTCGGTGGCAGGGAACCAAGTCTGAGTTCGTTATGCTGCCTAGGTAAACGTAGCAGCGGTGAAAAGTAATATGTATCAGCCCGTACAAATGGAACATTAAACGTTAAAGTTGATCTACATGACCGATCCAATACACGGACGGAAACCAGGTTGCAGAGGTCAGATGGGACAAGTCGATGGTGTAGTTTAAATAGAAGGCATTCATCGAAGAACAGCCTACGAGATTTCAGGGATGGAATTTGCAGCATGGTAAGCCTCGCGCTATACCCACAGTAAGTCAAATTGAATTTGAAAAGCAGAGTGCGGGTGAACCTGCGTTGTACAGATTCAACCGCATCAATTAAGTACTGAAAATGTGGGCACCATATTTGACAACAATATTCAAGGATGCTGCGGACAAAAGAGCAAAACAGGTGTACACAGGTGGAGATATCAGTAAAATGCTTAGAAGATCTAAGTATAAAATCCTAGAGCCTGGACGCTTTGGCAGTTATATGAATTATGTGTTGATCAAATAAGAGTTTAGTGTCAAAAATAGCTCCCAGGTCTTTAAAACAGAATACAGCATCGAGAGAGGTACCGGAAACGCAATAAGAAAACACTAAAGGGTTAGTTTTACGCGTGAACGACATTTGGCGACATTTTAAGACATTCAGAGTAAGATAATTTGCACTAAACCAGTTGCCCAGAGTGTGCAGATCATTCTGTAGCTAAAACCAATCTTCAATTGTATCGATTACTCTGAATATTTTAAGATCGTCTGCGTAAAGAAGGGAGAAGGAGTTTAGGAGATCTGGCAGATCATTAATAAAGATTAAGAACAATAAGGGGCCAAGTATCGAGCCTTGCGGAACACCAGAGGTAAGATAGAAGGGAACAGAGGAGCAGGAATTCACAGTAATAACACAAGCACGTTCATAAATGTAAGAAGAAAATCAGGAGAGCAGCGGTCCATAAAAACCATATTTCTCTAATTTCAAGAGAAGAAGCACGTGATTAACAGAGTCGAATGCCTTAGAAAAATCAGTGTAAAGAACATCCACCTGTCTTTGCTGATCGATGGCAGAAGCAACAGTATTGCTGAAAGATAACAAATTGGTAACAGTGGATTTGCCTTTGACAAATCCATGTTGCTCGTCGGCAAGGAAAGGCTCGAGTAGAGGATAAATTCTGTTGTAGACAACTCTCTCAAGTAGCTTACTAAAGCAAGGTAGAAGCGATATTGGACGATAATTGGAGATACAAGCGGGGTCACCTGCCTTAAATATGGGAAAAATGTTGGCTGATTTCCATATGGAAGGAAAAACACCAGAGGCGATGCTTAGGTTGAAAATAATGGACAGGGGTACACAAAGTGAAGAAGATAGTGACTTAGTTAGTATATTAGGAATACCATCAGAGCCAGAAGAAGCATTAGAATCGAGGCTACTCATTAAATATTCAACTTCTAAAGGGTTTGTACGAAACGAAGAGAGCGCTCTAAGGTTAGCGCGAAACGACGAGGGAGTGGTGAAAGAAACATGTGGAGAAGAAAGAGGGTTTTGTGGGGAAGAAAATGACGAGAAAAAACGAGCAAAGAGCTCACAGGTCTCTTCAGTTGTAACGGCAGAAGTTTCATCAAGAAACACATTTTGAGGAATGACGGGGGATTTTTTCAGTGAGTGAATAAATGACCAGAAGGGTTTTGAATTGTTGGAACTAATAGAAGCCTCAACTCTGGCAATGTAGGCACGCATGGCTTCTTTAGCGATCCTTTTTGCATGAGAGCGTTGCTTTTTAAACTCAAGCAGGTCATCATGCAAAGCTGAACGTTTAAATTTGGCACGAGCAACATTCTTTGCCCTAAGGGCAGCAGCAACTTCAGAGGTGAACCAGGGAGCATCATTGGGTCTCCTGGGATGACATGTGGGAGTGAAGCGAGGAATGAGATTAGCGAGGAAGACATAAAGCCTATGGAGAGCCTCATTAACGTCAGAGCAGCGAAGAAATGAGTGCCAGTTAATATGATTGATTTCGTTCGCCATTCCAACAAAGTTGGCTTTAAAAAAATTGAAGCGCCGGTAGCAAGAAACTGTGGATCTGAGAGGAAGATTGAAAGAAATTTCTAAAAGAACAGGAGGATGGTAAGGGTCGGGAGGAACATAGGGTAGAGCATCGGAATCCAAATCAACAGAAGACACTGGGATATTAGAAAAAATTAGATCCAATATTTTGCCATTTTTATTAGGTACCGAGTTCAATTGGGAAAGAGAACATAAAGAAATGAATGAAGATAAAGTAAGCGAAAGACTGTTGCTGGAAGTGATGGTTGAAAAAGAGGTATTCCACTCGATAGAAGGCATATTGAAGTCACCACATAGCATTAAGTGAGCGGTAGGAAAACGGCACAGGAGATAAGATGAGAGCTCTGCAAAGAAAATTTCATATATTTTATAAATTTCATGTCACGTTTCAAGGACAAAAGAACAAACACATACTTCCAAAACAATAACCGCTACATAGCGGTGTCTTGTTTTTGTAAAATCTCAAGCTGCGGCAATGCGCTCGAGAGATCGGGGAGTGATTGCGAGATCGTGGCCGGGATCGGAGGCCGAATTGGGCGGGGTTCGTTTGGGAATGGTAGCCATGGTGGAGTACCTGACTCGTTTGGTCATTGAATTCGTTGGTGATAGAAATTCGGATAGAGCAATTTTCGAGTTTCATAATAAAGGATTTTGTGTTGGAAGTATCGCGAAGTGATGTGTGGTTGTTTTGCTACTGTTTGGATTAACCTCAATGGAGCGGAATATAATTGGAAAATATATTTTCGCGTCGTGCGAGATCCAAAAGAAGTCGTAGGGCGAGATTTTCATATGCACGTGAATCGTTCGAATCTATTAGAGGAAATCATAACGGATCAATCACAGTCAGAGTTTATTGTGAGTGTTTAGCTTGTGAGTTTTGTGAACTGGCCACGGTTTTTTTCAAAATCGTGAGGACCCTGTGACCTGATTGTTTATTTGATAGTGTGAAGGGTCTTGATTTGAAAGGCCTTCGTGCGTCCTTGAGGTCCTAAATGCTAACTGGGTGTGCGAATACGTTTGATCACTTATTGTGGCGAGTAAACGAATTTGATGATTACATTACGCTTCGAAACGCAACGCAGACGTTAGTGGTGAGTATGATGTGTAGATTGAGCCGTCGCTTGGAATCCCTATTCCAATATGAAGTTTCTTTTAAAAATTGAAATTGGCGGGGTTCGCTCGGCCGCTATCGGTTTTATCGGAGTGCAGTAAAGAATGATGATTTGAGTTTGATGGCGGCTCGAAAGTATTTAATTCAGGAACAAATCGTGCTCAAAAATTTGATAGACATTGAGTAAGTTAGGGCGCCGCAAAAAACGAAATTATGCTTCTCGAAAGCGACAGAAATATTTTTACGTCTATAAATTTTTTTCAGTCATGGTTGCTGGGCGGTCATCGACGGTCAACTTAATTCATTCGTAGTGTATTGGCGCATACTGGTGTGATAGCACTGTGTACGTCACAACAGTAGGGGTTGTGGTTCACTGCAGCAATTGTGCAGAGTTATGTAGTTCGTACTAGCCGGTTAAACGTTGGAATATAATATTGCTAATGGTGTCATCAAAATTTAGTAGAAAAACGAATTGATTGCTGGTGACAGGAAACGTACTTTGGAAAAACATTAATTAAGGTTAAAATGTATGCTGAAATACAAGCCGGTTGGATGATTGGCTAAATAAGCATATTAGACGAGATTCAAAAGATATGTATACCAAAAATTTTATAGATAGATTTGCATTCGAAGAATTCAGATTAATTAATTGGCATCCAAAGTTGTTTTGTCATTAACTGTTTCTAGTAAATTTTCTTTCAATGTTTTTAGACGGAACCCATATTTGATCAAGTATACCGGTTTATTTTTATAAAACTAGTGAAAACCGAAGCCAAAGATATTTACAATTCACCTAATGTTTCGATACGTATTACGAAACAGTTAATAGTGATATAATTGACCAAGTACTCTCTTAGCATAGGGCGCTGAATTTAGATATTGACTTTGTCTTTATCTTGTGGTCTTATTCTGCAATTTAAAATGTGTTTGGAAATGGACACATTAAAACCACAGATTTGATTGCAAAACAATATTTTGAATTTACCAAGTGGTGTAAGCTGTAATGGTCGGGAAAGAAATTGACCTTTCTTTGTCATTTGAATACATGTATTTCATCCTTAGACAGCAGAGGATTAAAATGTGGTTTAGTTTTCTTTGTATGAACATTAGAAATACGTATTATTTCTCCCTTGTCTTTCTTTAGAATTTTCTTGTTGGCTCCGTGCGTCGTTACGAGCGCTGGGTCCTTAACGGAATAAAGCCCCCTGTTCCCCCGGGTATGTTTATATACCAGTTTGCGGCTACCTTACAATGACGGATTAATTATAGGTAGCTTCCCGTTTCTCTGGAGAGCTAACCGACTCCATGTTTTTCATGGACACACCCCAGCCGCAGCGAGATAGCAATGCGGCACCCAAGCATCCATCGGGGTTGGTTTAATGGTACTCCGCTAATGCGGGCGAGCGGCCTTCACCGCCATTTCTAGGATACCCTGCTCTTGGGGCAGTTTTTTTCTTCTGAATTTGCCTTTTGAATGGTAACAGTCGTTCCACTTTACACCTTAGCCTTCTTCCGAAAACTTGTTTTTGGGGTAAACCCACCCAAGTCAGAAAATAATTTATGAGTTTCGACTCATACTTCCTATCAGACTTTACATTTTACTTTACAAAACTTCCATTCTCACTTGCATGTCGTAGAATCGCCTTCCCTGCGATTCAATTTCATTTTCGTTCAATCGAACAACCCCTTTATTAAGACATGCACAGCTCGCTCTTCCCTACTAGCCGCAAACATCCTTTCCCAATCCGATCCTTTTAGATGCATTCCCATAGTTTACCTCTTGGGTAGCTTCCTTTTTGTGTTGTCTTCAGAGCTTTTTGGCTTTGGGTGCAACCCTGAAGTTGACCTAGGATTACAAGAACTGGTGGTTTACCTCCATTCCTGTCCAGGTCATCCGAAGGGCCCCTGCCCCACTTTATGTCGGGAAGCTATCCCAAACCATTTGCGATTTTGTGTTTGGTTCGGCCCTTGGCCCGGGTCTGGTTCAAGCTGTGGTAGATTCCGTGAGGTTTTGCGTATCGCTGCCTACACGTCCCTGTAGCTTGGCCAGACTTAGACCAATTGCTGGATCTGAGCCAAACAGCAACATAGTTGTTTGATTTCCCAACTCGTCTCTTTCGTTGGATTTCGGGAGGGGTGGACAGAGCTCCATTTAGGGCGTTTGCCCCTCAGGAAGCGTTCCAAATTAAATTTGTTCGTATTATCCAATTTTATATTTAACGTAACTTTTTCTATTTATTCTTCGACACGAGTCACCACGATAGAGTAAACACTGAACGACATGAACTCAAATGAACACCTATTGAATGTATCTCAGTCAGACAAACATGAAAACAATCAACACCAAGTCACTACAAACAAATTGTACGCACAAACAACACCAAAACCACCAACAACAAGATCCCGATCGCGATATTGTCAAAACACAGCAATGTCTATAAAATATCACGAATCGAATATTTCTGGCATAAATTAACAGACAAGGCAGTGCAACGTAATGGCCGAGCCGTCAATGTCGACGACACCAGACCTAGGCCAACAATTGACCTACATACGATTGATACCGAGTGGATGCCCGAATTGCTGATTCCCGAACTCAAAGCCACTGATCGAAAGGCGACTTAAGTCAATGATGAGATATTAATGGAATCGACCCGAGATGCGGAGGATAATCGACATACGCGTATGAAAACCGAGATCCTGAGGACATCAGCATACGCGTCAGGAAATATTCACATTCGAAAACTGCGACACGCACAAACCCTCGCACGAAAACACGGCGGAGTGAATTCACTGTCGTAAGCTAATATTATCTGATACCGTTCAGATAAAAGGTCACCGTGAGGATCGCGAATATGTTTCCTCACTGAACGATTAGATTTAAATACAAAACAGCCACCCACCTGAAATTCGAAGCCGAAAGTCCTGGAGGATCACCCGAATTAATGCGCATGACAGTAAAATGCATGATCAATCTAATGTTGGTATTCTGAAACGTCTCGAATAGAAAATTGTCAGATGAGATGTCCCAAATCAGACTGTCCCAAATTGGATCGCGAGATGAATAAGAAACCCAACACTCAGATGAGTGAAATTGGAATCGGGTGAGTGAGTGCACCAAACGGAATTTGAAAATCCCACTGCCGCCAGGAAAATTTTCCTGTGGACGAGATCGACGGAAAAAGTTTCTTTTTGGTGTTAACTCGGTGAGTGGACGGAGGTCCTAGGCTGTAGGTGCTGGTGGAAAATTAATCGATTTCTTTCTTTTGTTCCTCGTTTTGATACCTTGAGATTGTACTGGAGAACGTATAACCGCCGGCGGAAATCCCCGGAATTGGAAAGCGGCAGCAGTAAAAAACGAACCATATTTTTCCCTACTAATCGCGATTGAGGTACCGGGAAAACTACGAAGGAAGATCCTTGGTTTCGTGGATGATACAGCAGATTGGCGAAGTACGAGTTGAACGAAGAGGACGAGTCGCGAAGTACATTTTCAAGATCACATCTTTTGTCGTTTACGAGCATCGATCTGTGGAAAGGACCCCATCGAGGGAGAAAACACGTTTCGGCGACCAAGAATAGTTAGATCCGGAGTTAGCAGGTTAGTGAGCTTGTAAAATATTTGAAGCAACCTCAATTCTAAAAGTGAAAAGAAATTTTGGAAGATTACCATTGAATGGTAACGCGATAGAAGATAACGTAGCATTATTACATAAGTGCAATAAAGTGTGTGATAGTGAATTGAGGCGGGCTGTAATTATCGATATCGAGACGGGCTTGCGCATAAGATTGCGTAAGGGGAGCGTGGGAGTGATTCAGTTTAGAAGCGAGTGGCGCCCACTTGCAACCTTTTTCTTCGCGAGCAAAAGCCGCCCGAAAACTGCCGCCCTTGCTTCGCAGTTAGGGATAAAGGGTTTTAGTGCGCATTGCTAATAGTAACGGTAACAGGTCCACATTCTTGTGCAGGATGAGCTGAGCGCTTTTCAGCAGCAGCTGATGTAGCTACAAAACAGCATGCACATGCTGTTGGAGTGGGGGGCTGACCGGATCCCTCATTCGCTACCATTGGAAATAGCTTCGCCCAGACTGAATCCAAGGGCGCGTTTCTTTGTGCCAATCCAGAGGCTACCCCACCTGGAACCTCCTTCAAGTGCCTCGGTAGACGGTTTAGCACCCCGCGGAGGCTAAAGAAATGGTCGTGAGGACAGGTTATGATCTGACCGAATAACAGCCATCTTGGCCGGATGGAACATCTCATTCAGCGGCCAAACCGGGAGCATGCTGGTGGAGACATTTTTGTACAGGGTCAATGCTCTGACCCGACAGCAATTGCAAAGAGATTTTCGGGCCATGACGCGCCACATCGACAATCTATTAACTGGAGTAGCTGAAGAATTATATTGACAGCATCACAGAGAGGCCGATACACTTGACTGGACATCATTGCACGACGCGATGAGACGTCAATTTAAAGACTTTGCCTCCAATAGTGAGTTCATGAGGTGAATTCGCCAGCGCCAACAGAAGGCTGGCGAGGCCTTCGACGACTTTTATCGTGACATCCGTCGCTTGGCCAGTAGTCTACCGTTCCCCCTCGGTGAAAACGACTTGTTAGACATTATCCAAGGGAATATGCTTCCGGAGCTACAATGGCAGTTGGTCGACCGGCACTTCGCCAGTACACAGCAGCTTCGCGAGCATATCAAGAGGCGTGAGTGCAGAATGACAGCCAGAATAGGTCTTAAGACAGCCAGAATGGGTCTATGGGACTCGTCACCATCTGTCGTCGCTGACGGATTCCCAAAAATTGGAGGAGCTGGAGGATGAACCCCTGGACCTACTGGAGAATTCTGCCAGCGAGCTCGGAATTACTTCAGCTGCACCCCTGCCTATCTGCTGGAATTGCAGAAAGGTAGGACACCAATTCGACGACTGTCTGGAGGAACGGACAGTATTCTGCTACGGGTACGGGAAAACTAACACCTACAAACCCACCTGCTGCAATTGTTAATTGAAAAACCGGTCACCGGAAGCACCGAACAAGACCCCGAGCCTCCCCACCCGCAGGACCCCTCCACCTTGTTCCAGCCGATAGGCGGGGATGAAGCGAAAATAACATCAGAAGCAAGTCCGGTAACACTTAAAGACGACCTCCAGTTAGACCCTGAAAATACTCCTCGGCAAGACCCGAAACCCATCACCGGACGGCCCACGCCACTTACTTTTCTGCCATACAACGAGCGATTGCGGAAGTACACAGCGGTGAAAGGCCGAATTTTCGAGACCGCGATAAGAAGAGTAAGAATCGTGCCAGAACGAAACGCTCAACTTTACGGATGAGATATTACTATTCTCAACTTCGAGGTTGGCGCTACCAGTTGCCTTGTACCGCACTGTTGGACGTGCCTTGGACCGCACTGTTGGACGTGACGTCTGGCCTTACGCGCGGGTTCTGCTATTTGGCTTTCCGTCGTTCGTTGTAGAGGGTCTGGGGAAAACAGCGCTAATCCAGCATGAGATCGACACTAGCAGTCAGAAACCAATCAAACAGAGGCATTTCTCGGTTTCGCTAGCTGTCGAGAAGCTCCTATATAAGGAGCTGGACCGCATGCTAGCGCTGGGCTTGATTGAAGAGTCGAAGAGCGCCTGGTCATCACCTGTGACATTGGTGGTAAAACCATCAAAGGTACGCGTGTGCCTGGATGCGAGGAAGGTGAACGCGGTCACAGTGAAAGACGCCTACCCCTTGCCTCTTATCGATGGCATCTTAAGCAGACTTCCAAAGGTCACTTACATCACAAGCCTTGATCTGAAGGATGCCTTCTGGTAGATCCCTTTGCAAGAGAAGTCTACGGAGAAGACAGCTTTGACTGTGCCCCTGACCCCTGTACCCATTTGTCGTGATGCTGTTTGGCTTGTGCAATGCACCCCAAACCATGTCACGACTTATGGACAAAATAATTTCTCCGCATCTAAAACACGAAGTTTTTGTATACCTGGACGACTTGCTGGTGATTACGGAGTCCTTCGACGAACACCTGAGGGTACTCCATTAAGTCGCTTTCCACCTGCGACAAGGCAGCCTTACCATCAATGTGGAGAGGAGCAAATTCCTCTTGCGAGAAGTGAAATATCTTGGCCATATTGTTGGTGAGGGCATGATTCAAACTGATCCCAACAAAGTGAAGTCCATCATGGATTTCCCGCTTTCCTCAACGAAGAAACAGCTTCGTAGATTTCTAGGAATCTGCGGCTGGTATCGGCGTTTTGTCAGAGAGTATGCGTCTTTTTCGACGCCGCTGACAGACATGCTTTCAAAACGGAGTCAGTTTGTGTGGACTGATGAGAGGCTAAATGCTTTCAGGCAACTGAAACTCAGCCTGGCTTCAGCCTCGGTGTTGCACAGCCCAAACTTCAAAAAGCCCTTCTCCATCCAAAGTGACGCAAGTCAACATGGAGTAGAGGCGGTGCTTGTGCAACGCACAGACGAAGGGGATGAAGCCCCCATCGCATATATGTCCCACAAACTGAATCCCGCTCAGCGAAACTACACCGTCACTGAGCAAGAATGTCTGGCAGCGGTGTTAGCAATCAAGAAGTTACGTGGCTATGTGGAAGCTGATGAACTCGAAATCGTGACCGACCATGCTTTTCCAAAATGGCTACTGCACCAACCAGATTTAAATGGTCGCTTAGCCCGGTGGGCTCTTAAACTTCAGGGGTTTAACTTTACTATCGTCCACCGAAAGGGAAGTCAAAATGTAGGGCTGGACTCCTTGTCCCGCATGTTCTCTGCCGAGGCGTTGACGCCATCGGAGAGCGTTGAGACTCCAGTGGAACTCGACCTGACTTTGCCGCATTTCAAAAGCGCTTCCTATATGGAGCAAGCGGCGAAAGTCAAGGCAGAACAACATCAACTGCCGGACCTAAAATTAGTAGATGCGTACTTATACAGGCGTACTGACTATGCGACCGGAAACGGACTACAGGAAGAATTGGCCTGGAATTTGTGGGTGCCTTCAGAAATGACGGCAGACCTAGTGATGCGGGTGCATGATCCACCTTTGAGCGCACACGGCGGCATGCCCAAAACCCTCGGCCGACTACGGCAATGGTTTTTCTGTGGAATTCTTAAGTGGAATCATGCATCATCTTTAAGACAACAAAAGCCCCTTCGCACCCTCTTCGTCCACCGATGACGCTTCAGTCTGTGTCCGAGCGCATATTTCAACGCTTGTATATTGACATCATTGGCCGCTACCATAGATCCAAGTCCGGCCACACTGGAGCGCTCATCGTTCGGGACCACCTGTTATGTTACCCGTTTATCCAACTTTAACGGAAATTCACCGCAGGGACCGCGTCTGAGACCTTCAGGACGCGGATATTCCCCTGGACGGAGTTCCGGAATATATCGTATCTGACAACGGATTCCAGTTTCGGTCCAACTTATTTCATTTCCTGTTGGAAGAATTCGGTGTCCCCATACCTTCACGGCTGTGTACTCTCCGCAGGCCAAAGCCTCTGAACGACTCAATCGCTCGCTTATCGCTACAATTGGAGCCTATATCGACCCCTCCAAAAACATCTGGGACGCCAGGCTGACAGAGATCACATCTTCACTACGCTCCGCACCACATGCTACCATTGGCACTTTATCCTATCAAGCTGTTTTTGGACAACCGATGGTGACCCACGGTAAAATCTATGCCCTCCTTAGGCAGCTTCAGCTCCTGGATGAGCCCGAGCTCGCTCTGCCACCCTCTGACCGCCTCGCCCCCATTCGCCGACGGATTCGCGACCTTACCACCAAAGCTCAAGCCCGCAATGCAAAAGCCTACAATTTTCGTTCCAGGTTGATCTCATACCAGCCTAGCGAAGAAGTGTAAAGGTGCTCGATTTACATTAGAAAGGATTATCCTCTTCTGATAATCTTCGAGAGATATGCGCTTACTATAGTTAATTTATTAATTATTAGATATTTTTATTTCTTTGTCAATATCTCAATTATATAGTGGATTGCCGCATGTTTGGCGCTGAGTACAACTCGTGCAGCCGATATGTACTAATTAGCCAATATAAGGCTAGGCTAAGACTTGCCAATGGAAGGCAATAATTTAGTTTCAAAAAACAAAACTAAATGTAGTAATCTTAAATAATGTTTATTAGTCCAAGACTACTTTACAACTTCTTATCATATCATTTTCACATTCTATTAATGCTAAAATTTTGCTTACGCTATTCTTACCTATCGATAATGCATACCCATTACTCAATTAGTTCCCATGCATAAGCTCATGACCTAATTCATGTGAGCCGCTTACTTTGTTATTCCCACATTAAGTTATCTAGTTCATTACTGAATTATACGTGATTAACTACCTACATTACACGTGATTAACTACCTACTACCTACATGGCCACTCATGCTCCAAGTCACGACAACACACATCAAACCAAGACATAAATCACATACATAAACCACATAGAACATGTCCCAACCAAGACAAAATGTCTTCCACACATCAATGCTATAGTGGAATATGGATGTAGTCTATGCTAATCAAGATTAATTGTATTGAAAGTCAATTAATTTTTGTCTTGTCTTACGTCTCTATGTCTATATAACTAATAAAATGAATCTCTAAGATTTGATAATAAAATATTGGTACGGCCTGTTGAGAAATTATGCATTTATGCATGATTTGAGTGTGTTGACATTAAACTACTTCTCTAGAATAAAGAGTACATAGTACTGCAAATACATAAGATTGAATAATTGCAACAGCTGATTCTAATACTAATAAAAGAATTTGTCCTATTAATAAAAGTGTTATTAGAATTATGGATAATGAAGGCCCTGTATTACCTAAAAGAGTTAATAATAAATGCCCTGCAATTATATTTGCTGCTAGTCGAACTGCTAAAGTTCCTGGGCGTCTTATTGTTTTCAGTATTCAGAAAACAATAACCGCTACATTCATCATTATCGAGTAATGGTTATGCATTATCGAATAATAAAATGAATCTCTAAGATTTGAGTAATTGTCCCATTACAGTAGAATACAGGCGCAACTTCCGGACAAGTGACGCAGCTGCGCACTATAATGCAAAGCTAGACCGGAAATTTCTACCTAGCAAGGTAATAAAAAAGATCGGTGGAGCCTATTACCAGCTAGCCGATCCAAATGGACGATCAGTGGGCGTCTTTCATGCAAAATACATCACTAAGTAATAAGCCCACTAAGTTCAACCATTCACGATCGGTTACCAAATTCTTATTTGGGGGATCGTCCATGCGCGCCTGTTTCAAGTGTCACTCCTGCCATATTGTAGAAGTATCGGAAGAACGTTCACCGAGTTCACCATTCCTACTTCCGAAGATACTTCCCCTATCCATTCTGTACACATTTGTTCACGATATTCCTCATTACTATTTTGCCTGTACTACCCTGTTCACCTGGTTCACGCTTCTCTTTCCCTAACAAGGATTTGGATAGTAGAAAATGATCACTCGTTCACGGTATTGTCCATTTATTCACTATTCCACCCTTCAGCTCTTTCCACGCACTTGCCCTTATGGAAAGAGCTGTGTTGTAGTATCACACGTTTCCCAACTGGGAAACGCGTTTACTACTTTTGTCCGAGACTTGTCACGTCTCAAGGACAGAAGTACAAGCGAGCTATACATACTTCCAAACAATTACCGCTACATAGCGGTTTTCAAAATCTCAAAAAATGCGCGCGAGAGATCGGGGAGTAATTGTGAGATCGTGGCCGGGATCGGAGGCCAAAGTGGCGAGGTTCGTTTGGAAATGGTAGCCATGGTGAAGTTCCTGACTCGTTCGGTCATTGAATTCGTTGGTGATAGAAATTCGGATAGAGCAAGTTACGAGTTTCATAATAAAGGATTTTGTGTTGGAAGTATCGCGAAGTGATGTGTGGTTGTTTTGCTACTGTTTGGATTAGCCTCAATGGAGCGGAATATAATTAGAGAATATATTTTCGCGTCGTGCGAGATTCAAAAGAAGTCGCAGGGCGAGATTGATATCAGATTTTCATATGCACGTGAATTTTTCGAATCTGTTAGAGGAAATCATAACGGATCAATCACAGTCAGAGTTTATTGTGAGTGTTTAGCTTGTGAGTTTTGTGAACTGGCCACGGTTTTCTTCAAAATCGTGAGGACCCTGTGACCTGATTGTTTCTTTGATAGTGTGAAGGGGTCTTGATTTGAAAGTCCTTCGTGCGTCCGTGTGGTCCTAAATGTCAACTGGGTGTGCGAATACGTTTGATCACTTATTGTGTCGAGCAAACGGATTTGACGATGGCACCAATAGATATGTTCATTACGCTTCGAAACGCAACGCAACATGGAACACTGTATCTTAACACCAGACGTTAGTGGTGAGGATGATGTGTAGATTGAGCCGTCGCTTGGACTCACTATTCAAATAAGGAGTTTCTGTAAAAAAATGAAATTGGCGCTATCGGTTTTGTCGGAGTGCAGTAAAGAATGATGATTTGAGTTTGATGGCGGCTCGAAAGTATTTATTTAATTCAGGAACAAATCGTGCTTAAAAATTTGATAGACATTGAGTAAGTTAGGGTGCCGCAAAAAACGAAATGATGCTTCTCGAAAGCGACAGAAGTATTTTTACGCGTATAATTTTTTTTTTGCGTAAAACCCGCCATGGAGTCCGTAGGCGGCGAACGTTGAGAAGCGAATTCAGTCCTGGTCGCTGGGCGGTCAGCGACGGGCAACTAAATTCATCCGTAGTGTATTGGCGCATTCTGGTGTGTCATTACAGTAGGGGCTGTGGTTCACTGCAGCAATTGTGCAGAGGTATGTGGTTCGTACTAGCCGGTTAAACGTTGGAATATAATATTGCTAATGGTGTCATCAAAATTTAAGTAGAAAAACGAATTGATTGCTGGTGACAGGAAACGTACTTTGGAAAAACATTAATTAAGGTTAAAATGAGATATCGTCAGCTTTATGCTGAAATACAAGCCGGTTGGAGGATTGGCTAAATAAGCATATTAGACGAGATTCAAAAGATGTGTATACCAAAAATTTGATAGATAGATTGCATTTGAAGAATTCAGATTAATTATTTCGCATCCAAAGTTGTTTTGTCATTAACTAAGACAAAACTTTATGTTTCTAGTAAATTTTCTTTCAATGTTTTTAAACGGAACCCATATTTGATCAAGTATACCGGTTTATTTTTATAAAACTAGTGAAAACTGAAGCCAAAGATATTTACAATTCACCTAATGTTTCGATACGTATTACGAAACAGTTAATAGTGATATAATTGACCAAGTACTCTCTTAGCATAGGGCGCTGAATTTAGATATTGACTTTATCTTAAACTGTGGTCTTATTCTGCAATTTAAAATTTGTTTGGAAATGACACATCAAAACCACTGATTTGATTGCAAAACAATATTTTGAATTTACCAAGTGGTGTAAGCAGTAATGGTCGGGAAAGAAATTTCCCTCTCTTTGTCATTTGAATATATGTATTTCATCCTTAGACAGCAGAGGATTAAAATGTGGTTTATTTTTCTTTGTATGAACATTAAAAATACGTATGTAAGTATTCGAGTACGATTCTTCGAGGCCAACAAGAATTAAATCATAAATTAAGCAAGAATAAGAATTAATCAAGAATCCAACAAGAATTAAATCATAAATTAAGAAAGAATAAGAATCAATCAAGAATCCAATAAGAACTAAATCACAAATTAAACAAGAATAAGAATTAATCAAGAATCCAACAAAAATTACATCATAAATTAATCAAGAATAAGAATTAATCAAGGATTTAAACGAAAATTAAACTAGAATTAATCAAGAATAACCAAAAATTCAGCAAGAATTGAATAACAGTTATAGAAGAATTGAATAGCATTGTTGTTGTACTATTTCGCAGGAAAAAAATTATGTTTCGTTAATTTGGAGAAACTATTGGCCTTCTTATTGGGCGAAAGCCCGTAAGGACTTTTCTTCTTGAGGTTTCGAGATGGCCTGGCTGGCCAATAACTGATTAGCTTTTTAGATTTTCAGCCTCTTTCAAGGGAGGGACATTGGCCACTCTTCTTTTTTGTGCTTTTTATAGTTTCAAGCCAATGTCAGTGGGTGGAGGACCCCAGATCATCGGGGTCAGGGCTCCGCCAGCATCAGGGGCCCGGCACTTTCTGCCTCACCTGAGCTCCTGTGAAAGAGAGGCAGTATTTCTCCCTTATCCCTCTTCAGAATTTTCTTGTTGGCTCCGTGCGTCGTCACGAGCGCTGGGTTTGGCTTACCAGCCCATGCAGCAGAGCCATGGGGGGATTCCTTAACTGAATAAAGACCCTTCTTCCTCCAGGAATATTTATATACCAGTTTGCGGCTACCTTATAATGACGGATGAATTATAGGTAGCATCCCGTTTCTCAGGAGAGCTAACCGACTCCATGTTTTTCATGAACCCACCCCAGCCGCAGCGAGCTAGCAAAGCTGCACCCCAGCATCCGTCGAGGTTGGTTAAAAGGTACTCCGCTAATGCGGACGAGGGGCCTTCACGGCCATTTTTAGGGTACCCTGCTCTCGGGGCAGTTCTTTGTTTTTGAATTTGCCTTTTGATTATTAGAGCTGAATTTCTGAATACTAAATTTGTCATAAATATCATCGTAACGAACACCAGGTCCAACCATTTACTAAAAGAAAAGCTTATGAGCCGGTGAATATATGCTGCTGGATCTTATCCAAGCCAATTGTGCACCGTAATTTTTATGCTTGTTTTTAACCATCGGTTTTTATTGTTATTCATTTATTTGATTGTTATTTAACTTACTGTCTATTTCAATCTTATTTGTTTACTCAATTAGTTATTTATTGATGCGTTATACATTTGTACCTTGCATGTTTTTATTAATAGAGTTGTATTCATTTATAGGTTTTTTTTTATATTTGTATTGTTATGATCTATTTTTTATTTATATGTTTATATATGTATTTCTATTTACATAAATAATTATATATATATATATATATATATATATATATATATATATATACATATATATATATATATATATATATATATATATATATATATATATATATATATATATAAATATATATATATATATATATATATATATATATATATATATATATATATATATATATATTCAGCTGATTCGGAAAACTTAATGCTGTGTTTAAATGTAAAAGTTGATATTGAAAATGTATATTCAGTATTTGTTCAAAAGTTGAATTTACCGAAATTTTCAAGATCCAGTTATTTTTCAAAATGAAATGAAAAGTAGTAAACCATCTATCATTGAAATCTGTCGAATTAAAATTCGTTAGAAACAAGAAACTTGAAATTCGTTAGAACCTCGAATAGCTATCATTTTTGAAAATGTAGTAGTTAAACGCAAGTAGAAAGTATAAAATTTGAAATTAGAAAAGTGTAATTGAATAAGTAACAGTTGAATAAATTGGTGAATTGTACTTGCTATAGTGTTTTTGATTTAAACGGGAATTACCATAAAGTGAAATTTTAAGACACGAAACATTTTTGGTCCTTCGAACCGGATAGTGTCGCGATTCGATTTCGGTGAAAAAAAAAGTGGTTTGAGAAACAATTGCACGTTGGTAAAGTTTTTTCCTTTGGCACTGAGTAAGTCCTTTTCCTTTTCCTTTATATTTTATAACTATGCATGCAAATTATTGGCGCATTCTGGTGTGAAAATAAATTCTTTGAAATGCATAACTGTAAAATCATCGTGCACTAATTGAAAATTGATGTATTGTACTAACCACATAATGTGAAATTTTGATACAAATTGCAAATAACATTTGAATTACTCACAAGGACAAGTTGAGTGACTAAATTCTGTTATATAACTTACAACCAATATACTGGAATATATTGAAATACAGTGACATTTTAGATAAATCAATTTAGATTCGGAATTTGAACAGTTGTAATATCTGATATACATTCGGTATTCTGTGAGTTTATATTGGGCGTGTAAATTTGAAAATTGCGGTAAATTTTAAAATTGCGGTAAAATTGTGAAAAGTATCGGCAGCTTTTGAATCGAACTCCGTTTTAACGGGAATCTGTAAGAACGTGCTGGATTCACTGTATTTCCCTTCCGCCATAGCGGTTGAATTTCTCTGCAACGGTTAGTAACCTTGTTCGTATACAACTGTGCATTCTTCGCAATTCTTATTGTGTGAATTCCAATCTCAAGTGAAATGCTGACGTGCAGAATCTTATTGTACGATAAAAGATCGCATATGATCAACTTGCAAGATGGCAAGTAAATTATCGTAAGGATTCCAAAGCACGGAAAACAACCAGTTATTACCAATCTTTGCTTAGCAAAATACAAGCTCTTTACGAGCGCTTCTTGGAGACCCATGAGCAGATTTTGGAACAAGTGAATGAGAAGATTGTGGAATTGCCGTACTTTACTGAAGATTTCGACAAATTTGAAAATCTTCACCTAAATTTTCAATCGGAATTGGAAAACCACGAAGGTACAAACGCAAACCAAAACTGACGAATTGGAGTTGAAACTTCCTCGGATAAATTTTCCTAAATTTACGGGAAATTATGAAGATTGGGTGCCATTTTAGGATCTTTTTGTGTCAATCATTCATGGTCGGGCTTCGTTATCACAAGTGGAAAAGCTGAATTATTTAAAATGTAGTCTAGGAGGTGAAGTGGAAAATTCACTCCGACATTTTGCCATAACTTGGGCAAATTATGAGTCCGCGTGAAACCTGTTACATGAGCGATATGACAATCAAAGAGTGTTGTTAATTGCTCAATTTAAGAAATTTTTCAGCATTGGTAATGCATCCGAATCCGCTACCGCATTGAAAGGTCTTGTTGATCGTACCGTTGAATGTGTACAGTCAATTGAAAATTTAAAGTTAGGGGATTTATGGCAATACATAGTGGTGTATCTGACAACGCAACGATTACCTCAAGAAACCCGTCAGCTGTGGGAGCAAAATCAAGCATTAAACACCAAATTGCCTTCATTCGATGAGTTGAAAACCTTTTTAAATAAAAGATTTCGTGCTTTAGAAGCTTCCGGGATCGATCGATCTAAACAATTTCGAACTCAGTCCCATATTCGGAAAGTTCATTCACCTTTATGTGTTCATTGTCGAGGTCCTCACCGTTTAGTTCATTGTGCACAGTTTAAACAACTGCCTCATCCTAACAAATTTGATATCGTTAAATGAAATGGGCTATGTCTGAATTGCCTGGATAGGGGACACTAATTGTTAATTTGTCCAAGTAGATTCAAATGTTTGAAGTGTCAAAGGTTCTGCATCGAAATGATCCATCGGCCAACAGCGCAACCAATCTATTGCCATCAACATCACAAGCGGGACACTTGCATGTGCATACCATTAACACAATGAACCGACGAGAAGTTTTTCTAGCCACAGCTGTGGCTACTTTGCATTCTCCCATTGGTCTTGTCACATTAAGAGCGGTGTTGGATCAGGGATCAGAAGTATTTTTAATTACAGAGTCTGCCGTGCAACAATTGGGTTTAACCAGAAAGTCAGCCGAGGTAAATGTGTCTGGAATTGGAACTTCTGATCCGACTAAAGTAAAGGGAATAGTTCAAATCAGCATGCACACTCTAGCAGGAGGCGTATTGGATTTCGACGCATACATACTAGATTAATTGACCAATTCAATTCCTAGCAAAGCAGTGTTGACATCCGATTGGGATCAAATAAAACACTTACAGCTCGCTGACCCGTTCTTCGACCGTCCTTGTCGCATCGACGTGTTATTAGGAGCCGACGTTTTAGGTAATGTAATGCTAGGGGAAATGATGAAACTAGTCGCGGGACCAATAGCACAGAACCCAAAACTAGGCTGGGTGATATCTGGTCAAATAGAAGATGCAGTAGTGTCGACGGTTCAAAGTTTCAAGCTAGAAACAAACGCTGATGTGGAAGTCATTGAGGATATTCTGGGAATTAGAGGAAGTGCAACCAAACCAAAGAAGAAAAATTCTGCGAATCATTTTTTGTGGAAACTACATCTCGTGACAAATCGGGTCGTTACTCAATTGCCGTTCAAAAACATCGAATGTCGAAATTCTTTGGGATGTCTAGTTTCTTATCGTTAGAAAGGCGTTTTCAAAAGGATGAAAACTTAAAAAAGAATACACTAATTGCATTCAGGAATATTTGGATCTAGGCCACATAGAGCTAGTCAGCGATATTAATGAGCATATTTTCAAAGGAGATCAACGTCAATGTGTTGCTTATTATTTACCACACCATGCAATCCAAAAGGAAAGCAGCACAACAAGCTGCCGAGTCGTTTTCGATGCCTCCAGAAAAACAACCTCTGGTATATCACTGAACGAAACTTTGTTTGCTGGTCCAGCTATTCAAAACGACCTTATGACCGTGTTGATGAAATGGAGATGGCATTGTTTTGCTTTTGTTGCTGATATAGCAAAAATGTATCGTCAGATAAACATGCACTCGAAAGATGCACAATTTCAAAGAATTTTGTGGAGGTCAAATCCATCCGAAAAATAAAAGACTACGCATTGACCACGGTAACATTTGGTACAAGTTGTGCACCGTTTTTGGCCATTAGAACTTTGAGAAAACTGGCAGAAGATGAACGTTTTAGATATCCCAATGCATACGACTCGGTGATGAATGAGTTCTACGTAGACGATCTGTTATCAGGAGAAGAAGATTTGGAAAAAACAATCAGCAAGCGGAAAGAAATATTTGAACTTTTGCAATCTGGAGGCTTTCATCTTCGCAAATGGATTAGTAATGATATGGGAATTTCAGATGGTGTGCCTGTCGAAAGATTTGGAAATGCAAATGTCTTTGGATTTGAATTGAGACCAAGGTTATAAATCGTTAGGAATTATGTGGCATCCACTAACTGACCAACTTAGTTATCGCGTTAAATTAAGTTAAGAAAGCAATGCATATTCAAAGCGGCAAGTATTGTCAGATATTGCCAGGCTCTACGATCCTTTAGGCTGGCTATCTCCCATTATGATAACCGCTAAAATTTTGTTGCAGTCACTTTGGTTACATGGTTTGACATGGGACGAGCCTTTAGAAGATGAATTACATAGAACCTGGATCGATTTTAGAACTAAATTACTAACTCTTGGATATCTAAGAATACCTAGGTGGATAAACTACACGAAACAATCGAATTTGGAGTTACATGGATTTAGCGATGCCTCATCAAAAGCTTACACAGCACTAGTATACCTCTTATAATATCTAAATCAAATCAGCATCTTATAATATCTAAATCAAAAGTGGCTCCCTTGCGAACGATTTCAATACCACGACTGGAATTATGTGGAGCAGTGCTGTTGGCAAAATTAATTTCAAAGGTAAAACTTGCATTGAATCTGATGAATATCAGTACCTCGTTATGGACAGACTCCGAAATTGTGCAGGCATGGCTAAGAGATCATCCAACTCGATGGACAGTTTTCGTCGCCAATCGAACCACGGAAATTTTGAACAACGTCGGGAATACTCCTTGGCGTCATGTTCCATCCAATCAAAACCCCGCTTATTTCGCTGAAATCTTCGATAATAATTTGTGGTGGCATGGACCTAGTTGGTTGACTCAGGATTCTAGTAAGTGGCCCCGCAGTACCTGTTCCTGGAATACTAAACTGGAATGCAAAAATACACTGTTAGTCCATGTTGTTAATGAATGTAATCCTAACCTCGACACTTTGTTAGATACATTTTCAACTTTGTCTGATTTGATACGAGTAACAGCTTATTGCCTCCGTTTCTTCGCACACATATCGAAACAATCTAACTATAGCGGACATTTAACTACAATCGAATTACAGCAATCATTCAACTTCTGGATAAGATACGCTCAATCAAAGGAATTTGCAAAGAAAATCTCGACGTTACGGAACGGAAAGGTCATTGGAAGCAATCACTTTCAAAAGAATTTGAGCCCGTTCGTAGATGGTACTGGAATACTGAAAATTGGAGGACGGTTAAACAACGCAACTTTGCCATACGATGCCAAGCATCAAATCATTCGACCTAAAAGAGGGAAATTAGTAGAATTATTAATACATCAAACGCAACAAAATACTTTACATGGACAAACGCAGCTGATGTTGAATATGATTAGAAGACGATATTGGATTCTAGACGCTCGTAATACTATTAAGCGGAAAATACGCAAATGTATAAAATGTTTCCGGGTAAAGCCGCAAATATTAACCCAATTGATGGGAAGCTTACCAGCACCTAGAGTAAATATGTCCAGTCCATTCACGCATTCGGGTATCGATTACTGCGGTCCAATTTTGTATCGCGACAGACGAGGACCAGGATACAAACTACACAAGGGATACATCGCAATATTCATATGTCTAGCAGTCAAGGCTATTCACATCGAATTCGTCAGTGGTTTGTCTACAGCAGCGTTTCTCGCAGCACTGCGTCGATTTATAGGACGTCGAGGACTTTGCAACCACATATATAGCGACTTTGGTACTAATTTCGTCGGAGTTTGCGCGGAATTACGACGCATCGTGAAAGGAAACAATCATTATGCTGCAGAAGTACTCGCCAATGAAAATATCATTTGGAATAGCAACCCTCCTGCTTCTCCACATTTCGGTGGACTGTGGGAGGCCGGAGTGAAGTCGATTAAACAGCATTTACGTCGAGTTGTTGGAGGAGCAGCATTAACTTTTGAGGAAATGTCAACCGTGTGAGTAAGACTTGAAGCTTGCCTCAACTCCCGGCCTTTATACCCTTTATCAGATGACCCCACAGACATCGAAGTGCTCACTCCAGCTCATTTTTTAATCGGAAGAGCAATACTTACACCAACGGAACAAGATTTCACAACCATAAAGGTGAATTATTTGGATAGATGGCAGTATGTTCAACGTTTGACACAGGACTTCTGGAACAGATGGAAAGTTGGATATTTGAATCGTCTGCAATCACGTCCGAAATGGCTCAACTTGGAAACAAACCCGCATGCTGGTTATATTTGTATATTAAAGGACGAAAGAGTGGTATCCTATAAATAGCCGTTAGCGAAAATAACTGAACTTCATCCTGGAAAGGATACATTAGTGCGAGTGGTTTCCGTGTTCTCAAATGGCAAAATTTATAAACGACCTATATAAAAAATTGCGTTGCTGCCGACCGCAACAAGAACTTGAACTTCATTATTGAATTAATAACGTATCAAATATACTTACAAAATTCGGACTGTAATATCGAGTATTAACGGTAAACTAGTGAATTGATGAATCGATTAACCTGTTTGCGACAAATGAAGAGACAACACTTGGAATAACAACCAAATAAAAATAACAATTGACAATCGAATTAACAATAATAATTGAATCAAATGAATTAACCTTAATTGAAGTATGCATAGTTATCTCAATCTCTGTTCAACGTCTTTATACCATACCAAACCCTGTCCCCTAAATTCCTTCCAATCCTGTGTTCGATGTGGCGAGTCAGGGCGCCACGTTAATATAGCCCTTGGTTGCTGGATGTTATGTGCCTGTTCGGAGTAAATGCTACAGGCAACACTACCATCTTTAACGTATGGTTTTCGACTCTGGTATTCGATAAACTTTATGGATCATGAACGCTTATACTTAACGGACAAATGAAAAAAAAGAGCCTATAATCAGTAATTCAATATCGATGTCAAACTTTATCAAACATACATTTATAAGTGGTAATTCTGATCCTGTCGGACCAGCGGGGGGAGTATGTTCCACAGCGATTTGACGTTGTCACCTTGAAAACATCAGCAGCAGATGGAAGGCAGGCAGCTGATTCGGAAAACTTAATGCTGTCTTGAAATGTAAAAGTTGATATTGAAAATGTATAATCAGTATTTGTTCCAAACTGGAATTTACCGAAATTTTCAACATCCAGTTATTTTTCAAAATGTTAAGTGGAGTAGAAATTTGAAATGAAAAGTAGTAAACGATCCATCATTGGAATCGGTCGAATTAAAATTCGTTAGAAACAGGAAACTGGAAAACAACGCTGCCTGGTTCTCCCCAGTGCCGGGCAGTGGCACAGAAGTTGTTGGATTGTTTCCGAGACTCCTTTCTCTTGACACTTCCTACAGGTGTCGCTGGTTAGGAGTCCCATTTTCATGGCATGAGCTGCTACAAGACAGTGGCCGGTAAAGATGCCGACCAGCCGTTTGCAGTCAGTGTAATGATTAGTTTTGTTGATAGATGTGTTGTGATGGTCTCGAATGACCATCAAAGGATAGCGAATCATTAGTCCGTGCAGGACTGAGCTACTCGGAGTAGCTACGACTCTCACGTGACAAGGAGGTCGGCACATGCTGGCTGCCTCTAGCTCTGTTCGGGAGAAGTGGGGGTTTTTTCCCTGTCACGCGTCCCAGGAATCATCACATTTTTATTTCATGTGCCTGAAGGACGGACAAAATACCGAAAAACAGCCGCGATCGTATACTGGACATTGAAGTCCAGTAAGAGCCGTGCAGGCAGACCCTGACCAGGGGCGAACAAAAAAAAAATAAGGCCACCAATAAAGGTCATGTTAAGCTTCTTACGAAGCAACTACACGCGGACCCGTTAGGAACACTCGCGAGGGATTGCGGATTGGTGGCCGGGGTCGGGAAGTAAGAAAAAAAACAAGGAGTACGCGCGATGCTGCGAACACGGATGAGTTGGTCACGGAAACGGATAGAGCAACCACGAGTAGCATTGAGAAAATCCACGAACGAAAAAGAAGAAACCGACTGAAATTACTGAATGAGTCGCAAAAACCGGAGAAGAAAAACGTGCGCGATTATCGAGAGCTCACCACCTGAAACACAAACACCAATTAGTTAGGTAGCTGCCATGTACTTACCTTGTCCCTCCTTCACACCAACCAACCACCCCTTAAAGAAGTATTAAGTAGTCCGCACAACCACTCTCACAACAAGAAAAAAATAAACAAGATTATCTACTCCAAAGTATCTTGTTTTATTCGATTTTAAGCAGTTTGATGGCAAGCTAACTGCGGGTATTTTCCTTTCGGTGGCGCGGACCACGTTTTCCGAGCACGTTCAGCTCTACGCCTGTCACAATTTCTCGTCGTGGCCAAGATCTTCATCCCACTCTCCGGTCGAGCTCAGCCAATAACTTTCCCGCTCGAGACCTGATAATCGCTACCTCGCATTATTGCTCTTGCTATTGCTATTGAAGAATTCCCGGACCGAGAACTTACCGTTTAGGCTTTAATCAGCTATGCGTTCATGCAACAACAATGCCATGATGGCATTCTCGGACCGAGCTCCAACTTACGGTGAAGGCAGACAAAATTCTCGGACCAAGCCAGGCAATGCCAATACTTTTTAACATTTGAGCTCGGTCCGAAAACGACAACAAGGCACTGTTGTTGTAGACTCGCTTCGCGCTAATTGAAAGGCGCACAAAGCCAACATGAATCCTCGGACCGAACCAGTCAATGCAAATACTTTTTAACAGCTCGGTCCAAAAATGACAACAGGGCATTGTTGTTGTAGGCGTAATTGAAAAGAAAACTAATTTAAAGTTGCGCACCGCAACAAATCGGCAATTCGTAAGTGTGCAATGCCCAGAAATAATAAATCCGTTACATCAGTTCGTGTCAATTCGAGTAGGTACCTAGTAGCTACGATATTGTACGACCCCCACATGATTTTGCTTAGCTTGCAGGTCTAAGTTGGACGCCATCTGCACGTCGCAACTTGCATCATATTGGAGTCAATTGAGTATTTGATTGTCTGGATTGGAGTAGGAATATCAACCGATCCTGACAGGGGAAGGCTAGCCCCGTGCTTGGCTAACGCGTCCGCCCTCTCGTTTCCTTGAATGCCCTTGTGACCAGGAACCCAGAAAATTCTGACTCTTTGGTTGTTGCCCAGTCTATTCAGGGCCTGAATACAGTCAAGTACACACTTCGATTTGTATGTGTAAGACACCAGGGCATTAACCGCCGCTTGACTGTCTGTAAAGATGTTGATTACCTCATTTGTGGTATCTCTGGCGTATGCTAGGTCTGCGGAATTACGTATCGCAAAAACCTCCGCCTGAAAAATACTACAGTGATTAGGAAGCATGAAAGCTTCTTCCATAGTTGCATGAAATGTTGCAGCACCCACTCCGGCCGATGTTTTGAGCTGTCAGTGTAGATGCTAAGAGTTGCTTCGCCCATTCGCCGATTCCACTCCTGCCCATCCCCCACAATCGCCTGATATCCCCGCTGGAAGTACAGAGTGGGGACCAAGTAGTCGGTGCTACCTGCGTACCTCCGTTCAATTCTGCTGTGGCTGAAAGATCGTGGCTCGTAGTGTCCCGATTCCCTTAGCCTGACAGCAGCTTTTGCGGCAGCGCCCCTGACGAAGAGGTCAAGCGGAGGGAGATGAAGCAGGACATTCAGAGCAGACGAAGGAGTCGAGGCTAAGGCACCTGTGATACAGAGAGCCGCCAGCGGCTGAACTCTGTTCGCCATGGTAGCAAAGGTAGTCTTATTCACTGCTGGCCACCAGACCAAGCATCCGTAAGCAAGGATAGGCCTGGCTATCGCCATATAGATCCAGCGTGTTAAGGCAGGCAGCACTCTCCTGCTGGCGTAAATTGCGTTGCTAGTCCGCTTTACTCTCTCCTCCAAATTCGGCTTCCAGGTGAGCTTGCTGTCCAGAATAAGACCCAAGTACTTAGTTTGTGACCTGAGGCTTAACCTGGCGCCGCTCAACCTGATTGGAGGTAATTAAGGAATTTCGTACTTTCTTGTGAAAAGTACAAGATCAGTTTTATTAATGTTGATGCTGTGGCCCACGGTATTCGCCGATTTCTCAACCAGCCCCAGAGCATACTCGATGAACTGACCTACCCGAGACTAAAATGGCAATGTCATCGGCAGAGACCACAACCGTGAGTCCTTTGCGTTCCAGCCTATCCAAAATTGTATTTACAACCAGGTTCCGTAAGAGGGGGGGGGGGGGGGGGGTAGAACTCCACCTTGCGGTGTGCCTTTATGGACTTTCCTAGTGATCCGTGACCCCGCCCACTCAGCTGTTATGAGCCTTTGCTTAAGCATATTGCTTATCCAGCTACAAATAGAAGGGTGGGTGTTGGTTGCGTAGAGGCTCTCCATAATGACTGTAGTGTGTACATTTTTGAAGGTGCCTTCAATATCTAGAAAAGCTCCCAAGGTGTATTCCTTGTAGCGGAGTGCCTTTTCTATTTCGAGAACTACCCTGTGGAGAGCCGTTTCAACGGATTTCCCTTTTATGTACTCGTTTTGGGCACCCGATAGAGCTTGAGGTCCAAGTCTTTGCTTGATGTAGAGATCCAGTAATCTTTCAAAGACTTTAAGGAGGAAGGAAGTCAGGTTAAGGCCTGTAGTCCTTCGGGTAAGCATGGTTGTTCTACCTGTCTTGGGTATAAATACAACCTTAGCGATCCTCCAGGCTGCAGGCACATGGTTTAGTGCTAGGCAACCTTTGTAAATTTGCATGAGCCAAGGAACGGTGAGTACACCTGACTTTTGAAGCATGGACGGTAGAACCCCATCCGGACCTGGAAACTTGAAGGGCTTAAAGGTGTCAATTGCCCAGGCAAGCCTCGGCTTGGTGACAACCTTGCCAATGCCTTCGAAGTCATGCAGATCAGACGACTGCTGACAAGTGAAGGGGGTGAGTTCATCCAGACAGCCCGGGAAGTGAGTATCTACGAGGACCCTCAGCGTTTCCGAGCCGCAGCTTGTCCACTCCCCGTCCGGCTTACAAACCAGGCTAGGCGTGACAGGGCGTTTAGCCAGTAGATTCCTAAGCCTCGCCGCTTCCGATGTGGTTTCGATTATAGCGCACAGTTCTTTCCAGGAGCTCCATTGGTCTTTCCTAATTTCTGATTTGTAGAACTTAAGGACGTCCATTATTCGTCCCACCATTCACTGCAGCCAGCTGCTTTGGCTAACTTGAACAGTTCACGAACTTGTCGTCTGTGACAACCCAGGTCCCTGTTCCACCAGGGTGGCTTGGGTTTGTGCCTCGGACGGACCTGGGGACACGCCCGTGCGAAAGCTTCCACGAGTTTACCCGTGAGTGTGTTAACCGCGGCCTCCAAGCCAGCCACACTGCCAATAATCGGAGGAGGGCCTAAGTCATTAGTCACTTCCCGTTCGAATGTTGCCCAGTTAGTATTCCTGGGATTGCGAAACGGTCGGTACTTGCGAGCTACATTGAATTTTAAGTAGTAACTGATGTAGCAGTGGTCAGAGAACGATGGGCCTTGAAGAACCCTCCAGTTCTCTATCAACTGCTCGTTTGAGTCATTGTGCAGAGTTATATCTAGCACGTTTTCACTGCGAGGTCCCCTATAGGTTGGAGTATTACCTCGTTTTGCTACGACTAGATTATAATTGATTATAAAGCTGAGTAGAGACTCACCTCTGTCGTTAATATCCTTGCTGCCCCATAGTGTGTGTTCGTTTCTGCATGCAGTCTTCAACTTCAGTTTAGTAGGAGGTGATCCCAATTTGGAAACCATTTATAATATTATTTTAACAAACTAATAGTATCATATACTCATAATCATGAACAATATTATGCTTTTGGCCAAATATGTTTTATTTAGATTTTCATAATTGAATATGCATTTTTATGCACCACAATCTTTTTCTATATTTTCAGATATTGAAAACAATTACATGGTATACAGAGCGCTCAATATCAGAAATTTCTCTTGGTGGCCTTCTCATTCTCGTCGTTATTCGAACTGTTCAATACAATATGCTAAAGATGCGAGATAGGTACTTGCATACTAACTGCCTGGCAGCCTTGGCTAATATGTCTGGACAATTTCGATACCTTCATCCCTATGTTGCTCAACGGCTTGTGAGCTTATTTGAAACATTAGCAAAAAAACACACACGTCTTAATTATCAACTGAAAAAACCTGTGAATACATCTGAGAATTTTTTTGTGAATATAGCACCTGAAGACTTGTCACAAGATTTGAATGTTTTGGAGGAAGTGCTGCGCATGGTACTAGAAATTTTGAATTCTTGTCTTTCAAATCAATTAGTGTATTGTCCAAATTTGGTTTACACTTTATTATATAAGCGACAAGTTTTCGAGGTATTTCGAAATCATCAAGCTTTTCAGGATATTATTCAAAATATTGACATGGTATGTACTTGACGTGTAACTATTTTTGAAGGTTTTACATTTTGTATGCAACTGATTGCAGGTTATTGGTTTCTTTTCCTCTCGCTTGCAAAGGGTTCAAGATCAGCGTGGTGAGCTTAGTGTGAATGAAGTTCTAGAAGTAATATCGAAAGGAGCTTGCCAGTGGTCTAGTGATCGGTTACGGGTGAGTTTTAATTTTAATGTTTAATGCTTATACCAAAATTAATAGTCTTACTATTTAGACTGAGTTTTTTAAAGAACAATGTTTCCTTCAGAAAATGTCTTGAAATATATTGAAATTTCTAGAGTAACCTGTTATCTTATCATCGTATTGTAACCTAAACTTCTTACTGGTTGAAAAGTTTTAAAAATTTTTTATTGAACTGTCCTTGCAATTTTTATTTCCTTACCTTTTAATCTCAATTGTTTCTCTTAATAAGTTTAACAACATTTAGTTTTACTACAACCAATAAAGTAACGGCTCAAATCAAATTGAACAATGGTGATTTTACACAATTACGTTGGTCAGTGTTTACTCGTCTGTTCTGCATTTGACGTTGTTCCATGTTATGTTATGTTCTCATCAAATCTGTTTACCTTTACTTTCCTGCTCCATGGACACCGTTTACAACCTATGAATCATTAAGTTGTGGGTCGCCACTCTCGGGAATATCAATAGTCCGACGTAGATGGTTTTGTTCTCAGATAAAGACGTTCTCAGGTGAGACGAATATATTCATATTCGTTGATATTTATTTATTTATTCATATACAATATATATATATATATATATATATATATATATATATATATATATATATATATATATATATATATATATATATATATATATATATATATATATATATATATATATATTTATTTATATATATATATATAAATATAAATATATATATATATATATATATATATATATATATATATATATATATATATATATATATATATATATATATATATATATATATATATATATATATATATATATATATATATATATATACTACAGGCAAAAAGTTTAAGACCACTTAGGAATCGTGAAAATAAACAAAGTTTTCATGGTAATTAGAATTTATTTCTAGATAAAATATAATTGATTTCTTTTTATGTAATTGTCAAATGTCAGCTTATTGTTTTTCTAGTTTACAAGTCAAAATCTATAATAAACAAAAAGAATCTTTTTCTACTTTAAATTCTACATTCATCAAAATATCCTCCTTTGGCATGATTTCAAATCGTCATGATTTAAATCGCAGCTTTTGATTTTTGAGATACGTCTCAGCCAATCATCTTCCGACCAAAAAGTGCCAAATTTAAAAATTGTTTTATTTATTTATTTATTTATTTGATACGTATTCAATACAACAGGCAAGACTGCCCAATTACAGATTGGATACCACGAACAAAATAAAATAACAAGAACTAAATGATAATATATAAATATAAGTATATAAAATAATTAAAGTTAGAATAAAGTAATAAAAAATAAAAGTAAAAAGTAAAGTAAAAAAGAAAGAGAAAAAAAAATCCATTACAAACACGAATGTCCAATTCTACAATAATTAGTGATGGGCAAAATGGCTCTTTGAAGTGAGCCAGCTCCGTAAAACTCACTCACTTTAAAGAGTCGCTCTTTAAGAGCCACTCAAAAGAGCCACTTCAAGCAACTTTTTTATGGTTGCAAAAGTATAAAGTAAATTGCTATTTTTTGTTGTTTTATTAATAATAATAAGCTTAAGTCTAATACAACATAACATTACTTTAAAAATATAACATAGTATATAATATAAATTTAAAAATAAACCATAAAATCATCTGAAAATCTTTCCATATAAGTGGCCACTCTACTCAATCGTTGATTCACTATCTCCAGATCCTGGGATGTAAATCTTTCTTTTCCTTCCACCAATTGAGAGGGTCAGCAGTTCTGGGTATATTTACATGTTGTAAATACTTATCCATTTCGTTAATGCCTGCAGCTACATAGCTTTGCTGGGTTCTTACACTATTGACTTTGTCATCAAATTTTCGCCATAGCGAATTTTGCGTTCCTTGTGCTGTGGGTACCGAAACTAGATGTATACAAGCAAGTTTGTACGTGGATTCATTTTGAAATGCTAGTCTTTTAAATCGTGGATCTAAAAGAACGCTCTCTAGGCAAAACATATTTTCTTTATATAATTTAAATCTGTTTGAAAGTTCTCTTTGGATCACATTTAAAAAACTGCGTACATCAGCACTTTTATTTTCGTTCAGACAGAGTTCTGAAATGTGGCTTATAATCGTTGATGTAATAATATATATTTTAGAAATCGTTACTGTTTTCTCACTGCTTATTTCTAGAGTAGCCTCATTGAAGATGCTCAATATATCAGGGGCTGTTTTCATAATATTCCATTCATCAGAAGAAGGAGTTGGTAGATTTTAGTTCAGGACACCTAAGGTGGCTAATAGTGGCTCTTTTACTTCTTGAATGCGCACAAGCATAGATTACGTAGAGTTCCACCTGTTAATAGCATGAAACTTTAATTTAAGCTCTACGTATTCCATTTGCCTCTGTTTTTGTTGTAATTTTGCCGTTATTTTGCTACCAAAATTTTTTCGGACGGTTTTCCGTCAGATTTCATTTTGCCGTATCTTCGAAACTAGTCCGCTTTTTCCCAAACTTGTATGGAAATTTCGCCCGAAACAACTCAAAAAGGTCCCCAAATTCATGCTAGTCGAAAAAAAATATTTTGTAAAAATGAACGTTTTTGCCCAATTTCACCTATCAAAAAATTTTTTTGCCCTTGAAATATCACTATTGTACTCCCCGACCACTTCAAATCATCGAAAACGTCCTAAAGGCAGTTTTTGCCAAACTGTGGCCAAAAAACCCCTTACTCCCCTACAAAACCGAAATTTTTATATCGCAGCAATAGGTCTTGGCCCGTTATGTCCCAAACCACCTTAACCCCAAATTGGCCGATTTTGTCCGATTTCAACTACTTTTGCCCTAAAAACTTTTTGAAGAACGAAAATATTCGATACGAACCTCTTCCATATACCTGTTCTAGTGTATACGCTTAAAAATGAACGTTTTTGCCCATTTTCCTCTCTCAAAAATTTTTTTTGCCCTTGAAATATCAGTATTGTACTCCCCGACCACTTCCAATCATCGAAAGCGTCCTAAAGGCAGTATTTGCCAAACTATGGCCAAAAAACCCCTTACTCCCCTACAAAACCGAAATTTTTGTATCGTAGCAATAGGTCTTGGCCCGTTATGTCCCAAACCACCTTAACCCCAAATTGGCCGATTTTGTCCGATTTCAACTACTTTTGCCCTAAAAACTTTTTGAAGAACGAAAATATTCGATACGAACCTGTTCCATATACCTGTTCTAGTGTATACGCTTCATCTCTAAAATCTACCTATGAAATGCACCGCCTAATAGCCAACATTTGGCTACTAAAATACTCGTGAACCAGAGCAAAATATACGCACGTAAACGCATACTGTGTGTTCACAAAATGTCGCCATCAATAACCGCACACGATCAGTATCCATCATTCGCACAGTTCTTCATTCAACGGAGTCGACTCTTTTATTCCTCACTCGCACAGTGTTCATTCAACGGAGTCGACTCTTTTATTCCTCACTCGCACAGTGTTCATTCAACGGAGCGACTCTTTTATTCCTCACTCGCACAGTGTTCATTCAACGGAGCGACTCTTTAATTCCTCACTCGCACAGTGTTCATTCAACGGAGCGACTCTTTTCACTATGCAATACGATAGTCGTATACATATGTTCGTGTTCCGACGTTAGAATAGCATAGATTTCGCTTCAAGTACACACGGTAGTCTAATGAAGTATTGCCGTGTGTATATGCATAAGCTTTATTTGGTCGGGTGGTTGTTTGAGTGGCTCCGGAATATCGCTATTGCCACTAAAGTGAAGGTATGAAGTGTGCGGAGCTATTCTAAATGATGGCTCACATAGCTCTTTCAAAAGAGTCGAAGAGCTGAGTCGCTCAGAGTTGAAGAGTTGACTCACACAGCTCCTTCAAAAGAGTCGCTCTTTTTGATTGACTCGCTCATGAGCGACCTATCACTAACAATAATCGACCTAATAAAAATTAGTAAGCAAATGAGTAAATATAAATATAAGTATGTAAAAAAAACAAATAATTAAAGTGGTAAATTAAATAAAGTGAAATTAAGTAGAAGAAAAAGAAGAAAATTAAGAAAATAGAAAATAAAACTAATTAGAAAAATATATAACTATATATAAAAATAAAATTATACAAAAAATTCAAGTAATAAATAAGAAAGTAAAGTTAAGTAGAGCAAAAAAGAAAAGAAAGATCCATTATAAACAAGAAAATTAAACTAATTAAATAAGATCAAAAATTTTACTACGAACCATATTTTTGAAAATGGCAATAGATTGAGGAAGAGGACCAAGTTGAAGACTATTGTGAGGACGTAAGAGTCGCAAAACGGGAGAGTAGAAGAAAGTGTCAGTACGAGCATACGGAACTTCAAATAGAATGGAGGACCTGATTGGCCTTACGGAGTCCCGCTCAATGAACAAAAATGCTAATGAGGAAGATAGGTTGCCGCGACAGATTTTGAACAGGAAACACTCATCCAAGTAAACTCTGCGCTGCTCAAGGAGAGGAATGTTGAGAAGAGATAGACGCTCACTATAAGGTAAATACGGCAGACTATATTTAAAAAGTAAAGTACGTGCAAACCTGCGCTGAACTGATTCAACAGCGTCAGCGAGGTATTTGAAACGAGGACACCACACTTGACTGCAGTATTCAAGTACAGAACGGACTAGGTTGATAAACAGGTGGACACAAGTAGAAATACTGAATGAATTGTGGCAGGAACGAACCACAAAACCAGCAATTCGAGAAGCTTTTCTAGTGATAGTAAGGACATGAACGTCGAATTTCAGTTTACGATCAAATGTGACCCCAAGATCTGAGAAATGATCGACACAAGAAAGGAAAGTACCATCAACAGCATAAGGAAAGACATGAGTGTGAAGCTTATGGGAGAAAGACATAGAAAAACACTTGGAAGCATTAAGGGACAAACAGTTAATGTTACACCAACCAGAGAGAGCATGCAAATCATCCTGAAGAAGGAGAGAGTCATCAGTATTTTTGATTACCCGGAAGATTTTTAAATCATCTGCATATAGAAGACATGAAGACTTAAAAACAGTGGGAAGGTCATTGATGAATAGATTGAACAAAAGTGGTCCTAAGATGGAACCTTGAGGAACACCAGAAGAAGGGGAGAAAGGTGAGGACGAGAAGCCAAAGAGGGAGACAATACAAGTGCGATCAGTTAAAAATGAAGAGATCCAGGAAAGCAAAGGTTCATGAATGCCATAATGCTTCAGTTTGAGAAGAAGCAGCTTATGATTGACAGTGTCAAAAGCTTTGGCAAAATCAGTATAAATGACATCAACTTGATTATTGCTGTCAATTGCAGAAGCGACTACATGAGTAAACTCAAGAAGGTTCGTAGTGGTGCTCCGGCCTTTTGCATAACCATGTTGTTCCGCTGCAAAGACACAAAAGAGGGAATCATAGATACGATTGTAAACAAGGCGTTCCAAAATTTTGGAAAGGCAAGGAAGAATGGAGATAGGGCGATAGTTAGAGGCAAGGTTCCGATCACCCGATTTGAAAATGGGAAGATGGGAAGAATGTTAGAGAGCTTCCAAGAGGACGGAAATTGACCAGCACAGAGACTGACATTGAAGAAGATTGCTAAAGGGACGCAAAGTGAAGAAGCAAGATTTTTTACAAAGAAATTGGGAATTCCATCCGGGCCCGGGGAACAGTTTGAGTCAAGAGAGGACAAAAGCAATTCAACCTCTACTGGGTTAGTTACGATTGAGGAGAGGCAAGCAGGGAAATCAAAGGAAAAGCAGTCAGTAGCAGGAATCAATGGAATATTGTAAACAGAAGAAAAAAATAAAGCAAAGAGATTGCACATGTCAGGAGGGTTGGAAGTAGTAAAGGCATTAAACACTAAGGAGTCAGGAAGAGAGGAGGAAGCTTTTAAGGAGCGTACAAAAGACCAGAAAAATTTAGGGTTGTTCGAGTTTAAAGAAGATTCAACAGACGAGGAATAGTTGAGTAGTGCTAATCTAATTTCTTTCTTGGCAGAGGAACGTAAACGGGAGAAGATAGCATAATCTTCACCCGACCGAGAAATCAAAAATTTCAAACGCGCTGAATTTTTGTCTCTAAGAGCACACTTTACCCTTGCAGTAAACCAAGGGGGGTCACGGGAGCGACGAGAACTGAAGACAGGAGTATACGGCGAGATCAAATCAGTAAGAATACCGTAAAATTTGGATACAGCAGAGTCAATATCGAGACCACGGAAGCAATCAAACCAATTAATTGAATTCAGATCATTAGACAAGCAGTCAAAATTAGTTTTTTTTTAAGTTAAACCGGCGCGCAGTGGATGATTTAATACGATTCGAAAAGCTAACAGACAAATTAATTGAAACGGGAGGATGATGGGGATCTGGGTGCGCGTAGGGTATTGGAACAGAAGATAGAGAAATCGAAGATGACTCAACATTAGAAAGTATGAGGTCAAGGATCTTGCTATTAGCATTAGGGAAACAGTTAAATTGAGAAAGAGAACAGGAAGAAAGAAAAGAATATAAGGCAATAGAAATGTTGTTGTTGGACATAATACGAAGAAAAGAAGAGTCCCATTGAACAGAAGGCATATTAAAGTCGCCACAGATGATGATTGAGGACGAGGGATAGTTGCTATTAAGGTAAGTGGAAAGTTCAGAAAGGAACTTATCATAAGTCGAAAGGGACAAGTTACAGGGAATATATAAGGACGCAACAAACAAAGAGGATGTAGGCGACAAAGAGATGGAAACAGCAACACATTCAACAGGTGGACTAGGGATAAAATCAGCGCAAAGTTTACTGTTGAGAGCCCTAAGCACAGCAATAAGCACGCCACCACAATCAGCCTTATTAGATACCAAGCGATTGCGATCACAACGGTAAACATTGTATGCAGGGAAGAACTCGGAGCTAAAAATGTCGTCAGTCAGCCAAGTTTCCGACAAGCAAATTAGGTGATCATTTTCAAAAATAGCAGTAGTTTTAAAGTCATCAAGTTTGGTCCTCATGCCACGAACATTTTGGTAATACAGAGATAATTGTTTACGCTTAAGAACTAGGTTCGAGCTCTCCGGTTGTTTGATGATCGAAAATTTAGCCGGTTTTCAAAAATTTTGACTAACGTACCGGGAGTTTAAAATTTGGAGTCAGCGACAATATCGAGGTTGGCAGGCAATGTTATTTTGAAAGAAGCCACATATCTTCTAGGCTGGCTATCTTTCGTAAATTTGACGCAATCTAAAATATGAGGAGTGAAGCCAAGCTTCTTGCAGATGTAGCGTTCGACTGCAGCCACAGAAGTTTCAGAAGCAAATCGCGATACAAAAATTTGGAGAGGAGGCGCGACTACATGCAAACCGAGATCATCAACCGAGTCATTAACAGCAACATGTAATTGAGATGTAGGTAGACTCGATTGCGAAGAAGCAATAGATGAGGCAACACAAGCAGCATCAGCGTTCCTAGCAGATACGTCGAGATGAGGGACTGGTGAGGCACGAGGAGACCGAAGACGTTCCGGCGGTCCCATAGAAGATCCAGGAAGATCATGTGCCGAAGGAAGAAACAGCTGAAGTGGGCCAACAGTCGAGGCAACAGAAGAAGCAGGTTCGGTACACGAAGCAGCTTGTGCGCGAGCCTTTTGTTTATTCCGCGTTGTAACACCGACCAAAGGAACATCAGTTACACCAGAAACACATGACGTAGGAGCAGCGGTAAGCATCGCAGAATCCAGTAGAGGATGAATAGCGTTAAGTAAGAGTTTTACTTTTTCCTCGGAAGCAGCTAAGACCTTTGCAACGTCTTCGAGGCACGTTTTGGAATTTTGTAATTTAGATACAAAATGAGCCATTCACGAAGGACGGCAGCGAGAGCAAAACCAGTACAGCCCTAAGGCACTATTGAGTGCGTCGCCAAAACGGCCATTTAGGCCTACACATGCAGCGTGAAATGTTTTTTTCACAAAAACCCGAGCAAACCACGAAAGGAGTGTTATCGGGACTTGTTGTCACACGCGGAGGCACAGCACTGGGCCATTATAAAAAGTTATAAAAATAAAGATAAAAATTCAAAAATAATGAAAAACAATAATTCACGCAAAAAGAAAAATAATTGTCAAAATATGCGCAATGGCATCACTCCGGCAAGCTTATGGTAAGAGTCCGGACTATGCACCACAGTGCTTAGTGTTTCAAATTCAAAGTGAACTACCAAGCTTGGAAGCTGCAGAAGTTTACGAAGCTTAATTGTTAAATAAACCACAGTTTAATCAAAGTTTCACACCACTTCAGTTTAATGTACAAAGCACCAGTTCACGCAAGCTCAAATATATAACCACACTAAAACGATGGCAGTAACACTAGCGATAGTAAAGAACCGAACCTGCACTGCACATTCTATGGGTTAATGAATTTACAAAAGGTGCACTGCACAATCTAGTGGTAAGGTAATAAGAGTTACGCTGCACTATCCGTACGATTTTACACAGGAGTGGCGAAATCTCCGTGGGAAATGGTATGCATAGATTTGGTTGGACCATTAGCCAGGTCGACGCGAGGTCATAGTTATATATTGACGATTCTAGATAATTTTACCAAATATTCGGGGATACTACCAATCCGCACTTCCACGGCATCGGCGGTCTTTCGCGTGCTAGAGGAGAATATTTTCCTAGTATACGGCGTGCCGAAGGTGCTGGTGTGTGACAATGGGGTACAGTTTAGTGGAAGACAATTTAGCCAAGCTGTGGAGGAATATGGTGTACAAGTAAGTTACACTGCTTTGTACCATCCCCAGGCCAATCCAGCAGAGAGACGGAACTAAGATATCAAATGTATGCTGAGATGTTACGCGACAGATAATCATCGTTCATGGGATCAAAACTTGGCCAAGATAGCATGCGCACTAAGGACGTACAAGCACGAGGTGACCGGGTTCTCGCCTTATTTCTTGGTGTTCGGGAAGGAAATGATTACGTACCGTGAAAGGGTCGAATCTCCGGGCGGCGCACAACGAGACTTGTCACCATTGAGCAAAGCTCGGGCTCTAGCGGAAATCCACGAGGAAGTGGTGCGAAGAATGAAGGAAGCAGTTACCTGCAGTAAAGGGCGCTACGATCTTCGTCGACGAGTAGGGGATTTCCAGATAGGCGACTATGTGTGGAGGAGGAATTATGTGCAATCGGATGCAAGCAAGTATTTTTCTGCGAAGGTGGCTCCAGCGTTCGTGGGTCCGTTCAAAATTGCTAAGTGGAGTGACATATATATATATATATATATATATATATATATATATATATATATATATATATATATATATATATATATATATATAAATATATATATATATATATATATATATATATATATATATATATATATATATATATATATATATATATATATATATATACATATATATATATATATATATATATATATAATATATTATATATATATATATATATATATATATATATATATATATATATATATATTAATATATCTTTATAATTATATATACTATTAATATATAATATAATATTATATATATATATATATATATATATATATTATATATATATAATATATATATATATATATATATATATATATATATATATATATATATATATA
>OZ022264.1:132474978-132599913 GCA_963978885.1 Nemotelus pantherinus | reverse complement strand
ATTTAGGAAATGGTGGTGGGAATAGTCAGTAAGTGGTTGGTAGAATTAGCGACTATAGTAATTTAAGAATAGGTGATGGGAATAGACAGTAAGTGCAATTGGCTATAATATAAGTATTGATGAATATTAAGTAGTTCGAGAAAGCATGAAGTAATACTAAAGTTAGTGGGTGGCGGTTGATGGCGTAAGTAAGGTAGTGTGTGGTGAAGGGTTCGGCAGGCTAAGTTTTACGTGTGAAGGCTGGTATTGAGTTAATCGTGAAGCTAAATTTTGACATGTCTCCATTATCTGGTCGTTCTTTCGAGCGAAAATTTTGGCAATGTAGAAAAGCAGAGACACTGCTCATTTCTGACGGATAAAATGACAAAAATTTCACTTTTTGGTCGATTTTCTTATTGGAAAGGCATTCGCATTGCTCCATTTTCAAATTGAAACAACAAATTACACTTTTTAGCTCGAAAGAATGAACTGCACAAACTAAATTGGCGTGAAATGACTGGATACATGTTTCAGTGCCATCTACGTTTTCAACGCGAAAGCAACTTCAAAGCAACTTTTCATGCTAAGAACAGAGTACAGCTCTTGCTTATTTTCAAGCAAAATTCTCGCCGAAATAGATTTCACGTGAAATTTTGTATGAAAATTTCACGTGAAATCGAACTCAGTACTATGCTTGAGTGGGTATGAGCATGGTCAATAGATGGAATTTAACGATTCATATGGCGTGATAGGGATAGTGAAATGGTGTAGATGATACGAATGAGTTGCTGGCATGATTTAGGATTAAACGAATTAATGATGATTTAGGATTAAACTAATTAATAATAATTTAGGATTAAACGAATTAATATTAGGGGGATATGAGCATACAGATAAAGATTAAAGTAATACCGTAAGTTTTCTGTCCATCGTTCGTTTCCACCCCCAATTTTACGGTCTCCAGGTATTAGTTTGTGTGTTGGCGTTCTGGATTTATAGGGTACGTCCAGGTACCAGTCAGCGTGTGTTTGACAAATCCGTGTCTTGGGTATTAGCTCGGCAAGTTTGGCAGACTGCTAGCGCGTCATCCTGAAAACGAGTTCGAGAGATATTAGATTCTTAGCTAACATGATTATTGGTTCCTTCACCTTACAAAAGGACGTCAAAAAACATATAGTCATGCAGTTACATGTATTGGTGGTAGTTGTGTGAATGAACGTTAGGTTGAGGTAGAGATTGAACAATCTAGTAGTTGAGAATCATCCAATCACCCAGAATTCAAGTAGTTTTCAGTCGATTATATCGATCGGACGGTACAGTAACGAGCTATAGACGCGCGCGTTAAATGGAGAACGAATCCACGTATCGGAGTTTAAAAATCTCGAGAAAAGCGGTGGGGTAAAGGCCGAGAATTCCTACGAAATTCTCTGAGGCAAGGGGGGTGTCACGGTCGCTCGGGTTTCACAAGTATTAATAAGAAGAAAAAAAACCTCCACCGACCTACGGATGCTAGGTCGATGGAGGTTGACCGGCAACCACCGAGGAATTAGCTCTCTTAAGTCTGTCGTATCTTGTACATTAAGTAAATCAAGTTGTGTATATGCATTAAGCACAAGCGATAGGGCAGTAGCTTAGGACGCGAAATTTACATGCAGCTAAGCGACGGAACAACCTATACACTCAACGGGATCTACGACTAGACATTTACCACGACTCATGACGATCTCGACGGTGTCATCTATATGAGTCGTAGTATCAAGAATCGAAACACAACTACTAAAACTTAAAGACACCTGAAATTAGTGAAGGCGAATCACTAAAGATGCTTTAAGCAAATCTAATTGCGAGCGAACTAATATTGGAATAAGCGGCTCAGAGATAGTAATATCTAAGTCGACACGTTAATTTCCACGCACGAACACGCGGGGCATCACACAATTTTGGTCATTCGAGTCGGCGGCTCCTGACCTGGGCCAACATCTGACCCAGATATGAGGAGAAGTGAATGCACTATTCAAACTAGGGCAAGATACAAGCGACCGGGTCAATGACATAGAAATTAGTTCGAGAGACACTCAGATCGAATGGGATGATTGATCGGCGGCGAACCAATCGAAAAAATACTGTGAATAGTCGAGAAAAGCGCACTCACTACCGTCGGTAAAGTTGCGGAATGGACGTCGTACGCGCAGCACTTCGGATCGATTCACACAAAATAATAAGCGTTTTACTTACCCAATGGATAAATTTTCCAGAACGACTCGGATAATCTGATAACATCACATTCACAACAATTTCACCTGTTACCATACAATTTGAAGTGTGACAATTCGAAATGTCACTGATTGGAATGTCACAGATGACGGATGATCGGACAGGGGAAATCGAGTTGTCCCAAATGGGTGGAACGCGAGGTGAAAATGAGAACTCGACCCGTGGGGAACAGTGACGGGGTGAATAAACTAAGCGGTTCAGGGAATGTTGGCGGTTAGATCTCCACCGGTTTAACAGCCACCTGGAGTAATACTTTATTAAAACGCGTTATTATTCTTTTGCTTTTAATAACACTTTATTGTCTATTATAGGATGTTTGATGGTTTGATGGCTTAAACCTTAGTGGCTTAGTTGCCACTTAAGTTGATACAAAAAGTCTTCTTTATCTCGTCTGTTCTTGTCGGTGGTTGACGCGTGAAGGACCTACGCATCATCTTTCTTCGGATCATGAGCGTGTGCGATGATTTTAGGGTGTGTGTGTGTGCGATGTTGTTGCCGCTCGGCGTCTGTCGCGAGCCATAGTATATTCTCCTTTCCTAACACTCTCCCTCCCGGTCATTTGAGGTACGATCTTCGTTTGCCTCTAGTGACCTCACCGGGATAACTGCCAAGTTAGCTGCAGATTTGATGCAGTTCTTATGGTTGATCCGCACTACCGCTCTTCTTATTCTGCCGTCATTTCCAGGATATATTTCTTTGACTATACCGCGGGGCCAGCTGCATCGAGGATTGTGTGCATCTACGACGAAAACGAGATCTCCTACGTTGATTGGTGTGGTGTCTTTGCACCATTTTGCACGTCGCGTATATTCGGGTAGCACTTCTGCTATCCATCGCTTCCAAAATCGGTTTGCGAGCCACTGTGATGTGCGCCAGTTGCTAAGCAGTGGTGCGGCTCTGTCATCTGGAGCAGTAAACAGTTCTCCTCCTCCTGATGATCCTCGTAGGAAGTGGTTCGGAGTTAGAGCCTCTTGTTCCGGGCTGTCTATTGGTAGGTAAACCAGTGGTCTAGAGTTTACTATATTTTCTACTTCAATCATTGAACTGAGTAGCGTTTCATCAGTTAGGTTGCGATTCGATGGTAATGCTGCGTATAATGCAGTTTTGATCGAACGAACTAGCCTCTCCCATATGCCGCCCATATGTGGAGTTTCCGGTGGATTGAAGTACCAGATGATACCTTTTGATATATACTCTTCTGCAATATCTGTAGTTTTCATGTTGTTTATTTCCTTGCGGAGCAACCTATCTGCTCCTACGAAGTTGGATCCGTTATCGCTATAGATCGCTGTTGGCTTTCCTCTTCGGTTGGTGAAATTGCGAATTGCTAGGATGCATGAGCTTGTAGTCAGCGAATGGGCAATTTCGATATGCACGGCGCGTGTAGTTAGACATGTGAATAATGCTCCGTATCGCTTTTGAACGCTCCGCCCGATTGTTACCGTTATAGGGCCGAAGTAATCCAGACCCGTGTGGGCAAATGGTAGTTGGTATATAGCCAGTCTCCCTGGTGGGAGTGGTGCCATTCGCGGTATTGATGGCTTCGTCCTTCTTATACGACAGAACTGACAATCAGCAACCACCTTCTTGACGAGTTGTCTAAGCTTTGGCACATAGAAGCGTTTTCTCAGCTCATTGACTACTGTTTCATGGTGCTGATGCAGCAGTGCCTTGTGGTATGATCTTACGAGCAAGTAAGTAATCTGGCTTGCTTTTGGAGGGATTATCGGTGTTCTAGCACTCACTCTAACTTCAGCGTACACGATTCTGCTCTCCATACGCAGCACCTCGTATTCGTCCATGAACGGCGAACATTTGTAGAGTTCGCTACTGCTTGCCACTAGTTTCCCTTGCTTTACGGCGGAAACTTCATCGCGAAATTGTTCCGATTGGGCAATTTTGAATAGTGTTCGCTCGGCTTGCTGAATCTCTAGCACCGTTAAACAGTTGGTTGTTAATACTTGTTTTGATCTTTTCGTTTTCACGAGATTAATAAATCTGTGCACGGTTGCTATTGTGCGAAGAAGCCTGTTCCACTCACTAAATCTACTTACCTCTACTAGGTTTTCGATTCTTCGATGGTGAGTGACGACTCCTACCGCTGTTCGTTTTCGTAGCTCCTCATTATTTTGAGGCAAAAGTTTCAAGTCCTTTACAGGCCATGACTCATGTGGCTCTTTAAGCCATGCTGGACCTGTAAACCATCGTGCTGATGCATCTAGTACTGGAATATTGGTGCTTTTTGTAGCTTCGTCGGCAACGTTTTGCTTCGTAGGGATCCAATACCAGTCGTTGATGTCTGTTAATTCTTGGATCTCCGATACCCGGAACGATATGTATGCGCTCCATCTTCGGTGGTCCGCTCGTATCCAGCTATGGGTGGTTGATGAGTCGGTGTAATACATCTCCCTTTGTACTTTCACGGTCAGACAGCTTCTCAAAAATTTCACATGTCGTGCGCCAATTAATGCTGCTTCTAGCTCCAACCGCGGTATCGAAACAGCTTTGAGGGGTGCCACTTTGACCTTCGCACCAAGTTGTGAAATGTTGACCTCTGAACCACTTTGCACTCGTATGTAGCTGACTGTTGAGTAGGCTTCGGCTCCGGCGTCACAGAACGTATGTATTTCGATCGTAGTATTTTCGTAGTTGTCTATCGTTGTCAAGTGACATCTCGGAATACGTAGATATTTAATGTCTGGTAGTACAGTTCTAACTTCGTCGGGAATGACTTCGTCCCAGTTGCGTCCCGATCGCCACAGGTTTTGGATGATTATTTTCAGGTGCACGAGAAGATGTGATATATGGCCCATTGGATCGAACACCGACATCAAGATGCGTAACGTTTCACGTTTTGTTGGCATGACTTCGCCTGACAGCACCTTCGCATTCACCCAATTGAAATTCAATGAATATGTGAAGCAATCATCCGTTGTATCGTACCACATTCCTAGTAGTTTTTCGGTTGTAGATCCAAAGTCCAGATTTGTAGTTTTGTGCTGACTCCCTCCCAGTGTAGCGCGTAGTTTTGATGAATTCGAGCGCCATTTTCCGAGAATAAAGCCCGCTTTTGCGTGAATCATTTGTACATCGGTTGTTACCATAATGGCTTCTTCTTCCGTGTCGTAACTGTCTAACATGTCGTCCACATAGTGGTTTTCAGTTATGCACTTAAACGCGCGTGGATGCGACTTTTCAAATTGACTCGCGTTTAAGTTCTTAATGTATTGCGCGGAGCAAGGTGAGCTAGTTGCTCCGAATTTCATTCGTTTCATCCGATACACGTCAGGAAGCCTTTTTTCGTCATTCATGTCGTGGCACCAATAAAATCGTTGAGCGTTTCGATCGTTTTGAATTATTTCCACTTGGTGGAACATCTGCTTTATGTCGCTGCAGACTGCAATTTTACGTTCGCGAAAACGAATTAAAGGCTGAACCAGTGGTGGTACCTGATCGGGCCCCTTGAGCAGCATGGAATTTAGTGATATGCCATTCACGAGAGCTCCATCGTCCCAAACTAATCTCACATTGGCAGGTTTGTTTGGGTTAACTGTTGGAAACACGGGTGAGTACCACGTTCGTCCGTCATGGTAGGATGCCTCTTCTTCGCTCAGCTTTTCAATATAGCTCATTTCGATGTGATTTCGCATTATGCTCTGGACTTTCTCGGCAAGTAAAGGGTCTTTTTTCAGTCGCCTTTGAATGCATCTAAATCGACGTAGGGCCATCGGTCGGCTGTCTGGCAAGTCGATATCGTCATTTGCCCAAAGTAGTCCAGTTTGGTATCGTACACCAGTATGTTTCGAGGTATTTTTCAGAATTTGCAAAGCGCGTTGGTCTTCCTTACTCATATTAGCATCTCGTTTTGAAGTACCGATTTTTTCTAGCTCGTAGGATTCGCGTAGCAATTGATGAAGATCGTCGGGTGGTTGACATTCACAGTAATGGAGGTTCAGGCTTTGTGGATCTTCAGCAACTTTAGATGTACGGCCATAGACTGCCCAGCCGAGACGCGTTTTGGTTGCTAGTGGTTCATCATCTGCTCCTTCTTTGATTTTCAACGCTGCACCTAGTCTCCAGTTGTCCATTCCTATTAAGACGGTCGGTTTTGCACCCTTGTAGCTGCGAATCGGCAGCCCTTGAAGATGGCTATATTTCGTTTTGCCAGTTGTTGAAAGTCAAGTGACTGCTGGGGCAACGATAGACATCTTACTGTGTGTACATCATTCATCGGAATGAATTCATTATTTGATGACGTTCCGCGTATTGAGAACGACAGACTTCTTGATTCTGGTTCCATTCTAGTCGTGTTTCCTGTCCATTGAAAGCAGAGTGGCTTGTTTTCTCCTTGCAGGTTTAGTTTTTTGGCGATTGACTCATCGATTAGGGAAACGGAAGATCCTTCATCCAAGAACGCGTACGTCGTTTCCTCCTTGCCTCCGTTCTTAATGATGACGGGTATAATCCGGAATATAGCGTTTCGTATCGTCGTACAGTGGCTAAGTTGAACAGCATCTTGTTGGGGAACGTGTTTATTTGCCACTTGCACTGATGATGGTCGGTTTATGCTGTTGTGCGCTTCGTTGTCATGTAGCAATTTATGATGACGGTACTCGCATCCGTTTTGTCCACACTTGTCTTTCACTCGGCACGGTCCGGAATGCTTACGTAAGCATGTTCGACACAGCGATAAATCTCGAACTGTCTGCCACTTTTTGTTTCGATGGTACTTGGCGAACACGCGGCACTCCGGTACAGTTTTGCATATCGATTTGCAAACCAGACATTTTGCTGGTGTCCATTTTGCATCCGTGTGTATGTTGAGCCGTCCAGGCTTATATGACCTTTTTGTGTCTGCTGATTGCACGCGACAGGCGTCCATTGCCATGCCGTCAATCCATTCGTCGAACAGTTCGAGATTTTGCTTCTGTCCACGAGTGTATTTAGCCCATTCTAATTTTAAAGATGGTGGTAAGTGATTGATCAGCTGTCTCAAAATGGTTGGATCATTTAGGTGATCTTGTAGTTCAGCTGTTCGCATGGTGGTAATTAAATTGTGTACGGCTGCACCAAAGTCGATGGTCAACTGCAGGTCATTCTGGCTTGGGCTAGGAAGGCGTTTTATCTTATCGAGCTGATTTTCGATTATTTTTTGCTCGTCGCCATAGCGGGCCTTCAGTCGGCTAATAATGTGTGGTACGTTACCGGGTAGAGTCAGCGAGCCTTCGACATACGTTCTAGCTGCTCCCTTCAATGCATTTTGCAGGCGTATCAGGTTTTCTTCATCGGTGAACCCTGCCACTTCAATGCCAGTTCTGTAGTTCGAGTAAAATATCGGCCATTGCTCTACCGATCCCCAAAATTCGGGAAGTGTTTTCGGAATAAATTTCCGTGCAGCGATTTGCTCTGCCGTAATATTCATGCGCGGCGAATTATGCTGCATTGGTTTCGATTCCATTTTGTCGCTTCTATTGTCTACACCACTACCAAGCTGCTTCTCGCGTGTGAACGTGTTAGTGTTTGTTGGTATTTGCTGTTCGGATTTCCCTTTCATTTTGCTGGTTGTGGTTGGTACGGTGGTGCGCTGTGATGGCGGCTTGGGCGACGTTGCCGCGTAGGATTCTGGGAACGGGGCTTGCTCTTGCAACGCAAGCTCCTTCAGTTGACGCTCTAATTCATGGCGTCGTTTTATTAGCTCCACCCTACGTTCTAGCTCATGCACGGATGCTTCTAGATCGGCTGTCGTTTCCAAAGCGACTTCGACTACGGTTTCTTCGGTCTCACATTTTCTGCACTTCCATATAACTCCGGGATCTTCCACTGTCGAGTCGACACCAACGCATGCGTAATGATACCACTCGTCACATGTCTCACACTGCACCATTTCACTTGAATCGACTTCATCACACGATTTGCAGTTCTTGCTGTCGGCTACTCTGGGAGCCATATTGCACGCTTCACTCGTTATTGCACTCCACGTGTTGTCGCTAACGATAAGGTTTAAGAATTGTTGGCGGTTAGATCTCCACCGGTTTAACAGCCACCTGGAGTAATACTTTATTAAAACGCGTTATTATTCTTTTACTTTTAATAACACTTTATTCTCTATTATAGGATGTTTGATGGTTTGATGGCTTAAACCTTAGTGGCTTAGTTGCCACTTAAGTTGATACAAAAAGTCTTCTTTATCTCGTCTGTTCTTGTCGGTGGTTGACGCGTGAAGGACCTACGCATCATCTTTCTTCGGATCATGAGCGTGTGCGATGATTTTAGGGTGTGTGTGTGTGTGCGATGTTGTTGCCGCTCGGCGTCTGTCGCGAGCCATAGTATATTCTCCTTTCCTAACAGGGAAGTCCCGATAATTTTAAACATTACGCTACATCGAGCGAAAAGTGAAAGCCTTTCTTTCTTTTTGAATCGAGCCAGGTACAGTAGCAGACGTGTGCGGTGCGCTTTGGAAAAAAATAATTGGAGATTTTTATTTGCATGTCGATTGGAGCCAGACTGTGAGGACGTTTATTCTTTCTGGAAGGAGGCGCAAAGTTTGAAGAGAAATAAATTGAAGGTGTGATAGCGACGTCTTGATATAATTTCTTGAGCGGTATTCATCAAGAAAAGGAGATTTTCAATCAACGGAAGAAAAGGAGATTCTCGACCTAAGGAAGAAAGTCGGCTAGTAGTACGAGTGTCAGCGAGGGAGAAGAATTATTTCGATTGTCGGCGATGAGACATCAGGGCCCCAGTGAGAGATTCTTTTAGCCAGGTTCATTTGTTTATATATTTATTTTGAATTTTTTGTTTTTTTTTAGTGTTAAGTAAGATTAGTGCATAATTATACCGTGGCCGCATAGTATTAGAATCGAGTTTGGAGTGTAAAAATTATTTTGGAATCGATTGTTAAAAATATATATAATCGTGTAACAATTGAAAATCGTTCGGAGATAGCATTTTTTTACTTAAAGAGTTGATTCCGACGGTGTGAAGTTTAAGGTGTATGCACGTCGCTCATTTCTCCCTTTAGAGCGGTGGTGCCTATAGTGGTTTCGGTTTGAACAAAGCGATTAGCGCTCAAACCCACTCCTTTCTCCGTGAGCAGAGGCGCTCGAAACTACTACCCTAACGTCCCAGTCGGACATTTAGGGTTAGAGGACGGTTTTTGAAAAATAACGGTAACACTTCCCAGAGCCCACCGAAATGTGGTGCTCTGGGTAGCATGAAATGAAATTGGACACCTTGATTGACGCAGCTGTTTTCAATGGTCATCTTTGAGTCTTCAGAATATATGGTCTCCTGTAGCTCTTCAATTTGATCTTTGGCACCGACGAAATTTGTTGCATTGTCACAGTAGAGGTTTTTCACACAAAGAAAGAAAGGCTTCGGCACAAAGAAAGGCTTCGGTTGTGAGATCACTGACGAATTTCATGTGCACGACCCTCGTCACAAAGCACACAAAAACTGCGATGTAGGCCTTTTGAGGACGTTTTCCTCGTGTCTTATAATGAATCCAGACCGTACCACCAAAGCTGACGCCTGCATTAACGAAAGGTTGATGGTTCAATTCGATCTGTCGGTAGATTCCCCATTATTTGTTGTAATAACTTAGGCTTTGCACGTGTGCAGGTAAGAATAAACAATCTGTAAATATGTCCAAAATATTATTTTCTTATCACCAAGGCTCAATTCCTTTGTGACCTTCAGGGCCAAATCTGCTGCTAGTTTCGCTGCACACAATTCAAGTCGTGGAATTGTTTGCATCTTAATGGGTGCTATGCGGGACTTAGCACACAAAAGACGGACCACTACCGTTCCAAGTTTATCCTCCGACCTAACGTGTATCGCCGCACCATACGCATATTCAGAAGTATCCGAAAATACGTGAAACTGAATGTCCGTCGGTACTTTATCAGAAAATACATGCCTCGGAATGAGTATGTCGTTTAGTGCCTCCAGATCTTTCCTAAATTCAAGCCATTTCTTGTGGAGTATGGGATTCACATTTTGTTTGACCAACTGTTGGACAATAATCTTCCCTGTGACCACAATAAGCCCCAGTAGTCCCAGTGGATTGAACAATCTAGCTAGTTCAGAAGCAATGTTTCGTCTGGTTACCTTTCCCAGAAGGATACCTTGAACTTTTATGCGAAATATGTCACCTGCTGGCTGCCACGATAGTCCCAATATTTTTATCGCTTCATCGTTGGCACTTGACAAATCTAGCTCTTTTTTTTATCTTCCACTCGAATTCCTTCCAAAAGTTTAGAGTGATTTGAACTCCATTTCCTGAATTTGAATCGCGCCTCGTTAAGTAGCGTGGTGACCTGATTTTCCATCTCGAGGGCTTCTGCAACAGTGTTCGCACCCGCTATTGCTTTGTCGACATAAACATTTTTGTGTATCACCTCGTCTCCTAGAGGGTAGCAGGACACTCTTTCCAATGTTAACTGTTGGAGACATCTCATGGCAAGGTAGGGAGCTGACGTATCTCCATACGTAACGGTCACCAGCTCGAAGATTTTGATTGGTTCATTTGGGTTGTTACGCCAGAGTATCAAATGAAAGGCTCGATGATCTTCATGACTCCAAATCTGTCTGTACATCTTTTGGATATCGGCGGAGAACACAAATTTGGGTAGCCTGAACCTAAGTAGGATGATCCACATTTTGTCCTGTATACTTGGTCCCGAATGAAGTATATCAATGAGTGATAATTGGGTGGTCGTTTTAGCTGATGCGTCAAAGACTACCCGTAGTCTTGTGGAGGTTGATTCCGGTTTAACGACACAATGGTGCGGTAAGAAATAATGATTTCTAGGAACCTTTTTAACCTCTTGCATATGTCCCAGGCTTAAATATTCATTCATAAATGCTGAAGGAGCTCGGGATCTCGTTGCAATCGTCGCTCTCGTGCCAAATACCTTCGCATTGCAATGTCCTTACAGCGTATTTGGATTGTCCTTGAACGGTAGTTATACAACAAACCGTCCGTCGTTCTTTGTTTCCGTTGTTTGATTGAAATGCGTCTCACACTGTTTTTCGACTCCTGTCAATTGTGGCCTTGTAGGCTCATTGAATAGAAGCATCGATCGTGTTCTGACGTGCGTTAACTTGCTCTCTGATACCTTTTCGTTTTGTACGACTTTGGCTTGGTCAAGCCCTCTGATCTTCGCGCGAGTGCCCCCTTTCACGGTTTCTTTGTTGAAATCAATCGGTTTCTCCGCGTAGCGTATACATATTCAGTGTTTTCTGACAAATTTTTCTTTCCTGAAAACTGAAACTGTTAAGTGAAAATAACAGTCTATTTTTATAATCCGAGACATTTACCTCTGGATAGTGCAGTGTAACTTATATTACCTTTACCACTAGATAGTGCAGTGCTCCTTTTGTGAATTTATTTACCTATTGATAGTGCAGTGCTGCTTCGGTTGTTTAATATCGCTAGTTCAGTTTTATCGTAGACAGATACCATAAGCTATCATTGACACTTCTATTTTTTGACGAAAACTTTTACGAATCGTTGTTGTCATTTGATACATTTAAGGGTGATATACCGTGCGTTCGATTCGACATCGATTTCTAATTTAAGAAACTACATTGCGTTCCATAATGGCTCTTTGTCTAGCTTCCAAGTGCTTAGATAATACGAATAGAACACCCATGGTGGTTTGCTCTGGCTTCTGTGAGCAGACATTTCATGCGAAGTGCATTGGAATGCATGCACATGTTGCAGAAGCAGTTCAGTCGTCGTCATCTGGTGTTTATTGGTTTTGTTCTAAATGCAAATCCAATTCGATGGGCTCCCTTGTTGATCGACTACGCTCCGCGAAACGGGTAGTGGACTCAATTCAGGCCGAGTTCAATGCCTTGGGTGGTAGGCTCGATTCAGCCGCTAAACAGCTGAACTCTCTGGCTTCAGTGGCTGATGCAGAGCATAAGTTGACTGCAGTGCCAGCTATGCCTAACAATCAAGCGGCTTCGATGACTTTTGTGAACAAATCCTTGCGTCCCTCCTCCGTGGATTCTCTGTCTCCAGCCATTTCGGATTCTAGACCTGATATGCGTGTTACACGGAATCGATCTCAGCAACAGCTGCAACAGCAGCAACATCTTCAGCCCTCATCGTGAAAATGCACAGGTACCGCCTCATGATATTAATCTGGTTCCTCCTCAGCTGATGCAACAGCTGCATCTGGATACTCCATCACAGCCTGATAATTTGACTCTGCATTCATCTAATCCACCCTCACCAGTCCCTAGTCTAGATGTATCTACAAGGAATGCTGATGCTGCTTGCATTGCCTCATCTACTGCTTCTTTGCAATCTAATCTACCTACGTTTCATTTACATGGTGCTGTTAACGACACCGCTAATGATCTCGCTTTGCATATAGTTGCGCCTCGTCTCCAGATTTTTGTATCGCGATTTGCTTATGATACTTCTGTGGCTGCAGTGGAACACTACATCTGTAAGAAGCTTGGCTACAAACCTCATATTTTTGACTGCGTCAAATTTACGAAAGATAGTCAGCCTAGAAGATATGTGGCTTCTTTCAAAATAACATTGCCTGCCAATCTCAATATTGTCGCTGATTCCAAATTTTGGCCTACTGGTACATTAGTCAAAATTTTTGAAAACCGGCGAAATTTTCGATATTCAATCAACCGGAGAGCCCGAACCTAGTTCTTAAGCATGATCAAATTTCTCTGTATTATCAAAATGTTCGTGGCATGAGAACCAAACTTGAAGACTTTAAAACTGCTGCTTTTCTTGAAAATGATCACCTGATTTGCTTGTCGGAAACTTGGCTGAATGATGACATTTTTAGTTCCGAATTTTTCCCTGCATACAATGTTTACCGCCGAATCGTTTGTTAACTAATAAGGCTGATGGTGGTGGCGTGCTTATTGCTGTGCTTAGGACTCTCAATAGTAAACTTTGCGCTGATTTTATCCCCAGTCATCCTGTTGAATGTGTTGCTGTCTCCATCTCTTTGCCTCCTATATCCACTTTGTTTATTGTGTCCTTATATATTCCTTGTAACATGCCCTTCTCGACTTATGATAAGTTCTTTTCTGAACTTTGCACGTATCTTAATAGCTACTTTCCCTCGTCGTCAATCATTATCTGTGGCGACTTTAATATGCCTTCTGTGCAATGGAACTCTTCTTTCTTTCGCATTGTGTCCACCAACAACCTTTCTATTACCTTATCTTCTTTCCTTTCTTCCTGTTCTCTTTCTCAATTTAACTGTTTCCCCAATGCTAATAACAAGATCCTTGATCTCATCCTCTCTAACGTTGAGTCCTCTTCGATTTTACTATCTCCTGTCCTAATACTCTACATCAACCCTGACCCCATCATCCTCCTCTTTCTATTAATTTGTCCATCTCATTTTCAAATCGTGTTAAAACTTCCACTGCGCGACGATTTAACTTTTAAAAAACTAATTTTGACCGCATGTCTAATGATCTGAATTCAATCAATTGGTTTAATTGCTTCTGTGGTCTCGATACTGACTCTGCTGTATCTAAATTTTACAGTATTCTTACAGAGTTGATCTCGACGTATACTCCTGTTTACAGTTTTCGTAAGCCCCGTGACCCCCCTTGGTTTACCGTGAGGGTAAATGTTGCCCTTAGAGATAAAAATTCAGCACGCTCGAAATTTTTGAATTCTCGATCTAGTGAAGATTATGCAATCTTCTCACGTTTACGTGCCTCTGCCAAGAAAGAAATTCGATTAGCACTACGCAGATATTCCTCGTCTGTTGAAGCTTCCTTGAACTCGAATAACCCAAAAAATTTCTGGTCTTTTGTCCGCTCCTTAAAATCTTCCTCCTCTCTTCCTGACTCACTAGTGTTTAATACCTTTACTGCTTCCAACCCTCTCGACATTTGTAATCTCTTTGCTATGTATTTTTCTTCTGTTTATACTATCCCATCGATTCCTGCTACTGACTGCTTTTCATTTGATTTCCCTGCTTGTCTCTCCTCAGTCGTAACTAACCCCGTAGAGGTTGAAGTGCTTTTGTCCTCACTTGACACTAACTGTTCCCCGGGCCCGGATGGTATTCCCAATTTTTTCGTAAAAAGTCTTGCGTCTTTTCTTTGTGTCCCTTTAGCCATCTTATTCAATGTCAGTCTCTGTGCTGGTAAATTTCCGTCCTCTTGGAAGCTCTCTAGCATTCTTCCCATTTTCAAATCGGGTGATCGTAACCTTGCTTCTAACGATCGCCCCATCTCCATTCTTCCTTGCCTTTCCAAAATTTTGGAACGCCTCGTTTTCAATAGTATCTATGATACCCTGTACTGTGTCTTTGCAGCGCAGCAACATGGCTTTGTAAAAGGCCGGAGCACCTCTACGAACCTTGTTGAGTTTACTCATGTAATCGCTTCTGCAATTGACAGCAACAATCAAGTTGATGTCATTTATACTGATTTTGCCAAAGCTTTTGACTCTGTTAATCATTTGCTGCTTCTTGTCAAACTGAAGCATTATGGCATTCGGGAACCTCTGCTTTCCTGGATCTCTTCCTTTTTAACTGATCGCACTTGTTTCGTCTCCCTCTTTGGCTTGTCGTCCCACCTTTCTCCCCTTCTTCTGGTGTTCCTCAAGGTTCCATCTTGGGACCTCTTTTGTTCAATATTTTTATCATTGACCTTCCCCCTATTTTTAAGTCTTCATGTCTTCTTTATGCAGATGATTTAAAAATCTTCCGAGTCATCAAAAATACTGCTGACTCTCTGCTTCTTCAGGATGATTTGCAAGCTCTCTCTGGTTGGTGTAACTTGAACTGTTTGTCCCTTAATGTTTCCAAGTGTTTTTCTATGTCTTTTTCCCTAAAGCTTCACACTTATGTCTTTCCTTATGCTATTGATGGCACTGTCCTCTCTTGTGTCGATCATTTCTCAGATCTTGGGGTCACCTTTGATCGTAAACTGAAATTCGACGTTCATGTCCTTACTATCACTAGAAAAGCTTCGCGGATATCTGGTTTCGTGATTCGTTCCTGCCACAATTCATTTAGTGTTTCTACTTGTGTCCACCTATTTATTAGCCTAGTCCGTCCTGTACTGGAATACTGCAGTCAAGTGTGGTGTCCTCGTTTCAAATACCTCTCTGACGCTGTTGAATCAGTTCAGCGCAGGTTTACACGTACTTTACTTTTTAAATATAGTCTGCCGTATTTACCCTAGTGTGAACGTCTATCTCTTTTTAACATTCCTCTCCTTGAGCAGCGCAGAGTTTACTTGGATGAGTGTTTCCTGTTCAAAATCTGTCGCGGCAACCTATCTTCCTCATTAGCATTTTTGTTCATTGAGCGGGACTCCGTAAGGCCAATCAGGTCCTCCATTCTATTTGAAGTGCCGTATGCCCGTACTGACACTTTCTTTTACTCTCCCGTTTTACGACTCTTACGCACTCATAATAGTCTTCAACTTGGTCCTCTTCCACAATCTATTGCCATTTTCAAAAATATGGTTCGAAGTAAAATTTTTGTTCCTAATTAATGAATTTTATTTTCTATTATTGTTAATAATGGTTTCTTTCTTTTTTTTTTTTTGCTCTACTTAATTTTACTTCATTATTTACTACTTTAAGATCTTTTGTATATTTTTAATTTTATATATACTCACATATGTATATGATTTTTTTTTTCTTTTTTGTTCCTAATTAATTTTATTTCCTATTCTTTTAATGGATTCTTTCTTTTTTTTTTGTTTTGTTTGCCTTATCTCTTCTTCATTTAATTTACCACTTTAATTATTTGTTATATATTTATATTTATATTTACTCATTTACTTCTTAGTATTTTTTTTTTCATTGGGGTCTATTGCGATTGTCGAAAAATAGTCGATAAACGATGCTTATCGACTATCGATAGTCGATTGTGAAGCTCGGTATTGTGAATGTCGATTGTGATCGATAAGTGTCGATTTGACAAACGCTTATTATCGATTGTATTTTACATGAACGACGACTGACGATCACAAACGCGTCTGATAAAAAATGAAAGTAATTTATAGTCTGTATGCATTAGTTATTTTAAAATTTATTTTTAAGAGGAGTAAACTAGTAAGCAATCGTAGGCAATTTGAAAGGCTCGTAAATAGGATGCAGGAGAATGCCGACATTGCAAGAGGTGCTTGCATAAAAACACATGCAAAGCGGAGATGGGAAGCATTTGCCCAAGAATTAAATAGTTTGGGGCCTCCTGTTCGCGGGTGGGATAAATGGTTAAAGGTTAGTTACAGCAAAAACATTTATTTAATAATTTAGAGTTTATGTGCTATTTAGGTTTGGACTGATATGAAATTTAAAATTAAAAAGAAAATGATTGAAAATAAAGCAGTTTTGAATGCAACTGGTGGTTGACCTAATAGGTTGCATACTTTTAGTAATTTAGAGGAAGCTGTGATTAGCTTGTTGGAAATTATCTCGTCAGTAAATCCACCTGAGCAAGAATTTGGTTTATCACACACTGATGAACATGGAAATTGTGAGTTAAATAAGGGAAATGAAGTGTCCGTAATTCAACAGAGTAAAATCCGTGAGGAAAAGCCAGGAAAAAATACAAAAGAAAAGGTGCGTGCATATAAAAATGATAAAAAATGATGTCTGGATAGAAATGTTAGAGAAGCAAACGCAAGCATAACATGAATTTTATGAAGTAGCAGAATATGTAGTGAAAGACATAAAAAAAGTCTGAAAGGTAATAATAAATGTTCCAGGATGAGAACACGAACCAATAAGTCAAAAAGATAGAGCATACATACATATCTTCATCTAATTCTAGTGGATTGGACGTATCTCTTAATTTCCTTGAAGCTCTACATAACTCCAGTAAATTATTGGAATCGGAACTATCCTCTGCATCAAAAAACAGCTCGATAGAACTCATATTTCTAATATCCTTTTTCAATGAGCCACAAATTACAAAAAAACACACTCTTTTCCATTAACCAAGCGAATAAAAATATAAACTCCAAATTCGATATATTTACGCTGTCAAATACAATTCACAAGCTCTTATATCTAAATTCACAATAATACACATATTTGTCGATTGCACTTACACAATAAAATTTTATCGTTTCGAACGACAGCAGTCGATTGGACATCCAATCGACAATCGCAATACCAAACCAAATTTTATCGTTTCGAACGACAACAGTCGATTGGTCATCCAATCGACAATCGCAATAGACCCCATTGTATCCTATCTTTTTTTAATTGATTATTCGTGATTGTAATGAATTTTTTGCTTTAGTTAATTTTACTTTATTTTATTCTAACTTTAATTATTTTACATACTTATATTTATATATTCTTATTTAGTTCTTGTTATTTTATTTTTTTTGATTGTATCCAATCTGTAACTGGGCAGTTTTGCCTGTTGAATTGTATACGCACCAAATAAATAAATAAATGAAACTTCTTCGAGTTGCTCATTATTCTGTTTAGCTCTTCTTGATTGTCTATTTTTTCGGATACCATCCAATCGAAAAAAGTGCTTTGTAGCACCGGTAGCCCGTCGTCGAGTTTTGCCTGCCCTGTTCTGAGAATTTGATGATGGAACTCAGCACCGAGTAGTACGTCAATTTGTTCAGGAGTCTGGAATTTCACATCCGCTAGCACAATATCTTTTGGGATATTCCAGCTTGACACATCTATGACCTGTGACGGCTGCTGCGAAATTATAGTTGGTAGGACGTAAGCTTCTAATCTCTCTGAGAATGAACTTCCTGACTTCAAATATAGGCTTGTCCTTTTACATGCGTTTTGAAGATCGTTGCCGATGCCTTGAATTTGCGTTGACACTGATGTTAAAGGCAGATTCAGTTTCTGGACGATTCGTTCCGTCACCACATTTATCTGAGAGCAAGAATCAAGTACAGCCCTGCAGGTAATTTTTTGTCAGTTCTGCGCTGACAGTTGGATAAGAGCTGTGCCTAACCACACGTAGTCACGATGGGCTGTTTGGGTTGTCATCGTTAGGAATGCTGGTGTCTTCTTCTCGTTCGTTGTCTTTTTTGTGCACAAAATTCCTGTTAAAACACCAAATTCCTTCGGCTTAGCTTCTGAATGGTATTCCTTGATGTGCAACAAAGTGTTGTGCCTTTTGTTGCACTTTGGTTGATGCGAAATGGCCTGATTTGAGGCAATTTAAGCAAATATTATTTTTCTTTCCTGTTTTTAATCGATCACCAACTGATGATTTCACGAACTCTTTGCAGTTAAATAGAGAGTGTGTTCCCTGACACTGGTCACACGAAGCTATGGTGGATGCTAGTGCTCGGGTAATGTTCTTGTTTTGGTTGTCTAATTTCCCTCTCGAAGTCAGGTATTCCAGGGATTCATAGTCGCCATCAAATTTTAGAAGTGTTATTGTTGGAAGTTTTACCTCTGCATTGTTTAACGACATTGTCTGTAGGTTATCATTTAACTTGATGAGTGTCTCTTGGACCTGATCTTCTAGCATCTGAAATCTTGCGCTGTCGTAATCGTATTGACATGGATCTTTGGTCAATTCATAAATGTTAAGGTTCATATTTTCTATCTGCATCCACATCCTCTTTACAATATCCGAATTAATTGATACATACGCGGCTGTCAGATTTTTGAAAGATAATCGTGATAGCAATCTTTCTATTGCCTCAAATTGTAAATGCTGGCGATGAATCAAAGTATTGATCTTGCCTGATTCACCAACCTTGTCTTTTCCCATTTGTTCCTCTCCAGTCGTAACTTCGGACAACGTTGCTTTGCTTGACGTGCTTAATGACGACACGCCACCATGAATTCGGATTTGTTCCGTGAAATGTGCCTTTTATCTTTTGTACGATTCCGAAAGAGACTCGTACACCTTCTTGGTAAAATATCGATGGTCTTTTATCTCCTCCATTGATCGCAGTATCACATCTCTCTTATTAAAAGACTTCCAAGCTGCTTCTTATCTTTCTTCGAAGTAAGCTAAATTCTTTCTGTCTTCAGAATCTTGTTTGTAATTGCTTATAATTTTTTGGAGATTTGCCGTTAGCACCTCTTGAGCCTCCATTGCCTCCAAGGCAGCTGATGATCCTGGTTCCACCATTGCGACAAGTGTATTGATAAAACTTCCTAATGCTCAAGCTTTGTGTTATGAGCTTCGTAGTATAGGAATTTGACGTCCCTTATGCTGCTTTCTATAACCCAACAATGGTTGAATGAGTTTCGTAGTATAGAAAGCCGATCTTCCTCCCGCTCTAGCCTTGCCCAGAGCTTCGTTGAATAGGAGATTCTATTGCCTACTGCTCAAGCTTTCTACTTAGAGCTTCGTAGTATAGGAATGTATCCAAATGTTTTATTTTTGCTTCTACCGCTCAAGACTTACAATCTGAGCTTCATTGTATAGAAGGCTTTACGTATTCTTCCCTATCGCTCAAGCTTTCTACTTAAAGCTTCGTAGTATAGGGGTTACCAAATGTCGGGATCAAAAACAAATAACTTGTTTTTGTCAATGCAACCACGGTGCTTGTACCAGTGATTGTTTTTCGACGGATAATTACGGTGCTATGTACCGCAATTACCTGATGGTAATGTTATCAAAGAAGACACTTGATAGATTCAATGCTTTTCGATAATCTCATTTATTTCTGGTTATGTTACACTTTAAATACAGTTTTCAGTAATTACAAAGATGCTGAATCGCGCAAACAGTACCATTCGTAGACAAGAAAATTTGCAAAGACATATGATCTTTGGAATGCGAATGCATTGTATTTTCGATATTGGGAATTTAATGCTATTGCCCGGTCACGCGTTTCCGATACAAACTGGTTATTTGCAAGAATTACGATTTTGCTAAGAATAAGTGGAGTTCACTACATTGACTTGATATCATGCGATTTTGCATGATATGCTAAGTTTTATGTTCGGACATGTGAGTATGTACATACAAACTTTGATTTATTGATTTAACTCTAACAGTAATACCGGCGGTTAACGTGAAGATGCAGTTGCAAACATTAGAAGGAGGATTGGGTTCAGTTCGAAAAGGCGCATCATGCGCTCGGGCGTAAGGCAGGGCGTGACGTAGAGAGCGAGGCGACGGTATACGAGCAGGTGGGGCAGCAGTATTTGGAGGCCAAGGCGGCGCTACCAACATGTGCGGAGCCGGGTGAGACGGAGTAGAGCGAGATGGTGTAAGGAGCAATGGCGCAAAGTGTTGAAGTGCAAATTGAGCTAAAAGAGCGTGGGCAAGTCACGAGTACGTGGGGCACGTTTGCGGGCGAATTCAGGGAATTGAGCACATTCCGAGATAAATTTCGATCGGCGGTGCACGAAAACGGGAATATAACCAACAGGTACTGCGGCTTAAACACCGCCGCAGTACCTGTTGGCAGCAGTGAAAGGCGAAGGAAGCCGTGTGTTGGCGTCATGACAGTTGGCCGAGGCCAAATACGAAGCAGCGTGGAAGAGACTCGAGGAAGTCTATGACGACGAGTATCTGGTGCGAAAAGCGCACATACGAGCGCTGTTCGAAATTCCGTGCATAGGCACTGCAACGTACGCCAGGATCCGAACAATTGTTGACACGGTGAACGATCAACACGACAACTACAAGTGCTGGGCGTTGGTGTCGATACTTGGGATCCGATCATCACATATATGATGATAGAGCGATTGGACCCAAAGACAGCGGAGCAGTGGGAGCTGACGAGAAACAAGACAAGTCCATCGGTGCACGAATCGTGCAATTTTCTAAAAAAAAGAGCAAGGGCATTGGCGCTAAATTCAATGGAGATGTCATATAGAAGGCAAGGAGCGCGCAGGGAGATGGTGCGAGCAGGAGTTCTAGTAAACAGGTGCAGACGGTGCGAAGGCGATCATCCACTGTATAGGTGCAAGCAATTCTTGCGGATGAGCATTATAGACAGGCGCACGTTCGTTGTAGACAATATGCTATGTTTCAATTGTCTGAAATCGGGGCATAGTGCAGACAAGTGCTACGGGGGCCCAAGTCTAAATTGTCCGGGCAGAATGCACAGCAGCGTGATGTGTCCCGTGCGATCGCAGAGGGAGAGTGGAGCAGTGCAAAAACGTGTAGGGGGTCAAAGTGCGGGGCCTAGTGCAAAATAACTAAAACTTGAGTGCGGAAATGTGTAAGTGAGCCAAAAAATAGTGCGAGACAATAGGGGCAGTGTGAGTGCGCGGTGTGAGAACAATAATGAGCAAAAGGTGCTAAGATACAGGCAAAGAAAGACTTGTACGGTTTTAACGGTAAGAAACAATGGGCGTGTGGTGCGTGAGAATTGGAGAGACGAAAATAAAGTGCGAGGGTGACTAGGAGCGAAGGAAAGTGAAGTGCGAAGAACACGGCGGAGCGAAATAAATAAGAGTAAAGGACTTGTAGTGCGAAGACGGCGCAAGGGCAATGTGCGGTGCAAAGGACGTGTAGTGCGAAGACGGTGCAAGGGCAATGTTCGGTGCAAAGGACATATAGTGCAAAGACGGTGCGAGGGCAATGTACAGAGCAAAGAGCGTACGGTGCAGAAACAGTGCGGGGATGGTGCGAAAAATGAAATGCGTTTGAAGGTGCAAAATAATAATAATGGTGCGAGTCGTAAAAACAAAGGCGAGGTGATAAAGAGAGAGCGGAGGAATGAGCAATTTGGCGATAGACGTAAATACTGTAATACGCAGCAAATGGTGAGAAGACGATCGGAGCAAAAAATTGCAGAAAATAAAATGCGAGACTATGTGCGAAAGAGTGCGAATAATGAGATAGCGCGTAAAGACTGCAAAATGAAGGGGCTAAGTGCGAAATGTGCTGCGAAAATGTCCGGACACAGAAATAATGAAAGTGCGAGAAAAAATCGATATAATTTGTGCGAAAATAATAAAAGAGAGACAAATGGTGCGAGGTGCGTTTCGGTGTTAGCGACAAAATAGACAATAGAGAGGTCGGGCCGATAAGAGCTTTATGCCATTCGGGATCGCAGATTAATATGATAGCGAGCAAATGTGTGAAAAGACATGAGCTAAAGAGTGAAAGTGGTAGAGTCGAGATTTGTGCGGTTACGGGTGATCGAAGAGTATTAAAACGAAAAGTAATGTAAATAATTAACACCGCGGATACTTTAAAACTAAAATATATTTATTTTCTTGAAAGAATTGTACACAGATTATTTCTTATTCTTCGGTTTCTAAAAGTCTACTTTAATTGTCAACGTTATTGTTCCGACTGACTGTACAAGAGATTAGGAATGCACAATTCAGCAGTAGTCATAAAAGTATTTGCCTGTATTGGTATATTTTTCACAAGTAATGGCCTCGATAAAGCCATGGTTCGGTGCGCGCGAACTAATATGGTGCAGTCTGCTAGTGGCACATGAAGGATGGCTAATTGTGACACTATCACAGTAGATCGAGTAGGAGGTAAAGAAAGATGTGCTTGACATGCCAATGGCCGACCCGAGTTATGGGGTACCAGGTGAGATTTAGATATTATTGGGTGCAGATGTATGGGCAAGAATGATAAGGGCTAAGATTATACGCGGGCCAAACAGTGTAGTGCTACAACAGATGGTGCTTGGATATATATTAATGGGAGCGGTGCCAGGCAAGGGCTTAGTAGGAGCGAGAATGTGCGCAATGGTGCGGCAGCAGAGCTTAGATGAGCTAGTTAGAAAGTTTTGGGAGCAAGAAGAGGTGCAAATCAGAAGAGCAAGAACTAAGGAGGAAGAGCAAGTAGAAGAACTGTTTATGAAGACACATCAGCGCAATGAGCATGGGCGATAAACGATAACCATACCAATTTAGCCAGATATCAAGACCATAGGTGACTCGAGGAAAACAGCGTTACGCAGACATATGGTGCTAGATCGAAAATTATTTATTTATTTATTTATTCACCAAGCAAGGTGTACATGTGCAGAAGAATAAATAAAATAGTACATGGATAAAACTACGAAACAAAATAAAAAAAATATACGAAACAAAACAAAAAACAAAACTATATATCAATACAAGACTAATAAATAACGCAAAAATAAATTAGTTACACATAGATTACAATTAAAGTAATAGTTAAATGACAAATAACTAAATGAATAGGTTAGGTTAGTAAAGAGGGCTGCCGGGAAACGCGGCTTGCATTAGGCCACCAGTTTGGACCCATTTGCCACCCTCCGCTGGCTTTTTAGAGCTGCCAAGTGACCGCTTCGCCAAACTGGATCTGTTGACTCAGCCTGACGGTACTGACCACCTCTGCTAATCCTTGAAAATGGTATGCACCAAAAATTTTGAGGCGTTTATTATTTAGGGCCGGACAATCGCAGAGAGTATGCTCGATGGTGTCCTCTTCTATCTCGCACCTCTTGCGTAAATTGCTGGATGTCATTCATATTCTGTTCGCATAAGATGCGACAAGGCAGTGCCCTGTGAGCAAGCCGACCGCGGCTCTCAAGCAGTTTTTGCTGAGCTTGAGCAGTTTCCTACTTTTGCTTAGATCAGGTGATGGCCATAATGTTCTGGCCACCCTGCAGTTCATCCTGTTTTCCCATCCGGAATTTGGTTTGGCCCATATGGCGGCATCAAGTTTGTTTGTGGTGTCAGCGATTGACCGTGGTACAGTGATGCAGGGGCTATCACTATCTCCTGAACTTTTCCTCGCCAATTCATCGGCTTTTTCATTGCCTATGACTCCACTATGCCCTGGCACCGACATAATCCGGATAGGAATATGCCTTGCACTTTCACTGAGAGCCACTCTGCAAGCGTTAACAGTTTTTGAAGAACATCTGTAAGACGCAAGAGCGAGAATGGCTGCTCTACTGTCGACGCAAATCGTCATTGATCTGGTTGATATTCCGCTAATGGACTCAACTGCCATGCGTATAGCATGTAATTCAAACTGAGAGACGGTAGCATGGTCTGACAGTCTACACCACAGGTTAAGGCTCAAATCCATAGAAAACAGGACCGAGCCAACTCCTGTGTCCGTCTTTGACCCGTCCGTGTAAATCCAGACGCCCCCATCGGTGGTAGCTTCCTTTTTCTTCCAGTCCGGTCTTGTGGGTATCTTGGCCTGGAAATTCCTGCCAAGATGTATTATTTTGCTCACGTGGTCCGTGTCTCCTGCAACGAGCCCAAATCTTTTGCGGCATTCTGTAAGAATACCACTGTGTCCCCACTGATCTGAATCGTTCCACATGCCGGAACTTTTAGCGCGTATCGCCGCTAAGCTTGCGCTTCTAAAGATGAATCGATCCAGGGGTATGAGTCCCAAAATCATTTCCAACCCAGCCGTTGGGGCGGTTCTTAAAGCGCCCGTAATACATATGCAAACTAATCTTTGCAGTCTTGTTAGCTCCTTGATATTAGTTTTACTCTCCGCTGCCTTCCACCACACGATCGCTCCATACACCAAAATCGGTCTGACTAAACATGTGAATATGTAATAGGCCGCCCTAGGTTTAAGACCCCAGGTATTGGAGTAGGCGGACCGGCAAGCGAAAAGTGCTGCGCGAGCCTTACCAATTCTGTGCTTCACATTAGCCCACCAGTTCAGTTTCCTGTCTAGTATAAGGCCCAAATATTTAACACTATCAGCAAGTTCTAATGTTATTCCGTTGAGGTTAGGCGTGGCAATAGCCGGTACCTTGTGTCTCCTTGTGAAGAGTACAAGTTCGGTTTTTGTCGGGTTTGCCCTAAGACCGACTTTTCTGGCCCAGGTTTGGACATGGTCCAGCGCCGATTGCATAAGGTCCGACAAAGTTTGTGGGAACGCACCTCTCACAAGTACCACAATGTCATCGGCACACGTCACCACCTCAAAGCCACTGGCCCATAAATTCTCCAGTATTTCGTTGACTGTCAGGATCCAGAAAAGGGGAGATATAATCCCTTCTTGTGGTGTTCCGGTTCCGACTATTCTTTCCGCTTTGGCCTCCAGAAAGGTAGCCTCAATCCGCCTGCTTTTGAGCAAGTCCGATGCCAAGGTCGCCAGAGTTTTATCCACTCCATATCGAACCAAGGCATCGATGATACTCGTGACAGTGACATTATTGAAGGCCCCCTCAATGTCTAAGAAGGCTGCCAACGTGAATTCCTTCTGCCGTAAGGATTTTTCTTTTATACCCACAACTTTGTGTAGTGCCGTATCTACTGATCTGCCCGCTAGATGTGCGTGTTGATCAACACAGAGTCTCGCGACATCAATCGAGCTTTTGATGTGCAGATCAACAAGCCTCTCTAGTGTTTTGAGCAGAAACGATGTTATGCTGATTGGTCTAAAATCCTTCACGTAATGATGATTCAACCTACCAGGTTTCGGAATGAAGACCACCCTAGCTTTTGTCCATTGCTCGGATACTACCCCGAGGCGGAGGCATGCGGTAAAAACACGCTGCAGAATGGGAATGATGGTTTTATCTGCTTTTTGAAGCATGATGGGTGATATCTCAGCAATCCCTGTAGCTTTGTAAGGTCTGAATGTGCCAATAGCCCATTCGATCTTGACCTCATCAACTACTTCCTCGATCAGACGCCCGGTGGATTCCTCGAAGTACGTCACTACGCGGTGCCGCGCAAGCTGATTCTGGAAAGTGAGTTTCCATTAGCATGTCTATTCACTCTTTCGGGTTCTCCACCCAATCCCCGTTTTCCCTTCGCAAAAGCGTAGGTACGCCGATGGTTGCGCTTAGGACCTTCCTGATTCTGGCAGCTTCTGTACGTCCTTCAATGTTCTCACAGAATTCCCTCCATGAGTCGCGCTTGGCTCGTCTTATCTTCTTTTTGAAGAGCGACAGCTCCTGCTTGTATCGATCCCAGTCTTCAACGTTTCCGGACCGCCTTGCGTTGTTAAACGCCCTTCATGTGCGACTTCTAGCCTCTGTTAGTTCGCCATTCCACCATAAGGTAGCATTCTTCCTAACGGGCTTTTCCGGACACACGTCTTTGAAATCTGACACTAAGATTCCCGTTAATCGGTTCACCTGCTCGTTAAGTCGTCCTGGACACGAAACATACAGATCGTCTAGTGCCCTGAGGTGTCTATTTGTTTTCCTTGAGTAAACTTCCCATTGTGCTGTTCTCGAGTTTCGTACTTTTTTAGGTGAGATAACAGAACAACCGATATTCCAGCATAGCTACTGATGGTCCGAAAGCGATGGCAGGTTAGAAACCTGCCAGCTATGGACACTTTCCATTATGCTTGGAGTTGCCAGGGTAATATCAATTGGAAATGTTTTTGCGGGATGATTAAAATTGAAAATTTTTTTATTTACATAGAAAATTTTAATCTACATTGGAAATTCTATTTTTGACAAAGTGGTTTCGAAAGCATGCACTGATTCTCATCAGACACCAGCTCACAGTGCATACTTGACTGATATGACCACTTGCTGTTGGAAATCATTACATTTTTATTTATGCTAGTTGTGACAAATTTTAACATCTCCGACTTATATCCATCGATATAATTTTACTTAGTAAAGGTAATTGAATTTGATCACGGTTCCCTTCTTGTCTATAAATCAGCATGGACAACGTATATCGTCTCTAAAGCTTATCAAAACCGAGCATATTGAAACGGGAAACTCGATCGTTTTTGCGGAATCAGCCTCAAAAAGCAGAATCAAATTGGAAATGTTTTTGCGGGATGATTAAAATTGAAAAATTTTTTATTTACATAAAAAATTTTAATCCACATTGAAAATTATATTTTGGACAAAGTGATTTTGAAAGCATGCACTGATTCTCATCAGAAACCAGCTCACAGTGCATACTTGACTGATGTGACCACTTGCATTTGGAAATCATTACATTTTTATTTATGCTAGTCACAATGCTTTGTCACAACTAGTCTTGTCCCTTCCTTTTAGCTGGAACACACTGAGGCTGGCGCCGAATCCACCAGCCTTATTCTTGTACAGAAAAGGCTCTTGTATCAGCGCGGTGTCAGCGTGCCCCCGACTGAGATGCCGAAGCAGAGTGGCCGTCGCCGCTCTACTGTGGTGAAGATTTGCTTGGACCACCCGACCTTCCGCTTCCCTCAGTCACTTTCTCCGCTCCAACTTTGAAGGTGATCCTCTTCAGACCGAAGTGAAACAACCCGTTGTTGGCCCGTACTTGATCCGCGGACTCCCGATCAATTCCCAGCACTAGCACCATCTTTGCTGCACCAGTTAAATCAGGCTCCGCCGATTGGTTGGTTAGTTTTACAGCCTGGAATAATCTCCAGCCTGAAACTTTCAGATCGGGCTTCTGTCTTTTTAACAGGGACAGAGCCTCTGAAGCATTCGAGTGGGGCACCGCCACATTCGCTGTAATTAGCTTAGGCATGGATGTCTCCTCCACTACGTCCAAACCTGGGTGGTCTACAGAAATCTTCAGGATGGCAGACCGAAGCCATTCCGTCGAGAAGACGTCACTTCAAGTCACCGCAATGTGGCCGCAAACAATGTTACAGCCTTCAAAGCGAGGTGACCCTTCTTCCGTCGACATGGCAAACTTGAGGAGTTCCTCTGTGATCCGTTTAAGAATAACCTTGGCCACGTCATCCTCGAGTCTCCAGTCCAGGGGTTCCTGCTTGTCAACGACGGCCAGCTTAAGGTGACTAGCCGCAACGTCCATAAAGGAACGAACTGCCGTCTCCTGTCGTGGCCTCTTCGTTGATTTACCTCTCGGCGAGGTTATCTCCTCTGAACGTTGGCGTTTACTTGCAGCCGCTGCGGCAGGTTTCACTTGGGCATCCTCGGGTTTCCCTTTGGATTCCAGCGTCACCGTACTCCTGGCCGCTCGTTTTGCCTCTCTCCTTCTGAAGCGTTGGGCATTCCGGTTCCTCCCTTTGTTGAGATCAGCTGCCGCCACCTTCACAGTGGACTGCAGATCCTCGGAGGCACCACCTCCAGTTCTGGTAACAGCTCTGCTGAGTGGCTTAGCCGCCACTTCCTTCCCAGTGACCTGCGAGCCTTTCAGCTTGCCGCCTCCGTTCTTGGTCACAGCTCTGCTAGAAGCCGACTCAACCGCCGCTTCCGTTGGACTGGCCAGTGGTTCTCCAGACCTGCCGCCAGACTGCTGAGTAACTGCTCTGCTGAGGGGTACCGCTACGTCCATCGGACTCACAGTAGATCCCGGAGCAGGTTCCCCATCTAGCTGCAGGGCCCGCAATCTTTCGATCGCCTGACCGTGAGCCATTTCGCCTCCTGACGTTGGTGATCGTGTCACCTTTGAACTCCTTTTGAAGGGGTCCTTTTCTAGTGACTTCCCTCCAGTAGTACTGGCAGGAAGTTTGATTTTTAAGTCTTTATTTTGATCCATAGATTATTTGAGATAGTTTCAGGTTTGGGTTTCACGTTCTCGGACCAAAGCCGAGGCAATCGCCAGCAATTTTGCCTCCCGCTACACCCCGCCCCCAAAAGAGCAACGTATTGTTCCGACCGTCCTTCCCCCTCTTTGGATCGCGATTCAGACTCCCCCACGACCATCCGAGGGTTCCGTACGCTTTCACAGTACGCTGAACCTGCGAACCTTGCTGCCGAGGCAACCAAGGTGTCTCCCCTAGTCTAACAGTTTGCTACTCTGTAGACCGCGGTTCGCCAGGTTCCAGAACCGGGCAAAGTGAAGTGTTGGATCCAGAACCCCGCAGGTGAACCTTCACCTCAGTCACCAGCCCAAACCTGTCCCCAGACCTCCGTGTCACCCCTGCGGAGAGAAACAAGGGCGTCCCTCTGCCGGTTACGGGCGAGGCATCCGTTTACACAGCCCACACAGCTGGCTGCTGTACGGGCGCGCGGCAGAATCAAGTTTTTTTACGGGAGAGGGATCTCTCAAAAACCTTACTTAGAATTTTGGGGGGGAATTGTTACCAGCGGCCATCGCGAAGAGGTTATGGATCACACTTTCACCAGTCCAAACAGTTGCGGCACGTGTATATTTGCGTATACTACATGTTTTTCCCCCTATTCGGCTGGCGACCGACCGCCAACTAAATGAAAAACAAATGCCAAATAACTAAGTGAATTTAAATTTAAAATAAATATACAATACATATATATATATATATATATATATATATATATATATATATATATATATATATATATTTATATTTATATATATATATATATATATATATATATATATATATATATATATACATATATATATATATATATATATATATATATATATATATATATATATATATATATAAATATATATAGATATATATATATACACATATGTATATATATATATATATATATATATATATATATATATATATATATATATATATATATATATATATATATATATATATATATATATATATATATATATATATATATATATATATATATATATATATATATATATATATATGTATATATATATATATATATATATATATATATATATATATATATATATATATATATATATATATATATATATATATATGTATATATATATATATATATATATATATATATATATATATATATATATATATATATATACATATATATATATATATATATATATATATATATATATATATATATATGTATATATATATATGTATATATATGCCTACAATTCAAAATCGCTTCTATCAGACCTGGTCCTACTTAAGTCCAATGCATTCTGTAAATTTCAGTAAATTTCAATGCATTCTGTAAATATATATACACATATGTATATATATATATATATATATATATATATATATATATATATATATATATATATATATATATATATATATATATATATATATATATATATATATATATATATATATATATATATATATATATATATATATATATATATATATATATATATATATATGTATATATATATATATATATATATATATATATATATATATATATATATATATACATATATATATATATATATATATATATATATATATATGTATATATATATATATATATATATATATATATATATATATATATATATATATACATATATATATATATATATATATATATATATATATATATATATATGTATATGTATATATATATATATATATATATATATATATATATAAATATATATATATATATGTATATATATATATATATGTATATATATATATATATATATATATATATATATATATATATATATATATATATATATATATATATATATATATATATATATATATATATATATATATATGTATATATATATATATATATATATATATATATATATATATATGTATATATATATATATATATATATATATATATATATATATATATATGTATATATATATATATATATATATATATATATATATATATATATATATATATATATATATATATATATATATATATATATATATATAACTGAAATTTACAGAATGCATTGGACTTAAGTAGGACCAGGTCTGATAGAAGCGATTTTGAATTGTAGGCAACTCTGTGCCAGTGGTGCCATCTTGAAAAATTACAAAGAAAAAAAACTGCTTTTTGCCCTATGAAATGTGAATATGTTACCAGATATTCATGAAATTGACACAGTAGCTGAACCTTACTTTAAACTCTGTTTGATAGAAATTTGGTTGAAAAATTCGATTGGTGCTGCCAGCTATGGTAATTTTTGTGTCTTTAATTTTGAAAATTCGCTCAGGAAAATAAAACTTTTTGCCCTATAACTTCCAGTGCAGTCATGCAATCAATCATACAATTAATGGAACTTATTATAACCATTATTCAAGCCAAATTTGGTTGAAAAGCCATGATAGGGTTGCCAGCTATTGTTGGTTTTGTGTTTGTTTGCAATATCTTTATTAAGCTGTTTTATCGTAGAATTTTCAATTGGTAATGATATTGTAGTGACAATAAACAGCAAATATTAAGCTTTCGATTATTTGAAAAAACTTGCTGCAGGTAACCCTAAATTTCTTTATACTCCTATAACTTCGAATGTAATATAACAACGTGAAGCAGATGTGATATATTCTTGGCTTTGATACTGGCGAAAGGTTGCCAGCACGAGTCGGTTGTGCTACTTTTGTATCAATAAATGCTTACAGTTAGTATACATACCGGAAACATTTACAATGAAAATTAATAACCGATGTTTCAATTCCCAAAGTTCTGCAAATTTTTCGGATCGCATCCCCAAACACCAACTTCAGTTACAGTGCTGCAGGCACTGAGCATTTTCTTCATTGATGTTATATGAGATGCTGCTTTTAAAATTTTTTGAAATAAGCAACTGAAGACGAATATAATTAACAAGTGTTTTGCTCTCATAAACGTTGAAATTCATGCCAGTGGTAATATCTGAAACCTTCCACCATATGAGTTATAATGCATTCTTGAGACCAAAGTAAAACGTGGCGCTTGAAACATTTTGGCCTTACTAAGCAGCTCATGCTGTGGAATATGCACTCAAAACCTGCACGATTCTTCTACTGTTCTTCGAACATTAGTGTTTCTAGCGGTTCAGGTGCGCTAGAGTTTTTTTCTTTTTTCCTTATCTTGGGTACAAAATTATCGACCGCGTCAAATACAATTCTGTAGAACATGGCTACATCATCATCAAGGAAATGGCACATAAACACATTTGTCCAATCGACATTGTCAAGGAATTTGTGAATGCTATCATAATCAGCGTTTTGGAAGCCATATACAATCGTATTATTGTATGTACTTAACATGTTCCAATCTGTAGTGGAAAGTTCAACTATAAGAGCGGAATGGTGAAGACTATTAGAAAAAAGATTTTCTGCGTCATTAGCTGGGCTAACCACTAAATCGTCATAAACATTTGTGAAGACTATAAATTAGAGCGAGTGCCAGAGCTAAAAAAGCGATATCTGGAGTTTATGCGAGAATATGAGCGATTAAGTCATATGCAGAGAGAAAGCAAAGAGCCAGTGCAAGGAGCAATGACATACTATATTCCACATCATTTTGTCACCAAAAAGTTTCGAGTGGTCTTTGATGCATCGTGCAAGACAAATTTTGGCATCTCGTTTATTGATGTGCAGATGGTTGGAGAGAAACTACAGCGCGACGTTGCATATGTATTAATGAGGTTCAGAATGCGAAAGATAGCAGTGAGTGCTGTCATTAAGATGATGTTTCGGCAAGTGAAGGTCAATCCTCAACAATGGAATTGCCAAAGAATATTCTGGCGAGAGCATAAGAGCGAGCAGTTGTGCGAATATTGGTTGAAAGTGATAACATATGGGATGGCCTCGTCAGCCCATAGTGCAGTAAGAGCAATGGTGCAATGTGCAAAAGAGAGCGAGCAAGAGCATTCGGATTTTTATATGGACGATTGTCTGACTGGTGGAAGTAACGAGCAAAAAACGATTAATCTGAGCAAGGGCATTGATGGTATACTACGTAGTCCAGGATTCGAGCTAGCGAAATGGGCATCAAACAGCGAACGTGTAGTGCCGAGCATGAGCAAAATAAGAGCAGAGCATGAGATGAGCGAAGAGCAAATGGTGTAAGGCAAAAGCAAAGTGACCGAAGAGTCAAAGGAGCTATGCGACGATATGGAAACAAAAGTGCTGGGGCTAAGATGGATTATGGAGCGAGATGTGCTGGTATTCCGAGTGTGCAAGAGCGATGAAACGATGACAATCACAAAAAGGCACGTTTAAGTCAAGTGGCAAAATTGTGCGACCCAAATGGCTTGTTGGGATCAATCATAGTGCGTGCAAAAATATGAATTTAGACCATATGGAAACAAAAGTTAGGATGGAATGAAAAATTGCCAGAAGAGATACAAGATGCACTGCCGATAGTGCAAAGAATTTTATTTCCACGGTAGCTTGGAATGAACAAAGGCCACAAAATACAGCTACATGGGTTTGCTGATGCGTCGGCGAAAGCATATGGTGGTGCAATTTATAGTCGAGCATAGAATGAGCAAGGAGCGATTTCAACAGTGCTAGTTACATCGAGATCACGCGTAACACCAATTAAGATATGCACAATACCACGACTTGAGCTGAGCGCAGCAGAGCTACTGAGCAAAATGATGAGCAAAGTGCGACAAGAGCTAGAGTGCGAATTCCAGAAATACTTCCTGTGGTGCGATTCAATGGTAGTGCCTCACTGGATGAAGAAGCCACCAGGTGTGCTGAAGCAATATGTGGCAAATAGGGTAGCGTCGATACAAAGTAATACTGAGCTAGAAGCATGGGCGCATATAAGATCATCTGATAATCCAGCTGATCTATTGAGCAGAGGAGCGGAACCAAGTGAGCTAGAAAACAACGAGTTATGGTTGAAAGGGCCAAAATGGCTCAAGAAAGCAGAGATCGAATAGCCAAAATCTGTGATGAGCAGTGCAATTACAGAGCAAATTATGAGCGAGTGCAAAGATACTAAGAATGTAGAAAGCTGTATTATGGTGCAAATAAACGTAGGAGTGGCGCCAATACTAGAAAGAGCGAGCAACATGTGCAAAGCAATTAATATAGCAGCGTACGTATTACGATATATACGTAATCTACGCAAGAAGGAGCATGAATGCAGGCAAAACGTGCTGCCAACGAGCGAAGAGAAAATAGAAGCGCGAAATTTCTGGGTTCAACAAGTGCAAATGAGCTATTATCGTATCGAGCTAAACCACGTAAGAGCAAAGAGACAAAACTTCTCAAGCAAAAGCAATATAGCAGCGCTAAAGCCAATTCTGAGCAATGATCGTTTACTGCGCCTGGGGAAGGATCGGCAGAGCCGAGTGGAGCTACGATCAACGACACGCTATTATTATACCACATCAGTCGAGATGGGCGCGTTTATTGATGACAGAAGCGCATCAGAAAACAAAGCATGGTGGTGTGTAGCTTATGATGCAGTATATATGGCAAGAATATTGGATACCAGGGCTGAGAAGAACATTGCGGCGGATAGTTCATAATTGTGTGACATGTGTTAGACTGTATGCGCGAATGAGCGAGCAATTGATGGGCGATCTTCCTGATGAGCGAGTGCGGCCAGCAAGGCCATTTCTACATACGGGCGTGGACTTTGCGGGTTTAATCACGACTATAGCGAGCAGGGCCATTGGTATTAATTAAGGGCGAAAATCTTCCTCCATCATATTGGGCAATGGGAAGAGTAGTGCAAGTAAAAAAGGGCGCAGATGGGCTAGTGCGGAGTGCACTAGCGCGAACAGCGACAGGAGAACTTACAAAGGCGGTGCGGAAGTTATGCGTGCTACCAGTGGTTAGCGAATAGAGCGATGTTACGAGCAATACCATGGGCATATAGATCAGTGTGAGCAACGAGGTGCGAAGTGCGAATAGAGCGGTGCGAGCTACGAGCTATGCGAACTATGAGCTATGCGAACTACTAGAGCTATGCGAACAACTACGTGCGAATCATAAGAAGAGCAAATATAGCGGTGCTTATCACAGTGAGCGTATCGAGCAAGGGCGAGCGACGCGAGCAAGGATCAAATGAAACTGAGCTGAGCTATTTCGTGCTTTTTGGGGAGTGTACCGAACGGCAACACCGTTCTGTGGGATGACAATAAAGACGATAGCGGACGTGAAAAGACGAGTTAGTCTCGGGCAAGCCCCCGACGAGTCTCCAACCGGGTCCGAACAGAGCGAGCGATGGTGCGATTTTGATGCAAGGTGCGCGTAGGTTATATGAAATCAAGTGCAATGTAGTGCGATGTAAGCAAATACAAATAGTGCAATAAAGGCGCGGCGGTAAACCGCCTATACTGAGTTTCATTTCATCCATGCCGAGTGCGCACGATTGTGTTACCTTCGGCCCATATTATACATAGCCGAATGTGATAACGCAAGCAACGTGCATGTTAACATTTTAAAATTCATTTTACGTGAAGTCGTTGCTTTCCAGACAACTCAGCCACGTCGAGAAACGAACAAGGAGAAAGCAACAATCAGTGAATTGAGTGTAGGCCCCGACAGACCACATGATTCGAAAACTTGGAATCAACAACTTCAAATACCCCCGTTGCCGCCATCGTTTCACTGATGATCACGCTTCGCTACAACAACGACCTGGAAAACAAGCAAATATCCCACAAAGAATGTGATTCTGGGTTAAAAACGAGAATACTTATCTAACATCCTCAGCCTCCGTCGCAATATAAGTTTTTAATACCCAACAAAATGTACGCGAGAAACTCTTATCCTGAATGTCTGTGATACATCTTATAGCTTTCTCAAAGTACTCTTACGCCGAAACAATTAGTGCCCAGGTCACTAGAAGTGCAACGGGTAACCGACAATGTAGTTTATTACCCGAATTAACTATGACATCTTGAAATCGTGAACACAACTCAAAATGTAAACACCGCGGATGTCTAATCAACACGGTTAAGTTTCACGAAGTGTAACGCACGCCGGTGAAACCCATCTTAAGGTTCCACGAATGGGATGCGCGAGTTATGGAATGTGCTTAGCATACATCCCACCGAACGGACTGCGTCAACATCAAGCCGACGACATTTAAAACCTGCAGGATACCAACAGACGCCTGGGAACATACGGTCGACATGCTGGCACGAAGTCTGAGTCAGCTTTTAACATCCATAAATATATGTATGCGAAACTATCTTTAAATTCAGTCTGTGTATTCGATTGAATAAAATTATATCTTCTGAGCAACCGAATTGTTTTTTTTTAACTCAGGCTCGGAAGATACCATAACTGCCTCAGGCGCGGATTTAAAGACGGGGTTCGGAAAAACGCAGAAAGTACGTTAAGTTAGGTAAACCGACGGATTGTCGGTTCGGAAATCGAGACAACTTGTTCCGAAAGTTAAATAATTTGCCGACGGATTATCAGTCCCGCTTGTGGAAATACTAAAAAGTGTGGAGATTGCGGCTATTATCGGAGCAGCGTTCTGTTGCGAAAAAGGTAGTAAAATCATATTGTTATAAAAAGAAGAAGCAAATGAACAATGCAGTTATTATATTGCATTTTCATGTAAGTCAATCGATTTTTTATTGGATTTATGCCACGTCCTAACATGAAATCCCTATCCTGTTTTAAACCCTACCCAACCCGACGCTTTAGATAGAGTAAGAGAAAGTGCATTTTTTGATAATTCGCCAAATAATTTAGGTGTAACCAGTGAAATAAGTGAATTTATCGAAAGTGATTTAGAACGCCTAGCTGATTGTTCAAATTTGTTTGATGAAATCGGTAGACATATAGATAGATTAAGGACGTTCAACTAATCTTCCTTATTCGCCCAGTGAAAACGGCCCGCGGAAAATTTATCACACAATGACGAGTATGAACGACGTTTCTACTACAGACCTTTTCAACTCAATTAGAGTCCCCGATGACATAAAAGATCTACCTCTATAAAAGATCTACCTCTATATTCATTGATAATTTTGATGAGATCCTATTCCTTACCCAAGTAACTAGTGTTACCCCTACGGCCAACTAATACAAAGGGTGATTAGAAATAAAATTATTGGCGAGGCCAACGAAATTTTAAACAGCTATGGCACACATCTTCTTTGGGTGAAATCAACGAGAGCTTGATTCTTTATTATGCCGACAACCGTAACGAGACATCCTGGGTCGAAGACCTACATAATTTAAAACAAGGCCACGACTCAGTTCACGAATATTACACTAAGACCACTGAACTTCTATCTAGTTTGAACAATCACGTTAACATACATGAACGCGACTTAAATGTCGTTGCGGCAAAAAGGAAACTTTTTTCATAAATGTGTCTTAAGACGTTTTTAGGTGGATTCACTGAACTACTTGGGTCAACTATACACAACACTTGCTATAGCCTTCTCTAACTGTGTCGAAGAGCAAAATATCTTCTATATGAGGAACGATTCAAATAAAATGATCATTGACCTTAAACCGGCTAAGACACAGCCTAACCAAATGTTGAGGAAACAACCACCACCGATACTACAACAAAACTTTAACAGGCCCCCGGTACAAGTGCCTCAACCATTCGGCCATCCAAATCGATTCAGCCCCCGAGCGAACCCTTGGGTTCAAACGCAATCTTTGTTCCCTACAAACTTATGCCAATTAACCAAATATCTCAACGCCAAGCCTAATTCTAGACCAAAAACCTCGGAAAAACTCCAAGAATGCAGTTCCCTAACCAGTCCCACGAAGTCATCAACCCCCGTCTAAGCCGGAACCAATGGATATAAGCTCCGGGCATACTAAAACTCTTATTCTTCATAGCAAACAATTCAGCCATACCTTTGGTCGCCCAAACAACTACTTCAAGCCCTCTGGCCCAACTAATTTCACTAGCAAAAAAAGTTGTTCAACGCATCCGAACAAAATACCGGTTATTTTGACGACAATACATGGGCTATGTCACCATACTCTCTGGAATACAACCTGCAATCTTGTGTAACGCCGTTCACGGCAGAAGAAATTCAAACGTCATACACTGATCCTGAACAGGTTAACTCCACGGTCCACAGCACCTCCGATCAAGCGGACCGCATCGAATACGACAATACAAATTTTCAATCAACTGCCTCCACGAGCCTATAGGATACATAGATCTGAACAAACACGGAAACGTCCTTCCAAATATTTTGATTAGCTCACCGTTAGTCCGTCCTCTCAGATTCCTCGTAGACACTGGTGCCTCTGCGTCATTTCTGAGCCCCGAGTACGCAAACCCTGTGAGCATTAAAGAAATTCCCCGATACCAATCACCACTATTCTTAACACTTATAATGTAGAGAAAGAAATATATCTCAATAATTTCACGAAATTTGACCAACCGGGGTACACAAGATTTCTGCTTGTTAAAATTCATGGTTATTTCTATGGGCTGCTGGGGATCGATTCTCTATCCATCCTAGGGGTGACAGTAGATATAGAAAATAAAAAACTCTTCACAAGCAACACGGTGCGACCATTTCACTTCAAGCCCACACTTTCTTCCGAAAAATATTCCATCCCAAGCCGATCAAAAATGATAGTCAGGTTACCAGTGGACACCAAATATATACATTAAAACCATAAGAATTCACCCAAATGTAGCCTTTCGGAGGGACTATACACAGCCAAAGATTGGTACGCGATTGTTAAGGTAACAAACAGCTCCGATACGGAAAGCATTATTTTTATTGAACAACCATTAAGTGTAGAAGAAGGGCCGGCGCAGCACACTCAAATCAATAAATTCAATGTAGCGTACCAACATAGCCCTTTTTAGGGTAACCTGATCAACCTTTTCAGTTCGCTTAGAACTTGACACCTGAATCAGGAAGTGGAACGAGAGTTAATGCGGACATGCAATCAATACGATGACGTTTTTTTATAGGGAGAGGCGGAATTTATCGTTCGCAAATCAAGTGAAGCACCGGATCCGAACAACTGGCGACGTCCCAATTTACACCAAGTTGTACCGGTACCTTTTCATTCATCTGGAGGAGGTTCGTAAACAGATTTCAGAAATTTTATCGCAGGGGATAATTTAGCCTTGTTATTCCCATTGGAGTTCGCCTGTTGGGGTCGTGTCTAAGAAAGCAGACGCTGATGGGAAACCAAAATGAAGGTGAGTGATCGATTTTAGGAAGCTTAGCGAAAAAAAAACATATGTGATCGCTATCCAATCTTTAACATCAATGATATATTAGACAAACAAAGTAAATCCATGTATTTTGCCACACTTGACTTGGCTAGTGTGTTCCACCAAATTGAGATGGACCTACGTGACATATGAAAAACAGCTTTTACGGTGGAGGGAGGTCACTTCAAGTATGTTTGTATGCCCTTTGGGCTGAAAAATGAGGCCTCTATCTTTCAGCGGGTGAGGATAACGCAGAATACCATCTGCCTCGTCTACCTGAATGACATAATCATCTATTCCAATCAGTGCTGCCATTTATTTTTTTGGAATAATGCTAGATTCAATTTTATTTAATGCTAAATAATGCTAGATCTTGTAAAATTATAATGCTAAATAATGCTTTCTTATTGAACTGAAATAAACATGGTTCAATATGATATGTATATAATATGTATATATAATATAATATGTATATTTATATGAGGGTTGATGAATAAGTAATGATAATCGGTTATTTCCAGTTCGGATAAAATTAAAAAAAAAAAAAAATTTTTACTACTACATCTACTCACTAAGTCAGCATGAAAAAAACATATAAATAGGCGTCGATTCCAGGGAGCAACATTCATTTGAATACGAACAGCCGAAGAGAGAACATCAAAATGGGGAAAAATGAAATTAAAGCTGTCATTAAGTACCTCTGTTTGAAAAAACCGTCTACCAGAGGCATACACGGCGACATGGTGAAAACATTAAGGGACTCTGCTCATCCATATTCCTCCGTTGCACGCTAGGCCAAGGAGTTTAAGTTGAGAAGAACATCCACTGAAGATGAACACCGCGAAGGACGTCCATCCTCATCCCTCACTGAAGACAACGTAAAAAAGTCGAAGATGTCGTGTTGGCAGATCAAAGAGTGACCCTCAGGCATGTAGCTGAGGTCACAGGGATCTCATATGTTAGTGTTCGAAAAATGTTTGCCAATAAATTACATATGAAGAAGGTCTGCGCGTTGGGTACCGAGAATGTTAACGGGCGAGCATAAGAAACGAGTCGACATTTCAAGGATGAATCTCGAAAAGTTCACATCATGAGAATTTTTTGTCACATTTCGTGACCATGGACGAGACTTGGATCCACCATTTTGATCCAGAAACCAAAATGCAATCGATGACCTGGAAGCGACCCTCTTCATCGACGCCGAAGAAATTCAAAGTGTCAAGTTGGGCAGGAAAGGTTATGTCATCAGTTTTTTGGAACGCTGAAAAAATGATTATGGTGGAATATTTGGAAAAGGGAGCCACTATATCAGGCTCTTACTAAGCTGACCAAATAAGAAGATTGCGAGAGGCGATGAAGGAGAAAAAACACGGGAAACTGCGAGCCGGAACTCCGTTTCTTCAAAACAACGCACCGGTTCACAAGGCTGCAGTTGCGATGGATACAATTAAGGTAACAGGATTCGAACTGCTTGAACACCCATTCTATTCGCCAGACCTAGCTCCCAGTGATTTCTACCTCTTTCCTCGGCTCAAACAACACCTTCGGGGTAAGAAATTTAAAGATGATAGCGAAGTGATGGCCGCTGTTGAGGCATTTTGGGAGAGTCAAGATTATTCTAAGGGTATCCTGGGTTTGGGAAAAAGATGGACTAAATGTATTAACTTGTTAGAAGACTATGTTGAAAAATAAATATATATTTTAAGTTTAATCACCTTGGTTTATATTCTTTATCATTACTTATAGATCAACCCTCATATGTATAACAAAAACATATAAGAAGTTTAAAATTTACATCTCAAAATGATTCTATGTCTATTACAGACATATCAGTTATATCTAAATCTTCTTCTCTTGTGTAAAGCTCATTTCTACCAATATTTTTCAAAACATCGTTTGAAATCTCACAACCAAAACAGCAACAATTATTTATTTTTAAGTGAAAAAAAGTATTAGTGTCGGATAACGAAGATTTTTCTTCAGCGTTATCCGTGCGCTTGCATTTGAAGCCCTAACAAAACAATTCATTCACATTGTTCAGGAAAAAATATCTAACTAGAATGCACATACTTTGGTAAACTTGAACTTGTTGATGCCCGAGGCTCCTAGAAGTCTGAAGTGGATGGGACCACATCACTGATTTTTAGCATCATCATGATTTAAGTGAACGTTACCATATTTAAAGCAATATAGATGACTTTATAATCTTTATATTTTAGACTTAATAATCACTATCATTATTTCAAAATCAGACAACTGTCACTTCTGGTTGTCACTTCTAAGAAAATGCCATGAGCGCGTTTTTGTATTTTTCATGAATTTCCCCCACCACATGATTCAGGAAGTTTCCTTTCATGAACGCGACTGAAAGTACACGAAAAGAGCTATTATTGAGAAAAATTTGATGGGCGAGATTGTAAATAGATTAGTGCCAGATTATTCCGAAATCTAAATTTAAATGCTAAAAATAATGCTAGATGCTAACTCCGAATTTTGAATGCCGTTTTGGAAAAAATAATGCTAGATATAGCATTCAAAATGCTAAAATGGCAGCACTGATTCCAATTCCTTGCAAGAGCACATGGAAAATCTAAACAAAATACTCCAGAAACAGAGAGGCAAACCTGCAGGTGCAGCTAAACAAATGCGAATTCTTGTGGGAGGAAATATCGTTCCTTGGACATATCATCACCACCAAAGGAACAAAGCTCAACCCCGACAAATTTGGGGCTATTCGGGAGTTTCCTCTTCCAGCGACACCCAAAGAGGTAAAATCCTTTCTCAGACTCTTCGACTACTATCGAAAATTCGTGAAGGATTTTGCAAAGATCACTAATCCATTGACGGAGTGTCAGAAGAAAGGTGGGAAGATCACTCGCTACCTCCATTTTATACAACCATTCGATACTTGTAAAGCCATTCTTATTCTCAAACAACCCGATTTCGAAAAGTTGTTCATATTAACGACGGCCGCGAGTGATTTCGCTTTGGGTGCAGTACTTTCGCAAGGCCCTATAGGAAGCAATAAGCCAGTTTGCTTTGTAAGCAAGACGCTCACTAATTCGGAAATAAACTACTCGATCATTGAGAAAGAGTTCTTTGCGATCGTATGGGCCACGAGATATTCTCGCCCACATCTTTTCGGCCGAAAATTTAAAATTGTAACAAATCTTATTTGGTGGCGGCTTAAACTGGAGGAATATGATAACGACATCGTATGCAGGAAAGGAAACCTTAACAATAATGCTGTTGCGTTAAGTAGAATTCGGTAACCACCGGATCCTCATTTAGAACAAAACAAACTCTGGCGCTCCTCAACCGCTAGAAATACTATTGTTCGATGAACAGTAGAAGAATCGTGCAGATTTTGAGTGCATATTCTACCACACGTGCTCCAACCTGTTTCGATTGCATAATCACTTTGATCTTAACAATGCATTTAAACTCAAAGAGTGAAAAGAATTTCAGGAATTTCAAGATTTAGGAAAGCCAAACACTGCAAAACTTTGCAAACAGCAAAACATAACATTAACAAAGAAAATGCTTAGTGCTTTCAACACTTTACCAGCACTGTAACTAAAAGTCTCCCACAATTGCCTCACGTCAAAATCAAATAACTCTATCGATTTCGATTTTATCCGATAATTTTGTGGAAAGTTACATGGATAGAAAGATGTTTAGGCTCAAAAAACGAATGATGTTTGTGCCCAAAAAATGTCTAGAACTTAGAAAATTTAAACATTGGTAACCTATTTTCATTAGTTAAAGTTCGTGATATGAATTCTTAATGTAAGCATTTATTGATACGAAAATAGCAAAAGACGCCTCGCCCTGGCAACCCTTTGCTAGTATCAAAGCCAAAAATATATCACACCTGCCTCACACTAAAATCAACCTACTCTGCGAATTTCGTTTTGATCCAATGACTGCATTGGAAGTTTTAGGGGTACAAAAAAATTTAGGGTTACCAGTCGCAAAAGTTTTCAAATTTTCGAAAACTTAATATTTGTTGTTTATTGTCACTACAAGATCATTACTGTTTGAAAGTTTTACGATAAAATTGCTTCATAAAGATATTGCAAATAAATACAAAACCAACAATAACTGGCAACTTTATTATGGTTTTTTATGAGATTTCTTCTGAATAATGCCTATAATACGTTCCATATATCATATGAAATTCGTTTTGATTTCATGACTGCACTGGAAGCTATAGGGCAAAAAGCTTTATTTTCCTGAGCGAATTTTCGAAGCCAAAGACACCAAAATTACCATAGCTGGCAGCATCAACCGAATATTTTAACCAAATTTCTACTATTGTGTTAATTTCATGAAAATCTGGCAACAGAATCAGAATTCGTAAGGCAAAAAGCAGTTATTTTCTTTTCAATTTTTTAAGATGGCACCACTGGCACAGAGTTTCCCGCATTTCCAAATATCTTCGATCAGAGTTCTCGTGAATAAAAGTTTTTGATGCTTAAAATATAGGTAAATTGGAGGAGGGTTACCGTTTTTGTCCAAAGTGAAATTTCAAAAGTTTTCTTTTGATTGTATAGACAAAACATAAGATTTCTATATGAGTTGGTTAGCACGGTAAAAGACGATAACTTTTCAAGAGAGTCGATGGTTTGAAGGTATTCACTTGCAATGCCTGCCGTAGCTTGTAGTTTGTCAGTACGTTCACAAAAAACTACAAGAGTCTACAAATTAGTAACGACAATATATCCTGTAAGTTTCATAATGATCTGATAATCTGGAAAAAAGTTATCGCAATCCAAATATTTTCAAATTTTCCCAATCGCAGTTTAGGCGCCTTGAGCACACATAGGGTTAAAAATTTCCAACAAATTATCATATTCACATTTGGAACACGTTCAAAATTCATTCCGAAAATTTAATTTTTACGAATCCAGTGCATCCTGGGTAACGCTAAATGATCTACACTCTCTTCACAACCGATTTCGTCCTCGGACTTCTCCTTGTCTAACGACTCGTTTTTGCACTTGGGCTGGTGGTCGCAGCATTCCGGACCTAGTCGTCCTCAGGCGCGGTAGCGACGGAGTGAAATCCGCTTCGTGAACGGCTCTGGGTTTATACGATCATCTCCGTCCCGTTAAAACCCTTGCAGGCCTCTTAGTACGTTCTCTCGTCTCGTCGGCATTAAGTTGGTGGTGTAGATTCAGTTGAGGAGCTGATTAGCACCAATCCGGCTCTGAACACTTGTCCCCATAAGGGCTTGTGGCAACCCTCGCATGGCCTCCCTGCTTGCATTGGATAACCATGGAATCATTAAGGTGACTACACATTCGGACTTGAGATAGCGGCTTTGAGTAGGGACCCTTCACGAATGAAGAATAAAAACAATAAAAAACCAAAACTCGTCAGGCAAAAGCCTGACAGTAAATCTAATCCAACCTCTAATGTGAAGGGGGAGACTAAAATGGCTGTGCCAGCGATTGCAGCTAAATTCCGAAGAAGTGGATATATGGCGAATGAGCCAGCTCTGCAGACTGAGATTAAGGCTGCTTTAGTTCGTGGAGATATGACGAATGAGTCAGTTCCAATGGGTACCGGCACAGAGGCAAAGTTTGCAGAAGGCTGTGGAGACATGACAAATGAGCCAGCTTCACGGCCTATTTGCTCTTTCTCAACCCCTGGAGGTTTGTGAAGATTGGTGAGCCGGTGGACAATCTGCGGGAAGCCCTCTTCGTCATCAATGAAAAGGCGCTGCCGGCATTGGATGCTGGAAAGGGCATCATCAGATACGGGGTCGAAAAACTGGCTCTACGTATCTATCAAAGCAACAGGCCAAAGAGCTCTGCTTCGGGAGATCCGATACCTGCCAAGCCTGACCCAAAACAGGTGGCTCAAACGGCAGTGGAGCCACTTGAAAAAGGGTCTGATGTCTGTTTGAGGGAGAGATCTGATGAGGAATCGGATTTGGAATCCCTCCTTGCCGATGGGGTTAGTGTCGGAACTACCTCCGAGTTGGGTGGCTGCTTAGACCTCATGACTCTAGATGCAGAGCAGGAGGCTGGGACAGCTTCTATGTCCGAGGGGGAGGACCTTGACCTAACCCTAATTAATTGATTCACTAATGGTGAATGTACTCCAAGTAAATCTTCACCATTCCAAAGTAGCATCAGCTGCTCTGCTGCTCCGCCTGTCTAAGACAGAGGAGGAGTTAATTCTTATCCAAGAACCATGGGTTGCTAACAACCAGGTTTGCGGGTTACGCACCAATGGATACAGATTGATAACACCTGACGGCTCTTGTAAGCCACGTGTCTGTATTCTTGTCAGGAAAACCATAAACGTCCTTGTACTACATAACTTCTGTGAAAAGGATAACATGGCTGTTGCAGTGGAATGCGACCAAAGACCATGCTGGTTTGCTTCTTGCTATATGGCACATGATCATGGAACTAGCCCTCTCTGCGAAATTGTCAAGGGGATCACGAAAACGAGTGTGCCACTGATTCTGGCAGCTGACTCTAACGCTCATAATGAAGTATAGGGTAGCTCCAACACAAATGGCCGAGGTGAGGAGCTTTTTGATTTCATCCTTGCCCACGACCTCTTCATCGCCAATACTGGCAGCGAACTGACCTTCCTTACCTCCAACCGTAGGGAGGTGCTTGACGTTACCTTGATTAGTGGGCGGCACCCGCAACTTCTCCGTGACTAGAGGGTTCTACAGGAGTGATCTTTCTCTGATCATAGGTACATATCGTACAACGTGGCTGGCCGCAGCTCTGCCGAGCAGGTAGCCTTTGCTAACAGAAAGAGGATGGACTGGAAGCTATTTAATTACAAATTATTTAATTAAAATTATTTAATTAATTAAAATTACAGTTCAAGGCCGCCGTTCAGAATATCAAATTCTCAACTGAGGTGGGCTATTAACTCCTTTGAGCCGTTTAAGTCCCCGGGCCGTGATGGCGTCCTTGCGGCTGACATCCAGAAGTCCATGGAAGTATCGCTACCTTGGCTCAGAGAGATTCATAACGTTTGTCTACGCTTCTCGTATGTAATCCAGAGTGGTGTTTATTCCTAAAGCAGGAAAAGTTACGCATGTTAAGCCGAAGGACTATCGTCCAATAAGTCTTAACTCCGTTCTGCTTAAGATTTTGGAAAGGATAATTGATTACCATATTAAAAGATCAATCGATCCTATGTTGATCTCGCAGGCGCAGCATGCTTATACCAAAGGTAAGTCTGTTGAGACCTTATTGAGCAAGTTGAGAAATCTCTTGCTCTTAAAGAATATACGCTTGATGCCTTCCTGGACATCGAAGGGGCCTTCAACAACGTTAATTCTAACGCAATTGTTGAGGTTCTCTCGGTGCTGCATGTGGATGAACGACTGATTGCTTTTATTGTGCCTCTTCTCAATTCAATGTAGCAGAAATAGCTCGGAAGGCTTTCAACGCACTTTACTGCTGTAAAAGGGCCATAGGGGTGAACTGAGGACTGCAGCCTCGTACTGTTGCTTGGCTTAACACTGCTGTGGTGGAACCAATCCTGTTGTTTGGGGTGGCGTTCTGGTGGCAGGCTTCTCTTAAGGCTACCTGCAAATGACAGCTTGTAAAAGTCCGGAGAATGGCTGCACTACTGGTAACTGGAGCGCTCCGCTCCACCCCTACTAAGGCACTTTTTGTGCTGCTACATTGGCTGCTAACCAATCAACTGATCTCGCAGCAAGCTAATCTTCCTGCGGTGAGATTAAATTGTATCTCAGCATGGAATAGAACAGAGTTTGGTCATGCGAGGATCTTGGCCGAGGGAGTACCCGCACCAGCGTTTGTTGACTACATCGCTCCGCAATGCATACTGGATTCGGAGCTCACAACTCGCATTTCTGGCAGGGAGGAATGGTGTGATGGTGTCACCCTTGATAATGGGCTTATCCATGTGTACACTGGTGGCTCAAAGCTAAACAATAGAGTGGGGTTTTTGTGTACTCAGATCAGCTGAATTTTAAGCTGTCCCTCCGTCTACCAGACCACTGTAGTGTCTTTCAGGCGGAGGTAGCGGCTATTTATCAGGCAGTCGACTGGCTTCTATGTAATCGAATATTCGGGGTCAATATTGGTATTTTCACGGATAGTCAAGTGGCTATTAAGTCCCTTGCTGTCCTTGTAGAGTGTCCATGATTGTTGCTGAATGCCGTGCATCTCTTAGGGAGATGTCAAGACTTTCGGTTGTTCAATTGATTTGGGTACCTGGAAATAGGGGTTTTCAGGGCAACTGTGAGGCCGATGAGCTAGCAAGGTTTGGAACTTTGCTACCTGTGGTCTGTTCCTCCTTTTATTTTTTTATTTTTTTTTTTTTTTTATACCTCCTTCACTCCACTCTCTCCATCACTCAATATGCACGGTCCGTGTGCATCATAAAATCATCTGTAAGTAATTATTCCTAGTACTTCCCAGACAATTGGTGTATTGGTATAAGGGATAGTACCATCTTGCTTTTTATAGTTAGTACTTTAGGTCATATTGTGTACATTTCATTTGTCATCAAGACGTGCGTCCAGAGAAAAGTTTTCAAAAAACTCTGGATTTCATTAGCAGTGTGCTCTTTCGATGTAGAGCTTTAGATTTTCTTTAAACTTTACTAAGTTTTCCGAATGTTTAATCGAATTAGGCAGTGTGTTAAAAAATTGTATTGCTTCCTGTACAGGGTCGGTCTTCATTCTTTCCGTCCTTGGAGTTTGCACTGATAAATTACCCGCATTTCTTGTGGGAATATTGGTGGACTCACCAACAGTTCGAAGGATGTTTGGCCATTTAAGCCGTTTCGTTAAAATCTTATAAATCAATTTACCTCGTTCAAGCAGTATAAGTTTGTTGATATTTAGAAGCCCAGTTCTAGCATATACCGCTGAAGTTGAGGTAAGTGTGGGCATTTTATGTATTGTTTTGATAGCTTTGGTCATAAGTCTTCCAATAAGCTCAATGTTGTGTTTGGAAGTCTGGCTCCACAACAATACTCCATATGTGATTAAAGAGACAATGTACGCATGGTAAATGGTAAGCTTGGTTTGTAAAGGTATAAATTCAAACCTTTTTATTACTCCTATCATAGGTGCCACTTTGCATCTGATGTTGTTGATGTGGTTTGCCCATGTCATTTTATCATCTAGCACCAATCCCAGATATTTAATTGAATTTACATTTTCAAGCTGTACCCCGTTTATTTGGATGCGTAGGTTCACTGGACGTTTGTTCCTCTGCTGAAACACAATGTATTTAGTCTTATGGATGTTAAGAACTAGTTTACTTTGCTGAAGCCAGTTGAAATATCGTTGTAAATCTGCATTTATAGTGTTCTGTAGTGTCAATTCTTCATTCCCGGAATAAAGAAGAAGGGTATCGTCCGCAAAGAGCACAATTTTACAAGATAGCTGAATGTCCTGTATGCTGTTAACGTAAAGCAGAAAAAGAAGCGGGCCGAGGATAGATCCTTGTGGTACACCGATATTTATTCCGCATTCTCGACTAACGTAATTAGAATTTTTGGTTACTATCCGCCTATTTATTAGGTAATTTCTGACTAGTAGCTTTATTTTATCCCCAAATCCATATTTGCTTAATCGTTCTAGTAAAATTCCATGGTCGATGGTGTCGAAAGCTTTTTGTAAGTCAACGAAAATAGCTGCGGCATGATTTCCCTTATCCAGCGTAGAGTTTATAAAGTGCACTGCATCCAAGGTTGCCGCTAACGTGCTACTATGTTGTTGGAACCCATACTGAATTGGGGCCAAGATTGAATTTTCTTCTAAGAATTGTAATATTCTTGAATTTATTACCTTCTCAAATATTTTGCTCATAATACTGGTGACAGCAATGGGGCGGTAATTAGATGGATTTGCACGATCACCTCCTTTGAATACAGGAGTGATTCTTGTTAATTTAAGGCAATCAGGGAAGGAACCAGTTTTAATGTGTTCATTGATGTTGGCGGTTAATATATTTATTATGTAGCTCTTCAATAGTTTGATGTCTTCGGAAGTGATTGCATCGAGTCCTGGGGATACTCCAGCTTTTAGATTATCTATTATTTCAGATATTTCTTTGCGTGATGTAGTGCGTAAATGCATGGACGTTAAAGTATTCACTTTTATGTTGATATCTGAGCCATAGGTAGCTTGCTGCTGCTGTGTAAGATTAGTCCCGATAGTTGCGAAGTAATTATTTAGATGCTGAGTCACAAGAGAGGGATCATTTAACAGAGTTCCATTCACACATAGTTCATTTATGCATGTCATATGCATTGTATCCTTTGAAGTTGATGTCACTTCTTTAATTATTTTCCAATATTTAGCACTATTTCCAGCTGCGTTCTCGAATTTATTAGCAAAATAACGTTTCTTTGCCTCCTGCGTAATCTTATTTGATTCCTTTTTTTTTATTAGATAATCTTGTTTTTTTATAGGACAATTTTGATTTGCCATGTATCTTTTGTAAGCAGTTCTTTTGCGTTTAGCAGCATCAATAACTTTCTTAGTAATCCATGATTCCTGCCGAACTCTTACGTGTTTGGTTGATGTCGCTTTTTCTTTTGCTTTCGATATAATGTCGATTAAACCTTCGATAGTAGCAATTGGCCTCATTTTTAATTCATCAATTACATATTTCACGAATTTCCTCTTATCAGTTGAATTGATGGCTGTCATCCTGGGCTGTGCTTTTATATTTCCGCATTCAACGATCGATATTTTTATGATCTTGTGGTCTAACCCAGGCCAATCATTATCCTCGTATGATATTCGATCTAATAACTGTGCATGTTTTATTATCACATGATCTATCAAAGTCTTAGACGTTTGTGTTACTCTTGTTGGCTTGGTTGTATTTAAAATAACTCCGTTATTGGCCACAATTATATCAGAGTATGCTTTCACTACTGTTGACGTGGCTAAAAGATCGATGTTGGTATCGGCTATTGTAATTAATTTCTCATGTAGTGAGAGAAGTTCATCGATGTGGTGTAGAAAAAGGCTGTCGTCGTCATTAGGCGCTTTATAAAATGTTCCGATTTTAATTTTTTCCTTTTTTAGTTGTAGTTCCACTATAATAGAACTGTATTTCTCTGTCATCATGATCAGTCTAGACCGAATGTGAGATTTTTTTATGAATATGGCTGCGCCTCCACCACGCCCTGATTGCCTGCAGCAGACATAGCCATCGTATCCATTTGGCGTGTATAATGCCTCTTCATTTCGATATATCCATATTTCGTTTAAAATCAATATATCAATATCATTTCTGGAAGAAAGGTAGACATTTATGTCATCGATCTTGTTCCGAATGCTTCTGATGTTTGCATATACAATATTTAAGGTCTCAGCTTTATTGATGGTACTTGAACTAATAACCATAATTAGTTTTTTTTTGGTTTATCAAAATCAACTTTTTTAATTCTGGGCATTCGAAACTGTCAGCACGGTGCTGTGTATGTAGATGTAAAATGTATGAAATCCTGTGTATGAAATCCTGGGCAGATGAATTTTCCTGTGTGATAACAAGGCAGTCCTGGGTATCCATGGATGCGCACCGCACCAGGCAGGTTTTAGGCTTAACTCAAAGCGCCCTTCGCTGCACTGTGGACGATCTAACGGGCCACTGCCTTATAGGGTGGCATGCACAACGTTTGGGCGTAGAGTTTAGTGACTTCTGTCGGAGTTGTGGCTCTGAGGCTCTGGCAAGGAGAAGATTGGCGGCACTTGGTGCACCCTTTCTCTCAAACCTGACGGAACTATCCCTGGTACATCTAAAAGGGATAGTCCGGTTTTTCAAAGGAAGCAAATCGTTTCCTGAGTAAAAGAGAGTCACTAAATATTGTGGCACCACAACGGGCCTCTCTTGTGCCTATGTGTGCTGGTCGTCAGGCCTCTGAAGATCGGCAGCCACGTCAACCTAACCTAACCTAACATATTTGTTGACAGAAAAATAGGTATATTTCAATGATCACTTAAACGGCCACTGGCGCCAAAGGGTTAAAGATTCTTAGCTTTTTTTAGACCTGGTACTATTCTGCATATACACCAATGTATCCTGAAAATTTCAGTTCAATCGGATGGCGCGTTCCGGAGATTTTTGCACTGAAATTTTTCGATGATATATATATATATATATATATATATATATATATATATATATATATGTATATATATATATATATATATATATATATATATATGTATATATATATATATATATATATATATATATATATATATATCTATGTATATATATATATATATATATATATATATATATATATACATATATATATATATATATATATATATATATATATATATATATATATCTATGTATATATATATATATATATATATATATATATATATATATATATATATATATATATATATATATATATATATATATATATATACATATATATATATATATATATATATATATATATATATATATATATATATATATATATATATATATATATATATATATATATATATATATATATATGTATATATATATATATATATATATATATATATATATATATATATATATATATATATATATATATATATATATATATATATATATATATATATATATATATATATATATATATATATAGCCTTGGCCAAAAGTTTGAGCCCACCCTATTTTTCGGCTGTAGATTAAAAATACTTTAATGCTCGTTATTCATCGGTTGTTCCTCATCGTTGAGGCTACTTGTTTACTGCAATAAAATTATTTTAGAAAGTTTCTTGAAAAATATTTTCCTGCATATGCCTTGCAGTTTGTTGGTCTGTTACAATTTGCGTACGCTGTTTAAACGATCAACAGTGATTCATTTAGTGAATTAAAATTCTTTCTTCTCGAAAATGTCCAAAACAAAGGAGGTAAGTTCAGAGATGCGTGCACAAATTCAATTGCTACATGCAGAAGGGTTCAGTTCGAGAAAAATTGCCGTTCGCCTTGGATGTTCGCGCGGAGCTGTTCGCTCGACTATTCGACGGTTTGAGCAAACCGGTTTGCATAAGGATTTAACAAGGAGCGGTTGAAAGAGAATAACAACCGTACAGGAGGACCGTTAGATGGTACGTGCATCTTTGAGAGATCGGAAAAAAACATCTGCCAAGTTAGCTGCTGAGCTGTCCGATGAGTTTGAGAAAAATTTGTCATCCAGAACAGTACGGAGACGCCTGTGCGAAAAAGGGCTGAGAGGCTGTAAGGCCAGAAAGAAGCCGCGGCTGTCACAAAAAAAAAATCAGAAAATTCGACTAGACTGGGCTCGGAGACATCAACATCTCACCGAAAAAGATTGGTCTAACATTATCTGGTCAAACGAATCTAATGTTGAAGTAAGTTCTCAAAATGTTGTGTGTTTTTATCTGAAAGCATCTAATAAGCTCAAGGTTAGATGCATTTTCTGTAATGGGCTATTTTCAAGCAGATGTTTTTTTTTCACTTATTGCAGATTTTTGGAACACCGGGTGCGGTCTTTGTGCGACGACGAATTGGTGAAGCGTACCAACCACAGTGTGTGGTATCAACTGTGAAACACGGAGGAGGCAGCATAATGGTTTGGGGTTGCATGGCTTCAAGCGGAGTTGGAAGTTTGTGTTTGTATGAAGGTCGAATGGATTCTTCAAAATACATTTCAATATTTGAAAATGTACTTTTCGAACCGGCCGTCAAGATTTTTGGGGAAACCAACCTTGATCATGTTCGACTGCAGCAAGACAACGCACCCTGCCACAAGTCTCGTGTTGCGATGAGCTGGTTCCGTGAACATGGTGTAGATTTGTTAGAATAGCCTCCTCAGTCTCCAGATCTTAACCCGATCGAGCATTTATGGAGCATTCTGAAAAGAAGGGTCCATGATCGACCCATAGCTTCCAAAGCAAGTTTAATTTGTGCTTTGAAAGAAGAGTGGGAATCAATTACTTCGGAAGAATGCAAACAACTAATTTCCACTATGCCACAAAAAATCGCTGCAGTTATCAAAGCCAAACGAGGTCCAACAAAATATTGACTTATTTTAATAAAACAATATGAATACTAAATATATTTGTCATTTTCTTTCAACCAATATCAAAGCACTTTGATTTTTGTTACTTTTCTAGGGTGGGCTCAAACTTTTGGCCAAGGCTGTATATATATATATATATATATATATATATATATATATATATATATATATATATATATATATATATATATATATATATATATATATATATATATATATATGTATATATATATATATATATATATATATATATATATATATATATATATATATACATATATATATATATATATATATATAAATATATATATATATATATATATATATATATATATATATATAAATATATATATATATATATATATATATATAAATATATATATATATATATATATATATATATATATATGTATATATATATATATATATATATATATATATATATATATATATATATATATATATATATATATATATATATATATATATTTATATATATATATATATATATATATATATAAATATATATATATATATATATATATATATATATATATATATTTATATATATATATATATATATATATATATATATATATGTGTGTATATATATAAATGACAAGCGACTTTCAGGAAGAAACGGAGGCGTAAAATTAGGATGCAGGATTTTAACGGAACCAGTATTACTGAGCTTTTTGAAAGATATGCTCCTCCCAACAGGTTAACCGCTATTTATGCAACTGACGAGATTTTCGAAACTGTTCAAGCACTTAGAATATTCCTCTCAGTCGAAATTTTTTAAATTAGTTCGGTGTATGGAAGATCTAGAGGAAATTATTGAAAGTGATCAACAGGACGATATCTTCAATGAGTATCACGCAAATAACAATCACCGTGGTATTAATGAAACATAATTCAACCTGAAACGGAAATACTATTTTCCCTATTAAAACATGGAATTACTCAAATAATTGACCATTGCGACAGCTTTCAAACCATGTAATACTACAGGAGGCCCCCAAAACCCAAGTTTCAAATACATCAAGTACCTTACAAATGACTCGATATACTGCACATCGATATATATACAATAAATCACAAGTCAATACTAACAATAGTTGATAAATTTTCAAAATTCGCAGCAGGATACAACCTTGACGCCCGCAATAGCCTAGCGATCATTAGATCACTCAGATACTTTATAAGCCTACACGGCGTCCCAACCAATATAGTTACAATAGTTCCGGACCAAAAGACTGAGTTCACTTCGACCATCTTCAAGGACTTCTGTCGGTAACATAGCATTAACCACCATACTACGCCATACCAACAATCCACTAGTAACGCAACAGTAGAAAGACTTCAGTCTACTTTCACTGAAACCTATCGCATCATCTACAGTAAATGCTGTGAAAAAAGCCATGCAAACATCTTTAATGAGACTATCACCACGTCCGAAAGTTCTAGGGAAGGGTTCATGGTCTTTAGGAAAGAGTGTAGGAGAAATAAATTAACCCGTAGGTTTACGAAACATAAAGTAAAAGAAAACAGAAACGCTACCATCCTTACAGACAGAAACCAAAAATTTCATAAGGCCAAATTAAAAAGGAAACGCAAATTTCAGGATAATAGTGGGGACGACAACTGTAGTAGGCCGGAAAGTGGACATAAAAGACCTGACCAACAGGAGCGAGATACTTCCAACCAGGCTAGGTGACGCAAGACTCATACAATCTTATAGGAACCTGGTGCATATTGCACGGTTCGACAATTATCGGGAGAACATCGACAAGATCAGTGAAACAATTAACGCTCTCGGGAACATCCCAGAACTTTCAACCTCTATGCAGATCACGAAGATTAAGCTAAGTGAAGTGAACAACAGACTACTGACCCTAACACCCAAAAAAAAGGAACAGACGCTGACTGATAGACGGATTTGGTACGATAATTAAGGGAATAACTAGAAATTTAGACGTTAACGACGCGTTGCGTATTAACAAACAAATTAACGATATCATCATTATGCGATCAAGAATCGAACAAAAAAAAATTGAACGATCAGATTATCGAACGGTTTGGAAAAATCACAGACCGTATTAAGTATCAGCAACAAAATTTAACAAACTATCCTCAGAAAATGGAAAATAGCTTCCGAAATCGCTTAATGACAAGGAATAATAATTTGAAATACTTGCAGTATCTGACACAAATCAACTACAATATTAACGTTTTAAATGATCATCTAACTAGAATTTCGGAACTTGTAGTCCTTGCCAAATTAAATATCATATCCAAGCTAATTTTACACCTGGATGAATTGTCAGAAATTTACACAACATTCTTATTCGATTAACGTAGCATCCAACGAACACATCTATGATCTATTGAAGTTACAGGTCTACTCCAATGGATCCAACATAATTTTTGTTGAGAAACACTCAAATATCCACATTAATTTTAGTTAATCTGAGTCTGAGTCTGACTTACACTAGCTCACACAATACATTTATACTAGTTTAGTACAGTTAAGTAAAATACAAAGGGATCAGTAATAAATCAGCCTTAAACCAGTTAGCACCGGCGTTTTATTATACAAAAGGTTATGGGCCTAGGTCTACCCGAAACAATTAATATAGTACAAAGAACCATAAAATGAAAGTGATTTAAAAAATCGTTATCATAATAATAATCGTTCCAATTAACGTTACATATCGGCGAACAAATATGTCGTCTGCGGCGATGAATATCGATAAGCTCACGGAATCCAACTACGAAAGCTGGAAATTGCAAATGCAAAGTGTTTTGGTGTGTAGTGACTTATGGGACTATGTGTCCGGCCATATTCTGTGTCCTGAAGAAGACGAGGCAAAAATCACTTTATGGGAAAAGAAAGACCAAAAAGCATTAGCACATATAAAACTTAGTGTCTCGACAGCCCAGTTAATGCACATCAAGTATAGTAAAACTGCTAAGGAAGCCTGGGATGTACTTAAAAACATGTATGAAAGGAATACATCAGCGCAGAAGGTATCATTATATAAATCATTAATACAATAACGTTTTAAAAATGGTGATAGTATGCAAAATTATTTGCATGATTTTTCCCAAATCATCGATAAAATGTGTGAACTGAAAATTATAATCGACGAAAAAATTTAACCATTATACTATTGTGCTCACTACCACAACAATACGAAAACTTCGTAATAGCAATAGAAACGAGTTGATTGAAGAGAGATTGAAAGTTGGTTGAAGAAAGAAAGAAACATGTTGAATAAAAACCGGAAAAGAGTGAAGCTGAATTGTATTCGCACAATATTCGTACTCGTACCAAACCAGTCACAGTTTTTGATAGCAAGCAAAATACAAACAAGAAAAATAGAACTTGCTTCATTTGCAAGAAGAAGGGGCATTATGCAAATGAGTGCCGATACCAAAAAAAAAGTCTAGCGCATCAGAACCGCTAGAAAACTAATTTTCGAAGAAATTGTCTTCGAATGACAATATGGGAAGACGTAATACACTTTTTTTGTAGAATCATACCAACCATTCCTTATCCAAAGCTTAAAAACTCAACTATAACACAAATGATGAAAATGATGAAATGAAGTGCTGGCAACATTTTCCCAACGAAGCAGCAATAAGTTTACCTTAACAAGCTCATACTTGAATCAACTTATCCCTTGAATTTTGTTCTCATCGGAGGATTTCATCGAAAGTTTCAGCGGTTAAACGTTGTTTGAGGCTGCCATTCGAAAAATGTTCAAAACTCGGAAAATTTAAAAATTGATTCCTCATTTTTATTGCAAATAATTTGCATATGAGAACGTAATTTGAAGCATCTGTTGGTGCAATATTTACGAAAATAGCTAAAGCTGGTTACCCTGTGTCAGCAGCAAAGCAAAATACATACCAAATCTGCTTCACGTTAAGTTAAACCCAACCAGTAAATGTCGTTTCGATTGAATCACTGCGCTGGAAGTTATACGGGTGAAAAAAATTTAAGGTAACCACCCCCAAAAACTTTTCAAATTTTTAAAACGTTAATATTTGTTGTCAATTTTCATTGCAGGATCATTCCCATTTGCATATCTAATGACATAATTGCTCAGTAAAGAAATTCCAAAAAATTTCAAAAATGGTCATAGCCGGCAGCCCTTTCATGACTTTTGCACGAAATTTCTACGACATTTGGTTCACATCAAAGTCTATTTACTGTATGAACTTCGTTTTGATTTCTACACTGAACCGGAAGTTATAGGGGAAAAAGCTTTACTTTGCTGAGCAAATTTGCAAGATCTAGGAGACAAAAATCACCATAGCTGGGAACTCTATTCTAATTTTTCAGCCAAATTTTCACCAAATGTTATATAAAAAAAGATCCAAATATTGTTTAAATGTGATGGCTGAATCGGAAGTTATAGGCCAAAAAGCTGTTGTTTTTTCAGTGATTTTTCAAGCCCTTATTTCAAAATCACTTCTATCAGACCTGGTCCTAGTTAATTCCAACATTTTCTGTGAATTTCATTTTGAACGGAGAATCCGGTCGTCAGTTCTCGTGAACAGAACTTTCGAGTGCTGAAAATAGAGATGATTTGGTGATGGGTTGCCGTTATTGTGCAAATTGGAATTTTAAAAGTTTCAATTTGACATGATGCACAAAGGTTAAGATTTATCAATGATTTGGATTTTTTGTGAAAAATCAAAAATTTTTCAGGAGGGTCAATGATATTTTAGCTAGTTTATTTTTAAAACCAAACCTCCATCCCAAGCCCATCAATATATTCAGATACTGGTTTAGTTGTTCCTTTCTAAATTCCAAAAGAAAACATAGATTTAGTAGGATTTAATGGTTTTATGAATTATTGTTTAATTTTTACAATATTTAATTGATGAAGTTTGACTTGGAAGAAGTCAAGAACGTCCTATCTATTTTTTACAATCGACTAACAATTCACAAAATCTTTATTTTTTTACAAAAACTTCAAATAAATTTTTTCTTTTAGCCTACTTGATATACAAGTTCTCGTGTGGTGTGTTCAATGTCAAGTAGTGTGGTGAGTAGTGAATGTAAGTGAGATAAGTGTATGTGTTTGTGTATCCACAATTTGAAGGATTTTTTTTTCAGGAGCCTGCTGCAGCTACAGGGTTACCCGCACTACCTTAGAAATCTATATATTAAATTTGGGTCAACATCAATACGCGCTGCAAATTTCTTGATGATCCAATGCTTTTGCCAGAAGTAATGACAAATCAAAATTTGAAAAAAAATCCTTGCTTACTTTTAGGCACGCTGCACCTACACACGGCTCAAAATTTTCAATTCTTTAACATGGGCAAGCTTAAGACATAATAAGTTTTCATTTGCAATACTTTTTTTTAACAAAAAATAACGCTGGTTGGAAATATAGGAGTTCCTAAAAATTCACTAAAACGCTCGCCGCCGGCAAAAGTTTTAAGATATCTGAATTTAAGCAAGTCATGGACCTACCTACTAGATACATCTACGTCCTTCGAAAATTTCAGTTCAATCGGATCGGCCACTCCAGATATTATCTCTCTTAATCATTTGGCTGATATTTATATATATATATATATATATATATATATATATATATATATATATATATATATATATATATATATATATATATATATATATATATATATATATATATATATATATATATATATATATATATATATATATATATATATACATATATATATATATATATATATATATATATATATCTATGTATATATATATATATATATATATATATATATATATATATATATATATATATATATATATATATATATATATATATATATATATATATATGTATATATATATATATAGAAATATGAATTTTTGGCGAAACGAGTTTAATACTAATTTTCTTCGAAAATTAGTAATAATGCTCTTTTCACCTCCGCATATTTTGCGAACCGGTCGACTGAGCTATGGTGCTTAGATAGTAGTGCAAGCTGTCACATGGCAAATAAAAGAGATATGATGATCGAAGTTTGTTCCATCGATACGGAAATCGAATTAGCTGATGAGAGAAAAGTAAAAACCAGTATTTGTGGGCCATCACACTAAATACAAAGAATGGAAAGGTAGGTTTGAAATAAAGTACTATACATACCCAATATAAAAATGAATTTTATCTCGGTTTCGAAAGCCACGCAACATGGCTATTTAGTGAATTTTATCGGAGAAAAAGCGTTTGTTGAAAAAAATGGAAAGACAATTATGAATGCAATTAAAATTAAATTAAAGGCTCTTAGATGCTTTAAAAAATTTAAAACTATAGCAGAAAATGAAACAGGGAAGAAAATAAAAACCTACAATGAAACATATTCGGATTTTTGGAAGTAATAGCATGAAATCGTGGAGAGAGAAACAACAAATTTCTTCCAAAGGCAAAGAAGTGTATCTTAGTAGGATACAATGAGGAACAAAAAGGCTATAGAGTTATGAATAAATCCACTAAACAAATAGTCATCTCAAGAGACGTCAAATTTTACGAAGATATCAATCTGAAGAGTGTGTACTTTAACCAATTCGAAATGAACGATCAATGGCAACCGACCACAAAAAACGTAAGTCAACAGGAAGACGATAATATGGAAGGAAATATTTCAATGCAAAATGAATTTAAGACTGATGAAGATGAAAACGATTGCGATAGTGGTCAAAGTAATTTAAGTGAAGATGAGTTTTTAACACCGGAATCGGCGGGAAGAGTGGTATTACGGGACAGATCAACATTAAAGCAACCAACGAGACTTCAGTTAAATAATGTTTTTGTAAAGCAAGATCCACAGAGTATACAATAGACACTATTGGACGTTAATCGAGATAAATGGATTAGTGCAATGGAACAGGAATATGATGCCTTGGTAAAAAATAATACGTGGACTTTGGTCGATCGTCCGAAAAATGAAAATATTATTGGTTCAAAATGGGTTTATAGAACGAAATATAATGAAGATGGCAAAATTGACAAATTCAAAGCTCGAATAGTGGCTCAAGGCTTTGATCAGAAATATCAAGTGGACTATAACGAAACTTTCAGTCCAGTTTTTAAAAGCTCGACATTAAGGCTATTAATTGCGATAGCAGTGGAAAAAGACTTGCAAATGCATCAAATAGACATTAAAAACGTATTGATAAATAGTGAGTTGCCTGAGACAATATATATTGAGCAACCAACGGGATTTGCAGTTGATAAGAATAAAGTGTGCAAATTAAACAAGAGCATATACGGATTGAAACAATCAGGGTGAGAGTGGAATATGGTCAGAAAATCGATATTTTTTTTTGTTTAGTGACTAATGTATAGTGACTCAGGAGTGTCCGTACAAAATTTCAGGTCGATCCGAGAAAAATTAACGAAGTTATCGGCTTAACAATACAAATAACTCAAATTCATATTTTCGCTCAAATCGCGTTCCTTTCCTGCTTTATTAGCCGCGCGCAGCTCTCAAATACGTAATAGTAGAGTCTTCCCACTCTATCCACACCTGTATGTGCTATATTTGAGTAAAAACACTTATATATGTGACTTGTAGTAGCATACATTCATTTCATCGACCAGTTACGGTACACGTGTTTCGTAATTTTTCACGCACTTTTGTTACACAGTTAAAATTTTAAAACGCGTTTTTTGAGGAATTTTATATTTCAAGTCGGTGAGACATGTTACTCGAAAACTACTCGACCGATCTTTCTGAAATTTTGCACACTATTTTTGTAGGCAATTTACTAAGTAACGCTGTCGAGATATTTTTTATTTCTTGCTTTTTTTTATTTATGGAATTTTGACAACTGAAAACAGAAATTTCGAAAAAAAATTTTCCATTTTTTTCGTTTCTAGTCAGATTAATCTAGATATTTGGAAAAACTCGACAGCGTTACCTCAAAAAACTCATAAACTAACGAACAATTTTTGGTTTTTTTGTTTACGATGATCCAGTCATTAGTTATGTGTCCCACCGCAAATCAACTCTTTGTCCTGAACGATAATGTCAAATTCATGTCACGAGCTTAATTTTCGATATTTTTCAATAAATTTTTTTTCGGATACTCTTCAAAGGTTGTTCTTTACTGTAGGTACTATCCCAATCAAGTAACTATCTTCTAAAAAAAAAACTTGAAAATGGGTATAAAATGTGCTGCTCTGACCATACCCCCCCTTAAAGGGAACAATTAATCATGGCCTATATTTCCAGAAAACCGGCAAGTCTCTTTCTTCCTATGTAGACGCAATCTGGGGTGGCGACACAACAGACCAGAGATCCTATACTGGCTACGTGTTTCATTTAGCAAATAGACCATTCAGCTGGGAAGTAAAGAAACAACGAACAGTAGCATTGAGCAGTGTCGAAGCGGAATATATGGCGATAACTCAAGCATGTAAAGAATTAATTTTTCTTAAAAATTTGTTAATTGAGTTAAATTTAGAAAAATTTGTTGAATTACCAGTAAATATCTTTTCTGATAGTCAAAGAGCAGCAAACCTAGTTAAAAATAATATTAGTAATAAGAGAACAAAACATATCGATATCAAGCATCATTATATTAGAGAACTAAAAGCAAATGGAGTAATTGATATATTGTATGTTCCCATAAATAAAATGAAGGCAGACATTCTCACAAAAAGCTTACCTAAAGAAAGGTACATATATTTAAAAGTAAAACTGATGAATTGTAATTAAATATTTCAGTGAGGGAGAGTGTTGAGAAACACTTAAATATCCACATTAATTTTAGTTAATCTGAGCCTGAATCTGACTTACACTAGCTCACACAACACATTTATCCTAGTTTAGTACAGTTAAGTAAAATACAAAAAGGTCAGTAATAAATCAGCCATGAACCAGTTAGCACCGGCGTTTTATGATACAAAAAATTTCAACATCCAAAGTCCCGTCGTCTCAAAGGACACCTATTCCTTTTTTCATTTAATATCCTTACGAAGCAAAAAAACCAAAATCAACCCGACGAAACCATACGTAGCGATGTCCTCCGCCTACATCAAACCGATCGACAAGAAATGCGATATCATCGAAAGGGTATTTTACTGCCCTAAAACGACGATGCGCCGATGGCCCAGGATTCAGAATGCCTTGGTAGCCTGATTACTAGCAAACCAGCCAACTGTGAGCTGTATGACAAGGACAGAAAATTACCTTGCTCGCCACAGGATTCGGCAGATTTTCGTTCTATCCCCGGAATTACACGAGATGGGTCAATCTCCTCTTCGCGCACCTGACGTAATCCACCTTGCGCAGCCACGTACTCTCCACGACTCTCTCCATCGGTTTTCCTATATCATCGCCGTAGTTCGCTTGTTGCCAGCTTAGGTTGGCGGCGAGTGCATTCAAAGTTTAGTCATATTAAATATGATGAGGCGGCAAATTTGATTTGAAAAGAAAAAAAATTGTCGAATGTTACAGTTCTCTTCTCGAATTAGCCTGTATTATGTGGAACCTAGCCTTTAAAATCCGCAGTAACAGTCCTCAGCCCATAAAAAACAATTTTTACTGTTCGCCCTGCGAGAAGTGTACAACTTTTATGTTATATTGTATTCATTTGTTAATTATTTTCCTTTTTTTGTTTTAGTTTGTTTCGTTTATATATAGGTATAAACCCATTGCAGTTTTCGTAATCGTATGACGGTAGAAACTTCGGGCTTGTCTTATATGGTATAAAGCTCATTGATGTATCAGATTCAGCATCCATCTTCTTCCGGTATTGGACCGTTGATTCTTCGAACGTATTTAAGGCTTTTTCAGATGGCTGGGTCGGAGTCCAGGTTTCACTTCCGTAGCATAGCACAGGTCTAATTCTTCGAACGTATTTAAGGCTTTTTCAGATGGCTGGGTCAGAGTCCAGGTTTCACTTCCGTAGCATAGCACAGGTCTGATGATTGTTTTGTAGATGCGAAGCCTCGTATTCCTGTGTATTCATCGAGATTTCATCACCAAAGCACCGAAAAGAATGTCTTATTGGCTAATTGAATATGTTGTTTGATTTCGTCCAGCTCATTCCCATCGTTTGAGAGATAATATTGAATTCATCAGCGTAAGCTACTAGCTGTGTTCAGCTTTCGCTGTGAGCTCAGTCGGCATAGTCATATTTCGCTGACGCTTATATGCAAGTCTAATTTAGTTGTGACTGCAACGTATATTCGCGGATAACAGTACGATCTTGATTGTCGAAATAGCGGACCTATTTTCGCTCTTTTAAATTCGAACTTCGGTTGTGTGTATTTCTTAGTTTTATTAATATTATAAACTATATCAAAAAGAAAAATTGGTGAAGTGGGAGATGTTAATCTCCCTCACGCTCATTGTTCAGTGGTAAAATCCTTTTGTAACATGAATAAGAAGCGGAAAAATGCGGTCGCGAACCCGAATCGATCTTCCAGCAATAGTGAAAACTACTTCACTCCACATCAGCTACTTAGTGACGATGATGTCACTGATAATAATATCCCATCTCCTCATCGCGAGACCCCTTCACCAATCATGATCTTGAAGCAAAAATCAAGTGCTATAAAATCTCTCCTGAACGTGATCTCAGTTGCTGATTATGTAATGAAAAATGTATCAATTGGGATTAAGTTACAATGTGCATCTTGTGCTTCTTACGATAAAGTACAGCTTGAACTCAAAAAAGCAAACATTGAGTACTTTTTGCATGAATAGAAAAACAACTGGCGACGAGAAAATGGAGGCACTAGCTAGTTCGTTGGAAAAAATTATAAGTAACCAACAATTGTTCATGGGAAAAGTTTTGGAGGACCAAGAAAGTTATCAGGACATTTCAAGTAAGTTGAAAATTTATTTTGAAGCCAAAGTGCATGTATTGGCATCGCGTTACGAAGTTCATCAACAAAGAATGAAGGAAGGGCAGAGTTATGTTGAATGGATAGCGGAGTTACGAGGAATCGCTCGAAATTGTAAATTCGTATGCAGCAAAATCACTTGTCAGCAAGGTTTTGTAGATGCTCTCATCAGAGATGTGATCGTTAGAAACACTCCACACGCAGCAGTTCGGACTGCTTGTTTACAAAAACCTGATCCGACGTTAGATGAAGTTTTGGCTATTGCTCAGGCTTACGAGGCTACTCAGAAAGCCGTCGAAATAATTAAAGGTGAAAGCAATCCAACATCTACAGTGGAAATTATGCAGGTCAAAAAGAATGGTAAAGCTGGAACTAAGAAAAATATAAAGGCATCGACTAAGTTCCACTCAAATGACAGCATCCAAGATGCTGTATAGTGTTTGGGTTGCGGAGCTAGGCATTTGAGAAAAAACTGCTCGTTCGAAAATGCTATTTGCTACTCGTGCGGTAAAACCAGTCATATTGCGTCGGAGTGTCCAAAATATCAAAGTGGTCATAGCAAATACAAAGTTCATAATATAAATACAATACGAACAAGTAAAGCTGATGATATGCACGAGTCAAGCAGTTTGCATGCCAACGGGGACAGTCGTGCTCCGGGGCTGATCTCTTGATCGAATTAAACAGAGTTTCGGCAGTTTGAGCAAGTGTATCTGGTGCCACGGTAAAGGGCTTTTATGCCCTATAACCAACACAACCTGGTGAGCCCGTTCCATCTTAACACCTTCTAACTGATGGTTATCTGTGATCAAAACTATAGTAACGCTTGATTCGCTTAAGGTCAATATTGCAGGCATAACACTGCTATTGAATTTGTTCGGATCATCGTGACTTGTTTTGATCGCGTATAACTGTTTATTTCCGTTGCGTGTTGCACGTTTTGTTTTTCAATTGTGCTTTGTTTTTGTTTTTATTAATTTTTTCCGCCGTTATAGTAATGCAAAATATTAAATTGAACTTTTGCAATATTCGCGGGATAAGAAAGAATTTTTTTCCGGTCTACTATCACTTATCCATTCACAAACCGGCAATTTTGGCACTAAGTGAAACCAAGGTCGTTTCTGATGCTGATATCAACCAGTATCACGTACTTGGTTATCAGTTAGTGCCCCGCTTTTCCCCCCAAAGAGGGATTGCAATTTATGTGCGTAATGATGTGCCGTTTACCACACTTAGCCAATACACTTCTTCTAACCCAGAGTTTAATTATCTCTGGATTAGATCCAAATTTTCCAAGCACATCATCTTCGTTTGCTTTTTATACCACAGCCCTGACATGTCTGATGCAGATACTGTTGGTTCTTTTGAAGCACTGTCTTCTGACATTGACAAATTGCTTGAGATATCCCCTTCATCTGAAATCATCCTCGCTGGTGATTTCAACGTGCATAACGTCCAGTGGCTCAGACACTTTTCCACCACAAGTCCGGCGGGCAGACATGTTGAGCTTTTTAGCGAGTCGTTCGATTTGGAGCAGCTAGTAGATTGTGCAACAAGAATTCTCGACATATCTGGGCACAATGCAAATCTTTTAGATTTATTTCTAACTTCACACCCAGATAAATATTCGATATCAGTTTCTGCGCCTCTTGGCAACTCGGACCACAATTTGATATCGGCCCAACTTAACATCTCTTTTCTGATTAGGACTAATAAGTTTCCTACCAAACGACTGGTCTGGCATTATGGCAAGGCTGACTGGACTGCGTTTAAAAAATGTATCAGAGAGGTCGACTGGTCCGATTGCTTTGCAACAAAGAACGTCGAATATATAGCTTCCACCATAAATGACATCATATGGTATGGAATGTACACTTTTATTCCGCATGCCTTCAAGAACACTAAGCCAACCACTACCTCATGGTTTAGTCACGAATGCCAAGAGGCTATTCGCACTAAGGAGTCGGCATTCCAAAATTACAAGCTCTCTCCGTCTGAGGAATCAAAAATCCTTTACAAGACCGCCCGCAATACCTGTACATCTTCTATCAGAAGAGTTAAATTCCAGTTTGACCAAAATATTAAACAGAAGGTCCTTGCAAGCCAGAAAGGAAGGAAAGGCTTCTGGTCGCTTGTGAAAAGGATTAAGAACAACTTTTCCAGTTCCTCCGTGCCACCTTTTCTTCATGGTGGTAACGTATTTACTGAGTCACTGGACAAACTTAATCTTTTTGCTGAGATTTTTGCTACAAACTCTTACTTGCCACCTCCATCACTGAGTCCTCCTACTCCTCCAATGTGCGTTTTCAAGCAAGGGCCTCTATTTTTCCGCACAAGAGGTATTGAAAGTACTCACCAAGCTTGACGTTTCCAAATCTGCACGTCCTGATGGTGTAATATGTGGCCAAAGTCGTGGACACTGGTATCTGGTTACAATTTTTGCTCCTCGAGCCAGAAAACAAATTTAGGTCAATTTTTACTTTTGCTCTGGCGAGCCTGTCGCCGCTTACGCAAGAGTAAACCAAAAACTTTGCCTTGGCGAGCCTGTCGCCGCTTAAGCAAAGAGAGACTAAAGACTTTGCCTTGGCGAGCCTGTCGCCGCTTAGCTAAGTCTATATCAGTCTTCTACCTTCGTACAAAGAATAAAACAATTGTTTTTGTACACCTGGTCGCCGCTTGATGTTCTGGCTTACCAGCAAAGAATGTCCTTTATTATTAACCATTCGAGCTTTTATATCAATAATATTACAGTTATAACAAATTCAAAAATCTGCGCGAATCAAAAATAATTATCTAGTTCCGAGGATTTACCACCGCGTGCAATTAGGGCGCTCTAGTCACCATCTGTGATATTTGACATTTCGACCAGTGTCGAAACGTCAGTGTCAATTAAGTGTACACAACACCCTCTCTCTTTGGGAAAAAAAAATTTCTTTTGTGTAAAAAGAAAATGTTTGAATTTTAATTTTTTGATTCGCACATTACAATTTCATATACAATTTTTTTTGACTTATTTCTATTTAATTCGCAATTTCATATGTATATATTTCTTTTCTTGATATTTTCTTTATTTTGACTTAATTTTATCTTATAGTGTACATATTGTTTGATTCTATTCTGGTTTTTTTTTGTGTTTTTTTTTTTTTTATCTGATTGTGGAAATTTGTAGTTGTATGCTTATAGTTTATTACATTATTATTCTTGTCTGTGGCTTGTATAACTTTAACAAATTGTTGTGATATCTTTTACATTTGTTGTTTATTAAGATATCTGAATTTACGCCATCTCTGAATTTTATTTCGTATGGTCCGTGGTATGTGTTTTGTAATTTCTTTCTATTCATATTTCGTACTAGTACTAAATCTCCTACTTTCAAGTTTGATGGTTTTGCAAAATTGTCTAATTTAAGTTTTCTTTCGTGTTTTACTCTATCGATTATTTTTCGTGCTAGACTGATACTATTTTTTAACCTGAGTTTTAGTTCATTAGCATTATTATCTATATTGTTTATTGGTTCATCTTTTTCTATTATGTCTTTAGGTAGATGAGGTAATTTGCCATATACTAGTTCGTATGGAGAATATTGTGTATCTACATGGGGGCTAGTGTTGTATGCAAAAGTATAGTAAGGTACCCATTTATCCCATTCGTAGTCATTGGTAAAGTTCAATAAATATTCGTTTAATACTCTGTGATTACGTTCCACTGTCCCGAGTGTTTCATGGTGATAGGGTGTCGAGAATACTTGTTCTATTTTTAACATACTACAAATGTTTGCCATTAGCTCATTGGTGAATTCAGTTCCATTATCTGACTTCAGTTTTTTGAAAAGGCCGTGTTTTAATATTAATTGTTCAACCATTGTTTTCGCCATAGTTTTAGCGTCTTTTGATTCTATTGGATAGGCAATAACATATTTTGATAATTCGCACTGCATTGTGAGTATATATCTATAATTGTTGCTCAACCTAAGTGGCCCTACTGTGTCTATGACGATTGTTTCGAATGTGTTAGCAGGTGTGTCTGTTATAATTTGGTTTTCTTTTATGTGTTTTGTCTGTTTATTTTTAGCACAAGTTTCACAATTGTTAATAAAGGATTTTATCATTTTGTTCATATTTTTCCATATGTATTTCTGTTTGAGTTTTAATGTCGTTTTTCTCACACCTAAATGTCCTCCTACGGGTGTTGTATGGTAATCATTTATCAATTTAAATTGTATTATTTTATCTGTTATTCTTTTGGGGGGTTTGTATATTATAATTTTTAGGGTTTTTTTGCCTTTTGATTGAGTACACTGTTGTAATTTATTGAATATGTCTTTGAATTCATTTTTCCCTATTATGTTAAATATTTCATCAGTTTCTTTTAAGTATATCATTGTTATATTTCTCCTTGTCACTATTGACGTCAGCTGCTCCAGTAACGAAACTAATTCCGATGGATTATCACTGCATTCAATTTTAACTTGGTTATTTTCAATGTTTATCTTTGTATTTTTCCCCGTTTCAAATTTTAGGTTTATTAAATTTTTTATGTCAGCCATCAATTCGCTGTTCCATATATACGTTTCATTTAACTTTGTGTTTTGGTTTGGTTCATGTGCTTCTATCGTTGGTGTGTTGTATTTCTCTCTGGTCATGTTTCTTGTGACTGCTAATATATTTTTGTTCTTAACGTTATGGTCTTGTTTCGGGATCATTTCTTTTAATGTATCTGAGCTTAACTTGATGCGTGATAGTGCATCCGCATTGACATTCATTTTTCCTTTTCGGTATATTATGTCGAAGTCATAATCACATAAATCGACTCTTATGCGTGTCATTTTTGATGATGGGTTTTTGTGTGTGAATAACGATATCAGTGGTCTACGGTCAGTGACCACCGTAAATTTATTTCCAATAAGATAGGGTTTGAAGAAGTTTATTGACCAATGAATCGTCAGTAATTCTTTTTCTATTGTAGATTTGTTTATTTCGTGTTTAACGAGAGTTCTACTCGCGTAAGTTATGGGTAAGTCCTGTCCTATGTCACCTTGTGACAGTACTGCGCCTAACGCATAGTCTGATGCATCCGTTGTGACTATGAATGGTTTGCTAAAGTCCGGGTATTGTAGAATTGGTGCATTCATTAGTTTGCTTTTAAGCAATTCGAATGTTGTTTGGCATTGCTGTGTCCACTTGAATTCAACTTTCTTTCTTAGTAGATCGTTTAGACATTTCGTTATTTTAGCAAAGTCGGGGATGAATCGACGGTAATAATTGGCGAATGCGACGAATCTTCTGACTTCGTCTGGATTTATTGGTACTGGGTACTTTTTGATTGTATCTAGTTTTCCGGGGTCAGTGCGAACTGCATCCTTGGTTATCAGATGTCCCAAGTAAACCACTTCGCTTCTCAGGAAATTGCATTTTTTAGGGTTCAACTTAAGATTGTATTTTTTCAATCTGTCAAGTACTCGTACTAAATTTGCATTATGGTGTGCTAAACTGCAGCCGAATAGATATATATACATATAGAAAAGCTGCTGAGTCCAGTCCACTTAGAGCTATGGTTAGCATGCGTTGAAAGCTGTTTGAAGAAATTGTCAAACCGAATGGTAGTCGTTTAAATTGATAGTGCCCTTTGTTCGTTGAGAAGGCTGTCAATGGTCGTGACTCTTTCGTAAGCTCTATTTGATGGAATGAACTTGTCATGTCTAAAGTAGAGAAATATTTAGCTCTCCCCAGACTATCTAGAACATCTTCTAGCCTTGTTAGAGGGAATTTATCGTTGACTATTTTCTTATTTAGTGCTCTAAAATCAACTACTAGTCTCCATTTATTTGCGCCTAGTTCACTCTTCTTCGATGTTAGAAGTAGTGGTGAGTTGTAGGGGCTGGTTGAGTCCTCGATGACATTGCTGTCTAACAATTCCTGTACTTGTTTGTTTATTTCGTTAATATGTGTATGAGGTAACCTGTAATTCTTTATGTATGTCGGTGTGGTATCTGTAACCTGTATTTTTTGAGTGTAGAAGTTGTTTGTGGATAAAGCTTCACCTTCTAAGTGGAATATATGTTGATATGTTTTAAGAATTTCTAATAGAGACTTCTGGTCTTTCGCATTCAGATGATTTATTTTAACACGTTTTAATATGTCTTTAAATCTTTGTTCGTCTCTGATGTTTCGAGCTACTGATTTACTTGTTTCACAAGGTTTGAAGTTTCTTAACGGTTCGGTTTCAATTTTAAAATTTTCGAATATTACCTCTTCTTCATATGTGTTTAATATCTTAATGTGTTTTACGCCTTTTACTGGGATGATTGAACTGGCTATATAGACTCCTGGTTTAATTTCTTTATTAGTGGTTACACTATCTTCCTCTATATTAATATTGATGGGACATACGTATTCACACCTTGGTGGTACTGCAACTCTCTGTTTTCTTGTAGCGATAGGTATAGTATGGTCTTCATAATTTATATTCATTGTTATTGTGTATGTTTCATAGTTTATTCTTGCTAATTTTTGGGTAAGAAAATCCCTTCCTAATATTCCGTCCGTAAGAATAGGAAAATCAGATTCCACTATTTGAAATGAAAAATTGATGTTATTTCCATCAATACTCAAATTTAAATTAGTCGTTCCAATCGACTGTATTTGTTCCTCAGTTATTCCGGAAAATTTACATCTTTTGTCTTCATTTATGATTTGATCATCCGGAATCGCACTTGCTTTACATAGTGACACATCTGCTCCAGTGTCAACCAATAATTTTAAATATTTTCTATTATCCTTGCAGTAAATTGAGACGTAATTTTCGAGCTGTCTGTTAAGTAATAATATTTTTTCTGTCTTGGTCCCGGGGTCAACTTTTATTGTTCGTTGTCGCTGGCCTCCGGGCTCGTCGCGTTTCCCTGGACTATATTTATTCGTTGTCTCCTATCGTTGAAATTTCTGCTATTAGTTCTGCTGTTATCGTAGTTTCTGTGATTTCGATTTACTTCATTACCCCTTGAGCTGTGATTGTTTCTATTATGATTGTTATTTCTATAGTTATTATTTCTATAAGTATTATTTTGATTCCACTCGTTATTTCTATTATTATAAGTATTTCTGTTATTTCTGTAACTATTCGAATTATTCATTTCACTTGATCTTGAATTATAATTGTCTCTATAATTTCTATTCTGGTTGGTGCCGTAATTTCTATTATTGTTATAGCCATGAGACGTGTTATTATTATTAAAAGTGTTTCTGCTATTATGGTTATATTGTTGGTTATAATTCGGTCTTCTATTAATATACATTACATTTTCCGGTGTTCTATTACTCGTTTCAAATTCAGTTGCGATCTGTATCGCTTCTATAAATGTCTTAGGTTGCGCAGTGAAAATAGTAGGCTTAAGGGTTTCATTTAATCCATTCTTGAAAATTGTAAGCGCGTAAGAATCATTAGACTTTACTATCACTGCCTTTTCTTGTGCAGTTGTATTTTGTCCTAGGCTATTTATTTGGATATCACTCAATTCACTAATGAGCTCAGACAATTTTTCTCCATATTTTTCTACAGTTCCGCGTTGTTGTAGCTGAGCCAGTTGCGTGTGTATTTGCTGTAATGTTTTCTTACTTTTGTACCTATTTTTTAAGTGTTTTTCTAGCGCTGAATAATTGTTTATTTCTAATGTACTTAGTTGTACCTTCACGCTTGCTCCTAACTTTACATTTTTAACGAAATTCAATAAATTCAATTTTCCTTCTTCATTCAGACTTTCATTTAGTAACCCAACTATGGTTAAAAATGCATCCACCTCTTTTGGGGTTTCCATTGAAAGTTGGTATTGATTTTAAAGCTATTTATATATTGAAAGTTCCCATTTTATTTTCTACTGCTTGCTCTAATTTTTCCTCTAACAACTCTTTCGCTACAATATATTTATCTAAGAATGTTCTTCGCAATTCTGAACTATCTTCTGTATCTAGTACTCTTTTCTTTAAATCTTCGATATCACTTAATTTTTCTATTATGGTATCGCTTTTGTATACCCTTCCCGGAGTTTTTTTTAAATTTATTATAATTTTCGAAATGGCATTTATCTGCTCTTCCATTTAAAAAAAATAATATTCATACCATGGACCATAGGTTTTTGTTTAAAAAATTTTTTTTTTGTATTCTAATAAAAATATATTGTTTTTTGTTTAGTTTTCATTTATTATTATTTTTTTTTTTTAACTATAGTTTACAACAATAATTCATTTTATTCAATTCATTATTCATTCTACTGTCTTTGATTTTACATTTATGTATGTACATTTTTGTTTTTACAATTTTTCTTTATATTTTTTTTTTTTTTTTAATTCGTTTGTTATTTCTTCTATACGTTCGAATAACTCCCCTTGTATTTCCCAGGGTGGTGGGTTATCTTCATTCGTGGCTGTTCTTCTAAGCGCCGCTCGGAGCCTCCTCAAATACACCTTTTTGCCTCCGCGTTTCTTCTGTTTTCGTCTCGTGCCTGGTACGGTATCGTAGTTAATTTCGCTTCGTCCTTCCGCGCCTGGATGATCCGCGGGTCCTCCCTTGGTTGGGGTCCTCCTTCCTTGGGAAGTTCGGACTTTAAATTTCTTTGGTCCGCCGTTGGCACGGTCGCCATGTAATATGAGGCCAAAGTCGTGGACACTGGTATCTGGTTACAATTTTTGCTCCTCGAGCCAGAAAACAAATTTAGGTCAATTTTTACTTTTGCTCTGGCGAGCCTGTCGCCGCTTACGCAAGAGTAAACCAAAAACTTTGCCTTGGCGAGCCTGTCGCCGCTTAAGCAAAGAGAGACTAAAGACTTTGCCTTGGCGAGCCTGTCGCCGCTTAGCTAAGTCTATATCAGTCTTCTACCTTCGTACAAAGAATAAAACAATTGTTTTTGTACACCTGGTCGCCGCTTGATGTTCTGGCTTACCAGCAAAGAATGTCCTTTATTATTAACCATTCGAGCTTTTATATCAATAATATTACAGTTATAACAAATTCAAAAATCTGCGCGAATCAAAAATAATTATCTAGTTCCGAGGATTTACCACCGCGTGCAATTAGGGCGCTCTAGTCACCATCTGTGATATTTGACATTTCAACCAGTGTCGAAACGTCAGTGTCAATTAAGTGTACACAACAATGGTATATCGCCCCTCGTACTAAAGTGCTGCGCCTCTGCCTTGGCTAAACCTCTGCGCAAACTATTTTACCTGTCATATTCGACTGGAATATTTCCTTCCGCATGGAAGCTTGCACACGTTCAGCCCATAACTAAAAAAGGGGAGGCCTGTGATCCCTCTAACCATCGACCTATTGCAATCGTTTCGGTTCTGTCTAAGGTATTCGAATCACTCGTGAATTCAAAATTAATGAAATATCTTGAGTTGAACCATCTAATCAACGACCGCCAGTATGGTTTCTGTTCTGGGCGCTCCATAATTTTGGTGAAGCAATGGTCGTTTCTCTTGATATTTCGAAGGCCTTTGACAGAGTCTGGCACCCTGCCCTATTGGCCAAGCTTCGTGCATTTGGTCTTCACCCCGTCCTTGTCAAGTGGATTGAAAGTTTCCTCGTAGATCGTTCCTTTCAAGTTGTTCTGGATGTTCACAAATCTTGTGTCCACACCACCAATGCCGGGGTTCCGCAAAGTACTGTTCTTTCACCAACTCTTTTTCTTTTATTTATAAATGACCTCCTTTCCTCCACTTTCAATCCGATTCATAGTTTTGCCGATGACAGCACCCTTGACTTCGCATACTCTTTTGACAAAGTAGCCGACTCTCGTGGAAATGCTACTTCTGTTAGTAGAGATCGCATGTTTGCATCGCTAAACAGGGACCTATTAAACATTATCGCTTGGGGCTCAGCGAACCGTGTTGTGTTTAATGCGTCCAAAACCCAATGCTGTCGTCTTTCGCTCAAGCCCTACCCTCCTCTTACAAGCCACCATATATCCTTTGATGGTGTGAGTATTTCCGAATCACCTTCGCTGAACCTACTAGGATTTAACATCTCCAGCAAACTAAGCTGGACCAGCCATATTTTTCAAATTGCGAAAAATGCCATGAAATGCTTAGGATTCCTTCAGAGAGACAAGAAATACTTTACACCATCAGACATGGCGCACATCTACAAGACTCTCGTAAGACCAAGACTTGAGTATAACTCCCATATATGGGCTGGGGCAGGCCGCACTGCTTTAGCGGAACTAGACAAAGTCCAACGCAAAGCTTTCAAGCTTATTGGCGATGAAACTATTACCTCACTTATTGAATCCCTTGAGCACCGACGTAATGTAGGTTGCCTTTCTCTTCTTTATCGCTATTATGGTCTTTGCTCTAATGAAATATCAAATCTGCTCCCTTGTAGAGCACCTCCTACGCGCAACACCCGAGCGTCCCAACGCGCTCACTCTCATACTCTTTCGATCATTGCCAGTCGTACCGTCAAATTTCACGATTCTGTCTTATATAGGACAATACGATTATGGAACAGTCTACCATCTACTGTTTTCCCCGCCAACTATGAGCCACAATTGTTCAAGCGAATCGTGCATCGCTATTTTCTGCAAACCCAACCCTTCCTTCCTTCCCTTCCTTAAATTTCCTTCCGTCAAGGCTGTGCTATAGCATAATAGGGCATCCCCTGAGCCTTGGCATCATCATAGAAAAAAAGAAAGAAAGTTAGTGAGAATCGGGAACAAGTTTTTAATGACAGTTCGCATTAATAGCATCCCGGTAAAATTTCAAGTAGATACAGGAGCGTCGTGTTCAATGGTCGTTCTGGATACGTACAGAGTGCTAGGTGAACCTGAACTAGAGCCCTCTTTAAATAAAATATGTGCGTATGGAGGGGAAGTTCTTGGGGTAAAAGGTATATTACCGGTTACAGTTCATTCTAGAAACTTGGTTAATGTACAACTAAGTGTGGTTGTGGTTAACAACAGAAAAGGCGTTAATTTGTTAGGCATGGATTGGTTCGACAAATTCGGTCTCGCTCTTGTGCAAAACACGGCTAATCAGATTGTGGAAGAGCCACAAAGTGATATTCTGAGTAAAACTTTGAACAATGGGCTTCGCCTATAGTGATAGTGCGCAAAACAACGGGTGAAATAAGAATTTGTGGGGATTTCAAAAGTACTGTGAATTGTCAGCTCGAAGTTAACCGCTACCCCATTCCGCGAATAGAAAAATTGTTTTATAGTCTCCAAGGAGGCAAAAAATTTACAAAAATTGACTTAACCGATGCTTATTTCCATATTAGTCTTGATGAAGAGTCCCAAAAGCTAATGGTAATCTACACTCCATTCGGACTTTTTAGATATACGAGTTTGCCATTTGGTGTTTCATCAGCCCCTGCGATATTTCAAGCACAAATAGAGCAAAACTCTTAATGGCATCGATCACTGTGCTGTGTATTTAGATGACGTAATTATTACGGGAGAGAATGATAGGCAACACTTTCAGACTTTAGAAAAAGTGCTGAAGCGTTTCAGTGATTTCGGGTTACGCTGTAACTTCAAAAAGTGCCAATCCTTTCAGCAAAAAGTTGAATATCTAGGACATGTGATTTCCGCTTCAGGATTACAGCCCTCTCCTAATAAAGTAATAGCCATCGAAAACATGCCGCGACCACGAAATCTGAAGGAGGTAGAAGCTTTTATGGGAAAAGTAAATTATTACAACAAATTTATCAAAAACGTCTCAAAAATTGCGAAGCCTCTAAATGAACTACGGAAAAAAGATGTTCGTTTTGTTTGGGATCAGGCTCGAGAACAATTTTTCCAACTACTGAAGAAAAATGTTATACAAGCCACTGAATTAGTACATTTTCAAGATGACTATCCGTTGATTTTGGCCACAGATGCATCACAATATGGAATAAGTGCCGTACTGCTGCACAGATATCCTGATAGAACTGAACGCCCTATTGCCCATGCCTCAAAAACGCTTAACGCGTCACAATTTCGGCACAGTCAAATAGAGAAAGAAGCGATTATCTTTGGAGTAACAAAATTCAGCCAATACCTTCATAGGAAGATGTTCGAGCTTGTAACGGATCATAAGCCATTAGCTACAATATTCGGTCACAATAAGAAAATTCCCACTATGACAGCTCATAGACTGCAACGTTGGGCCCTGATACTTATGGGATACAATTATGTTATTAAATATAAACCAACTAAGTTGCATGGAAATGCGGATTGACTCTCTAGATTACCAGTAGGAGCAGATGAGGATTTTGACGAATACGAGAGTGCCAGCAACGAGTTAGTAATGGCATTGGAAAACGCGATCGACACCTTTCCACAATGCCGCTTTAATTTGAAAGGAAACTGCAGTAGATTTCGAAAGCAGTGCTATAAAGCTATTTGTTATGAAAGTGCCATCTAAAGTGCTTGCTCAGTTCAAACCATACCATCAGAGGAGACATGCACTTACTTTGCATCATGGCGTCCTTATTTTGCAAACTGACTATAACAGGGTGGTGATTCCACAGACGCTGAGAAAGAAAGTATTATTATTATTACATGGCTCACATTGGGGAATGGTAAGGATGAAACAAATGGCCAGAAGATACTGTTGGTGGCCTGGGATCGATAATCAAATAGAGGATACGGTTAGACATTGCGAAGCCTGTCAGATGAATAGCGCTAGCCCGGTGCAAAAATATACCGCTTAGCCTCAAGCAATGGAGCCATGGCAGAGGATCCATATTGATTTCGCAGGTCCTTTCATGAATTCAATGTATCTTGTCTGCATGGACGCCTACTCTAAGCTCCCATCTGTGGTGCGGATGTCTAGTACAACTACCGACAACACGATTCGAAGTCTTTTAAACATTTTCGCCATAGAGGGCCTACCAGGAACTATTGTCAGCGATAACGGTCCTCAGTTTACTAGCGACAAGTTCCAGCAATTTTGCAAGGAGAATGGAATAGTGCATCTTACAACCGCACCATTCCATCCAGCATCTAATGGACAAGCTGAGCTATTGATAGATCTTTCAAACCTTATTTAAGGAAGCTCAAATATGCGGGACAATCAACTGAAAGTTCAATGGATTATACGTTCAATGTTTTAGTACATATATAAGTAGTTAATCTCCATTACTAATATTCATCACCTTTCAAAGCAGTTCTCCTCGAGCTTGATGACTACAAGCCAACAGATATTAAAGCCTGAATTACAGTCGACGCAGCTAACCGCAGTGAACGAAATGACCTGGCTACACTGCTACGTGACTAAGTGTCACTGAAGTAGAAGAATTTTCAGTTGATGTTTTAATTCCACAGCGACATCTCTGTATCCGCCTGTAGCTTTCTCATGAATAATCGGACGCTCCTTCACTTGGGCTATCAGCATCTCTAGTGACACCTCGTCATCCAACACTGCATCTTTAATTGACTGCATTTTGAAATAATGCTATGTATTATTTGATTCATTCGAGGGTGCCCTTTTCTGTGTACTGTAAATGAGTTCAACCCTAACGTTAACTCAACCTTATATTTATGCCAAATGCTTTAAAAGTTTCTTTTACTACTTGCCTTTTACCATAGTCACCTTTGAAATCTTAATTGGCTCTCAAAAGTTTTCCAATCTTATTTAAATTAAATTAAACATCCGTTTATTATACTATTAGCATAATATTTCACTGATGGGCTTTGAGGAGGAAGACAAATAGCCCTCATAATAAATATTTAAATACATTTGAATAAATGTGGCTTGTAGGAGAAAAAAACTGGTCTTTAAACCATAATTAAATTAAAAGTAATCCCACGATAATCCTCGTACGGGTCTAGGAGTTGGGAGTAGGGAGCTCCTTTATAATTTTTTTAATCAATGTGAATACGAGTGTGGAATTCGACGACTCACTTTACCCCTGATTTTAAACCACGTACCTAATCAGAGCTAGGTGAACTCAAAGCTTGGTGCGCGGGCCTTCGTCCGAACCTGGATTCGAATCAAGGATCCCACAAGCAAGAAGTCAGCAATCTACCCACTAGGCTACTTAAGTATTTGAAATTACTATAATCAATTTGCTATTAAGTATCTTTTTAATTTACTATTAACTATCTAAGCTATTATCAATAAAATTTGTTTTCGAATTCTACAAAAAATTAATAATATAAAATCAACTCTATTTACATTTTCGCATAAATTTCAAATCGCGCGTGTTTTTCAAGCAAGTACAGGTGATTGCAACTCTTCGCTGTGACAAAAGTTGAATCAATTTCGACCTGAGCTGCGCTCGGCTGCGCTTACCTGCGACATGTCGACGTAGGGTGTGCTCACTGCTATGGAAAACCCATATAGTCAACTCAACTGACAGCTTGGCTGCGGTAGACGACGTCGCAGTGTGCTTCAGCGGTAAAAGTGATCTTCTTGAGACCGGTTTTCAATGCCTTGACGTTGTCTGTTGTGACGAAAAACAAGCAGAACATATACTACAAGTTCTTGCGGCTGTAATTTAATTCATAAAAATTTGAATAAAAGCATTACTTATTGAATTTACATCAATTTCTTACATGGTAAATGATCAGTTCACAAACACTCGACACTTATCGCACAACTTATTTCCTTACTACACTCAATAAAGTCTTGATAAAGAAAGGGAAGCTAGGCAGTAGAAACGTCTTTAAGACCTTTTCAAAAGCTTTAGTGTACATAATTTTTAAATGTATCGTGTGACTGCATTGCTTGTTTGCTCCGTTTACAACTTCTTATGCAAGGACGGCGTTAGTTCTTACACCCCAGCCCGTGTTGCGTCCGCAACACTCTGCTCATCGTTGTCCAATTTCGCCAACATAACTGCAGGTCGCACGTAAATTCCTCCGCTTGTTTGCACTGTTGCAGACCATACATGTCCATCCTTTGAGCGGTTTATTTCAAGAATTCTTCCTTTAGGAAAACTCCGAGTTTTATCGTTCTCGTCTACTATGAGAACAATATCATCCACTTGCAAATCGCCTGTCGATTCGAACCACTTTGATCTTCGCGTAAGCGTTGGTCGATAGCTTAAGATCCAGTGGTGGTAAAATTTCTGCAGATTTTGCTGAGATTGACGCCATTGGAGCTTTGGTACCTTTGAATCAGTTGGGGGGTTTTGTAGGATTTTTATAAGCTAGTAATGCGTGGTTTGGAGTTATTGCTTCCGGGTCGGGATGATCCAAAGGAACGTATGTTAGTGGCTTGGAATTAATTAAGTATTCGATTTTAATTAAGACATTTTGCAAAACCTCTGGTGATGGCTTTCTTGCTGGCTCGAGCATGATTAGCATCGCTGACTTTACCGAGCGGATCAACCTTTCCCATGCTCCTCCCATATGTGGGGACATAGGAGGATAAAAATGCCATTGTAGAGTTGTGGTAGTAGTGGTTTCTTCTATTGTTGCAAAGTCCACTTCCCGATAGCTGCTTTCAATGCCTTCTCAGCTCCTACTAAATTAGTTCCCCTATCACTGTAGCACTCTCTAGGCTGGCCTCTTCTCGCGACGAAATTCCTAAAAGCCATCAGAAAGCTATCAGTTGAGAGCTCGTTTACCATTTCGAGATGGATGGCTCTGATGGTTAAACATGTGAATATCTCATATTTACGATGTAGAGTTACTATAAATGGTCCGAATAGATCGATGCCCGTGTGAGAAAAGGGAGCCATATTAACTGCGATATTAACAGCTAGATGGCAATGGAGCCATTTCTGGTGGTTTCGGTTGAGCGAGGAGTATTTTGCACCTTTGACATTTTCTTCGTACTTGTTTTACTAATACAAGTAAGCGTGATATGTGAAATCTTTTCCTTAACTCGTTAACGACAGTCTCCGAAAACTGGTGAGCGCATTCTTCATGTTTTTTGCAAAACAATCAAAGCTGTTATGTGGTTGGAATTTGGAAGAATTATGGGATATTCGTTTTCAATTCGGCTTCTTAAGCGTGTGATATCATCATCATCTAAAATCGGTGACAATTTGTACAAACGGCTTTCTTTTGGGATCTTCTTATTATTTTTCAACAGAGTGTATTCACCATAGTATTCTTTCTGAGCTTCACGGAAAAGTAAATTTTCGGCTTCCCGTAGCTCCTCAGACTTGAGAGCGCCCGTGTGTTTCACTAAGGCTTTTTTAATTGAATTTATGAATCGAAGAACATAAGCTGTGGTGCGCAATAGCTTGGACCATTTACTAAATCTTGTAAAGTCTACAGTATGAGACGTTTCGGAGTGAAGTGCAACAAATTCGAATGAAGAATACTAGGACTCAACACTGGCGGCGTCATTTTCACTGAAATTTTTCGGTTTCGGCCAGAACCGTTCGTCCATTGCGAGAAACTTAGGGCCTTTAAACCAGCGGCTGTCGCTATTTAAATCCACATTTTCTCTCCATTTCGTAGGAATATCTGCAACGTTTTCACATGACGGTACCCACCTCCATTGGTTGATTTGCGTTATCTCTCGGATTTCACCAGCGCGGCACGCTACCCACACCGGGAGTTTTATTTCGAGAATTGATCCAGCATAATACTACTGAAGAATCACTCCAGAAATAGTTAGTTTGTATTACTACATTGAGTGCATTGCGAGTTGTCTGCTATAGTCTTGCCACAATTGTGGAGGCTTGCAATTCTAATCGCGGAATGGGTTTATGCTTGAGAGGTGTTGTTTTAACTTTCGAAGCAACTAACGATACTTCTACACCACCTGCTATAACAACTCTTTGATATACTGCCGCTGTATAAGCTGCTTCACCAGCGTCGACAGATGTATGAAGACTTGTTTCATATCCGCATCCGATCCAAGAAACTGAAATATACCGCCGTGGAATCTTCAAAGGTTCAATCAGTTTTAGTTGATTCATCCATTTAACTCATCGCTTGTTCAAATCCTCGGGTATGCACTCATCCCATCCTAATTTGCATCGCCAAGTTTCTTGCTGTATTATTTTAGGCCCCGCTATGAAATGAGCAATTAGCCCTAAAGGATTATAGTTTCCAATTTTAATTTCAAGTCTATAACAAAACAACATGTAGTTTCAAATTCTATATTCAATTCTCTATCGAAACAACGTGACAACCCATATCAAAAATAACAATTGACAACTCCATAATATTTTTTATATCTAACATCAAAAACAATATTTTTTCTTAGCCTACTTGATTGTACCATTTGGGTGTGTTGTGTCTGATGTAAAGTAGTGTGGTGAGTAGTGGAATGTGAGAATGTTAAGTGTAGGTGTAGGTGTTTGTGTATCCACAATACTCCCCTGCCAGCGTTTTACGCGTTATCGCGAGGCGTAGGAGAGTGGCACCTTTGTGGTTCGCCCAGCTAGAGAGACGTACGGAGCGAATGTAACTTTCCTCACTGGTCTCTTTTCAGGAGCTGAAGGCATTAATGGTGCAGTCGAGGTTGCCGATGCTTGTTGGTTACTGGAAGAATTGTCGACAGGTTCCGTAGAGGATGACGTGTAACAAGGTTTAAGCCTGTTAATGGAAACGTTGACGGATTTGTTTCTGATTTCCAGAGTGTAATAATTTGTATGTCTGGCTAGGACTTCGTACCGTCGTACGGTGGAATGAGTGGTGGACGAACAGAATCGACTCTGACGAAGACGTGTGAGCAAGAGTCGAGTTGCTTGAAGATGAATATCTTCGGTGTTGTGTGGTGTTGAGCATCAACCGGTCGAAGTTTTGCCATTGTAGCCGTTAGTTCGGAGGCAAAGTCTGTTTGGCTAATCTTCCTAGGATTTTCTTGAAGAAAATCACTAGGAAGACGCAGGTTTTCTCCGTACAGGAGTTGTGCCGGTGATGCTGTGAATTCTTCTCGAATTAGAGATCGTAATCCAAGAAGAATTATAGGTAGTGTTCTAGTCCAAGAAACATCGTTGTGAGCCATGATAGCCGATTTTAGAGTACGATGCCATCTTTCTAAGAAACCGTTGGCCTGAGGGTGGTACGCTGTGGTACGATTGCGTTCGAAGCCCAAGAGTCGACCAAGCTCAGCATGGAGCGCTGACTCGAATTGTCTGCCCTGGTCGGTGACAATGTATTGGGGAACTCCAAATCTAGCAATCCAGGTGCTTAGTAAAGCAGTAGCACAGTCATTGGCAGTAATGCTGGCTAAAGGAATTGCTTCAGGCCAACGTGTAAAACGGTCGATTATGGTGAGACAGTAAGTGTATCCCTGCGAGTGTGTTAGGGGATCAACTATGTCGATGTGAATGACCTTAAAACGTTCGGAGACCGTAGGAAAGGTCGATACAGGTTTGCTCACATGTCTGGTTATCTTGCATTTTTGACAAGATAGACATTCTCGGGCCCAAGTGGCAATGTCCTTGTTCATCGAAGGCCAGAAGAATTTAGTTGCAATGTGCTTTCTTGTAGCACGAATACCAGGGTGAGCGATATTATGTTCTGAGTTGAACACCTGCTTCCTGAACGCGTGAGGAATATAAGGTCGAATGGTTGGGCCAGATACTTCACAAAAAATGTCGACGTTGGTGCCAAAGATTGGTTGTTTCTTTAAAAGAAATTTAGAGTCCTTGAGAATCTTTTGAAACTCTGCGTCCGATGCTTGGAACGAGGCAATTGCGGCAAAGTCGAGAGTACTGGGAAGAATGATTTCTTCTAGACGAGAGAGTGCGTCAGCAACAACGTTGTTGCAACCAGAGACATGCCGAATGTCAGAAGTGAACTCACTTATGTAACTTAGATGTCTAAGTTGACGAGGTGTAGCCTTCTCTGGCTTTTGTTTAAAAGCAAAAGTCAGTGGTTTGTGGTCGGTGTATAGAGTGAACCTTTGGGCTTCCAAAAAGTATCGGAAATAACGAATGCCCTGATAAGCCGCTAAGAGTTCGCGGTCGTATGCACTATACTTTCTTTGTGCGTCGCTTAATTTGGCCGAGTAAAAACCAAGGGGTTGCCAAGAGCCTTGACATTTTTGCTGCAGAGCAGCCCCGATGGCGGAATCGGAAGCGTCTACGAATAGACCAAGCTCGGCGTTTGAGTCCGGAAAGGACAATAGAGTGGCTTCTGTTAAACCAGTCTTGACTTGGTCGAAAGCTTTGCTAGCTTCCATTGACCAGTTGATTGTCTTAGCACCATCTTTTTTAGAACCACAAAGATAGGCGTTGAGTGGTTGCTGCATCTCAGCTGTGTGAGGAAGAAAGCGACGATAAAAGTTGACCATCCCCAAAAATCTTCTTAGGTCTTTAACCGTCTTGGGGAGTTTAGCTGTTGATATTGCCTCCACCCGATCTGGGGAGGGCTTAATACCTTTCGGTGAAACCTCATGACCTAAGAATTTGATTGAAGGTCGAAGGAAATGGCATTTCTCCATGTTGATTATAAGACCATGGTCCGCTAATCTTTTGAAAATTTGTTCTAAGTGAACAAGATGCTCTTCTTCGGAAGTCGAAGCTACCAAAATGTCGTCTTCGGAAGTCGAAGCTACCAAAATGTCGTCGAGGTAAATAAAACTGAATTTTAATCCGTGTAGGACTTCATGTATGAAGCGTTGGAACGATTGTGCCGCATTGCAAAGTCCGAAAGTCATTCGGGTGAACTCAAAGAGCCCGAAAGGTGTGCAGATGGCGGTCTTTGGAATATCTTTCGGCTCGACTGTAATTTGATGGTAGGCCTTAGTCAGGTCTATGGTGGAAAATATATTTTTGCCATGTAATTCATGACAGAAGTCTTGAATAATGGGGATCGGATATCTATCCGGGACGGTTATGGCGTTTAGGCGTCTGTAATCGCCGCAAGGACGCCATTCCCCATTAGACTTGCGTACCATGTGTAGCGGAGAGGACCAGCTGCTATTTGAGGGGCGGCAAATTCCCTGTTGTAGCAGGAAATCGAATTCCTTTTTGGCCGCCACGAGCTTATCTGGTGCTAGTCGACGTGGTCTCGATACTATCGGAGGGCCTGTGGTCAAAATGTGGTGTGCCACCTTGTGTTTACAGGGTTGTGAGAACCCTGAATTGACCGTGATGGCATGATACTTGGTGAGAAGGGCATGCATCCGTGGATCAGAGGTTTTCTCAATCAAAACACTAAGTTTTGGACACTTATATGATGTGAATGTGCCTTTCGATGAAAGCGAAGTAAGAGGATCCACAAGGATAGCATTTGCCAAGTCGACGACTAGCCCATAGTGGCAGAGGAAGTCTGCGCCTAAAATGGGTCTAGAGACATCGGCAATTATAAAATCCCATGAAAACTCACGACGGAGTCCCAGTTCTAGTTTGATTACCTTTCGTCCATAGGTATTGATGGTCGACTGGTTTGCCGCGGCAAGTCGCATACCAGAAGGTGGAAGTTTTCCGGTAGTAGGTGCTGGAAGCACCGAAATATCTGCGCCTGTGTCAATCAAGTAGTGTCGTTAAGACAAGTTGTCATGAATTATTAGACGACGGCTAGGTGACCAGTCGCGTTTTCTTACCGTCTGAAGAGAACAGCGACTTAGTTTTTTGGTTCTGATGAACCAGCCTTGAAGGCGCATGGAGAGACGCATTTAATAGCGTTTGGGCCATATTTGTTGTGGTACCAACAAACACCAGTCCCTCGTGACTGGCTTCGGCGACGCGGCTGCGAGCGAGATCTTCCTTGGGACCTCGAACGCGATTGTAGTTGTCGGTGGACGAGCCTTGTGAGGGCAGCAACTTGCTCTGACAAAGCGGCCACCTCTGACTGCTGGTGGGAAACGGCGACAGAATGAACTTGTGGCTGGACAAAAACTTCAGCAATTTTGTCTGCCGTTTCCGCCAACTTGTTCAGGCTGGCCTCCAGAGAGCAGGCTAAAATAGCCTGAGTCTGCTCCGAAAGCCGCTGCAGCCAGAGGGTCCTCAAAAGGTCGTCCCCAACCGCGGAACCTCCCAACTGCTTCATATCACGAAGCAGCTGGGAAGGTTGTCTATCGCCTAGTGAGAGGTTCCCCAAGAGGTGCTTAAGTTTTGCCGAATCGCTGGCTGAAAGCCGCGATATAAGCGCCCTCTTGAGGATTTCGTAAAGCGTGTCAGGGTCCGGGCTCGCGACCACGTCCCTGACCACCTTCAGCTGCTCAGGACCCAGCGAGGAAATCACATAGTGATACTTTGTTTGCGAACACTTAATGTGTGCGTTCGCAAACTGGCTCTCTAATTGAGAGAACCACAAAGTTGGCTCTGCTTGCCAAAACACAGGCGGTTTTATGGAGGTCGCACTAATTTGCGGTACCGCGGACGCGCCTGAGGGAACCGCATCCTCATTGTCCAACGACATTCTAACGGAGTTACGCGACGGGACGAATAGAAACAGAACGCGGCAAGGAAATAGGGTGGCTGAAATTAGTGTTTGAATATATATAGGTGTAATTATAATAATATATTATGTGTAATTATAGTAATAGTAATAATTATTTAAACACAAATTGCAAATTTCAGTTATTCCATGCGAGACTAGCTTATCCTTTGTCACAGACGAAGTTTGTATGAAAAGTTTTAGATAAGAACTCTTTCTGAAGCACGAGTAGTTGATTGGATCGTATGCAAAATTAGCTAGATTTGCAGAAACTTTTTCTTGAACTTCAATGTTTGTTGTTTGTTTTTCCTTTTTACAATTCTCAATGTCAACGACACTCGTTTCTCAAAAATTAGTATCGCACTTTTAGATTGTTCGCAAATTCATTCAATCGTATTAAAACCCTAAGATCTTCATGAAATGTATAAACTGGCACGCTTTTAATTACTTGAAGTGTTTCGAAATACTTCTGCGAATCACTAAACAGGCTTGGCGCATGAAAAACTCAATTTTGTTTTATTTACTTTTTAGTTATGTTCCTGTGAGCTTCAAACTTCAATATTAATTTTACTGCGGATACCATAGTTCTTCTGGGACCGGGGATTGTTCAGATAATATTTTTTAGGTATTTTGCCAGTTGAATGGTTGGTGGGCGTAATATTGTAATCTTCTTTTGCGTTTTTGTCAATGCAATAAGCTAGCCGTAAGCTTAGCTGCTTGAAGTTTATTTAAAACACCGGCGTACAAGAGTGACATTTCTCTTATCGAACCTGAGGTTGGTTTAAACTCTCTAATAAAAGTTCATTAAAATAAACGGTACTCTGAGGTTGTCGTATCGAAGAAGTATCCACAATTATCGAAACTGTATATTTGGTTTTTAGAAAATTCAGTTTTCCACCGTAATTACTTCAACATAACAAAGATTGTGGCCACCATGAAATTCATTAAAGCACTGTTACGTACAAGTCGTCCCAACTTCTGTTGTATTGCAGCAAAACCGGATAATATTATCACGATTCTGATAAATAAGCTCTTTACTTTGGGATTGAATTGTACTTACTAATTGTTGCCTCTGTGTCGTAGCTGGCTGTGGCTGATGTTGATGCTGTTGACTAAGATGATGACCACAACTATGATGAGTCCTCCACCATCCAATGAATTGTAAGTGGCTGTGATGAAATCTCTATCAGATGTCGAGTGAATTTTTGTTAGATCAAGATGAAGATACAATGGCGCCACCGCGGGATAATAATGTGGCAATAGCGGTGACTCTACACTACTGTAGCTGCTGGTGCTGTAAGCGAACAACACGTCGTCCGTGGTGGACAACTTCTACTTCAGATTCATTTTTCTATGCGCTGTTCAATTTGACTCGACTGTCGGTCCTACGATACGCTCGCGTTCTCATGCTGTACGGATATTTTAAGTAAATTTGAATTTGAAGAACTAATTCACACTGCCCGGATATGAAAACAACCGTCAATAAATCTGAATATTGAAAGTTGCTGACACTCTTCTTTATTTGTCTTCCTCTCCAATTTTGCTTTTAGGTGGTCAGAAGATTCAACCTCAGGAAAGATGGGCTTGTCGGTCAAAGTCTTGACGAAGATATTCTTGTCTCTGCGCTGACCGAGGTCCAGGTAAAGAGTCCACTCCTTTTGGATGTTGGAAACTACTTGTTTTTTTATCAGGCTTGCGTGCCAAGAAGGGGTCACCAATTATAGTTTCCAATTTTAATTTCAAGTCTATAACAAAACAACATGTAGTTTCAAATTCTATATTCAATTCTCTATCGAAACAACGTGACAACCCATATCAAAAATAACAATTGACAACTCCATAATATTTTTTATATCTAACATCAAAAACAATATTTTTTCTTAGCCTACTTGACTGTACCATTTGGGTGTGTTGTGTCTGATGTAAAGTAGTGTGGTGAGTAGTGGAATGTGAGAATGTTAAGTGTAGGTGTAGGTGTTTGTGTATCCACAGGATCATAAATGGACATGAGCGTGATAAGTATTTCTCGCTTCGTTGGTATTCGATAACCATTAAGAATTTCTTGATTTGCTTTGTTAAAACGTAACGAAAACGTCAAAAAATCATCTTTCACACTCCAAAATATTCCGAGAACTTTTTCCGTTCCATCAACTTTGGTAAAGTTACAGGTTTCAAAGTCCGCCTCATTTGAGCTGAATATCTTGCGGATCCTTGGGGAGTTCGATTTAAAATTCCGAATTTCAAAACCGCCCTCGGCATGAATGAATCTCATTTCTTCCACAAAATTGTCTAATTCATCTTGTGTTTCGCGTCCGTCAATAACATCATCTACATAAGTATTACGCATTATGCTCTGCACTGTTTCACTGTAAGCGTCCGCGTATTTTGATGCGTTCAACTGCATTATATACTGTGCCTGATATGGAGAGCATGACGCACCGAACGTCATGACTGTCATGACATATACATCTGGATCTTTGTTTTGGTTACAATCACGCCATAGAATTCGTTGCGCCCTTTGATCCTCGCCCCGTATGCGCACCATGTGGAACATTTCGCGGATATCACCCACTACTGCAAAGGTGTGAGTTCTAAACCTCAACAGAATTTCCAACAATGGGCTCATGAGATCTCGACCTTTTAAACGCATTGAGTTTAGTGAGATTCCGTTTACTTTGGCGGCTGCATCGAATACCATTCGAATTGTTCCAGGCTTGTTTGGATTTTGAACGATAAACGTCGGTAAATACCAAATTCGTGCGTATGGTGATTTTAATTCAGACTTCGTTAGTTTTCGAAGGAAGCCTTTCTCCAAATACTCACTGATAATATTTTTGAAACTTTCTAAGAGTATTCAACCTCCCATTAACTTTCGCTCGAGACATATTAAACGCTTAAGTGCCATAGAGTAGGAATTGGGTAAATTGAACTGATTGAACTTCCGCAGTAATCCTACTTCATATCGCCCATCTCTCCTGATAGTCGTTTCGATCATTATTTTTTCAGCTCGATTCTCTTCATCAATCAAATGATATTCGACTTTGTTAGAAATTCCATCTGAATCCAGAGCATAGAATTTCTTTACCAGCTGTTCTAACCTGTCCTCTGAACAGTCGCACTTTTGCACATTTACAGAGCTGACTAGTCCGTTGATAACCTGTGATGAAAGCTTACCACACAGATCCCAGCCCAAACGAGTTCTCGTTGCCACCGGCTCAAACTGACTACCTTCTCTAACGTCTTTTAGTACGCACAAGTGCCAGTTATCCAAGCCGATAAGCATTATCGGCTTAGCATTTTCATAGGAATCAAAATCAACTTTTGTTAGATGCTTGTACCTTTTCGTGAGTGAGCTATGATCCACGCTCTGTGAAGGCAGGTCAAGTTTTGAGATGGTTTGAGCTGTAATTTCGTGAAATGTACATTGATCGCCGCGCGACGCTATCTGTATTTTTATTAGCTTAGAATCTGATTCTATATGAGTTTGCCCATCTGTCCAACGCATGCATAATTGTTTCTTTTCGCCCTTTGCATGAAGAATGTTTGAAATTTTGTCTTCGATTAGAGTCAACGACGATCCGTCATCTAGACACGCGTAGGTGTCCACTCTTACGTTATTGTATTTCAATGTGACGGGTACTATGCGAAGTAAAATGCAGAAAAATTGCAGAAAGAGTTCATTCATTTGTGTGTGGAGTGGTATTTGCGGGCTTCTCCTGTGGAGTTATGAAGGAGTTGATGGTGTAGTTTGCCCCAGCCGTTCCTTTTTGCAGATCGGTGATACATGATGGAAAAGACATATTCGGCATAGCTTCAACCGGCTAACGACCTTCCATCGACCGTTCAAGTTCATTTTTCCGAACTTATTGCATTTGGTTGCATTGCCACAATGCTTTTCACAAATACCGCACTTTTTTTGCATTGCGTTGTCATATTTGTCAGCTGGTGAACTCACACAATTGTCCCTTTGGGTAGCATGGATATTAATCCGATCATCTTCCTTGATCTTCGGAGTTGACGGTCCTCGTGTCATGACATTGCATGCACTTTGTGCAATTGTGTCCAACCATGTACTGAATTGTTTCAACTTGGGCACCGAGGAATCTGCATTCTGTGTTTCATGAATACCCCAATTGAGTTTAATTTGAGGGGATAGTCGCTCAACAAGCTCAGAATGCAATCGAATGTCATTTAAGTAGCCGCTTACGTGTGCTGATTCAATTGCTGCAATTAAATTTCGCACTTGAACTGCAAAGAACACTAAAGTTTCTAATTTATCAGCTTTCGGGGCAGGTGCCTTTTTAATTTTATCTATCTGCGTCTGAATAATTAGCGCCGGTCGACCGTACAGCATCTTCAATGTTTCTATGATTGAATGGATGTTAGACGGGTGAGTCAAATAGCACTCGACCATTCTGCGTGCATCACCTTTCAATGCCTTTTGCAGCCGGCACAGGTTTTCAACATCAGAAAACTTGCATGCACTGGTTGAGAACTCGAACGTTGATAAGAAACTGGGCCATTGTTCTGGTGATCCAGAAAATGTTAGCAAATCTCTACATATTGTCTGTCGGGCCAGAAAATGTTCGGCCTGGTGTTCGCCGTCACACAGCGTCGCGTTTTTACTCAACATTGCGGCACCAACAGATCGTGGCGTAGAATGATTATGATCAGCAGACAATGCAAAGTGTTTTGACGTAGAAGCTTTTGCAGCATCATTGGCTGGACCATTTGACGGTGCTTTATGTTCAGCGTCGTAAGTATGCTTATCAGACGTCGACGCTGACATTTTTTCCAAAGACATTTCAGCTCATCGATTTTGTGCTGGATTTCATCTTCACGCGCTCGATCTTGTAGTTGTTAGAGCTCATCTAACTTAGACTCCAATATTCGTTCGCGTTCCACGTTGCGCTTCGCTAGCGCTTTAAAGCTGGCAATGCATTTACCGCAAAGCCAGTCTTTATTACATACATCCGCACCAACACCAACGCATTTAAAATGGAACCAATTTCGACAGCCATCACATGAAACCATTTCAATTGTATCATTGTCTGAACAAAGCGGGCAGTTAGCCTCTTCTTCGTTCCATATTTCCGAAGTCATGCTTCTTGTCTTGAACTGGTTTTTGGTGCTCATTTCAAGAACTTGTAAAAATTTCAATTTCAATCCGAAAGGTCAAATATTAAATTTTGAGACTGTAGAAATGCAAGAACTCTCAGCGGTAATTTGAAACGCAGAATCAATGTTTCTGAATTCAATCTGTATTTTGTTTCGACAGTTTACAATAATTTGTGTAACTGTATAGCCGCTCAAAATTTAATCTTACAATTCATTTCGGTACAAGTTCTTGCGGCTGTAATTTAATTCATAAAAATTTGAATAAAAGCATTACTTATTGAATTTACATCAATTTCTTACATGGTAAATGATCAGTTCACAAACACTCGACACTTATCGCACAACTTATTTCCTTACTACACTCAATAAAGTCTTGATAAAGAAAGGGAAGCTAGGCAGTAGAAACGTCTTTAAGACCTTTTCGAAAGCTTTAGTGTACATAATTTTTAAATGTATCGTGTGGCTGCATTGCTTGTTTGCTCCGTTTACAACTTCTTATGCAAGGACGGCGTTAGTTCTTACATATACCATACATCGTATACTTCAAAAGAGGCTCAACGACGCTGCCTAAACTAAGGCAAACAAAAAATGTTCTGTTCAACACCATCATCCGTTGGGAATACAAACGACATATCCCAAACAAAGTTACGCAGTGCCACAACTGTCAAATGCTCGGGCACATAGCCAAGCACTGCAATGTTAAAACATTCTGTCCGAAGTGTGCAGGAAACCACCGCGAGGAAGACTGCACAAACTTGTTTGTGCAAATTGCAAAGGCCCGCATAAATCCACTGACCCTAGTTGTTTACACAGGCTGCATTCCGCGGAGATGCGGAGTAGACTAGGAGCTCGCTCACAACCAAACAATCGCACCCATTCAAGTGCCAAAATAAGTGCGCACCGAGATGTCGGCACTGGCAGTAGCACTAACTTTAATTTAAATGCAGCTGACTTCCCAACACTACCCGGTAATCCAAATCTTGGTCGAAACGTGTTAAGAAACACAAATTCGAATTATACAGCCAGCTTATTTACTTTTATTGAAATAAATTATTTGCTTACAGAACTAATATCATAGTGGAGCTCCTGCAAAAATAGATCAGAGCAATTTAATGTAATTACTCAATTAGCGATTAAGTACTAGTATGCTGGTAAATAGCCTCACTTCACTAAAGCTAATTACCTGGAACGCTAGAAGTATTAAGGCTAAATCTATTGAGCTATTGAACCTGATAGATTCTGAAAACATAGATGTTGTGCTCATTACAGAAACTTATCTGAAACCTGATTTAAAGTTGCCTGTTTCTAATTATCAATCCTACAGATGTGACCGGCCGGGCGATGCAAAAGGCGGAGGAGTATTAATTCTCATCAACAAAAAAATAAAACACACTGTCAAATTATCTCCCAAATTAAAGTGCATTGAGGCTGTAGGAGTAGTCATTGAATCAAATCCTCACCAAATTACACTTTTTGCTGTATACTTCCCTGGTGCAAATGGAAACTCAGAAAAGAAAGCTACGTTTCGAAACGACATCGGTAAACTTATCCGCGGAGCTAGAACGAATTTCATACTGGGAGGGGACCTCAACGCAAAGCATTCAAGTTGGAATTGTCCAAGATGTAACTGCTGGTGCAATATCCTGTCCGACATTGTCACCTCCAACAATCGCCTTCACTTGCTTTACCCTTCAAAGTGCACGTATATACCTACATCTACTAAAATGAGACCCTAAACTATCGATATGTTCATAACTGAGAGCTACCTTTTCGGTAATTTATTTATTTATTTGAATAAACGGACGGATGTCCTTTAAAATATAGTTACATGGTAGCTGACAAGTAGCAATAAAACTAAAACTAACTTAAATAAACGTAACCTGTGATCGCTGAAATGATATTTTAAATGCGTTCTGGATACATATTTATATGAGGAGAAAAAAAAAATATCAGAAGAGATGTCCGAAAATAAGCGTGAATTGTTAATCATGCATACCAAGCATAAATTTTCTTAAATTGATTTGATCCAAGTTAAATAAATCTACATGAGAAGATATAAAATTTCCTATTGCCTTCAATCGTTCTATAGGTGAATGCTGCATATAATTTGTTCTGCACATCAAAAGGTGAAAAAGTTCATTAGATCTGGTTTGTCTGTTTGGGACTCTAAATGAAAACTCCTGTAAAATAGCTGATGCATCAGTGATGCCATTAACAATTTTAAATAAGAACACAGCATCAAAATAATTTCTGCGTACTGCTAGTGTATTCATATTTAGCAAAGTCAATATGCTTGAGTAGTCAATGTTCTCACTAGGAATGCGAAGCTTGTAAGCTATAAAACGTAGAAATTTTCGTTGAATTTTCTCAATTGTATGCGAATGAGTCGTATAGCAAGGATTCCAAACAACTGAGCAATACTCAAGTTTACTCCGAACAAAAGCAAAATACAGCGATTTGAGTGCATGGATATTATAAAAATTACGTGTATTTCTAATAATAAAACCCAACATTCGACGCGCTTGCTGTGAAATATCATTTATGTGATAAGTAAAATTTAAGGATGTATCAAACAAGACTCCTAGGTCTCTAACAATATTAACTTGCAAAAGAGGCACACTATTGATGGTATATGTATGCTGAAACATGACTCTTGATTTATTGAAAACAGTGTATTGACATTTGGCTAAATTGAGCTGCAAACAATTTTGTACACTATATGCATAAAATTTGTTCAAATTTGACTGAAGAGTCATTACATCATCCATAGAAGACACCGTTTTAAATATTTTGCAGTCATCTGCAAATAGTAGGAATTCAACATCTTGAAAGATCGTATGTATATCATTAATGAATAGCAAAAATAAAAGTGGGCCTAGGTGAGAGCCCTGCGGAACGCCTGATGTCGGGAAAATTTGACGAGAATAATGATTATTAGCATTTACTACTAAGGATCTATCTCTTATGTAACTATTTAACCAGCGTAGCATTGAACCATGAAAACAAATATTACCAAGCTTAATTACAAGAAGATCAAAATTAATTTTGTCGAATGCTTTTGAAAAATCCGTGTAAACTGAATGTACTTGTAGTGAAGCCATAAAAGATTTATAAATATAACTTTGATATGAGATGAGATGAGATTAGTCGAGGTGGACTTTCTCGCGGAAAAACCATGCTGATTTTGTATAATGAGTGGGCGGACCAGTGGTGTAATAAAATCAGTGACCAGACTTTCAAAAATTTTAGGGATAGCAGATAATATGCAAATAGGACGATAATTTTTAATATCAGCTTTGTCGCCAGATTTGAAGATAGGTACGACAAAGCTAGATTTCCACCGCACTGGAAAAGAGCCCGATGACAGAGATTTATTAAATAGATAGAGAAGTGAGTGACTTATAGTTTCAGCACAATTTTTAAGGAAAACCGGAGAAATATTGTCAGGGCCAGGGCTTTTTGTGACATCCAAATTATGTAATTTTTCGCGGAGCGAGTCATAAGCTATGTTGTACAGAGATAGGCTAAATGAGCTATTCAACAAAGGAGGATCAAAGGAACTTATATCACTAGAATATACCCTTGAAAAATTATCGGCAAACATGTTTGCTATATCAGCTAAATTTGAGCTTCGAATTTTATCTAAATACATAGTATTTGGTAGTCCAAATTCAGCCTTGCAAGAGTTAATATGTCTCCAAAAGTACTTAATATTATCCGTAACTTGAGACTCTAATCTATAAATATAGCGCCGGTAGTCAAATTTGGCCTGAATTTTGCATTTAGATCTAAAATTAGAAAATAAGTTGTAGTATTGTAACTCTCCAGTAGATTTATAATTTAAATGAGCAATTTTTTTGTTATGGACTAATTTTTTTAATTCCGACGAAAACCAATGTGGAAATTTGTCATCATTTAAGCGAACACGTGGAACATAAATGTTGATCAAATCATTAACTTTAGTATAGAAGAAATCCACTGCATCATCTAATGACATACAATTTAAAACTGACCAATCAGTAATGCACAAAGCAGCATTTAAGTTAACATAGTCTGCGTTTTTAAAGCTAAAGATACTTGATGATTCCTTGTTACTATTCGGCTGACTGAAAGAGGGTAATTCGACATTAATTTCTAATGCTGGATGATACAAATCTATAGGTAATAAAGGAAATTTGTTTTGAACGACATTAATCACATTTAAATTTGAGAAAACTAAGTCAAGTATGTTATCACTAATATTTTTAACATCGTTGAACTGTGAAAAGTTTAAAAAAGAAAATGAGTTGATAATCTCAATACTTTTAGCATTAGAGTTGTTAACCGACCAAGACCGAACATTCCATTCCACATCACGGAGATTATAGTCACCGGTAACGATTATATTAGCAGCGGGAAAATTACTGGAACAGTTTGCAATATCCTCTGCGTGCTTCCGATAGCACTCAACAGTCGCATCAGGTGGCAAGTAAACAGTTGATACGAGTGTACAAGCAGGTTTAGTTTTGATACAAACAATCAGCTGCTCCAAGTCGTTATGCTGACATTTTGCTAAGGTGGACTTAAGTGTATTTTTGACGGCAATGAGTACGCCGCCACCTTTTTGCTTACTGGTTGAAGATAATTCTCGATCGCGTCGATATATTGTAAACTTATCGAGTCCCAGCTCAGAAGAATAATAATTAGGCTTGAGCCATGTTTCAGTGAAGATTATAACATCATATGTTGTCGTGGCTAATTCAAGTCTTAGTTCGTTAAGTTTTGAGCAGATTCCGCGTGTGTTTTGGTAATATAGTGAAAGATTTAGTTTTTTGTGGTGTGGCTGTATACAATGCGAGGAAAGCCATTTACATATTTAATAGTGGCCTCCGGATTACTTTTAATGAGTTCCTGTAGCTGAGATCTCAACGAACTTAAATGTTCACGTTGACGAAGGGTGAGATCAGATACAATATTCAACTTTGACGAATTCAGATAGTTTCTCACATGAAGGTCTTTCTTTTTTCTAATGATGTCAAGTGCAATGTTGGGGCTCATAGTAATTATCTTGACTGGCCGTATTTTATTCGAGTCAAACTTGCCGATTCTCATCAATTTAAAATCATTTAACTCAAGTTTTTGAGGTGAAATCACATTGTTTATTATCTGCAGTGACTGATCACGATCACCGATGACACTGCTTTCCGGGATACCGTGGATAATGACATTGGATGCCCGTTTTCTGATCTTCGGAAGACTGGATCTTCGATTTCAAATATCCAGTCTTCCATATTACCAGAAGTAATATCAGTTGATTTTAATTTAGTTAGTTCTTTTTTAAGCACGTCAACCTCTTCTTTGAGGGCAGTAACGAGTGCTAAAAGCGTTTTGCATTGTACATCTTTCGCAGTGCATGATGTACATATGAAAAGCATCTTCTTATTTGTTGATTTCAATTGTGAAAGATCTTGACAACCCAGCACATGAAGAATGTTCCGGTCTCTTACAAGTGTCACAATAAAAGAAATCATCTCCCGCTCTCAAATCTTTCGCACACGAAGAACACTCACTCAAGCTTAAAACCGACATAGTTGCACTTTGAGGTTAAATGTTTGTTTTGAAATTGAGAAATCAAAGCCAGCGAACAAAAAGTATAAAACTAATTGAGATTTTGATTGCAAACAATTTGCCCAATTCTAATAGAAGAATAAGCAAATATTTATTTCAATTTATCGCGTAGTAGATTTAAAATCAGTCACTAAACACAAGCTCCAAAATTTGACAGCTACCACTGAGCGCACTGGCAAACAAACCACAATCCTATAACCCTAAATGCCTTAGGCTCAGATCATCTCCCAGTTATGGTTACGTGTTCAGCTACGCCTCAGCTCGCTGAAAGACACCTCGCATTTAATTACTCTAGAGCGGACTGGTCAAAATACAAAAAGTATCTTAACAAACATCTTAAGCTCACAGCACCTCCCTTTATCAATGTTCAGTCCACTGATGATATCGATCAGATGATCAAACTGTTTGTTTCCCATCTTCGCATAGCAGCAAACTCAGCTATCCCCCTTCGTGATAACTCTGACCATCCACACAACTATCTCCCTAGTTATGTTACCAATTTGATAAAACTTCGTAACATTTGCAGAAGAGACTGGATTAGACATCGGCTGCCCTATTACAAGCGACAATTAGGAGATCTTAACACCGAAATCAAGCATGAAATTAATAACTTTCGAAACAAAAAGTGGAATCATCTTCTATCTTCCTTTTCTAAGGCTTCTTAACCATTCTGGAAAGTGACTCAAATCATTAAAAAGAGAAATACCTCAATTCCGATCATGACGCATCAGAACGTCATGTGTAGCACCCCTGAAAAAAAAGCAAATGCTTTTGCAGACATCTTTTACGATAATTACATCCTATCTCAATGCTTTTCTGACCCAGAAACAGAAAGAATTGTTAAATCTTCCACTGAGAAAGCCAATCAATCCAATAATCAAAACATCCCATTTGAAACTGTTTTTATCTCATATCTCAGCAGCTTAATTGCTTCCCTTAAAAGAAAGAAATCCCCTGGTCCTGACAACATTCACAACTTACTTATTCAAAATATGCCGAAAAAATCCCTAGAAGTTTTATGTCACATCTATAACGTTTGTCTAAAATACTCTTATTTCCCTAAGGCTTGGAAAACGGCTAAAGTAATTCCCATTCGAAAGCCAGGTAAATCGATCGATAGGCCAGAAAGCTACCGACCAATAAGCCTTCTTAGTGTTCTAGGTAAATTACTTGAAACAATTATTAAAGCCAAACTGGATGCATTCATAAATTCAAATCATATTATTCCTAATGAACAATTTGGTTTCAGGGAGCAGCACTCTACGACGCATCAGATACTTAGGATAAAAAACCACATTCGCTCTAGCTTAAATAATAAACTTTCCACGGCTCTAGTTCTGCTTGATATAGAAAAAGCTTTCGATACTGTTTGGCATGACGGTTTAACTCACAAACTTATCAAGTTGAATATCCCTTTCCCGCTCGTTAAAGCTATACAGAGTTTCTTAAATGGAAAATCTTACACTGTTTACCTGGGTAAATCTATGTCATCTCCACGCTGCATACCTGCTGGTGTACCGCAAGGATCTGTAATCGGTCCCGTATTATTCAATATTTATTTATCCGATTTTTCTGATGACATACTCAAGTGCTAAGATAAAGAGTACAGGAGCAAATCCATCCCCTTGTTTTAACCCTGTATTCGTCGAAAACGAGTTGGTCAAATTATTCTGAATCAGCACTTGTTTTGCAAAGAAACTTGATTCGAAATTTCAATTGAAATACACTTTGTCGGTTTTACACTTGTATTTACCATTGTAAAATATTATACAATTCCACTTACAGTTTAATAAAACTTCTATCGAACGAGAGCGAACTTTAAATTTTGAGATGAATTCGAGACGAGCTACACAAAAAGACTGACTCACTGAGCAAATGTTCCACGTTTTTTAATTCTTAGTGAAAATTGCGGTAAATTCTACTGTTAGATTAACATTACTTTTCAGACTACTATGAACTTATCTGAATATTATAAATTTCTATTGGAATACATTCTTAACATTCTTAACATACTACATCTCAGCTGACTGCATGATCCGTCAAGTTTAAGTCGAGAGAAGACCCAAGTAAGTTTGGTGGCACACACTGTCCATTTTGCCAATTGTTTTATATTTCCAGCTTACTATCAAACATACTCCCCCCCGCTGGTCTGATAGGATCCGAATCATTATTTGTAAATAGATGGTGAGGAAGGTTTAACATTGATATAAAGTTACTAATTATAGGCTTCTTGATGTTGTCCAATCTTCTGCACGCGTTAACTTCAAAGGAAGGAGAGGTTGATGTTACCTGTGGCATAGCCTCCAGCGACAAAAAGTTTTTTTATATGTGGCGCCCCAACTAGCCACCTCAAACACGAAACGCAGGAAAGGATTGGAGATTCTAAATGATAGAGGATGTGGGTTGAGGAAACAGTGCATACTTATATTGCTTGGTTACGTTTCAATTCATTATACTATTCGGTTATGAGCTTATGTTATTATTGTTCGTAAAGATTATTCTATTATACTGTTTAATTTAATCAAAACCATCTATCGTTAGGAATTCAAAGTTCATGTAATTTAGTATTGTTTATTGTAATATCGGTAATAAAGCGATTTTTGTTATAAGTCTTGTGTATATTTTGTCATTTGCCATTACCGACACTACCCGTGTCAATGAATCTTTACCGGGATGTAATTCGACAATTCGAGCGAGAGGCCACTTATATGGCACAACCTTTTCGTCCGTTAAGAGGCAAATATCTTCGACGCGTGGGCTAGTCTTTTCACTTAGCCATTTCGGTCGCGACTGTAACCGATTCAAGTATTTAGTTTGCCATTTGGTTCAATAATTTTGTCTTAATCGTTGCATGAGCTGCCAACGGTCTAAATAATCCAGTTTGAGGTCCATCAAATTTTGTTCTGGTGGTGCGAGCAGTGATCCACCAATGAGAAAATGTGCGGGAGTGAGCAATTCAGTGTCCATCGGATCATCAGATAGAGGGCACAGAGGTCTTGATCTAAGGCAGGCTTCGATTCGTGATAGTAACGTTGACATTTCTTCATATGTGAGATCTGCACTTCCGAAGATTCTACGCAGGTGTTGTCAACTGTACTCTCAACTGTGTCAACTGTGTACGAATTCGATGCTTCGGAAATAATTAATTTTTCATTATATTTACATCATAATACATACAGTCTCTACAGTGAAATATTCTTAAGTTTAAATTCTCTGTGTCAATCAACCTTACGCGAGTGCTTTCCCTCATTACTTGTTACTAATGTTCGAAGAACAATAGTATTAAACTCGTTTCGCCGAAAATTCATATTTCTTTATATATTATATATATATATATATATATATATATATATATATATATATATATATATATATATATATATATATATATATATATATATATATATCAGCAAAATGATTAAGGGAGATAATCTCTGGAGTGGCCTATCCGATTGAGCTGAAGTTTTCGCAGCACGTAGGTGTATATAGTAGGTAGGTCCACAACTTTCTCAAATTCAGATATCCTAAACCTTTTGGCGGCGGCGAGCGTTTTAGTGAATTTTGAGGAACTTCTATATTTCCAAGCAGTGTAATTTTTTGTTAAAGAAAAGTATTGGAAATGAAAACTAATTATGTTCTTAGCTTGTTTATGATAAATAATCGGAAATTTTGAGCCGTGTGTGGGTGCAGAGTGCCTAAAAGTAGGCAAGGATTTTTTTTCAAATTTTGATTTGTCATTACTTGTAAGAAAAACAATGGATCATCATGAAAATTACAGAGCGTATTGATGTTGACTAAAATTTAGCACGTAGAGATTTTCAGCATAAAGCGGGTAACTCTGTAGCTGTGGCAGGGTGCTGAAAAAAAATCCTTCAAATCATTGACCTTCCTGAAAAATTTTTGATTTTTGACAAAAAATTCAAATCTTTGATAAATTTTATCTTTTGTCCTTCATCTCATGATAAAATTTTCAAAATTCCGTTTTGCACAAGAACGGCAACCCATCACCAAATTACCTCTATTTTCAGCACTCAAAAGTTCTGTTCACGAGAACTGACGACCGGATAATCCGATCATAATCAAATTTACAGGATATGTTGGTATTATCTAGGACCAGGTCTGATAGAAGCTATTTTGAAATGCGGGCAACCCTGTGGCAGTGGTGCCATCTTGAAAAATAGGTGAGAAAAAAAACTGGTTTTAGGCCTATAACTTCTGATTCAGCCATCAGATTTGGACAAGATTCATACAGTACTTGGATCTTACCTTAGGTAACATTTGATAAAAATTTGGTTGAAAAATTAGAATAGAGTTGCCAGCTATGGTGATTTTTGTCTCCTAAATCTTGCAACTTTGCTCAGCAAAATAAAGCTTTTTTCCCTATAACTTCCGGTCCAGTGCAGAAATCAAAACGAAGATCAAGCAGTAAATGGACCTTAACGTGAACCAAATGTCGTAGAAATTTCGTACCAAAATCATGAAAGGGCTGCCAGCTATGATCATATTTGTAATTTTGTGAAATTTCTTTACAGAGCGATTATGTCATTAGATTTGCAAAAGGAAATGATCCTGCAATGATAATTAACCACAAATATTAACGCTTTAAAAATTTGAAAAGTTTTGAGGGTGGTAACCCTAAAATTCTTTTCACCCGTATAACTTCCAGCGCAGTGATTCAATCGAAACGAAATTTACTGGTTGGGTTTAACTTAACGTAAAGCAGATTTTGTATGTATTTTGCTTTGCTGCTGACACAGGCTAACCAGCATTAGCCATTTCCGTAAATATTGCACCAACAAATGCTTCAAATTACGTTCTCATATGCAAAGCATTTGCAATAAAAATAAGGAATCAATTTTTAAATTTTCCGAGTTTTGAACGTTTTTCGGATGGCAGCCTCAAACAACGTTTAACCGCTGAAACTTTCGATGAAATCCTGCGATGAGAACGAAATTCAAAGGATAAGTTGATTTGAGTATGAGCTTGTTATGGTAAACTTATTACTGCTTCGTTCGGAAAGTGTTGCCAGCACTGAACATTTACATCATTTGTGTTAGAGTTGAGTTTTGTTGCTTTGGATAAGGAATGGTTGATATGATTCTACAAAACAGAGTATTACGTCTTTCCACACTTTTTTGTCACTCAAAGACAATTTCTTCGAAAATTAGTTTTCTAGCGGTTCAGGTGCGCTAGAGTTTTTTTTATTCTTGTTTTCTTCTACACTTGGGGAATTCGCTCTAAACAAGGCCGCGTAACGTCTTGTCATTTTCAATTACGCATCAACAGATAACTCTGAGGGGTCGATCTGGTTTTCTGTTGTGCCAAGCCTTGTACATTCTACTTCATCGTTCGTCTTTGTTAGTTTTTCATTTTCTTGGATTTTAAATTTTGTGCAAAAAAAATCACTAACAAAGAAATTTCTACTTACGGTTTATTATAACATTAATTTTGAAAATTCGTGTAAGTGTTAATACTTTCACTGCTCAACTCAATACCCGAGCTCCACAGTACAGCTGAGAAGATACGGGGCTGGCAATCTAGCGTACGGAGTTCGACCCTCGTGCTAAGCATTTCGTTTTTGTAAGTCATAACAAATATTATCATAACAAATCATAATATATAGAAAAATATAAATGTAAAAATCAAAATAACGAAATGTAATATATTGTCCCGGCTATTGTATAATTGGAATTTGAATTTAGTGATAATTGATATTGTGAACAGGATGCTAATGCTGATTTGATTGCTTTTATTTAAACAATATTCAAAACACTTGAAGTCTAGTGTGTAGGTTTCTAGACTAGCATACCAGCGTCCTGGGTTCGATCCTCGACTCGTGCGGCTTTTTGTAGCTTCCTTCGAGCGTTTTCTTTGTGCCTTGAACCGGCTCTGCTTGTGGCACGGAAATCAACTAGTGATTATGAGTTACAAGTGTAGCCTTGATAACTGCATAGCCTTCGACAATACATTAAAACCTGTAACATGCAAGGCATTTTGCAACCGAAAACTGCACGGTGCTTGCATGGGTGGTTTAATCCCTACTTGGAGTCCCATTTTATTTGCTCCGACTGCCAGCATACAGAAAAACTCATGCAGAGTATGTATAACAACTAAGCAAACTACATCGGCAACATTAATGGTGAAAAGGATCATATGCCTTCGAAACTACACGCACAAACGAAACTCAACGATGAAATTCTAACCGAATTCACAAGGCACATCGAAAGTTTTACGGCTACCATAGATGCTGTTTCTAATGCCAGCAAAAGAAATTCAGACAGATCAGCTGAGCTTAATGACATCTTAGTCCAATTTAATTCATCAATCAGCACTTTAACCACATCCAAATCTAAATGCCAAGCGAATGATAGCGATCGGTCTGAAATGCTAGAAAATAAAATAACGGCAGCATTAACTACCAAGATTGATCAGCTGTCAAATACCATATCTACGAATTTACTCCCCAACCAAAATTTAATTGTTAATTAATTAGAGAGTATAGTTAAGTCCGATACAAAACCACCGGCAGAAGTAGGGCAATCCTATTCGTGGGCACCTTTGTTTGAAATATCACTTCACGAAGAACTACTGAGTGCACATAATAATAATTCTTCAAACTTGATAATGCCGATGAAGTCTACCATAGATGTCGCAACCTCTCCTATCAAGGAATTGTCCACTACCATTGAGAATCACGAAGCTGTTATCCAACAAAAAACTGTATCTGAACCTCCCAAGACCAATTCGACCGTTAGGTGTTCCGATCCTGAGACTCATGCTATAGCATATCCAACTAAAGCCTCCTCTCCATCTCAGACTTCTTATCCCCGTAAGGTATTTTCCGACTCAATCGTAACTCGTAATTCAAATTCATCCAGTAGAACATCAACTATTGGCACTGCTCTTGGTGCGATTTCTGCTAATTCTAACTGGGCTAAGAATTCTTTACGTAAAACCTGTAACCGTATCGGGTATCGCTCCTAACAAGATATCTTCAATCAAAAGCCGCAGAATTTTTTACCACAATTGCGGTGGTATGAGGGGTAAAATAAATAAACTCTTTTTTGACACCAAATCTTGCCATTTCAACGTGCTTGCCTTCACTGAAACATTGTTAAATGACGCCTATTTCAATGAAGAAATCCTTGACAGTACCTGGACAATCTTTAGAAATGACCGAGACTATGTTTCCACTGGTCAATCAAGAGGTGGTGGTGTCTTACTCGCAGTTAAGAACACTCACTCAAGTGAACTTGTAAACTCTGCTTCTCACGAATTGTTCCAGGATATATTTATCCGCGTTTCAATTGACAAAGCCTCGGTTTATATTGGATTATTTTACGTCCCACCGAGATTTGACGAATCAATGTACAATTATTTGTGCGAACAAATATCTTCTTTTATGGCTTCTCGTAGTACTGAGGATAAAATTATATTTTGGGGTTATTTTAATCGCCCGAATTTGCGTTTTGTTTCTGATAAGTCTGATAATGGTTTAATACCAGTAAATCTACTTGAGTCTTCTGATTTTAACCTTGTGAGTACGTTGTATGGCCATGATTTGCAGCAGGTTGCTCCGACTCCCAACCAAAATGGTTATTGGTTAGACTTAATCTTTACAAATGTTTATGACGATGTAGTGGTTAGTCCAACAAATGACGCATAGAATCTCTTTTCTAATAGTCTTCACCATTCCGCTCTTACAGTTGAACTTTCCACTACAGATTGGAACATGTTAAGTATATATAATAATACGATTGTATACGATTTCCATAATGCTGATTATGATAGCATTCACAATTTCCTTTCCAAATGTGTTTAAGTGCCATTCCCTTGATAATGATGTAGCCATGTTAGATAAGGAAAAAAGATAAAGTCTCTAAACCTTGGTTTGACAAGACTCTTAGACGTCTGAGAAATCACATACGATTTAATTGCTCATAATACGATTTAATTGCTCATGAATTCTATACTAAGTCTCACGAAGTGTGTGACAGATACATTAAAACTACTGGGGAGAATATAATTCGCGACCCCAATATTTTCTTTGATTTTGTTAATATGAAGAAAACAAGCGGCTACCCCTCTTCAATGTCCACTGAAAATTCCATGTTGTCTTCTTCTCCTCATGAGATCTGCAAGTTTTTTTGCTGATCATTTTCAAGAAGTTTTTGATCCAGTTAGTATCCCAACATTGTGCGGATTCCCGGGTGCGACTCAAACAATTTTTGCTGAGGATATGACCATATCGAGGAATGAAATATTTACTGCCATTATGGAGCTTGACAGTAACAAGGGCCCTGGACCTGACCTCCTTCCTCCTACTTTTCTGATCAAGTGTGTAAAAAAACTGATCTTGCCCCTTCATACTATATTCAATAATTCTCTCTACTCTGGACTATTTCCTTCGTATTGGAAATCTTCTTATATTACACCAATTTATGAAAGTGGCGATAGACGTTTAATTCAAAATTATAGAGGCATCGCCATACTATCTGCTATTCCCAAACTTTTTGAAAAAATCATCTACTGCAAACTTTCTCCTCTTGTCGACGCTCGACTGAACGATCAGCAGCATGGATTTAGGAAAGGTCGTTCTACTACAACTAATCTTATGGTGCTTGTTTCTGATGTTTTGTGCAAAATGGCGAAAGGTGATCAAATTGACGCAGTCTATAGAGACTTCAGCAAAGCATTCGACCGAGTCGATCACTCCATTTTGATCCCCAAGCTGAAAAAATTCGAAATTGCAGGATCTTTACTAAAGTGGCTTGGCTCCTACCTCCACGACCGTTTCCAATTCGTGAAATTCCAAGGTCTTATTTCTAAGAAAGTCGACGTGAAATCCGGTGCACCTGAAGGAAGTCATCGTGGCCTTCTTCTTTTTAATATTTTTATATCTGACATATCGGAGGTTTTATCTGACCTTCGCCAATTACTTTATGCAGACGACCTCAAAATCTACCATGTCTTCAGGACACCATCTGACGCTACCTTTTTTCAGTCTAAACTGAACTCTCTAGACCATTTGTGCTCCGCGAAAAAGCTCCCTCTTAACATTGCCAAATGTCGCACAATTAGCTTCTCTCGCAAAACTGCACGCGTTCTATTTCTTTCGAATCTTAAAATTTCACCTTATGAGAATTCCCGTTCAAATCAAAACACTAAAGCAAGTTCAATTCACCAATTTATTCAATTGTTAATATTTCAAACACACTTTCTAATTTCAAATTCTAAAAACTTTCTATTTGCGGTTAAATACTTGGTTTCAACGACACGATTTCAAATTCTAACTAATTTCTAATTTCGAAAACGATTTGTAATGCGAACGGTTTCAAGGTTGACGATGTACTTGACTTTCATTTCAAATTTCTATTTTAACTTAACTTTTGAAAAATAACTGGATATTGAAAATTTCGGTACATTCCAGCTTTTGAACAATTACTGGTTTTAAATTTCCAATATCCAATTTTACATTTTAAACACAGCATTAAAGTTTTCCGATCAGCTGTTTGTCTCCCATCTGCTGTTGCCGTTGTCAAGGTGACAACGTCAATTCATTGTTGAACATCCTCCCCCCGCTGGTCCGACAGGATCAGGATTACCACCTATAAATAATTGCTTAGTAATGTTTTACATCGATATTGAATTACCGATCATAGAGTCCTTGTTGATACATTGGTCCGTTAAGCATAAGCGGTTATAGTCCAGAAAATTATGGATTACCGGAGTCGAGAACCATACGTTAAAGATGTTAGTGTTGCCTGTGGCATTTACTCCGAACAGACACATAACATCCAGCAACCAAGGGTTATATTAACGTGGCGCCCTGACTCGCCACCTCGAACAAAAGATTGGAAGAAATTTAGGGAACAGGGTTTGGTATGGTATAAAGACGTTGAACAGCGATTGAGATAACTATGCATACTTTAAATTAAGGTTAATTCATTTGATTCAATTATTATTATTAATTCGATGTCAATTGGTTTTTTTTTTTAGTTGTTATTCCAAGTGTTGTCTCTTCATTTATCTCGAACGGGTTAATCGATTCATCAATTCATTAGTTTACCGTTAATACTTGATATTACAGTCCGAATTTCATAAGTATATTTGATACGTTATTAATTCAATAATGAAGTTCAAGTTCTTGTTGTGATCGGTAGTAACGCGATTTTTGATATAGGTCGTTTATAAATTTTGCCATTTGAGAACACGGAAACCACTCGCACTAATGAATCTTTTCCAGGATGAAGTTCAGTTATTTTTGCTAACGGCCATTTATAGGATACCACTCTTTCGTCCTTTAATATACAAATATCACCAACACGCGGGTTTATTTCTTTGTTAAGCCATTTCGGACGTGATTGCAGGCGATTCAAATATTCACCTTTCCATCTGTTCCAGAAGTCCTGTGTCAAACGTTGAACATACTTCCATCTATCCACATATCACTTTTATGGCTGTGAAATCTTGTTCAGGTGGTGTAAGTATTGCTCTTCCGATTAGAAAATGAGCTGGAGTGAGCACTTCGATGTCTGTGATAAAGGGTATAAAAGCCGGGAGTTGAGACAAGCTTCAATTCTTACTAACACGGTTGGCATTTCCTCAAAAGTTAATGCTGCTCCTCCAACAATTCGACGTAAGTGCTGTTTAATCGACTTCACTCCGGCCTCCCACAGTCCACCGAAATGTGGAGAAGCAGGAAGGTTGAAATGCCAAATGATATTTTCATTGGAGAGTACTTCTGCAGCATAATGATTGTTTCCTTTCACGATGCGTCGCAATTCCGCGCAAGCTCCGATGAAATTAGTACCGCAGTCGCTATATATGTGGTTACAAAGTCCTCGACGTCCCATAAATCGACGCAGTGCTGCGAGAAACGCTGCTGTAGTCAAATTACTGACGAATTCGATATGAATAGCCTTGACTGCTAGACATATGAATATTGCGATGTATCCCTTGTGTAGTTTGTATCCACGTCCTCGTCTGTCGCGATACTCAATTGGACCGCAGTAATCGACATCCGTATGCGTGAATGGACTGGACATATTTACTCTAGGTGCTGGTAAGCTTCCCATCAATTGGGTTAATATTTGCGGCTTTGCCCGGAAACATTTTACACATTTGCGGATTTCCCGCTTAATAGTATTACGAGCGTCTAAAATCCAATACCGTCTTCTAATCATATTCAACATCAGCTGTGTTTGTCCATGTAAAGTGTTTTGACGCGTTTGATGTATTAATAACTCCACTAATTTTCCTCTTTTAGGTAGAATGATTTGATGCTTAGCGTCGTATGGCAAAGTTGCGTTGTTTAACCGTCCTCCAATTCTCAATATTCCAGTACCATCTACAAACGGGTTCAAATTCCTGAGAAGGCTGTTGTTTCCAATGACCTTTCCATTTCGTAACGTCGAGATTTCTTTTGCAAATTTCTTTGATTGAGTGTATCTTAACCAGAAGTTTAACGATTGCTGTAATTCGATTGTTGTTAAATGTCCGCTACAATTAGATTGTTTCGATATGTGTGCGAAGAAACGGAAGCAATAGGCTATTACTCGTATCAAACGAGACAAAGTTGAAAATTTATCTAGAAAAGTGTCGAGGTCTGGGTTACATTCATTAACAACATGGATTAACAGTGTATTTTTGCATTCCAGTTTAGTATTCCAGGAACAGGTACTGCAGGGCCAATTACTAGAATCCTGAGTCAACCAACTGGGTCCATGCCACCACAAATTATTGTCGAAGATTTCAGAAGCATGGATCCCGCTGGATGCTAAATCAGCGGGATTTTGATTGGATGGAACATGACGCCAAGGAGTATTTCCAACGTGGTTCAAAATTTCCGTGGTTCGATTGGCGACGAAAACTGTCCATCGAGTTGGATGATCTCTTAGCCATGCAAGCACGATTTCGGAATCAGTCCATAACAAAGTACTGATATTCATCAAATTCAAAGCAAGTTTTACCTTCGAAATTAATTTTGCCAACAGTACTGCTCCACATAATTCCAGTCGTGGTATTAAAACCGTTTGTAAGGGAGCCACCTTGGATTTAGATATTAGAAGATGCGCATGAGCTTCGTCATCACGTCGAATAACAAGATATACTACTGCTGCGTAAGCTTTTGATGAGGCGTCGCTAAATCCATGTAACTCCAAATTCGATTGCTTTGTGTAGTTTACCCACCTAGGTATTCTTAGATTTCCAAGAGTTAGTAATTTAGTTCTAAAATCGATCCAGGTTCTATGTAATTTATCTTCTAAAGGCTCGTCCCATGTCAAACCATGTAACCAAAGTGACTGCAACAAAATTTTAGCGGTTATCATAATGGGAGATAGCCAGCCTAAAGGATCGTAGTGCCTGGCAATATCTGACAATACTTGCCGCTTTGAATATGCATTGCTTTCTTCACTTAATTTAACGCGATAACTAAGTTGGTCAGTTAGTGGATGCCACATAATTCCTAACGATTTATAACCTTGGTCTCAATTCAAATCCAAAGACATTTGCATTTCCAAATCTTTCGACAGGCACACCATCTAAAATTCGCATATCATTACTAATCCATTTGCGAAGATGAAAGCCTCCAAATTGCAAAAGTTCAAATATTTCTTTCCGCTTGCTGATTGTTTTTTCCAAATCTTCTTCTCCTGATAACAGATCGTCTACGTAGAATTCATTCATCACCGAGTCGTATGCATTGGGATATCTAAAACGTTCATCTTCTGCCAGTTTTCTCAAAGTTCTAATGGCCAAAAACGGTGCACAACTTGTACCAAATGTTACCGTGGTCAATGCGTAGTCTTTTATTTCTTCGGATGGATTTGACCTCCACAAAATTCTTTGAAATTGTGCATCTTTCGAGTGCATGTTTATCTGACGATACATTTTTGCTATATCAGCAACAAAAGCAAAACAATGCCATCTCCATTTCATCAACACGGTCATGAGGTCGTTTTGAATAGCTGGACCAGCAAACAAAGTTTCGTTCAATGATATACCAGAGGTTGTTTTTCTGGAGGCATCGAAAACGACTCGACGTCTTGTTGTGCTGCTTTCCTTTTGGATTGCATGGTGTGGTAAGTAATGCGCAACACATTGACGTTGATCTCCTTTGAATATATGCTCATTAATATCGCTGACTAGCTTCATGTGGCCTAGATCCAAATATTCCTGAATGCAATTAGTGTTTTCTTTTTTTAAGTTTTCATCCTTTTGAAAACGCTTTTTTAATGATGAGAAACTAGACAAAGCTGTAACTCTTGAAGATCCCAAGGAATTTCGGCATTCGATGATTTTGAACGGCAATTTCACAGAGTAACGACACGATTTGTCACGAGATGTAGTTTCCACAAAGAATGATTCGCAAAATTCTTCCTCTTTAGTTGGAATTCGGTTTGGTGGCACTTCCTCTAATTCCCAGAACTTCTTCAACTGCTCATTGACTTCCACATCAGCATTTGTTTCTACTTTGAAACTTTGAACCGTCGACACGACTGCATTTTCTATTTGTCCAGATATCACCCAGCCTAATTTTGTGTTCTGTGCTATTGGTCCCGCGACTAGTTTCATCATTTCCCCTAGCATCACATTGCCTACAACGTCGGCTCCTAATAAAACGTCAATGCGACAAGTACGGTCGAAGAACGGATCAGCGAGCTGCAAGTGTTTTATTTGGTCCCAATCCGATGTCAACACTGCTTTGTTAGAAATTGAATTGGTCAATTTATCTAGTCTGTATGCATCGAAATCCAATACGCCTCCTGTTCAAGTGTGCATCCTGATTTGTACTATTCCCTTTACTTTAGTTGGATCAGAGGTTCCGATTCCAGACACATTTACCTTGGCTGACTTTCTGGTTAAACCCAATTGTTGCACGGCAGATTCTGTAATTAAAGAAACCTGTGATCCCTGATCCAGCAGCGCTCTTAATGTGACAAGACCAATGGGAGAATGCAAAGTAACGACAGCTGTGGCTAGAAGAACTTCTCGTCGGTTCAATGTGGTAATGCTATGTACATGCAAGTGTTCCGCTTGTGATGTTGATGACAATAGATTGGTTGCACTGTTAGCCGATGGATCATCTCGATGCAGAAGTGTATTATGTGACCTTTGACAGTTCAAACATTTGAATCTGCTAGGATAATTTATCAATAAGTGTCCCCTATCCAGGCAACTCAGACATAGCCCATTTCGTTTAACGATATCGAATTTGTTAGGATGGGGCAGTTGTTTAAATTGTGCACAATGAACTAAACGGTGAGGACCTCGACAATGAACACATAAAGGTGACGAATGTGTTTGTACTGAATGAACATTGCGAGTATGGGATTGAATTCGAAATTGTTTAGATCGATCGATCCCGGAAGCTTCTAAAGCACGAAATCTTTGATTTAAAAAAGTTTTCAACTCATCAAATGAAGGCAATTTGGTGTTTAATGCTTGATTTTGCTCCCACAGCTAACGGGTTTCTTGAGGTAATCGTTGGGTTGTCAGATACACCACTATGTATTGCCATAAATCCCCTAACTTTAAATTTTCAATTGACTGAACACATTCAACAGTACGCTCAACAAGACCTTTCAATGCAGTAGCGGATTCGGATGTATTACCAATGCTGAACAATTTCTTAAATTGAGCATTTAACAACACTCTTTGGTTGTCATATCGCTCATTTAACAGGTTCCACGCGGACTCATAATTTGCTCCAGTTATGACAAAATGTCGGAGCAAATTTTCCGCTTCACCACCTAGACTGCATTTTAAATAATGCAGCTTTTCCACTTGTGATAACGAAGCCCGACCATGGATAATTGACACAAAAAGATCCTTAAATGGCACCCAATCTTCATAATTTCCCGTAAATTTAGGCAAGTTTATCCGAGGAAGTTTCAACTCTAATTCATCAGTTTTTGTTTGCACTTGCGTCTTCGTGGTCTGCTTGCCTTCAAACCCCTGCGCCCCTTGCAATAATTCTTCCAATTCCGATTGGAAATTTAGATGAACATTTTCAAATTTGTCGAAATCTTCAATAAAATACGGCAATTCCACAATCTTCTCATTCACTTGTTCCAAAATCTGCTCATGGGTCTCCAAGAAGCGCTCGTAAAGAGCTTGTATTTTGCTTAGCAAAGACTGGTAATAACCCGTTGTTTTCCGTGCTTTGGAATCTTTACAATAATTTACTTGCCATCTTGCAAGTTGATCACATGCAATCTTTTGTCGTACAATAAAATTCTGCACGTCAGCCATTTACTTGTGATTGAAATGTGCACAATAAGAATTACAAAGAATGTATAGTTGAATACGAACAAGGTTACTAACCATGGCAGAGATTCAACCGTTATGGCGGAAGGGAAATACAGTGAATTCAGCACGTTCTTACAAATTCCCGTTAACACGGAGTTCGAACCAAAAGCTCTAGATACTTTTCACAATTTTACCGCAATTTTCAAATTACCGCAATTTTCAAATTCACACGCCTAATAACTCACAGAATACCGAATGTATATCTGATATTAACTGTTTGAATTCCGAATCTAATTGATTTATCTAAATGCCACTATATTTCAGGATTCCAGTGTATTGGTTTTAAATTAAGTAACACATTTATTCACTTCACTTGTTCTTATGAATAATGCAAATGTTATTTCCACCTTTTATCAAAATTTCAAATATAAGATTAGTACTATATCAATTTTCAATTAATGCACAACGATGGGTTACAGTTATGCGTTTGAAATAATTTATTTTATGTTAATTTGTATGCATAGTTATATAAATATACGGAAAAGGAAAAGGACTTACTCCGCGCCAAATGGAAAAAATCTTTACCAATTGTTTCACAAATCACTTTTTTCACCGAAATTGAATCGTGACACGATCCGGTTCGAAGGACCAAAATGTTTCTTTCGAATCTTAAAATTTCACCTTATGAGAATTCCCGTTCAAATCAAAACACTAAAGCAAGTTCAGTTCACCAATTTATTCAATTGTTAATATTTCAAACACACTTTCTAATTTCAAATTCTAAAAACTTTCTATTTGCGGTTAAATACTTGGTTTCAACGACACGATTTCAAATTCTAACTAATTTCTAATTTCGAAAACGATTTGTAATGCGAACGGTTTCAAGGTTGACGATGTACTTGACTTTCATTTCAAATTTCTATTTTAACTTAACTTTTGAAAAATAACTGGATATTGAAAATTTCGGTACATTCCAGCTTTTGAACAATTACTGGTTTTAAATTTCCAATATCCAATTTTACATTTTAAACACAGCATTAAAGTTTTCCGATCAGCTGTTTGTCTCCCATCTGCTGTTGCCGTTGTCAAGGTGACAACGTCAATTCATTGTTGAACATCCTCCCCCCGCTGGTCCGACAGGATCAGGATTACCACCTATAAATAATTGCTTAGTAATGTTTTACATCGATATTGAATTACCGATCATAGAGTCCTTGTTGATACATTGGTCCGTTAAGCATAAGCGGTTATAGTCCAGAAAATTATGGATTACCGGAGTCGAGAACCATACGTTAAAGATGTTAGTGTTGCCTGTGGCATTTACTCCGAACAGACACATAACATCCAGCAACCAAGGGTTATATTAACGTGGCGCCCTGACTCGCCACCTCGAACAAAAGATTGGAAGAAATTTAGGGAACAGGGTTTGGTATGGTATAAAGACGTTGAACAGCGATTGAGATAACTATGCATACTTTAAATTAAGGTTAATTCATTTGATTCAATTATTATTATTAATTCGATGTCAATTGGTTTTTTTTTTTAGTTGTTATTCCAAGTGTTGTCTCTTCATTTATCTCGAACGGGTTAATCGATTCATCAATTCATTAGTTTACCGTTAATACTTGATATTACAGTCCGAATTTCATAAGTATATTTGATACGTTATTAATTCAATAATGAAGTTCAAGTTCTTGTTGTGATCGGTAGTAACGCGATTTTTGATATAGGTCGTTTATAAATTTTGCCATTTGAGAACACGGAAACCACTCGCACTAATGAATCTTTTCCAGGATGAAGTTCAGTTATTTTTGCTAACGGCCATTTATAGGATACCACTCTTTCGTCCTTTAATATACAAATATCACCAACACGCGGGTTTATTTCTTTGTTAAGCCATTTCGGACGTGATTGCAGGCGATTCAAATATTCACCTTTCCATCTGTTCCAGAAGTCCTGTGTCAAACGTTGAACATACTTCCATCTATCCACATATCACTTTTATGGCTGTGAAATCTTGTTCAGGTGGTGTAAGTATTGCTCTTCCGATTAGAAAATGAGCTGGAGTGAGCACTTCGATGTCTGTGATAAAGGGTATAAAAGCCGGGAGTTGAGACAAGCTTCAATTCTTACTAACACGGTTGGCATTTCCTCAAAAGTTAATGCTGCTCCTCCAACAATTCGACGTAAGTGCTGTTTAATCGACTTCACTCCGGCCTCCCACAGTCCACCGAAATGTGGAGAAGCAGGAAGGTTGAAATGCCAAATGATATTTTCATTGGAGAGTACTTCTGCAGCATAATGATTGTTTCCTTTCACGATGCGTCGCAATTCCGCGCAAGCTCCGATGAAATTAGTACCGCAGTCGCTATATATGTGGTTACAAAGTCCTCGACGTCCCATAAATCGACGCAGTGCTGCGAGAAACGCTGCTGTAGTCAAATTACTGACGAATTCGATATGAATAGCCTTGACTGCTAGACATATGAATATTGCGATGTATCCCTTGTGTAGTTTGTATCCACGTCCTCGTCTGTCGCGATACTCAATTGGACCGCAGTAATCGACATCCGTATGCGTGAATGGACTGGACATATTTACTCTAGGTGCTGGTAAGCTTCCCATCAATTGGGTTAATATTTGCGGCTTTGCCCGGAAACATTTTACACATTTGCGGATTTCCCGCTTAATAGTATTACGAGCGTCTAAAATCCAATACCGTCTTCTAATCATATTCAACATCAGCTGTGTTTGTCCATGTAAAGTGTTTTGACGCGTTTGATGTATTAATAACTCCACTAATTTTCCTCTTTTAGGTAGAATGATTTGATGCTTAGCGTCGTATGGCAAAGTTGCGTTGTTTAACCGTCCTCCAATTCTCAATATTCCAGTACCATCTACAAACGGGTTCAAATTCCTGAGAAGGCTGTTGTTTCCAATGACCTTTCCATTTCGTAACGTCGAGATTTCTTTTGCAAATTTCTTTGATTGAGTGTATCTTAACCAGAAGTTTAACGATTGCTGTAATTCGATTGTTGTTAAATGTCCGCTACAATTAGATTGTTTCGATATGTGTGCGAAGAAACGGAAGCAATAGGCTATTACTCGTATCAAACGAGACAAAGTTGAAAATTTATCTAGAAAAGTGTCGAGGTCTGGGTTACATTCATTAACAACATGGATTAACAGTGTATTTTTGCATTCCAGTTTAGTATTCCAGGAACAGGTACTGCAGGGCCAATTACTAGAATCCTGAGTCAACCAACTGGGTCCATGCCACCACAAATTATTGTCGAAGATTTCAGAAGCATGGATCCCGCTGGATGCTAAATCAGCGGGATTTTGATTGGATGGAACATGACGCCAAGGAGTATTTCCAACGTGGTTCAAAATTTCCGTGGTTCGATTGGCGACGAAAACTGTCCATCGAGTTGGATGATCTCTTAGCCATGCAAGCACGATTTCGGAATCAGTCCATAACAAAGTACTGATATTCATCAAATTCAAAGCAAGTTTTACCTTCGAAATTAATTTTGCCAACAGTACTGCTCCACATAATTCCAGTCGTGGTATTAAAACCGTTTGTAAGGGAGCCACCTTGGATTTAGATATTAGAAGATGCGCATGAGCTTCGTCATCACGTCGAATAACAAGATATACTACTGCTGCGTAAGCTTTTGATGAGGCGTCGCTAAATCCATGTAACTCCAAATTCGATTGCTTTGTGTAGTTTACCCACCTAGGTATTCTTAGATTTCCAAGAGTTAGTAATTTAGTTCTAAAATCGATCCAGGTTCTATGTAATTTATCTTCTAAAGGCTCGTCCCATGTCAAACCATGTAACCAAAGTGACTGCAACAAAATTTTAGCGGTTATCATAATGGGAGATAGCCAGCCTAAAGGATCGTAGTGCCTGGCAATATCTGACAATACTTGCCGCTTTGAATATGCATTGCTTTCTTCACTTAATTTAACGCGATAACTAAGTTGGTCAGTTAGTGGATGCCACATAATTCCTAACGATTTATAACCTTGGTCTCAATTCAAATCCAAAGACATTTGCATTTCCAAATCTTTCGACAGGCACACCATCTAAAATTCGCATATCATTACTAATCCATTTGCGAAGATGAAAGCCTCCAAATTGCAAAAGTTCAAATATTTCTTTCCGCTTGCTGATTGTTTTTTCCAAATCTTCTTCTCCTGATAACAGATCGTCTACGTAGAATTCATTCATCACCGAGTCGTATGCATTGGGATATCTAAAACGTTCATCTTCTGCCAGTTTTCTCAAAGTTCTAATGGCCAAAAACGGTGCACAACTTGTACCAAATGTTACCGTGGTCAATGCGTAGTCTTTTATTTCTTCGGATGGATTTGACCTCCACAAAATTCTTTGAAATTGTGCATCTTTCGAGTGCATGTTTATCTGACGATACATTTTTGCTATATCAGCAACAAAAGCAAAACAATGCCATCTCCATTTCATCAACACGGTCATGAGGTCGTTTTGAATAGCTGGACCAGCAAACAAAGTTTCGTTCAATGATATACCAGAGGTTGTTTTTCTGGAGGCATCGAAAACGACTCGACGTCTTGTTGTGCTGCTTTCCTTTTGGATTGCATGGTGTGGTAAGTAATGCGCAACACATTGACGTTGATCTCCTTTGAATATATGCTCATTAATATCGCTGACTAGCTTCATGTGGCCTAGATCCAAATATTCCTGAATGCAATTAGTGTTTTCTTTTTTTAAGTTTTCATCCTTTTGAAAACGCTTTTTTAATGATGAGAAACTAGACAAAGCTGTAACTCTTGAAGATCCCAAGGAATTTCGGCATTCGATGATTTTGAACGGCAATTTCACAGAGTAACGACACGATTTGTCACGAGATGTAGTTTCCACAAAGAATGATTCGCAAAATTCTTCCTCTTTAGTTGGAATTCGGTTTGGTGGCACTTCCTCTAATTCCCAGAACTTCTTCAACTGCTCATTGACTTCCACATCAGCATTTGTTTCTACTTTGAAACTTTGAACCGTCGACACGACTGCATTTTCTATTTGTCCAGATATCACCCAGCCTAATTTTGTGTTCTGTGCTATTGGTCCCGCGACTAGTTTCATCATTTCCCCTAGCATCACATTGCCTACAACGTCGGCTCCTAATAAAACGTCAATGCGACAAGTACGGTCGAAGAACGGATCAGCGAGCTGCAAGTGTTTTATTTGGTCCCAATCCGATGTCAACACTGCTTTGTTAGAAATTGAATTGGTCAATTTATCTAGTCTGTATGCATCGAAATCCAATACGCCTCCTGTTCAAGTGTGCATCCTGATTTGTACTATTCCCTTTACTTTAGTTGGATCAGAGGTTCCGATTCCAGACACATTTACCTTGGCTGACTTTCTGGTTAAACCCAATTGTTGCACGGCAGATTCTGTAATTAAAGAAACCTGTGATCCCTGATCCAGCAGCGCTCTTAATGTGACAAGACCAATGGGAGAATGCAAAGTAACGACAGCTGTGGCTAGAAGAACTTCTCGTCGGTTCAATGTGGTAATGCTATGTACATGCAAGTGTTCCGCTTGTGATGTTGATGACAATAGATTGGTTGCACTGTTAGCCGATGGATCATCTCGATGCAGAAGTGTATTATGTGACCTTTGACAGTTCAAACATTTGAATCTGCTAGGATAATTTATCAATAAGTGTCCCCTATCCAGGCAACTCAGACATAGCCCATTTCGTTTAACGATATCGAATTTGTTAGGATGGGGCAGTTGTTTAAATTGTGCACAATGAACTAAACGGTGAGGACCTCGACAATGAACACATAAAGGTGACGAATGTGTTTGTACTGAATGAACATTGCGAGTATGGGATTGAATTCGAAATTGTTTAGATCGATCGATCCCGGAAGCTTCTAAAGCACGAAATCTTTGATTTAAAAAAGTTTTCAACTCATCAAATGAAGGCAATTTGGTGTTTAATGCTTGATTTTGCTCCCACAGCTAACGGGTTTCTTGAGGTAATCGTTGGGTTGTCAGATACACCACTATGTATTGCCATAAATCCCCTAACTTTAAATTTTCAATTGACTGAACACATTCAACAGTACGCTCAACAAGACCTTTCAATGCAGTAGCGGATTCGGATGTATTACCAATGCTGAACAATTTCTTAAATTGAGCATTTAACAACACTCTTTGGTTGTCATATCGCTCATTTAACAGGTTCCACGCGGACTCATAATTTGCTCCAGTTATGACAAAATGTCGGAGCAAATTTTCCGCTTCACCACCTAGACTGCATTTTAAATAATGCAGCTTTTCCACTTGTGATAACGAAGCCCGACCATGGATAATTGACACAAAAAGATCCTTAAATGGCACCCAATCTTCATAATTTCCCGTAAATTTAGGCAAGTTTATCCGAGGAAGTTTCAACTCTAATTCATCAGTTTTTGTTTGCACTTGCGTCTTCGTGGTCTGCTTGCCTTCAAACCCCTGCGCCCCTTGCAATAATTCTTCCAATTCCGATTGGAAATTTAGATGAACATTTTCAAATTTGTCGAAATCTTCAATAAAATACGGCAATTCCACAATCTTCTCATTCACTTGTTCCAAAATCTGCTCATGGGTCTCCAAGAAGCGCTCGTAAAGAGCTTGTATTTTGCTTAGCAAAGACTGGTAATAACCCGTTGTTTTCCGTGCTTTGGAATCTTTACAATAATTTACTTGCCATCTTGCAAGTTGATCACATGCAATCTTTTGTCGTACAATAAAATTCTGCACGTCAGCCATTTACTTGTGATTGAAATGTGCACAATAAGAATTACAAAGAATGTATAGTTGAATACGAACAAGGTTACTAACCATGGCAGAGATTCAACCGTTATGGCGGAAGGGAAATACAGTGAATTCAGCACGTTCTTACAAATTCCCGTTAACACGGAGTTCGAACCAAAAGCTCTAGATACTTTTCACAATTTTACCGCAATTTTCAAATTACCGCAATTTTCAAATTCACACGCCTAATAACTCACAGAATACCGAATGTATATCTGATATTAACTGTTTGAATTCCGAATCTAATTGATTTATCTAAATGCCACTATATTTCAGGATTCCAGTGTATTGGTTTTAAATTAAGTAACACATTTATTCACTTCACTTGTTCTTATGAATAATGCAAATGTTATTTCCACCTTTTATCAAAATTTCAAATATAAGATTAGTACTATATCAATTTTCAATTAATGCACAACGATGGGTTACAGTTATGCGTTTGAAATAATTTATTTTATGTTAATTTGTATGCATAGTTATATAAATATACGGAAAAGGAAAAGGACTTACTCCGCGCCAAATGGAAAAAATCTTTACCAATTGTTTCACAAATCACTTTTTTCACCGAAATTGAATCGTGACACGATCCGGTTCGAAGGACCAAAATGTTTCTTTCGAATCTTAAAATTTCACCTTATGAGAATTCCCGTTCAAATCAAAACACTAAAGCAAGTTCAGTTCACCAATTTATTCAATTGTTAATATTTCAAACACACTTTCTAATTTCAAATTCTAAAAACTTTCTATTTGCGGTTAAATACTTGGTTTCAACGACACGATTTCAAATTCTAACTAATTTCTAATTTCGAAAACGATTTGTAATGCGAACGGTTTCAAGGTTGACGATGTACTTGACTTTCATTTCAAATTTCTATTTTAACTTAACTTTTGAAAAATAACTGGATATTGAAAATTTCGGTACATTCCAGCTTTTGAACAATTACTGGTTTTAAATTTCCAAAATCCAATTTTACATTTTAAACACAGCATTAAAGTTTTCCGATCAGCTGTTTGTCTCCCATCTGCTGTTGCCGTTGTCAAGGTGACAACGTCAATTCATTGTTGAACACGTTCATTATACGTACCGCCTCAGCAGGGTTGTCAACATATTAGATCAGCAGGGTTGACAACATATTAGATCTCTCCGCTTCAATCTACATTACGATAGAGTGCTTTCCCGAGCAAGTAAACAACTTGGTTTTTTTCAAGCGACGGGTCAAAGAGTTTAAGAATCTTTGGGTAACTAAATCCTTATATATTTCACTCGTGGGTCCTCTTCTTGAATATGCGTGTACTATCTGGAACCCGGCTTTCGAAATTCACAGCCACAAATTTGAGTCTGTTCAGAAGCAGTTTTTACTGTTCGTTCTGAGAGATCTTTTCAACCCTTATGATTTCAATAATTTACCATCATACAAATATCGCCTCAAATGTATTAATTTGTTACCCCTTGCGTCGAGAAGATTAATGTTATCTGCCTGCTTCAGCTTCGATGTCATCAGAGACATGGTTAATGTCGTTTACTTGAAAGAAAAGTTTGTACTCAATCAGCCCTTGAGAAACTAGATCCCGACGATTGCTTATTGAATACCAACAAAACACAGCATATACAGCAAGCGAGCCAATAAATAGGGTCTGCAGGCTATTCAATAGCATGAGCGAGAACTTTTCCCCTACGATTTCCAAATCAACGTTTAAAAATAACATCATCAAGGCTCTCTCTTTATAATCTCCCCCATCCCCCACCATACTAACATATGGGGCATTCCACGTGAAGCGGACAGGTAAAAAATTTTGAGGTTTCCGATTTTAGTAATATTTGATTATGTTATTCCTATATATGTTCTCGATCCAGATGCAAAATATTTTTACAATATTAAGTCTGGTTAGCGAGCTAGAGGTATTTAAAAATTTGACTAACCGGCAGGTATACGCTATTTCGAATCAAATTATCCAGCTTAAAAAAGTAGCAATAAAATAAATTTAGCGCTCGAGTTGATGCTTCATATAATGGGCTTATTAAATGCATTTTTGGGTATTTAAAAAAAAGTTTTTTTTTGGGTAAAAAATATCCTTAAATTTTTGAAACTTCAATTTCACAAACTTCGACCATTTTTTTTTTATTTTTTTTTCTAAAAATAGCTAATAGTGTGTAGATAATCCCTGCCAAGTTTCATAATGGGCTAAGAAGCCATTTAGGAGCTAGACCAGTTAGAGATTCGAAGGGTAACGGCCGGCGCCCGGTTCGCACCTACCGCCACCTAACGCCAGATTACAGAAACTTTCAATCATACAAAATGCCTTTAATCCGAATATTAGATCATATTTTGCGAAGCTTTAATGATGTAAATTATATTTTGATATAATATTCGATTCAATTGTACACACCAATTAAATAATAATGAATCATTTATATATTATATTTTATATAAATTTATGAAGATTGATTTAAAATGGTGCTATTCGGAAAAATTTCTTTGTAGTGTAATTTCGCTATTAAAGTTACGTCAATTGTGTAAAAGATACAAACCCATGACGCGGTGTATTCAAATTTTTCCGCTAGTTTAGTCAGTCGCCTAGCAACTACTTAATTAGGCAAACGCGTTACAAGTGTTTATTTTAGTTTTGTGAGATAATTTCGGTACAAAATACTTTATATATATATTTACAGTTTTGTTTATATATTATATATCTAACAAAACTATCAAAAAAAAAACACTTGTAACGTGTTTTTCTAATTTAGCAGTTGCTAAGCCACTGACTAAACTAGCGGAAAAATTCGAATATACAGCGTCATGGGTTTGTATCTTTTACACAATTGACGTAACTTTAGTACCGAAATTGCACTACAAAGAAATTTTTCCGAATAGCACCATTTTAAATCAATCTTCATAAATTTATATAAAATATAATATATAAATGATTCATTACTATTTAATTGGTGTGTGCAATTGGCATTTAAAAAAAGATGCATTTAGTATGATTGAAAGTTTCTGTAATCTGGCGTTAGGTGGCGGTAGGTGCGAACCGGGCGCTGGCCAATACGCTTCGAATCTCTAACTGGTCTAGCTCCTAAACAGCTTCTACACCCATTATGAAACTTGGCAGGGATTATCTACGTTTGAAACGTTTCGAAGTGGAAAAAATTTCAAGAGAAACAGTGAATTAAGCGTATGAGTGGAATTTAAATTAATATTAAGAAACAACAGTTACCATAAATCAGTTTTGTACAACTGTTGTTCATCGATTTCGAAAATCATATATTTAAAAGAAACAGCTATTCAGCTAGATTCGTGCGATGTTCGGCGTATTCTTGGAAATAGATTGCCACGATATTCTTGTTTATTTCAAACGGTGAAGGATTTAAAGTGAAAAAATAAAAACCCAGCGCAAATCTCAACACTTAAGTGAAACGAATGGCAAATGTACTAGAGTGCTCTGAAATTCATGCGGATCGCTCGACTTCTGTCATCAGCTTCTCTACGTCCTTATGAGACAAGCGGGTCTTGATTTGCTCTAAAACACGCGGCCAGTTCGGTATCTTTGAATACATGTGCGTGGTAAATCAGCGCCTCGCTACATAGTAGACAGATGGTTGCAATTGTAACAATATGAAAAATTCTTTTTGAAATAGAGTAGTAGTGCTCGGGAAAGTAAGCAAAGAAAGCGTGGCTGTCATGACCTGCAATTTGGAACTACATTTCTTTAGGTGGATATATCAAGGTAGATTCTTTTTATATTTCAACGTAACATTAGAGGCCCTAGGACTTCCACGGGACAACCCCACTGTCATGCATGCAGTTCCAAGTGCAACGTGCCAGAGGCGAATTCCAAAGGTCAGCGGCCGAAGAGCAAAGGCGTTGCTAGTGGATACTGTTCAACAACTTCCTGCAATTTTGGTAACTAATTTCGGGCTAAAGCCAGTTATATAGATTTTATCTACATAAGCAGAAACAATAACCACTCATAATATATAAGGCATAGATACATTATTTTTCCTTAAACTGTAGATTTTTTCGCAAATGATAAAGTAACGTAAAAAAAGGATTCTCAGAGAAATTATGCTATAAGAGATCGGAATTCCATTGTTCTTAAAGCTATACAAGGAATATTATCGTGGTACACTATTTCTTTGTTTTGGATGTAAATATACGAAGATCAGGATATGCTATTAGAATTAAGAACGAAAGATCTAGTTGTAAACACTAAATAGATATTTGTATGATCGTGGAATCAATCAGTTGCAGACATAAGTTTCTGTTTGTTCGGAACCGTAAATGCAATAGTTCAATCAGCGGAGTGATGTCTTCGATACATTTTTGTAACCGCTTCTTTTCGAACTGGTTCGAACTTTGATATTTTGTACATTGAAAATGTTCCCTTTAAATCAATTTAAAACCATACATTACCTAGTTCATATTAGTGTAATAATTTGGCTTCAAGTCACAATGATTTTGTTTCGAGGGAGTAGTTTTCTTTTGCCTGTGTAATGTAATATTTGGGAAGAACAAAAAAGAATCAAATCGGTAATCTGAGTGCGCGGAACAGTTGAAACTTGCCAATTAAGTTAGCTGAATAAGTATAATCGATTTTCCATCGCTAGATTTAGCCTCAATCCCTACACTAAGCTCATTTGTAAGGGTTTTTTTTTTATTTTTCGCAAATATGGTGGGAACGAATTACGGTTCTGTTATCATTATTAGGGTAGTCTTATAAAAGAAGAATGGCAGGGTGGTCCTTCTCATTAGTTTCATAATTTAGTTGAGAATGTATGCGTTGGAACCTGGTGAGGTTCATTGATTGCTGCTAAGTAGTTGAATTCCCGAATTCTCTTCGAGGTAGCTCACCTATGGTCGCGACATAAGAAGTTGTATTGGAGGTCAAACCCAAGGGTTATACCGATTATCCTACAAGTGGTTGCGTAAAAGATCCTTGGTTTCATAGCTAGAAGTCGTTTCTCCGGTTGTCATAAGTCCTCTCTCGATCCGTAGGGTGCATGCAAAAATCTAAAGAAAACGAGTTTGCGCAGTTAAAAAGGTTCCCATTTCGATTGATTTCGTAGTAAGTTACAGAGTCTAGCTAGCTTTGTCTCGATCTTCAATTTCTCTTTATAATGAAGTGGCGATTCGAAACATTCCCCACACCTAGACCTTACTTTCTTTGAATAAGCAGATTTCATTTTAGCATAGCAGTACTACGAGCACGAGAGATAAATTTATCCAATCTTTGGGGTGTCTCTTCCTCTAGCAATGGTAAACGCCTAGATATTGAGTCATTTTAGAATTCTTTACATGCATACCGGTGAACGTTACTTTTCTAAACCCTATAATTGCAAACTCCTCGAGATTGTGAAGCTTGCCGGCGGCCGATCATACTTATACATGACCCGGAATGTATAAATAATGCGTGCTGAGCGATTCCGAAGTTTATTGGAAATTCCAACAGCGTAAGTAGATAGAGAATGGCGGTTCTGGCGCAGGACAAGGAGCAATAGACAGGGAGCACAATGACGTCACTGATAAGGGAGTATTCCCCCACTGATCAGGAGGTGTTCCTTATGGTCACTGATAAGGGGGGTATTCCCCAAGATCGTTGATGTGGACGATGGCGTTTGCGAAACGCGTGGGAATTACGATGATGTCATATGTTTGTGGCCTTGACCGTCTTATTAAAATTGGGATTGAGTTTCCAATCGCCAGCGATTATCGCAAAGCGTGTGAATTTTATTGATAACAACATTTCACAGATGTTAACGTTTTTTATAATCATGTGACCTTAACCGTCTATTAAAATTGGCTAAATGGCTAAATTTCGGAGCGCCGGCGATTATCGCATAGCGTTTGAAATAATTAGAATTTGATTGATAACAGCATATGAATTTCACATGAGAAATGTTATTTTGTTGACGTTTTTTATAGGCATGTGCTTGTATCTTTATTAAAATTAAATTATAGCCTATGGGGTGAATGGCTTTGATGAATTTCGCAACAAGAGAAATGCTAGCGTTTTTTATAGCTTAAGTGAAGATGGGGTCATATGACCTTGGTCGTCATAGCACCGGCGATTGTCGCATAGTGTTTAAAATAATTAGAATTTTATTGAGCATTTGAAATAATTAGAGTGACAACAAAGGAATTTCACATGAGAAATGTTATTGATTTTTATAGTCATATGTTTGTGTTTTTGGCCGTTTTATTAAAATTGGGGTGAATGGCTTTGATGAATTTCGCAACATGAGAAATGCTAGCGATTTTTAGCATGCGCGTGATAAGAGAATAGGATATTCGGTGAATGAAAATATTTCAACAATGGTACAGCGTGTAAAAAAGTTTCGTAGCGACAGTGACTATGGAAGAAATTGAGTTTCATTGATAATTGAAAAATCTTCAGCACTCAAGAGACGCCTTTGGTTGTTTATAGCTATTTGTTGTCAATAGGTGGATTTGGTTTTCTCAAGGCTTTGCTGAAAATTTTGGTAGTTAGAAAAGGCTCTCATAATGTGTAGAAAGTTAAAAAAAGTAGTTTTCTGCTATTTGCTTTTATATTATTATTGCTTTTAAATTACTGTTTTACATTTGAAAACTACATACAATTTGAAAGATTAGAATCTGCTCGTTTAGACGAAAGCACTAATTAGTAAAAGTGGAACACGGCAATTCAATCCTGGTTAATTCCTAAGGGTTAAGAGAATTGTTAAATGCGAAAACTTTCGCGATATCAGGCTGGAGATTGCTTACAACAACTTTCAATCTACTTTTTTTATCTTTAACATATAGTTAATACGTTATGCATTCGCACTGCGCTGCAACGTTCGAAAATTAATCAAAATAAATAACCCTGCTCCATGGTGTTTCCGCATCAGATTGTAATCTATCGATCACAATAGCCAATCCATCTACATCGAGGATTCGGCATAATGGTTCTATAGGCACTCCGATTCGACTGGACACTAATTTACTTGAAACACGGCCCGCACAAAAAATTTTAATTAAATTTGGTAGTTTTCAAAGAGAAATAAACCCTACCAACCACAATCGGCAATTGTTTACAAATTACATTGGCGAATATAGTTGGCCGGTATTCCAAAATGAATACTTCTGGCG